>CM026081.1:12457500-13057500 GCA_014839685.1 Anableps anableps | reverse complement strand
TAGAAAAGAAAAAAGGAAAGTTCTGAAATGATCTCACTGGTGCTTCTATCAGATGTCATATAGACGCATAAACAAGTGAGAACAGTCTGTCCAAAAGTCCACTAATCATGATGATGGTGGCGAAATTGCTTTTTATCTTACTGGCAGGCAGCCCCTCCCAGCTATGAATAATCATTTAGGTGTAATGTTTTCATCTGTAGTCAACATGGTGAGATTTCTGAAAAGCAATGCACTAATTCAACATCCAGTGAGTAACAGGTGACAGCTAAAGGAAGTGAGAGGATTACCTGAAGTCTGGAATTTTCTCCACATAGACATTGATCTGGAGGCGTTTGGCTGCCTGTAGGATGATCCCTGTCAGCTGCAAAAACAGAATCAGAATTTGTTAGGAGCACATGGAAGACAGACTTACTTCTCAGTTCTTATTATCATACCAACAAGATTAATGTGTGTTTTATACAAACATTCTATATTTTTCCATACTTAAATTCCCAGAGTTCTCATTCATTTTTTCAACTAATATTTAAAGAATAAACATTATGCCCGATTTGTCTAAAATTGTAGGACTTTAACTGAGGATCAGAAAATACTACAGGCAAGAAAGGGAGAGAGGGAGGAAGGGAATGAAGGATAGATGAAGGAATGATGAACAGATCGACAAACATATGGATGGACGGATTAAATGAATGGGCAAAGAGACAGATTTGCAAATGGATGGATGGAAAGAAGAACAGAGACAGATGGGCTTATGGGTCCAACTTATTAGCTTATTAAGAAATAAAGTCTAGAAAGACCAATAATTTACATACGCTTTTCGTTTTCCATATTTATCCTGAACTGGTAAATAGAAATCCCATAATTTTCCAGACTTTCCCAATTCTGTAATAATCTTTGAAAATGTATGCCTAATTATTATTTCTTTTAAATATTCAGTATTTCTACCAACTGTTCTCCACTAAAATGAGAATAAAGTTCCAGAGCTTTGTACCTTTTTTGCATTACATTATAAAAGGCTGGAAGGCAGACAAGAGAAATAAAGAGCTAAACCATCAGCCATAATATTACAAGAAAGGTCGTCAATACATTCTTATATAATTTGGTTTATAGCACACCTAAAATAGAGCTACAGTATGCTGCATTATATTACATTCAATTACGATACACAAATGCCAGCAGCCAATTAAGAGTATAAGAGAAGAACACAGTGAGGGGCTCACTAGCAGACATCAGTGAGTGTAATATATATGTATTAATAGGCTGAGGCTCAAACTAGCAACCATCTAAATGAACGACAAGCATCCTATATCTTGAGATTCAACTGCCCCAGTGTTGCATTTTCCTATAGGAAAAAACTGCCACACAGCTGATAGTTCAGAGGACTTTGAGCAGCCTCAGTAATCTTACATAGATCCATGGCAAAGACTTAAGTACAGGAAGGAAGCCAAACAGGGGATAACAAGTAATTTGTTTACAGGGTTCAAACATTTCACTCAAGTTATAAAAGTTTATGTCACAGTTACGTGCAGGTTTCCTTTGCTTTAAGTCTGTGCATGACAACGCATTTTTCATTTGCAGATCTGAAACTTGGCAGCAGTGCAGAAATAGAGAAATATAATTAAATCATTGCAACCCTCTAAAAACTGAAAATGAAAAGCAGTAGTGATAAAAAGGAAGCTACCCAAGGTGCCCGAAAAAAGGTTTTAATCTAACAAAATTATTGCATCATAGTTTGATTGTGTAACCAGACAAAAGCACACATTTTTAGAAAGGGTCACACTTCTATTTTTAGAAGTCAAAGCTTTTATTTGAGGACTATTGGGCAATGTCCCTGGATAGCTTTGTAACTAAAAATGTTTGCAGAACTGTGCCTTTGTATGTATTAGTAACTTACTCCTTACAAATGTCATATTTTCCAATAAGCTTAGCTTTCATGCAATGAAACATAACATCAATTATTCAGAATACAATCAGAAAAAGGGGAGAAAAAAAACATCATGCACTAGAGGGCAAAGTTTCAACATTTTTTAAGTCTACATAATTCTGTAAAAAAAAAAAAAAAAAAAAAAAAAAAGTGAAAACCATGCATCCCTTTCCTTCCACCTCACTATTTTTAATTATCTATAACTTTGTATTGTTCTAAAATAAAATAAAATCCCATTAATTTATATTAAAATTTGCAGTTGGAACATGACAAAACACGATATGAATACTTCTGTGAGGTACTGTATACCTGCAATCTTTCCTGCCTCTTTTGAATGCAAGTCCCACTAAATATGTAAATTCCTGAGCTAAAGGGTGCATGTTGTTGTTCTAAAACTGCTTTTCTATCCCAAGACCAAACAGGTTAAGACAGTAGAAAAAGCTGATATCCCCAGTCAGAGCTTATCTTTGGTAACAGTTCCATACCAAGTACCACTACTTTAATTTTTAACCAGTTTCCAGGCTCACCACAGACAAGCAGCTGCAAAACTGAGATATTTCACCACCTGGTGGTGTTATTTTGTACTGTACATATTAGAAACCAATTAACTAAAGAATGATACTATACTGAGAAATGTATTGTATGTATACAGCTGTAGGAGCCATTTGTAGTTTTTTGGTGTTAAGGCATATAAGTCTGTCTTATTTGGTGTTGATAGTTCAGTTTGGTTTGGTGGCAGTGTTTGGTTTATATGTGGACTGACACTCTGACCTATATTTCGCTCGACCACTGGTGGCGGCGTGGAGGGGAAATCTATATAGGTGTTAAGGTGAGAGGGTAGCGTGTTGGGAGGTCATACGGCTTTCACCGCTCTCTGTTGTATGCCAGTTAGACTCCATCATATCCACATATTTACCATAATTGCCATCTACTTTGTATGCTGCCATGGACCGCCACTCTGGATTTTGGATTGCATTCAATATGCAACTTGTATAATAAAGGGGAACATCCCCAAACTTATATCCCAGTTTGGACATTACTTCTTGGAGCATGTTAGGACCTGGATTCATGCATCTAGAAGCGACTAAAAATGGTGGAACTTGATAGTCACTACAACATCAAAAAGTTAAAAAAAAAAAAAAAAAAAAAAAAAAAAAAAAAAAAAAAAAAAAAAAAAAAAAAATTGAACAGGTCATATGTTCAATGAAATAAAGTTAAATCATACTGGATTGATATCAATGGCAGTCTGATGCTCATCCTTCTTAGGCCTCATGCCAAACACATCCTGCACAAACTTCTCATCAGCCTGGTAGAAGTGTGGTGAGGACATGATGATGGGAGCTCCTAAACACCACCAAGATAAGATTATGGAAGCAGATTATAATTAGCTAAATTTAATCAAGAACCAAGACAACATATCATCCACGGCGAAACTACATTTCCCACCTTGTTTACACATGCTGACATTGAGCAGGCCTGAGCCGAGGCAGTTACCAGCAGGCACACAGAAGCCTGCGTTGGCCGGGTTCACAGTCAGATTGGCGAAAACTTCGAAAGGGGGAACGAAGCGATAGCCGGGGATCTCCTTCACAGTCACATCATCTGTGTACACTGCATACAAAGACCTGGAAAACAGAGTCACATGTGTCTTTGGTGGCAAAGATAATTATAGTAAGATGAATATGCAGCACAGAGGCACAACTGCATTTATTTTGCACACTCGAGCTTTCAGGTTGTGGCTTAGAGCACAACAGGTTTTACAGTAAGACTTCAAAGGTTCACATGTATCTTGGCACTTATTGTTTTAGTAAACACACTAAGCGGGTAGCAGGTCTGCGTGCTGCACTTCCTCCTACTGATCAGTTTACTGTAAAAGATGGTAACATTAACTATTTTACACAGCACTTATCTTCACTGTAATCTAATCTTAAAAATGAACTCAAGCTGCAGTTGTATTTTTAATTCTTAATCCAACCCCCACACCAGGATAACACTGTGGATAAGGCTTGGGATGTCTAAAGAGGGAAACATTTTTCTAAATGTTTTTAGACAACAATGGGGTCACAGGTTAAAACCAGATATGCTGCAAAATGGGTCATAAGGGATAACAGGAGTTATTTTTTTATGCAGAAATGTAAACATAAAAGGGGGAAGATACTCAAATATGCACAGTTAACAATTTTTTCACAAAAAACAAAAAAACATTTAGTTTCATATTTTAAGACTCATGCTCATGTTGTGGCAGCACCTCACCTGCACAGGTCAGAGGAGAACATATAGAGCACTTCATTCTTACTGATGATTGGATGGAAAGATGCTCCGTTGGTTCCATTGATCATATTGCACTCATCAGATGTCCACCAGTCCAAAGAGCTGCATTCACAATCCAGATATGTATTATTATTATTTTTTTATTGCAATATTTTGCCATTTCAGTGGATAAAAAAAAAAAAAACAGTTTTGGGCTTTTAGACAGCCTGTGCTTCAAAACAAATAAAAGTGTTAACACAGGTACAGCACCCAATGCAATTATTGGCACCTTTTGAATAGATGTATAAAATACATCCAAATAAATTAATTTTTTTATTGCAGCATAATTTCACACCAAAAAATTAAGAAAAATCTTACCTTTAATTTGAACACCTTTATTCAGCGGGGGGGGGGGGGAAATCCCATGTTAAGAAAAACATGCTGCAACAATTGTTGACACCTCGAACAATTCCAGTAAGTGTAACTGAGGCATTTATACTTTACTTTTTAAAGTTGATTAAAGTGTCTAGAAACATTTAATAAGTAATTCATGGGCTATAAATAGGATCTGACAGGCCCATTTCTCTTAGCAAGTCTTACATGAATAGAAGACATACTATTCAGGTAATGCAGATCAGATAGGTGATAGTCTTCTAAAGCTACAGAATGTCTAGAAAAATTGCTACTGGCTGAAACTTGCCTATATCTATAGACAGAGCAACAACTACATATTTTAAAACTGCTGGAACCTTTACAGACAGGGATTAAAGTTTTTGCCACCACACAGTGAAAAGGACGATAAAGGAGATACAAGAAAATATATGTGCTATGATGATAAACTCAAGCTGTGACTCACTGGTGAACAACTGCTACCGTATTAAAGTCACTCATATGACCCATTTCACTTAATACAGTCAACAGAATCAAGGTTAGTGACAGATTAACTGTGGAGACAATGTGGAAAAATATAGCAGGAAATGGCCTTAATGTAATAAATACTGTTCCAATCACTTGTTTATTTAAGCCTCTGTGGATTGACTGGTTTACTGAGAGATGATTAACTCTTGAACTAAATAAAAAAAGCCTATACCTTTTCCCGTTCCATGTATCCACTCTAGCAAAGTCCTTGTAGTTCTGCTGGCCAGTGAAGAACATATATTCTCCATCGTGTGAAGCGTTGTTCTTGTAGAAAAGTCCAAAAACGTCGTCCAGGTCAGGCTTAAACACTTTGAGGGCTTTGAGCAAGCCATCTTCATATCCCCATAGTAGCTCTCCCACGGTGTGGGTGGTGAACAGGCCGATACCAGTGGATCGCATGTAGGCAGAAATCAAATTTGCCACAACCTTATTATCCTTAAATCTTTCCATTCCTGTCTATCAGGGAAAAAAAGCAGGAAAATCAGTGAAAACATGTTTGAATATTTCCTTTATCACACTGGAAAAGGAAAATAAAGGTAAGATTTTTACTACAGTTAAAGATCACACATGTAGCATTGGACTTTTTTTTCCCCTTTTCTTTCTTCTTTCTTTTTTTTTTTTTGTTTTTTTGTTTTTGTTTTTTTTGTTGTTTTTTTTTTGTTGTTTTTTTTACAGGGACCAACTTACTGCACCAACAAAATATCCTTAGTATACTGTCAGCATAAAATAGGGGATTGATTGAGCTCACCATAGCAGGAATGTTAACTGTCCTGATGAGATCACTTTCAGGACCTCGGGACATGTTGCGCTGGAAAATGTACGTTTTAGGATTGACTGCTGCAACTCTTGTGCCATTTTCTTGAAAGACCACCTCCTCCATGGGCCGGTATTCTCTGTGTTATGGAAAATTTGACAATCACATGAGGGTTATAGCTTCAATTTTTAAAAAAATTACTATTTTATCTTAATGTGTTTCCACATAGATAGTTTCTAAGTAAATTCACTTCAGTTTGCATATTTGTTCTATTTGTTACTGAATAAAAATAACTTTTTAGGTCAATTCCAACTCATCTTTTTAACTGATGATTTTCCTACAGTTTGACTGAAAGTTTCAGCTCATGATTTAAGTAGGCCACTTTCACACCAGAAGTGGTTTGTGTTGCCGTGAGCACTTGACATGCCCTTAGCAAAGCAGAAGGGCAGATATCTTGAAACTATGTCTAGTCAAGGCAGCAGTGGTTGCTTGACACTGAAAAAAGTGGCAATATCTTCAGGCTGCATTGTAAACAAAGTGTGTAGCAACAGTACCTTGTAAAATATATATATTCCTTGTACTTATACACATTTTCCAGTGATTTTCTTTAGACAAAGTGGTGCATAGGTATAAAGTGGAAAGAAAAGCTTTACGTTTTAAAAATATTCTGACACTGAAATATTTGGCATTCCCATTCAGCTCCCTGAGTCAATATTTTGTAGAACCACCTTTTGCTGCAATCACACCTGCAAGAGTTTTTCAGTATGTCTACAGTAAACCAAATACAAACAAAAAGCAAATGCAACCCTGAATGGAAGTAAACATTGATAGGTTTCTTTGAATTTTGCCACAGCGAATGCAAGGTATTATTAAACCTAAAGGAGGTCAAACAAAATGCTACAGACTGCTGTGACATTTATTTCACTTTGATCTGTGGTGATTTTCTGTGTTTCCTGGCACCTCATTGCTTTCAACTTGTCTTTGGGCAAAATATGTGCATATAAAAGACAATATTTTTGACCAGCCAATCAGATGGAACTTATTTTCAACAACAACCCAAGGGCATTCACAAAATCATGGTTGCTCTATTTCCTCTATTCCTTTCTAACCAAGGAATTGGCACCTATATCTATAGTGACCGATTAAAAGTCTGTTTCAGGTATTTGTTTATGTCCAATTTGTTTAATGTTTATGTCCAATTTCTTAATATTTGTACTTTACTCTGTTAAAATCCTTCCTCACACTGGTCTCTCACCTATATGTGTAAGGCCCAATCTCCACCACAGCTGGCCTTTCCCCATCCAGCACCTCCTCTGGGTTCGTCAGATTGAAGAAGTAAAACTGCATGTAGATCGGAGCAGGAGGATCCACCCAAGCCTCAAAAGCCTCTGTCCCATTTCTCAGAACTACTTCCTAAAGAGGACAAAGGGCAGTGGGTTAAAATACTATGACTATGGATGAATGATCTGCACATGATGAATTGTCTCACGTCACATGACAAGGAGACAGTGAAATTATCTCATTCACTGTGTGGTGTGGATTCAAACTGGAATGCAAGGAAAATAACATGGTGTGAAACACTGAACCCTGTTAAACCGCACGTGAATGTTGCGATTATTCCCGTAAGATGCGATGCTGTCAGTAACCAACAACCAACATCAGAAAAATTCACATAATTAGTGTTGAAACAGTTAGTTTTAACAGACATAAAAGGTTTAAATAATACTTAATTAAACTGATTAAATGCATGCAGCATTAGCTGCAACAACTTTGCAGCTAATGCTACCTTTTAAAACGATCCAAGTACATAAATTCGTATATACAAAAAGCAACATTTATGTTCACAAACCTAATAAGTAAACTCGAAAAAAAAAGTACGCTGTTTACAGAGATATGCGTGAATTAATGTTAACATATCTAATGTGAAGCTAACAATAAACAGCCTATTTTAACTGCTTACCGTTTTAACCTTCGACCGTAGAAAATTTGGAAACACATTGGATAAAACTAAAGAGATACCGATGATCAGCATGAGTAAAGAGGACGCCCCGATGCTGTACATGCAACATGATTTCAGCGGCATGGTGAGGCAGCAGCACAAACAGACTTATCAGACAGAGAAGAGAGGCCAATGACGGAGCTGTTTTTGTTTTGGTTCGGAGGAAGCTACTTTCCCAGGAACTTGCTCGATGGAACAAAGACTCACATCCGGAATGAAACTCGCTACGATTACCATTTCCGGTTTTGTCGACAGTTGGCGGTTTCTTGTGATCGTTCAGCCGTGGTGGTAACATTTATAACAGCGCCATTAAATTAGTTTGATACATTGTACGTTTTTAGCAACAAGTATAAAATGTGCAGTGATTTTAGTGATGCAAGAAAACGTTATCTTATTTACTTAATTACTGACTGTAGACACAAAACAGAAGGTTAGAGTCGATCTTGAGCATGAGTACTCTTTGTTTCCAGTCCTCACCACACCTTTATTCTATTGTTCATCATGTTTTATGGTTTGCAGTGTTATTTACCAACGGACACAGTAAAGATTAACGGAGAACCTTTAATACAGAAACCTAAACAGCAAAATATACATCCCAATCCCTTCCATTCAAGTATTTTGAAGTCTCTGTAAAGCATTCTTTCTGAACTGTCATTTATTTATTTAGCTCAGTCCATTTTCACATCAACTTAGACCAGCTTCGCTGACCCTATTAAAGAAAAATACATGTACACCACCATTATGCTGCCACCATCATGTTTCACTATGGGGATGTGTGCTCACAATGATTTTTTTTTTTTACATGTTTATTGATCAAAAATTTCAGCTTTGTTCTTTTGTTCCCATGGCCTGGCCTGTTAGTTTAGCTGTATGTCCATGTCATGGTTGGTTTTCAGTTGTGCCACACTTTCTATTTTTGAATGATGGCTTGAACAGTGCTCTGTGGCTGTGAGACATTTAAAGCGTGGCATATTTTTTAAAAAACTTAAACCTTTTTAAACTTGCTTCAGGACTATATGATTTGTAATTTCTGAAGGTTGCAATTGCACTGCACTTTATTTTGGGCTGTCAGTGCCACACTTTCTGTTTTTTATTTCTTAAAAACATATAAAACTTATTATTTACAATGATTAAATATTTTGTGTTGGTCTAGAACATAATTTCATATAAAAGGCATTGAGGGTTGTGGCTGTGAGGTTGGTGAAACAAACTGTGAAGAAGTTGAAGAGTTGAAGAGGTGTGAAAATGTTCAAGGCACTGTAATTATTACATTTTGAGACATATTTTTTCATATATATATATATATATATATATATATATATATATATATATATATATATATATATATATATATATATATATATATAATTCTTTAATACATACATATATATATATATATTCTTTAATTATATATATATATATATATATATATATATATATATATATATATATATATATATATATATATATATTCTTTTAAAAAAAAAAAACTTTTTACGTATCTATGCATTGCCAGAACCTCCCCTAGTACCTAAATAATTAAAAATTAGACAGCAGCAAAAAAGAGCAGAAGGGTTGATGCCATAACTGCATCAACAGCTTCCCTGACATGATGACGACGTTACCTAATAATAAACAACAATAAACCATCTTTCCACTAGATGTCGCTGTCTGATTGTTTTCTCAAGCACTATTGCCTTCTTTCTTTGAATTTATTTTGTTAGTTTACTGGAATTATTGTGGTTTTTGAGTCAAGGTCCCAGTGAAACTGATACCATATCAGATAATCAGCTTAACCAACAAGGAACTGTCCCACCCGTGTCATTCTGACAATGTCTTTCACTTGTTTTGCTTTCACTGATTTTAACAAGGAGGCTTCAAAATGTATAATTATGACCGATGCAACTCACACTTGTAAAAAAAAAAAAAAAAAAAAAAAAAAAAAAAAAAAAAAAAAAAAGTTAAAATTCCAGCACATACAAATATAAGCTCACAGATATTTGTTATAATCTCTATGGTGTTGGCTTTGATGTAACGCTCAGATATTTAGTTACCTGGGAAACATTATCTCATCTTTTCACATGATACCATCCTTTTTCTAATGTTGACTCGCAGCACTAACATGTTTATGCTTGCATTATCAAGTTTCATTGACGTACTGTTTCAACACCGGGCTGTAAAATCACTATGACTTGCGTAAATAGCACAGGTTTTCAGCTTACATGTTGAGACATACTCTGTTCCACTGCAAAGCCAAAAAGCACAATATATTTCATCTTTCTGTCTAAGCAAACTTCATTAGGTCATGTGACCCATTGCACAAATAGTGAACAGAAAATACATGAAAATTAGCCCTTGTGGTGAATCTAGTGAATTTATATAGCGCCAGATCCTAACCAAAAGCTATCTCAGGGCATTTTATATAAGAGCAAACAGGATCAGTTCTAACTTGGTTACATTTATTCAATTAAATTCAGTCACATTTAATCTAAAAACAAAGAGATAGGATCCAATGGAAATTGTGATTCCAAACAATCAGATTCAGGCCAGATAGTTAAAAATTCCCATCTGGTAAGGAAACAATCAGATTGGAGAGAATGGAGAGAATCCACTGTTTTTGAAGAGGATGAAACTTCCAGTGCAACAAGGATCAAGAGGGATGGCCATCCCAGATTTGATGGGATTTGAGTCTGCTTTCCCGAAATGACTTTGGTCATTTTCTTTCTTTTTACTGTATTTTATTTATTCCTTTTTTCTGCATTTGTTATATTGTACAGTTATTTGTTCAGCTTTTGCTGTTTTTAAATGTTCAGTACAAATACAATTGACATCACCACTGACACCCCCATCACTCCCCACTGAGTTCATGTACATAATATTTGTGCAGTTTGAAGTTAACAGAGGCAAAGACAGGTTTCAAATCAGTCGCAAAGTGTATTTATTTAGACTTACATCATCTTTTGAATCTTTAGCATTTCCTTCAGAGGGCCCCACTTTTATATGTCTATCTCTTTCGCATACTCTACCCCCACCCCTCTGTACTCTGTATAAGACAGTGTGATAATTTATCTTGCTGTGCCACCCCAAAATTATTTGTGTTGCCCATCTGGTCGCCTCGTTCATGACTTTCTAGCGACATCCCTGGTTGAAAGTACAGGAAAAAGAGAAACACAGATGCCTTTAGCAATGTATATTTACCAAGATTAAGAAAAAACTCAAAGTTGGAAACAATAATGAATTGCAAAAAAAAAAAAAAAAAAAAAAATTAAAGAGCAATACGAATATACAAAGAAAAGGGCGGTATTCCAGCAGAAGAAAAATATAAAAGCTCTACCAATATGTTAGATATGGATTGCAGAAACTGGACAATATTTAAAACTGCAGTCTTGAGTAAAAGAAAAAAAAAAGAATTTCACAGTTGCCTCGTAAATCGTCCAGATCCTTCAGGAATTACACTCGTCGCGTCTGTTGCTCCTGTGGGATTTTTTTTTTTTTTTTTTTTTTTTTTTTTTTTTTTTTTTTTTTTTTTTTTTTTTTTTTTGGCGGAATGATCCTTTAGCAGCAATGAATGGGGCACAATGGAGAACAGGAGCGTGACGTCACTTTCCTGAACCGGGCTTCAGGCTGAGGCAGCCGTTGAGTTCAGTCCCGAGCCAGTGGGGGGGACGGAGTCCATGAACGGCTCAACTTTTAATGTATGCGGGCCGAGTCGAACCACCGCGTTCTCTCTGGCGGTTTCTTTTTTCTTTTTTTTTTCTTTTTTGTGTAGCTTTTAAATGCATCCTCCGGGTTGACTTGGCTTCACAACAGCTCGCTGTTATTGTCTGTCTTGTTCAGTAGCTGATCAGTTTTTGTCCTGAAAAAAGGAAAGAAAGAAAGCTGTTGTCTCTTTTTGTGTTCCTGTGAGTCCAACACACAGTAAGGTAAGTGTCTAATAGCTTCATAATCAAGGTATTTTAGTTGTAGTTACGTACATTGCTTTAACCAAACCGCTCATAACTAATTGTTAGTAAATCTCAGCGGTGCCTCAAGCAAGCTCCTGTTCAGTCCCACGGCGTTTAACCTGATATAGTTCTGTGCTGCAGGGATGCACATACTGAACGGTGTTCACATACTTTATGTAAGCATTAGGAAACTGTAATCTGAGTTGCTTTTTGTCTCCAGAACTTTGATAATAGAGCCACTTCTCTCTTTTTGGCACATCTTACTTTTCGTCTGTTACGTTTTGGGTTTATTTTGAAAATGAGCTGCTCGGATCTAAAGTAAGGATTTTCTGCTGCCAGTTCTTGATGTGAGTTGCAGGGATTGTTGGATAGATCCGCTGTTTCTAATTCAGTAAGGCATGTGTACTTTGTGACAGGCATATGAATATGAAGGGGACATGGCAAGGGAAGGTGTTCTGGTCTGGTCTTCTTGTCCTACACACAAAACATGATGTCGAAAAAATAACCCTGCACAATACCTTTAACCTGCCATCTCTTCAGTAAATTGTGGTAGAGGCAGTATCTTGCTGTGGGCTTGCGAGACAGGTAACATACGTATGGAGCTAAGTTCAGGGCAGAAAACCTTGAGACTATGGTTGAGGTTCACCTTCCAGCAGGACAGAGACCCCAAACATTCAGCCAGAGCTACAATGGAATGCTTTAGTAAAACATGTTTATGTTAGAATGGCCCAGTTAAAGTTCAGAGCTAAATCCAGTTAAGAATCTGTGACAAAACATTAAAATCGATGTTCACAGACACTCTCCATCAACTCTGACTAAACGTGCTATTTTCCAAAGAGAAATGAGCAAAAATGTCTGTGTCTATGGTAGTAAGTTCTAAACTTGCAGCTGTAATTGCAGGTTAACTCTTGGGGGGGATGAATGCAAATGGATGCCACACTTCTTAAATTATTTAAGGGAAAAAAAAAAATACTCTTTCCACCTCATGATTATGCACTACTTTGTGTTGTTTCATGACCTAAAATCCTTTTAAACTACATTAAAGTGTATGGTTGTAATGTTTTTTTAAATAAGGAAAAGTTCAAGGAATTAGAGTACTTTTGCAAGGCACTGCATATTTGCTTCTTAGCTGAAATAAAACCCTGTTGCAAAGGTAATTAACATGCTTGACTGCTTAAAGAACTGTAAACTGCTCGAGGTGGTTAGGAAACAAAACTTTGGTTCCCTGGGGATTTTTTTTTGTGATTTATAACATCCTTCTTGGAACAAATGGCATTTTCAGCCACAGTTGTGAACATTGCTTATTAACTGAGGTGAAATAGTTGGATATTAAGCAGGTTAATTGCCTACTGAGCTTTTTGTTAATGAAACTGTCATTATTAGACATTTTAATGTTGGAAAGACTGTGTTGATTTACTCACAATGTGAAACTTGTGACTCACTGCTGATGCATGCTATATTTTCAGTCCATATTTACCGTTACCTTGTGGAAGAAACATCCACGGAGCACTTAATGTGTCAGAAATCTTCAGGGTCACATTGAAAATAGGAGGAAACATCAGCGAGGCCGTGTTTAAACATCTGTGTTTTGTCCTTCGCAGGAGATCAGCGAAGTGATTTGAGTGACTGACTGCATGGATCAGACTTAACATGAAGAGCCTTAAAGCCAAGTTTAGGAAAACTGATGTAAGTATTCAGACATATGTTCCTGACTATATAAACTGTGTGTGTGCACATGTATCAGTCTGTGAGTGGTTTGACTCACTGTCTGTGTATGTTTGGCTCAAGGAAATCGTGAAGGATTTTTCTGGCAGAATCTCTCAGCTTTAAGGCCAACAGCAACCTATGGCTTCTTGATAGAAAAAGCAAACTGAGGGAGAAGGGGAAACAAATACTGTTTATTGATAAGGTCTGTGTAATCCAGTTGGAGCTCCCTGTAGAGCTCTTATAAACTGAAAAAAGTATGCCATTATTGATTTTTTTTTTTTTTTTTTTTTTTAATTTAGCAGCTTTTCAGTTCATACAGTACATGTCAGTATTTTTGGCTTCCTGGCAAGGGAAAGTTGTTATTTATGGTGCAGGAAACAGACATACACCAGGCTTGTTCCACAAAGTTCACAAAAGCTTCTTAGACTGCTCATTATTCCAGGCCAGGATCTTATCCTGTAGACTATGAATCAGTCTTTAGGGAGGAATTTCTCCCTGTCGGTAAAGTCATTCATTTGGTTCGGGTTTGACATGCTCTTACAGCCACAGGAAGTGAGGCGTCTCCACACCGTCTGACTCATCTGTTGTCACGTTGACCCCTCATGACAGAGCAAAACAACCAACAGGAAAAGTCTATGATTCTGAGAGAAAACATTTTTTTTTTTTTTTTTTTTTTTTTTTTTTTTTGGGAGGGGAGGGGTGGGGGTGGAAGATGTGTCAGATGTAGAGGAGTCAAAGAATGCTGAGTAAATGGCACATTTGGTTTATGTTGACAGTTTCCAGGAGATTAGGAGTGTGTGGGGAGCTCTGGTTAAATGGCATGTGGGAGAGACTATCTTTCAGAGAAAGAATTAGATGGAGTACACCCCTGCTTATATAGTTCTCCCCAAAACACATAGCAAAGCATTAGTGGAGCTTTGATTGCTGTTTGAAGGTAAAACCCTGCGGCCACGTGTTGCAATCAACATGTCGCTACTGCTTGAAATTTCTATTTTTTTTTTTTTTTTTTTTTTTTTTTTTTTTGAAAATTGAGTCAGCTTTGTGGAGGAGTATAATAGTGTCCATTGTTCTAGCAAATGTTGAATACACAATGGCAAGATCAAGTAGTTCCCCGTTAACCAGTAAAATGAATGCAAGTCTCACCTTTACTACTTTAACTGTTTTACTGTGATAATCTGGCTTGCAGTTCTCAGTAGTCTGAGCTGATGTTGGAGCAAAATGCTCGTCCTCACGAAAACAGTCCGTCGTGGGCGGGAGGAGAGAGGAACAGGAAGACCTGTGGATGTTGATGTTGCTTGGAAACACAACTGATGCCATGTTAGACGTGCCTTTGCAGACCTCCCACTCGTACATTGTCGCATTTGCTCAGAGACCCGTTGATGCTGGGTTTGTCTCTTGTTTTATGTTGGATATCATTTTTATATCCAAACACTATATGATACAACGTGGACAATTTGGCAGCTGCACATTGACGTAACATTTGCCACAGGAAACTAATATAGAAGCAGTGGTGTTTTGCTATGCTTTTGGAACATATTTTAATCTTTTAAGAAAAAAACAAGTTAGTACTGTGGTTTCAGGTTATGTATGGTGATGGATTTCATGCTGACTGCTATAAAGTTGCTCTCAAAAGTCTACACACCCCTATTAGAGTGGCAGGTTTTGGTGAAGGAAGAAAATGAGATTATGATTAATCATGTCAAACCTTTCTTATCTTTACTGTCACATATATCCTGTGTTATGCAACTTAAGAATAAACAAATCTGTTTGGTCAAAACATAAGAATTGAAAAGGAAGATAAACTGACTAAAGGTAATGAAGTTCAGCTGTCCTGGTAGGATTTCCCTGACAGTTTTCAGGGACTACAGAGATAAGATCTAGTTGTTTAAAGGTATCTGTCAGGAGAAGGGTACAAAAAAATTCAACAGCATTATATCAAAAATATCTATGGCACATCTAAAACACTCATCAAGTTAGACCTTAGTCGTGGAGGTGGCTAAGATGCCCACAGCAACATTGGGTGAGCAGCAGGATTTCCTGGCATACTGGTTGAATTTTACACATGATGAAAACTTCTGTTTTCCCCCTAAGGAATTGGGTTGCAACCAGAATGAATTTTCTTGTAAAGAAAACGTCCAGCTCTGGCTAAAATCATTCAAAACCTTGTGGGAAAATGTGTTTTAGTCTGATTTAACTAAGGATGAATTTCTGTGCCCCTAACCCAAAAGGTTATTCTTGACACAGAAACATTAGTGAAACTCATATGTTCAGTGCAACATGGTGGTGGCAACTTTCATCCTCTGGGGTTACTTTTCTGGAGACGGAACTGGGAATTTTGTGAAAGTGGATGAAATTTTTAACTGCCTACTAGAAGCAAGCATTCTCCCAAATCATCTCTAGATTTGCTTCACCATGAGCATATTTAAGAGTTGAAGTGCCTTTGACAGGGTCCAGAACTTTGACATAGACAGGGTGGAGGCACCTGAAGGGGGCCGTGGACAAGACATGTCTCAAGTCAAGATGTGTCAGCTGATAAACTACCAAAGAAGAGAGTTTTTAATTGAATTAAAAAGTGCTTCAACAAAATAATAATTTAAAAGTGCACACAGTTATGCTATCAGGTTGTTACTTTTTTTTACTTATTCTTTTTATGTTGACTCAAAGACATTTGTTTGGCAATATCTGGTTGTGACAAAACATTCAGTCAACAGTTTTCTGACATTTACAATTTGACCATATTTAGGTAAACTATAAAAAGAAGACAATATATATATATTTTTTTTTTATTGAAGAACACAGTCTTTTTACTGGAGTGAAATCTTGCCAGTTTTGCAGTCCACTCTTGCACAATTAAAATGACTGGATATTTATAAAGACAAAAAGGTTTCACAGGGTAATGTGTTTATCCTAGCCAATAGTCATTCCACAGCTTTTTATAGAGAACCAGAACCACTTTAAGAGAAAGAAAACATCTCATGGGTTCTATTTTAGGTTTTGTGTGTCAGTGACAGATTACTTAGGAATTTACCCCTCTCTCAACCTCCACTACCACCCTAAAACCATTCCTTCATTTGTTTCCTTTAACAAAGTAATAGAATCCTAGTACCATTGTAAATAGCTTTTTGATGAAGTAAATGTATTTCCAGCCAGATAACTGCTGCTGGAGTCTGTGGCTGAGATTCGAAAATTAATGAAATGCTTCACTTTAAGTGCCCTCCTCCAACACAGTTAACTGAGTGAAACAGGCTGCCCAGGCTTCACTTGAACACCTCCACAACATGAGGTCCAAGTGAGGCAGACATTTAAAAAGCAGGAGACTGTGGGAGAGAACAAGATGTGTTATTTTTGTAAGTGATATGGACGGATAAGAGCTCAGCAATAACAGCAGAGGATAACATTGGGATTTTTTATGATACTAGGGAGAGCATAATATAATTCAAGTCTACTTGTGTATCAGTAGACTTTAATTAGAATAGATTTCCACTCGTATCAGCAAAAGCTCCGGATTCATTCATTAATTCACAATTAGCCGACTCCTGTTTATTGGCTCAGGCGGCCATCAAACCAGAGTCCTCAATTAAACCAGAGAGCAGTCGAAAATGTAAATTGTTACATGAGCTGAAACTAAACATTTTAATGATGTTGATAACATGTTTCTGCATTAAAAAAAAATTAGGGGAGTTTTGCTGTTTTGAAGTCATGGAGGCTAGATTTTTTGGGGGGAGGGCTAGATTTTTGACATAGTGGTACTGAAAAACACGAGCTAACAGACTATTAGAATAAAGTCAAAGCAGTTTTTGAGCTATTTTTTTTTGGTTCTTCATATCAACATACTGATATTGTATACCTATTTAGCCTGGGTTTCATACTGATGTTTTTTTTTTTTAACAAATGTATCAATATTCATATAAAACATATTCATTTAATTATATGATATATATATATATATATATATATATATATATATATATATATATATATATATATATATATATATATATATATATATATATATATATATTTTATCTCTGGATGTGTCTGACAGGGAACATTATCAGAACACCATGCAAAAGCTTCAAAGCTGTTTGTGCACACCAATTTTCCAATATAGCTGCATAATATACTGAATTGAAATCATCATTGTTTAATATTTGGTCAGCTGTAACACTTCAGGTACTATGCAATGAAACTTGCCAATAATACGTTTGGCGAGTTGCATGGACTTTCACTGGCCTTCATATCCACACCTGATCTAGATCTTAGTGACCAAGGTGCTAAATCTCACAGAGAGAGGTGCAGACCTACTACTACTTATAATAATAATAATAATAATAATAATAATAATGATAATAATAATAATAATAATAATAATAAATTGTAACTGGCCTGTACTTTTATAGCACTTTGTCAAGTTCAAAGGCCTTCATAACAGCCTTCCTATTATCTGTTGAAAATCTTTCTCTTTCTTTCGTGCAGCAGAAAATGCACAATTTTGGTACCTTTTCAAATCTCTGTGCTTTCTCTGACTTCACTTTAAACACCTCACTGACACTGAAAATGGCTACCTTTGAGTCTTCTCTAACTTCCACAAGAATGTTGTCAGTGATGAAAAAAAAAATCAGATTGTTGGTGACGAGTCAAGCTTAAGCAATCTTGAAAGAAAAGAAAAAAAAAACTCCTATTCTGCTGTTCTACCAATTTTTCAATTAATCATCTACTAATATTATGAATTTCAACATATTTCTGCTTATCAATATGTTTGATTTTGATATAATATATTTAGTAGAAGAGCAATGCATACTTGCTGAACTCACTAAGCAGAATATGTCAGCAGAATCAGTAAATCAGCTTTCTCTTATCCTGGACTGTGTATTGTGAAGGTAAGCAGTGTAAAAAGGCTGCCTACGCTTGAGGTTGGCAGCATTGTCCACTTGAATTTTTTTCTGCACAGATTAGGTGAGAAGACAGCTGGCTGTGTAATCACGGTCCCACGATCATCATACAGGTCTTGTAGGCTGACCTTTGACTAAACGTATTTTCCCACTGAAATTCTGTGCATACCAGGACCTAATAGGGAGGTTGGTTTATCAGAGGCTTTGAGCAGGTGTGTTGTTATGCAAGGACAAAGTGGATCAGAGGAATTCTTCAGTGTGTCTCAGTGAATGTCTTCTGTTTGCAGGTCTGTGAAAGCATGTCTGTACAGAAGTGTGTTGTTGTGTTTTTTTTGTTGTTTTTTTTTACATTTGTCTTTGTGTTCTGAATTTGCTGTAGTTTTTAAATGTGTGTTATTTTAGTTTTTCATATAAAGGCTAACAAACAGTGAAATGAGCTTCTTTGTGTCTGTCTCTGTGAGTCTGGTAGAAATAGAACAGTGTTTAACAGACACAGACGATATAATCTGGATTCAGGGAATTGGTCTGGCAAACAGCCACAAAGAGACTTGCAGGCATTCTTGCTCTGTCCAGCACAGAATTTATCCATAATGATTGTAGGGTGAAAAAAATAATTAAGTGGATTTGTATTGAAAGATATCACTTTGCTAAGAAAAAAAACAAATAATTTATTTCCAGCCTCACACTACAGTACCTTTTATCTTCAGCTTTAATCAACAGTGATGAAAATAATATGACCTGCACATTTTATGGCTCTCTTATGTTTGTGTGACCCCAGTCAGAAATTAAGTGATACAGTTATGCATTTATAAAAGAAACCCTCTCACATGGAACCTCTAAACAGTCTCTCACATCTTGTTGCAGTTTATTGCATTTAGGAGCAATGATAAATCTTACTATGTTTTTTCAAGTGTGGTCCATGCAGCAGTTTTGCCCTCCAGTCTAAAGCTAAAACTCAAAAATGTAATGAAACAAACTGTGTCAGCTTTGGATATTATATCTAGTTTGTGGCAATAACTCCATTTTGGTGTATCATTGAAGATGAAAATTAATTGGCCTGAAATGTAATGCTAATACACAATCCCATTTCTTCAATGAAGGTTTAATAAACACATTAATGACACACCAGACACTACTCTTCTCCACATTGTACACGGTGACATGATGAACTGTTTTCCTCCTCCAGTCTTGCTTGTTGTCATTCCAGTTGTTTACATTTTGTTCTGGCTGTCTACATGAACAAGTTTAGGTAAAGAGTTATTTTCTGACCATTAAAGATTGACACACATTTGCCTCACTTGAAATCCTGATTCTCTTGTCTTTCCCATTTTGAAGAGCGGCAAAGAAAAAAGGGCCTTTGTCAAGCTCATATCCCAAAGTTATGGATTTTTCATTCAGAGTTCATAGGCTAGGGGTGTTCTAAGTGCAGGCCATTTGCAAATCTCTGAATGAATTTGGGCAACCCATGACTGCATTTCTGGAATGGAACAAATTAAGCCCCCTTGCAGCAGGTCAGTGATGCAGAAGGTACATTTAAAAAAAAGTTGAGGGTGAGATTTTCACTGAAAAAAGAAAACAAATCTTTTGCCCAACACTTTGTGTTATGAAAATGTTGGGTATTTAGGTTTATTGTGAAACAGATCAAAAATAAATTTGGAAACAATGTCCTAGACATTCGAAATGTGTGAATTAGAAAAACTCTTCAGATACATTTATTTTATTGGAAATGTTGGTGGTGGCAATAATTTTAGCACCTGTGATTTTATTAGAAATATTAATTTCTGAATGTAATTTTTTTTTTCATAAGTACTATAAATTTAATGAGGTTAAAGGTGGCATTTGAGGAAAAAAAGGGTGAAATTTTAATATTTTTTACACATTGCTTTCAGGAGTCCCAGTATTTATGGGAGGGGCCGTGGCTTTGGTCAAATTAATCGAAGAAATTTGACCTGAAACTCTTTTACATCTGTTTGCTGGATGATTTAAGCGTGGCTTAATAAGTTAAAAATGTTTTACAACAAACTTATTCTATTCCCTTGTGACCATTAAACAAACTTTTATTAATTGTGCTGTTGAGAAGAAACATGCACACAGTAGAAATTTACTGAATAGTCATTTTGCTTTTGTCCACATTCTGGTGTGGATGCATACCCAACCTGCACTGCATCCTATCACACTGCTAAACCTGCTCCCCCAGCTGCTAGACTTGGCAGGATTACTCGAGGCTTACACACAGAGACACTCACACATAGATTAGTAACCACAGTAGACACACACACACCCTCTCCTTTATCACCCTCTTGGTATCTAACCGATGTGTGGATTATGTTGTCTCCTCTCACGCCCCACAGCTGCTTTATAGCTTCAGTTAATCAAGACAATAAACCCTCAACTGTGTGTTCACTGTGTGGCTCAATTTGTGGCATCTTAACATTGTAAAAGCCATCAAGTTATGTGAACACCTGAGAAATGGTGTCCTCCTTATCAGGAGTTATGAAATGTGTCTGCTGTTAACTAGAGCAGAACAGCAGAGAACATCACATGCTGATCATCTGAAAACATTTCTTGAAGAAAAAAAATACAGTGCCTTGTGCAGTGTTTGGATGAAAAACATTGAGCCTCAGTGTTTCACAGGATTCTCTGTTTTTCACATCAAAGAACCATGAGAGAAAAATGTTACTCTTTGCTTCAGCCCAAAAGGTAAAACGTAATAAAACACCATCCATTACTATACACGAGTCCTTTAGTTAGAGGCGGATTTCTTTAATGGAAATGCAGCCAGTATTGTTCCTACATGGGTGTGTTTGATTTGGCCAAATCTGACTTTGGTCGGCATGTAATGAGTTGTTCTGTCCGGGGGCATTGAAAGGGCATTAGTGCTGGGAGTGACAGTGAAACCTCTGGGGTAGCCCTGTGTTAATCTGGCAGAGGAGGTGGAGGAAGGGTGTGTGTCCGTGTCATCATCAATCGTCAACAGGAATAAGGCAGCCTAAAGGATATTTATGACCTTTGCTTCATTCAGTCGGGATTTCTACAGTCTTTGAAAAGGGTGGAAAACTTTGGAATGAGCTTTTACTGTTTCCCACATTTGACTGGGGACATGTTTCCAAACGTTTTTGTACCTTCCTTTTTTAAAAGATTGAAACCTCTGTTTTGTAATGTAGGACAGTTTGTAAATGTGTGCAAGTTTAAAAATGTGCCATGTAAATCCAGAACATTTGGCTTTTGCTGCACTTTGAAAATTCAATGTGTTAAATTAGCTGGGAACAAAAATGAACACCATTTGGAACATACTAGTCTTTACAAATTTGCTTTCACTTGTGTTGAATGGTGAATTTGTTCCTTCACAATTAATTTTTTTTACCCCTATTTTGTCCATTCCTACCATCATTTCGTACCACTATACAAACTATTTCTGAACTATGTGTTAGAGCCGGTGTGTATTTGTTAATATGTTTTTGCAGAAAGCTATGAAGGTAAATGGTGATTAAAAAATGTTAAAATCTCATATGTAATTAAAGTCAGTTGTTTACTATTTTCTGAAAACTTTCTATTTGATCCTATTTCCATTTATTTTGCTTCTGATCTTCATTTGGACCAGTTAACTCGTATAAAACATGACAGAGTATAACCACAGGTTAAACTAAAATAATACAACTCCAAGTCAACTTCTGTTGGAAGATATTATTTATTTTGAGCTGTGAAACAAATTTTCTTACAATAGACAATAAGCTGAATAAAGAAGAAATTACTTCAGAATGTCAATATTCAAAGCAGATATAAAATGTTCCTCTGGCAGAATAGGCAATTAGTGCAGTCCACTGCAGACAGCTCTGTTTTGTACTTTGGGTTCAAAATGACCAAAACTATTTTTATTTACCTTAAAACCATCTTTTGTTTACACTCTTGTTTTCTGACATTTACAGTGAAAAATTTGTACTTAGCCATCAAAAATTGACTGGAATAGCCAATGAGAATTAGAGTTGCACTAAAAATCATTACTGATGTTAAACATGCATGGAAAGATTAGATTGGTTGAACACACACACACACACACACACACACACACACACACACACACACATATATATATATATATATATATATATATATATATATATATATATATATATATATATATATATGTATGTATGTATGTATGTATGTATGTATATATATAACTACAAACTATCCAAAAACATTCATTTAATTTTAGGTCATAGGTCAACACAAAGTAAAGCATACATGTTAAGTGGAAGGAAAATTATGCATCTGAAAATAGTGATGTGCCTTTGTATTCAGCCCCCTTTGATCAAAGTATGTTCTGTAACCGAATATCTCAGAAATGTTCTACTTCACTGTATCTTTGCCTTATTTTTGTCTTAAATAATCCCATAAAGTAGTATCTATTAAAGCCCCTTGTCTTCTTTCCTTTTATTGGTATGTAAATTACAGCAAAGGTTTGTTTAACAGTAGTTTTATTATACTCAACATGCTAAAGATTCACTCGTGAATTTCCCCTCTTAATATCCATGAAGAATATTGTAAATGCAGATGTGAGCTGTATGGTACATTAAAAGCAAGGGGAGATGGGATAAAACGACTCAGGGAGTCTTTAAATATGGATCCAATTAAAGCAGGAACTGCCTGTGGGACGTCTTTTTTTTTTTTATCAGCTGTGTATATGAGCTCCAGAGTTTTAACCAGGAAACCTGCTCAATAGCAGATATAGCCAAGGCTGTGAGAGATGGGTGTACTGCTGCTGTCTGCTCATATTTGCATGGAGATTTGTTTGTGGGTGTCTCTTGATAGCCGTTGTGCTCATGTTTGTATGTACATATAAAGTGTATAACAATGTCATACATATAAAGTGTATGCCTTAAGACTCATTAGAGGGTAACATGAAGGATTATTAGTGTTGTAACAGTGGAAAACATGAATATGATGAAGAAAGAAAGGCTACAAACAAGACACCTTGTTGGAGAAAGCAGAGCAGTCAGACTCAAAGGTCAAAGTCTGATTTACTGACAGTAGTTCAGTTTGACCACATTTGAGGAACATGAATTGTATTTACAACAAGAGACGGATGGATGCTGAGACCAGTTTCAACTGAAAAAATTAAAACCTTCCTTTACGAAAAGCATTCTATATCAGCAAATGTTTAAAAGTGTGTTCTTCAGTTCTTTCCGGTGTTCAAGGTGGCAGCCAGTTTTATGGAAACAACTCAGGAACTGTTAAATGGCCAAATTCTTTTTCCTTCCAATGTTTTCCTTTCAGCTTGACACAAGGACCAATGAGGCTGTGTAATGCTTTGTTTTAATTGGACTCTTGTACTTTGCCTTACGCTATAACTGTGTGTGTGTGTGTGTGTGTGTGTGTGTGTGTGTGTGTGTGTGTGTGAGAGAGAGAGAAAGAGAGAGAGAGAGAGAAAGAGTGTGTGTGTGTGTGTGTTTGTTTTTAAATTGGCTGCCTTATCTTGACTTAAATGAGCACGGCAGTGTGTTTTTTTTTGGTTTTTTTTGTGTGTTTTTTTTTTCCCTACTCCAGTGACTTTATGAACAACCTTTGAGTATAATGAGACTGGTTGCTTTCCAAGCCCAGCAGTGTTTATTTATAGAGCAGGAGAGGCTATTTGTATCAAGAGGAAGTTTTGTGTGAGGCTATTTTTTTTTTTTTACTGGAGGTCTTACTTAACCCATAATGGTCCCACACTGGACATATGCATCAATCCTTCAGCTTTATCCTGGGATTATGAGGCAGGTACTTTATATGCCCCTTTCACCATTCTAAGGAAGTGACAATCTTAAATGTATAGTTTATGCACAACCACTATACATCAACTGTATGTGAGATGAGCACATGTTCAGCTATAAAGTAAAAAGGCAGCAACTAATCTTTTTTATGAGTTTCTCAAGAGTCATTTCTTCACTTAAGAGAAGGAGCTGAGAGATGGCAGTTTTGTTTTAGTGTCTTCCTCTCCTGTGTTTTATCTGTGCCCTGTGATGGACTACTAACAACCTGACAAGGGTGTACTCTTGCATGTTGACTGCTGAAAAAGGCTCTTGGCCCCCACCAACACGACCTCAACAGGATTAAACAGATAGATGGATGGAAGAATGCAGGAATGGATGAATAATCTGTCAGGACAAATCCAGATCTTTCAAATAATGTAGAAATCTCATCATATCTGTACTTAATTTAATTACATATGACTGCATACAGCTGCCCTGTTGTTTTTTCAGTAATTTGTTTAGCAGGGTTTTTTTTGTTTGTTTCTTTTGTTTTTTTTTTTCATCTGGAACTTCCATAACTCAATAAAACAAAATTCACCGATCAGTCAGCCAGGGAAAGGCTGACTGATCGGTGGAAATGGTGGTCTACACCTCCAAAGCTGAAAAATCAATTTTTTTTCTCCTACTCATTAAAAGCATCAGAACTAAGATATCCTGCCATTGTTTGTTTCTAAACACATGAACCTGGAATGTGTTTGATGCACTTTTTGGGTTTTAATAAGAATCACTTAAAGGTTAGGGGAAAATCCTTTGATTCATAAAAAGGGATCATATCAAAATTGCTACCTCTATCAAAGAACTTGCAGGACATTTCTTTTTTTTTTTTTTTTTTTTTTTTTTTTTTTAGGTTTTTTTTTTTATTATTATTATTGTGTTAAAGTCCTTAGAAAAAAAATCAAATCTGAACCAGTCAAATTGAAATTGTCAGGTCAGACCGCAAAAGAAACAGTAAATCAGTACTGACCAGAGAAAGCCTGATCGATTCATCACTGAATATTTATGCACACTGACTGTATTATAAGGATAGATCATTCCTGCAAAAGATTTGTTTACTTCATGACACTGATCTCTTTATGGTTGTGCAACGTTTCTATTTCTTTGTCTCAACATGTTTCTGGTATTTTTTCAAAATGAGTAAAGATCTTCAGATAAATACTCAATTTTATTATATTCTGAATCCTTACTTTATCCTACTTTTAATTAGCTAAAACCCTTAAATGTATCCTGTTTCAGTTGTATGTTACCAGTATAAGAAATTATTGTTAAAAAAAATGATTTATGTTACAATGTTTAATGTTAATAGATTCTGATAACAAAATATTAAGACAATAAAATTAATACATTGTAAAAGAGAACACATTTTTAGGCTAATGCAATCCTACGATACAGGGGATCATAACCTAAATATTCTAATTGGCAGTTTCAGGTGAACACCCTTGACAAAGATAGAGTGCTATTCTGAAAAACAATCAAAAAGTAATTTGGAAGCTGGCTTCACAGAGCACGAGGTATAGTTGTATGAATTACATAAGTTAATAGTCACAACTGAGTGTAAAAAGAATGTATTAGGTTAAGAAGAAGTGATCTTTTTTCCTTGTATCAGCTTTATTCTAGTGGTTTGTGGCTACAATAACCGCCTTGAGTATGACACGTTCAGATCCCTAACCTGATTATTAGTGGTTGAGTTGCATTGTGGGTGATGTGAGGACCAAGTTCTGGCAAGAAGAGGGAATGCTTGGAATGAAAACCGCAACTTATTTGGTTTGGCTGCATGATTTTTCAGCTTCTTTTTTTATTTGCTGTCAACTGGGAAACAACAGTAGAGACAATGGTTCTTTACAGTCTTCTATCATTTCATATAAGGTTCAGTGTAATTTAACTTATGAGGGAGGTGCAGATTGAGACACTGTCACTATTTAAACGTGAGTGCCCAGAAAGGAAACAGTGTTCCCATGATCTGAATTTGTTTCATCATCTAACCGTGAGGACCTCATCGGCCGGCGTTGTGAAGTAGATGGCAACATCTTTCATTATAAGAGCAACCATCTGGTCTTTGTTTAACTTTTCAGAGTGCTTACTCTTTTATTCTTGGTTTCAGAGTCTAAACTGTCATGGTGTATGTATGTGAGTGGGTGTTTGTAGTACACAGAGCAGTAAGCAGTTTCAGCTGTAGCTCGACAGAAAGGATGTTTTGTTCCAGGAGATTCGAGCATCAGCTTTGCAGCAGATAAGGGGTTTGAAGTGAACAGCAACCACTGGTGAAGGGAGGGGGTGGGGGATACTGTACATGTGTCAATCTCGTCTTCTCTTCACTTTGACCTTTTATTCTGTGTAGTACTCATGTTTTACGTTCACTGCTGTTTCCTCTCAGTACTACACTCCTCTGTCTCTTTTCACTTCTCTCTGGTTTTTTTGACCTGCATCCATGTTTCTCCTCTCTCAAAGTAAATCTTTTTACGGCTGCGCCTTAACCCCGTCTAACCTACTTCACATTCTCATTAAATCCCACAGACTGCATAATTCTTACTTCTCCAAAAGACAAATTTGGGTTAGTGTGCAGTTTAGAAAAGGGGGTGGTGTTTTGTCTTCCTACCCTCTGATAGAAGATGAAAGGATTTACCAAGTAATCTGGCATGGCTTTGGCTGTCTTGCTCTTATCTAGCTGAGATAGGAGATAGGAAGGTCTATTATTCTTTTTTAAACCTTTCTTTCTTTGTAAACCAGTCTTTTTCCGAGTTTTAACCTAATACTTTTTCTTTATTCCTTATCTGTGTTTGGTTACACACACACACACAGAGAAAGTCCTTGATTTACAGAAAACTATATCATGATGACCAATTATTTTATCCTTTAAAAATAATTTTCTTAGTTTGAATTTTAGCTTTACCCAAATGAACCAGAACCAAAGATTTACTATGCCGTCAAAGTAAAGGTCATAAAACAACCTTTTGATTTCTTTGCTTGTCAAGTTTTCTCAAACCCAATTTACACCATTGGGTTCAATTAATTAGTAGAGTTCATTCTTATCAGATTAGTTAATAACCTCAGCAACAGTGTGGGATTGATTGATGACCACCTTTCAGTGCAGCTGTAGAACCTATGCAAACATCAGTTTTTAGGTTGGTGTTCTGATCTAAACCATTTAGTTGTAGTTCTGGCTGTAGGGATTAATATTTGTTGAATGGTGCCCCATCAGCTCTAACCAACTTTCTTTTCCCTGTGGAAGAAACATCATAACGCTGCCAACATCGTTTCACAGTGTGGAAGCTGTTTTTAGTGTGATGTGGATGAACTTTGCATCTGCCCCTAACAGGCTTGTGCCAAGCTGCAAATTGTCCTTCTTATGGCCTTTTTTCCATAAACACCAGATTTGTAGAGTACAGGACTAATATATGTCCTACTGACAGATTGTCCCATCTGAGCTGTGGGTCTGTGCAGTTCAGATGCAGCTCTGATGAATGCTCTCCTTGCTCGGCCTGTCAGTTTAGATGGATGACTGTGTTGTGTTAGGTTTGTCATACTCTTCAGTTTCAGATGTTGGATTGGACATTACACCCTGAAGTGCTTACGTCTTTGGATATTAGTTTATAATTTAACTCTCCTTTAGACTTCTCCGCAATGTTATTAAGCGTCTTCTGATTGCACTGGATTTTATAAGAATATAGGGGTCTGAATACAAATGCACACCATACTTCTCATATTTTTACTTGTAAAATAACAAATTTAAACCATGTGTGTTTTCCCTTCCTCTTCACAATTATATTTATCTTTCAAGAACTGTAAACTTTCTAGTAAAAAGGGTCAGTGCACAAAAGGAAGGAGAAAGTTAAAGAGGAATAAACAAACTAGAAACAGTGGGAATTAAACCTCTCCACTATCTCTTTGTCTCTCAACATGTCTTTCCAAACCCTTGAACTGCCTTTTTACTCCTTCCACACAGTGGCTCTATACTCGCTTGCCCTCACAGACAGCCCTCAGGCCTGGACAAACAGGAAACACTTAGTGTTATCAGCTCACTCTTTGTGTGTCCTAATGAGCGTCAGGCTAAGGACAGAAAAGGGAACACACACCCGATTCCAATGTAAACACACTCACTGCAACACAAAAAGAAGAAAGACAGGGATAAACTTGAAATAGAGGCAGGGGACGTCGCTGGAACAAGAGGAAACAGAACTGACAGCAGCAAAGGAAGGGAATTTTACTTCCTGCTGGTAAACTCTGATCTGAACAGTTAGCTTCTAAGGATGTGTGGTTTTTGTTAAGTTAAAAACTACTGTATTCATAATAAGCAATAAACTGTAATATGGTTCTTGAAATCCAGCCTTTTTCTCTAAATAGTAAAAAAGATTCAAGTTTGCAGTGTTTTCCTTCCTTATGACAATAGAGAACCATTTCTGGGGGGTTGAAAGCTGTGCTGGCTTAGCACTGTTTCTACCAGCACATAATTTTTTTTCAACAGCCTCCCTGAGACGGCACTCACTTTGTACGTGGCTGAAAGTGGAGCAGTGCATTCCGCTCCACTTAAACTTGTCTACTGCAATATAGCTGGGTGCTGTCAATGTCATTCTGCTCTGTCCTGGCTGTCCTTCATTTTTTTTGCTCAGACATGTCACGTGGTCATACAATTGTGTGAATTAGTTTTTCCTAATAAATGCTTACGTTGAGGATTTTATCAGCTTTTATTCTGAATTGTCGCAGCTTGTAAAAACAGAAACTGAAAATAAAGAAACAGTCTAGAAACAAACATTATGTTAATCATAATCCCACCTACTACCCAATTTTTATTCAAAATCGTCTAGCATTTCAAAGAACTCATGATGCCTTACAATCATAATTTTTTTTTTAAAAAATTAGTCGGTTACTGTATTTTTAATTTATATTATAACACAGCCCCTGTGGTTGGTCTGTGTGTAATCTGAATTACTATGCATACTTATAAAAAAAAAAGTAAATTATTCTGTTGTTTTTGTTTTAATGTTATATTTTATTCATACAGGTAATCTTTCTAAGTAATTGAGTCATATTGAAACAAAAATGATTGTTAAAAAGAAAAATAGAGAAAGCATGTGACATAAACATAACATAAAAAGTCTGTTGGTAAGTAGACCAATATACCCTACTACTACTTACAACTTTTATAATGCAGGAAAACTTATTTATATTATACTTTAACACAACTTTAATAATGTTTACCATGTTGATTGTGCACAAATAATCTCGACACAAAATGTTTAGATCATGACATCCCTGCTGCACCCACAGCTGTGCCAGTTGCAAATAGCGAGCCACAAATGCTGGATGCTCCCTGTACACGTTAAGAGCTCAGAGTTGTGAAAAGGGCGGAAATGTAGAGCACACATAAGGAAATTAGGCTTCTTTGTTTTCTATAGAATTTCCAACACTGTTAATAAGTAGAAAAAAAAAATATATTTCATATTCATAAAGAAAGGGTCTGTTGCCTTCTCATATAAGGAATCATGGATGTTGGGATGAGGTATAGTCGTATGAATGGACAGCAAAGAATAGTGTGAGCAAATCTACGCTGAAGTGCAAAACACTAGTAGGGTTGTTTCTGTATGAAATAGTACTTTCAGCATAGTAATACTGATTGAATTTTAATTAATACTGAAGAATTTACATAATTTTGTGTATGGCTCACTCTTTAAAATAATATGTCAGAGTATTATCATTCCTTTTCATATTAGCAAGTTTTGCTGGTTAAGAGACTTAGATAATACCAGCAAGGGCTGTTATTGTCATGTCATATTTTGCTTTGTTTGAATGTGTTAAACGTCACGGTTATAATTCACATAACTCAAAATTCAATAAACTCTGAATTTACAGCAATAATTACTCCAGGTGGATCTGATGGGACTGAATTTCTCCCAGAAATGACCAGTTGAACTGATGGGTAGCGGAAGTTCCATCATGTATTGGTTGAAATCAACTTGACAAGTCCCCACTCAGCCTGGGAGCTTTATATATACAGGCAAAGTAAGGTTTATTTTAAGGGATGGCTAGTGGAAATGAGAAGATTAAGATTGATTTATTCCTGACAAGGTTGTGCAAACATTACAGGATCAGATGCAAAATCCAAGGATTTCAGTACCGTTTATTGTTTTGAGCCATATAAGGTGCAGAACTACTTGGGTTTTGGCAAAACATGTTGGATAACTTTTAGGTTGAGGCAATAATGAGTATGAATTAACAATTTGTAATGTAACTCCCTGTGTTAATCAGTCTGTAGTTTATAGGGGTTTGTTGATTTTGTCATTCTTCCAGATCATAAAGGCACTCAATTACAGCTGTTAGATCTGCCCTTCCTGGTATCCTCAAAACAAGATAAGGGAAGCACTGGCCTCTGTTGAACAAACGTTACATATTTTTCAATTAGCGCAAATGAATAACGTAAACAAAGCTCCTTTGATGTTTCTTTGTTTTTGTCTCACAGGATATCTTCAGGTGTGCACATTTCTTTTCACTTTCTTTGTTCCTATAGAAACTTTCACCATTTCTAGTGAAACGTGCCCTCTGCAGTAAATGAAGAACACAAGAAAATCATGGGACTTTTCTTGCAGGCAAACAGAGAAGGAAATTCAGACAAGTTCTATGAAAACAAGAGGTCTGAACCTGTACACCATATGGGATGTTTCCTACTGTGTTGTGTTTCATTGTTCGCTACTCATTGTGACAAACTGTAGTCAAAAATTGAATGTTACTGAAATTTTCAGTGTGATATTCTTTTAAAGGTTTTAACATATTCTCCACCCATATCAATAAATATGACTGGCTCTGTAAACTTCAGGCTCTTATATTAAAAAGCCGAGAATTCTCTTTTTTGAATCATTTTTTTATTCCATTATTTATGTCACTTTTCCATGTTAGTGACTTTGTATTTTATGCACCAAAGCTCAGTGGCCACCCCAGCTGTTCCAGTGATACAGGAGATTTTTATAGCCCTCCGTTTTCCACCAGCTATGCAAAATGTACTGCAGTGATCGCACTTGGGTGTTTGCCCTAAATGCTATTTACACCCTGTAACGATAACTTGACATATTACACTTTCTAAAATAGACTTAAGTGTCCCACCACATGCATTAATGGAGCCAGAGCTCCACCACCTTCCACGTGTAGGTCAGTGGGCTTTCAGGTCAGATACTAATACTGGACTGCAGACTAATACGCACAGGTGGCTGCAGGGAGAGCTGACTAATGAACTTGTGTTGCCAACTCAGTCTGGGCCAAGGGTTCAGTTTTCTTCCTTTTCCAACCTGCTTTCATAAAGTACTTTAAATGGATTCTATCTTTTATCCACTTTGTTCTCCTAATAATTTTACATACTTGTTTGCCATGCCAAATCTGTCTGCTCTGTTGTATTTTATTTCAGTAAACTTAATTTGAGTGTATTTAGCATGAGATCTGAATGATGTCATCCTTAAAGCTTTCCAGTTGAAGTTTTGTTTCACTGGTAATGGCCTGTCAGTGACGCAAATGTGTGGCCATTTGGTTTGTGTACGTTGCTGCTTTGAGCTTGTTCTTTCTGGAACTTGTCAGTGTGTGTGCTCACTCATGTATGAAAAAATGGTGTGTGTTTGTGTGTGTGCATGCCACAGCGAAACAAAATAACATTTGTTCCCTCAAAATTGTTCCTCAGGTTTCAGATATCTTAGACTTTTGTATTGTTTTTAGATTTATTTAGATTTTTAGATATTTAAATCACAATGACAGATTATCAGGGCCTCCAAGGAATTTACAAAAAGCCCTGAGTAAACCCAGTAAGAACTGAATTGTCATACGGCACTCTCCTCATCTATTAGCACAGCTGGTATACATGTGTTAATAACGTCCAAATAAATTCATCGTTAATGCAGAAGCATAATAATAGCGTTATCTTTAAACTACGTTTTTACATATGGGAAAGAAATTGTTCATTTTTATTTTTATTTTATTTCTTTTGCTGGTGTCACAATTATTGGCATCCCTATGAGCTATAAATGTAACTGAAGCATTTTATTATACTTCTTTAAGTTGATTAGTGTATAGGAAATGTTATTTAGTAGTTCAGGGTTTCCTGTTTCCCAGGGGTATAAATGTGGCATGACATCTTGACCCATTTCTTTTAGCCATTCAAGAAAATGTGTCGTTCAAAACAGGCATACATTTGCTGATCTTTAAGTTAGGAAATGGCTACAATAAAATATTTGTATACCCAAACTTGTATGTATCTACTGTAATGGTTAAGGTTGAAAACAAATGAACAGTACACACAGTATGTAAGTTAATTATGGAGGTATATATATATATATATTAAAAAAAAAAAAAAAATCAGAATTTCCAGTGTGAGATTATGCAGCTGCAACTAAAGCTGAATTTATTTTAAGGCTTTTACCATGGTGGCAAAAATGTGGAGGGTGCTGTCTAATATGTGAAAATAATTATTGGAAGGGTTTTCTGCAATATGACAGATTGTGTCATGAGCTTCAAAAAAAATAATTGAGCAACTTTGATCCTTGTTAATTTCACAGGTCAACAAAAATTGACCTACTTTGTATGATGCAAGTGAATGTTTGTTTTCCCAAACATAGTCATGCGCAGTCCGGTATAGTTTTGTCTTCCACTTCTTATTACATTCTGCTTTTTTCATCTTTTTGTGAATCCTATATTTTTATATTTCATTCCGGTGGCTTATCTCCTTTCTTTCAAATTGTGCTTTAGGTCAACGAGTGGAACAAAAATGATGAGCGCCTGCTCGCTGCAGTGGAGCATGGCGAGGTGGACAAAGTTGTGTCCCTTCTTACCAAGAAAGGTGCCAATGCTGCTAAGCTGGACGGCGAGGGGAAATCAGCGTAAGTTTTCTTTCGATTGTCTGCTGAGGTTTTAATAATGTTTGTGCTTTGTTTTTTGCCTTTGTGTTTTATTAATCAGCACAGGAATCTTATTATACCAGGGAAACCCTGAAACACATAAAACTATGTTTTTAATGACTGTTTAATTAATGCACAAGAATCTGAATCTATTTTTTGCTCACAGAAAGGAATTCTGCAGAGGGAGTCATTTACATAATAAAAGACAGGAGTCTGGAGGGATTTCTGAAGAATGAGCATACAATGTTGAGTTAAGCCTAGGAGAATTCAGCCTGCAAGACTGTTATTCAGAGGGTTTTTAAAATCAAGGATTCCACATAAAACTGCATGTCCAAGGTTCCTAGCTTATGAAAATGCTTTCATGCTCTAAAACACAACATTAAAAATGAATGAGCATCCCTAAAAATATGTCGAGAAACAATAGCATTCATGTAGCCTACATTGCATTCAGTGTTTCAAAAGCTAATAATTTCTGCAGAGGCACGGGAGCTTGTTGCCTCGGCACTTGAGATTGTTGATAACACAGAGGCTTGGTGTTAATATTTGACCTCTTTTTTTTTCTTCTTTTTTTTTCCCTTTTTCTTCCTTTTCATACACACGTTGACGTTAGCGTGCTGAGTGGTTCACACAGAGCTAGGTGAATGCACGGAAACAGGATCAGATGCAGTGAGAAGCAAATATGCAGATTCTCGAGAGCCGAAACAAACAGCCTTTTTATTTCATGACTAGCACTAATCCTTGACCCTTTGTCTGTATGCAAGTGGAACACTGGAGCGCTCATATGGATGTACACTCACCATTTTGATACATCAACATGATTGTGGTAGTTTTGAACTGAAATTTTTTTCAGATCACATATAGAGAGACTACAGTATCTCTATGGTGATAAAACCGATTTAAAAGGCACGCAGAACTAGTTGTGTGCTTCTTTGTGTGTGTGTGTGTGTGTGTGTGTGAACATCCTACACGTACACAGTAAGGGGAGGCTGGGCATGTGCACTGGTTGTTATTTATTTTTTTCATTCTGCTCACTGAAGTGGAATGGGGTTATATTGATTGCCCTCTTCATACATATGCACAAACAGCATGTACAATTCAGACATTCCTCACATACTGGTTGATAGTTATTATATTCATAGGCATGAGGGAGTACTTTTAAAACTGTAATTGGTATCAGGAAACCCTGTGGAGCAAGTCCATCAAAACTGTTACACAGAAATTGTTAATAGAAAGTTCTGGTATCATTGCTAATCCTGCTCCTTTGTATTTCCTAAAACAGTGAAAGGGCTTATATTGTTGACATTACACACTAAAGAAACTGCAAATGTAAGTAAATCAAGTGATTTAAACCAAGAGATTTAATGCTGTAATTATGTGAGAAGTGCTCACGTGTTAACTTTAAAATAACCTGCATTTAAAAAGAGAAGCAGGTTCTTAAAGGTGTCCACAAAACCTCTGAGGTTGAGCAGAAACATAGAAAGGAAATACATACCTGAAATATTTCAAAAGGCATTATTTTATCACCCCTCAGCTGGGAACCTACTGCTGTTATATATGGAAAATGGCGTAATATCTAAGAGCCGTTAAGCTTGACTGCCAGATTGTTTGGTGCTGATAATTTTAGGTTTTTCTTTTTCTCCAAGCTCTGCTAAGTCGTTCATGCAGCTGAGATCCCTATTTCATAGCCCTCTGTGAATCGCTTCACATAGCAAATGAACAATCTTATCAGATCTTTTCATTTTAGACAAAAAGTTTTCAAAACAAAGAGCCACCACATGACTATAACTTTTACTGCTCATAATCTTTCCGAGAAACAATTATTCAGCAGTCTTACAATAAGTTACTGAAACTGCAGCAAATGAAACGTGATATTTGGGACAGCTGTGGCTCGACATGAAGAGTAGTCTTTTAGCAACCGGAAAGTTGCTGGTTGGATTCTATCATCCTCCTCAACCTCATCTGCCCCTGGGCAAGGCATTTAAACCCAACCTGCCTACTGAGCTGCATATTGCTGTATGAATGTGTGAACGTTTGTGAGGGTGGCTAGGTTGTCTTCTGCATTTACCATATTGGCATCTCAGTAGGTGGGTCAACTCCCCCCATCTGAGGCACATACATGCATCCTCACAACTTCATTCTTTTAATAAAACCATATCGAATCTCAGCATAAATTCTCAAGACATTCTGAATTACTGCTGCTATAGGGCTCTTCCTCATTACTTTGATTTCAAGAAGCCAGTCGGCCGTTGTGTTTACCACTGGGCCTCTGTTCCTTTTTAGCAAGTCTCAGAATCTTAATCTATTGAATTTTGGCTCTGAGGATGAGAACCTTAAAGAAAAAAATGAAAGCATCTCAAGTGAGGGGCTGTAAAAAGAGGTTTTAATAAGAATGTAAGATGAGACCTCACCCGGGGAGTAGTTTCAGAGTTTTTGGTGAGTTAGTTTAGTCTTTCCTTGTGAACAGTTAAAGGACAAGTTGGGACTTCCATCTCCTAATGCTAAATATCATGCCAGATGCCAGCATCATTGACAATGATAGCTTATTTTAAGATACAGCATGAAACATCTCCATTTGAAAAGCTTGGCAGAGGATCTCTAATTTAGACAAAGGTAAACTGGGAAATGTAAGATCATACTTTAAAGTTTAAACAGAAATACTGATTCATTTTTAATAGAAACAATCGACAAGATTTCATTTAGTCAGAGTGCCAGTGAACATGGCCAAAGAAAGTTGCTAAAGTTAAAAAATGATTAATTGCAATTAGTCATTTTTAAATGAAAGCAGGTAAGCTGTATGTTTTAATGACTGCCATATTGTCTTTTCACTGAATCTACGTAAAAAGGGTAATGCAGTCGATATGATTTCCATGATGACTGTGAAATGTTTTGGTTCTGTATTTGTACTGACAACCGCTTCCCTGACACTTACCTCATGTGTGTAAAACAGGCACCACGCTGCAAAGCTCGCTGGCACGTGGCCGTAATGTGGTTCGTGCTGTGGCTGAGATATGCGTGATGTCCAGCTGGTGTGGATTCTGCTACATGGGAATAGAAATAAAAACCATAATGTTCCATACAAAACATCCGACCTTTGTGTTATAAATGAGGTGTCATGTAAACATGCTTGTTGTAATGCTGTAGCTAATTTGTTCCTTGCTTTGGATTTGTGTACAGACTTCATGTAGCAGCTGCTCGTGGCTTAACAGAGTGCCTCACTGTAATATTGGCTCATGGAGCTGACCTCTCAGTCACTGATGCTGCTGGTATGTACTGTAATCACAAATAAGATAAAGAAAATATCTTTTTTTTAAACATTCTTGTAACTTGTCTGTAATTTTCTGTAAAAGAAAAATCTTAAAAAGAATTTATATTATTTATTCTGTAATTCTCTGTACTTTGATACTTGCTCTCTTTTTGGTAATTTTCATTAATACTGTCTTGACTAAGGCATTTTCATTATTCTTTAAGGTTTTTCTCCCTTACACCTGGCTGCCAAAAACAATCACCTGGAATGTTGCAGAAGGCTTATTCAGGTAATATTAATAAGCCGATTATGAAGGGTAGTTTGTCATAGAATAATAATGTTTCATGAACCTAGACTTAATGAATGTGCTGTTCTAAATACATGTAATAAACCATAAAACAATTTTAGTTTTGGCAACATGTATCTGGAGTGCACTTTAAACCAGAATGTGCTATATAATATATAGTGTTTCCCCTTTTTTCACATTATAGTCTCAAGTTTATCTTATTCAAATTTTTATTTTTTAATTATAAAGTGCATGTTTATAAAGTAGAATGAAATACATGGTTTTAAAAATATTCCATACATAGAAAAATAGTGTTGCCTGCATTTGCATTCAGACCACCTCCAAATCAACACGGCTCCAATTACAGCCTTGTCACTGCTAAAGAAAGGCATCCTTAAAGCATTATCCTGCCACCCCCATGTTGTACAGTGGTGATGATGTGTTTAGGTGATGTCCAGTGTTTGCGTTTTCACCATGCACAATATTTTGCATGCAGACTAAAACGTTCAGTTTTGCTCTGCATGTTTCTTATGTGGCTTGTGTCAAACTACAAACAAGGCAACTTCTGACTGTCTTTCAATGTCACTGTCTTTTTTCTTGCCACTCTTCCATACAGGTCAGGTTTATGGAGTGAATAACAGGTTGTTTTCTTATCAAAAGATTCTGTCACCTGAGCTATGGATTTTTGCAGCTCCTCCAAAGTTATCATGGGCCTTGAGTGACTACAGCTCTCCTAATCTGGTCTCTCAGTTTTGGTGGACAGAAAAATTGAATAAAGTAATGTGAAATGCTCAAAGCTTGCGATCTAAACCTGCTTTAAACCTTTCCACACTGTCATCCCTGATCTGTTTGGTGTGTTTTTTGATCTTCAAGATGCTATTTATTCACTGTTTTCTAACAAACATTCCAGACCTACACAACAGAATTTGTACTGAAATTGAATTGTGCACAAGATGATGCTTTTTATTAATAAGTTAACTTCTAAAGGCAAATTAATGCACTGGATTTTGCTTTAGGTATGTTCTACTTTTTGTTGGTCTATTGCACAAAATCCCCAAAGATGCATGTAGTTTGTGGTTGTAACGTGACAAAATAAGAGCAGTTTTGAGGGACAATAATACTTTTGATGACACTATATATTTTGGGTTTAATATCAGAAAATATAAGTATCATCCAGCATTCCCTTACTTCAGTTCTGAGATGCATTAAAAAAAACAAAAGGGTATGAAAGCACAATCTGGTCCAAATGAAGCGTATAGTCTGAATCGGCTGTTTTCTGCCATGGTGCTTGAAACCAGACAGTTTTAGTGCTTCATTTCTTTACCTTGCTGATTGTGTGTGCAGATCAGCAGGTCTTAGCGGGACAGACAGGCAGTAATACACACTATTCCCACTCGGATCTACTGACTTGACTACCTCATGACAGTCTGCAGCATCACAGCAGCACACATTACCCAGCCTCCTGGCTCAAACAACAAGCATGGCAGATGTCTTAAATCCTCTTTCTGGCAGATTTGTTCAACTGTCAGCTACTTAATATCTACTATTCATAAAAAATACTGCTGATGTGAGTCAACTAAATGGAAGACCAAAAGAAAAAAGTAAAATTAGTTTATTAGGTGATAAACTGCTGACTTGAGATAAATACGTTTGTTTATGTTCTCACATCTCATTATGTACAATTTCCACAAAATTCTTGTGAAAATATTTTTCACTTGAAATCCGAGCTTAAACCCATCAAAAACAAGGTTTTCATCTGAATTTATTACAAGCATTGCAAAAAAAAAAAAAAAAAAACCACTTCAAGGCGAGGTATTTTTAATTTTTTCAAATTTTTTCAGTCTTTTGGGGGGGAACAATTCTTAAAAATGCATTCACTTTGAAATTTTGCATTTGCTAAAATAATTTTCTCTTCTTACTCCAGAGTAAATGTCCTGTTGAGACTGCAGATAGCTCAGGAAGAACTGCTCTGCATCATGCTGGTAGGTGTCTCAGCAGCCTTAGAGTTAATTACACAGCGCATTATAGAGCTTTTATATAGGCTTGGTCTGAATGTGGGAACGTTTCTTGCAGGATTATCTTTAAGCTGTAATTTAATTTGGATAAAAAAAAAAAAAAAATCATCCTCCATATATGGAATTAAGTGATCAAGAGTTTCTTTTCATTTGATCCTCAGCTGCCGGTGGGAACGTCCAGATTGTTCAGCTGCTGTGTGAACTCAAAAGTCCCATCAACCAAAAAGATACAGTATGTACTTTTATGATTTCTTCTGCTTTGTCCAGCCCACTCTTACTTTTCCTCTGAAACAGAATTAAGACCACAGATATGGTGGATCATTTATCTTTTTGGTGTGGCACATTTAGAGAATAAAGTTTAAGATATTAGTAAAGATATTAGTAAAAAAAAAAAAAAAAATTTCAGCTCTGAAACTGTAACTGTTCGAAAACCTTGGCGTATACCTTGATACTACTAACAGTCCCACTGCTCGGGAGCAACTCTTTGTTCCTTTCAAGGCTGTGATGAGAGAAAGAAAACATTGACAGATATAAATTAGCAGAAGCAAATGTTCTTCAGTTGAAGGGAGCCTCATGAGCCGACATTTCCTCTCATTTGTCGTCTGGAGATTAATTTCTGTGTGTGCAAAAGGTAGAAGGTCAGAGTTCTGTGGGAACTTGTACTGCAGACATGTGGTCTCCATTGCAGTTACAGACCATGCCTGTGGTTTTTATCCAGCTGGGATGTGGAACCATGAGATGGCATTCGTGAGTGTATGTGTGTGTTTATTTCTAACAAGCCAGAAGCAGCATGATAATAAAATAGAAATAAACTTTTTTTTTTTCCACCTCTCTCAATTAAAGTCACACACTATATTACTATACTCACTCAGCAGTCATTCAGCCTGGTTGTTAATTTGATAATTTATTAGCAGTTAAAACAGATTTTCGCCTTGTTTTTAAACATACAAGTTCAAAGTTGTATCAAAAACTTGTTAATGCCTCTCTTTGACTCCAACTTTCAGGACCTTAAGGTTGAAATCTGGTGAATTTGCAGCAGGTTACTGTAAATAGAACTGCAATATGGACATAATATTTACATGTAGATGTAAAACTAGTTAAACTGTAAGCAACTAATCATCAGTCTTCCTTAGAATGTTTTTTAAAGATTAGGCAGCCATATTTCTCTGTTTAAAAGCAAAAGCCTACTCCTGTCTTCTGTTAAAAACCAAGAGAAATCATAGCGTCATGTTCACTGAAGATCATTTACTTTTCCAGCTATAATCATCTACAAATGTGTACAAGCAGTTTGAGCCTCTCTGTCTTCTGTTAGTGGATGCAGTCGGTGAACCAGCCGTCTGGAATATGAAGCTTTTTATGCTGAGCAGAACATGCCAGCTTCTTAGCCTGGGGCATGCATCACAGCTGTATCATATTGCTGTACCTGATCTGGATTTGACTTTAATAAACACACAGTGCAATGTAAAATGAAACAGAGAAACATCTGGCCAGTCAAACATATTAGAAAATCATCTATATGCTTGAAACAAAATCTTAGCACAAGTTACATAAACAGAAACAGTAATAGTTCTTTATCATCCAGGCTTCAGTTTGAGTTGATAAAAATATATATTTGAAGGCTTCTTTAGCTTTATAGCATGTTAAGAGAGTGTGTAATAAGGTCTAGTATGCCTGTGGATGTAATTTATATACCTCAGCATTAGTGTGCAAAACACACTTTGTATTTGGTATTTTACATTGCACCTGCATTGAGCTATGCAGCCTTATTTGCAAACCTGAAGTTTCTTATCTATCTTATGTGACCTACTATTTTACAACATAGAAAACAAACTGGTTATGACGACTGTGCAATACCGATGATATGCATTTTACTGTACTTTAAAGCTATTGGGGTATATATGAGAGTTGCATAGACCTTTAATGTAGTATTAAACAAATGTCATATTAGTGACAAAAATATCCTTATTTTCAGGTTTGTTTAACTTTACTGAATTCCAGTGATATTCAACAAAGGAACTTAACTTGAGTAACATTAAAAACCGGCTTTTATATAACTGACCTATATAATGTTCTCATGAGGGTCAAAAGATGATCAATCATTCCTCTCCTCATAAAGGAGCTATAAGACTGATATTATACTACAGCAGCTGATTTAAATATGTCATGAAAAATTTGAAAGCAAATGCATGTACATTGTAACAGGTGAATAACAGCATACTGGTGTAGATTCTCAGTCATCCGGGGCTTGACGATCCTAAGTCGTTAAGTAAAAGGCATCTGGACTCCTTCTCTTGTTTCCTTAAGGAGGAGTATTATGTAAAATGTACTTTTTTGAGCTTTATACCATGTTATAATGTCATTCCCTCATCAAAAACATACCAAGAGTGTTGCTTTGATTCTTTCGTGCATGTTTTAGAAATCCTAGAATCTCCCATGGCAGCTATTCGGGGGTGTCTAAATACTTGTACTCACAAAGCCCCGCCTATTTAACCAAAGCTCCGCCTTGGAGTCTCCAAGCAGTTATGAAAGCCATAACTTCATAACTGCTGACAGCAAAGGAAAAAAAGCAACCTTTTAAGAGTGTTGATGTTATTTGATTATGTTCAAAACATTTACAAAATAAATTCTGTTAAAATGGTCAAATACCAAAAAAGTTTATGACATCCCTTTAAATTAAGAGGGAAGAGTACCGTATATAGATCAACATCATAGCAGTTGTGCTGAATCCAAAACAAGTTATTATTGAACTATTGAACTAAATCTTTTTTAAAGCCTCAGAGACTGACACACAGGGTTGTTAGTTGCTTGTATTCCTCTAGTCAGCTTCCTTAAGCTTTACACTTTTGCCCAAATGTGGGTAATTTGTCTGACAGAGTCACTCCAATTTATGAACATAACTCAAATTACACATCCAAGCCAAGTAACCCACCTGTATATATATATATATATATATATATATATATATATATATATATATATATATATATATATATATATATATATATATATATATATATATATATACACACACACACACACACACACACTTAATTTGTTGCCCAGAAAAGGACAAAATTATTTTTGCCGTTTGGTTTCCAGAGTAGCAGCAACACAATCTGGGCAGAGCAGGCAGGCCTGTTAAAGTCTTTAACAGAGCTCCAAAAAACCCAGAACATAGTTTTGTCCTCTTTGGTCTGTGGAAACAGCAGCAGCCTTGTAATATAAAACACCCAACTATGTTGATGTGGTATGCTGTTTCATGTCGTTCTTTTGCTTTTTGATCCAGGCCTCTTTTTGAAAATCATGTTTCAGCGTTATTAGACATTGCCATTAGAGGGATAATTATTCACAGAATTTGCTTTTGAAACTCTAAAAGTCTGGATAAGTATTTTTTTTTTTTTTTTTTAAAAACAGCCTGGTGAAACATTAGTGTTTTCAGACTCCATTTTCTAGAACATAACAATGTGACTTTCTACAATTTTCAGATTGAAAGATGTATGCAATCCAAGGTTGGCCCTACCTGCTACAATTCATTCTGTTACAGGTGTCCAAAAACATAGTTGAGATGTTTGAAAATTTCAGAAATCTGGGAAAAGTTGGAATTTTAAAATGAGTATATTTTATTCAAACAGCACTTTTTGCAGATAAAAATCACTGGTTTAAAGAGACAAAACATAAAAATGAAAGAATTCAAAACATGATTGAAAAGACAAAAAAACCCCTGAATAAATGATACAGACAAAACAAATTAATCAAAAGTATCTTTAGCCCTATTGATTCTTGCAACAGTGTTTCCACAGGTCTAAAAAGTTAATCAGACAGCTACAGTTGATCCAAAACGCTGCAGCTCGCTTCCTCACTAAAACTAGGAAAATAGAGCATATCACCCCAGTTCTATAGTCCTTGCACTGGCTTCCTGTAGCTCAGAGAGAAGTCTAGAGAATAGACTTTAAAATAGTTTTGTTAGTTTATACACCGCTGAATGGCTTAGTACCAAAATACAATAAAGACTGGTTGTTGTTTCAGCCTTCCAGGCCACTCAGGTCTTCTGGTTCTGCATTCCCAGAATTAGCACCACAAACTTCCAGACAACTGCAAAAATGATGAAACACTGAGTTCCTATAAATCACGGCTAAAATTCCAGTTGTTTAGAGTTGCCTTTGGTTATTAATAAGTGGAACATAGATTAATTCTAGTCCGGATTACCACTTTTCATTACTCTATCTTGCCTCTGCAATGTAATGTTTTTTCCTCTTTTTTTGTTTGTTTGTTGTGTTATGTTTTTATAATGTAATTCACTTTGAACTGCCATTTTGCTGAAATGTGCTATACAAATAAACTTGACTTGGAAAAAAAATCTAAAATGAACAGGAAATCAGTGCAAAGACATAACAGGAGTGATGTTAGCTCTTCTGTTTGTTGCAGTTAAGAGTCTTGCTGCAGAATTTTGGACCAGTTGAAGGCAATCGATGGCTTTATTTATTTATTTATTTTTGCTCTTTGTGGCATGTAAGAAGAGGGTTACAATTGTCTAGAGGAGAGCAATACAAGTATGAATAACCATCTCAAGTTCCTGTTTTAAAACCAACTCCTTAGTTGGGAAATATTTTGTTTTTTTAGAAGTTATTTTGAGTGACCTAAGAGACATTCATCAAAAACAACTACATTTCTTAAACTTGGCTTGACAGCTCAGAACAAATGTTCAATCCCTGTCCTGATTATAGGTACCCTGCTCTCTGGGGCAATGATCAGACACTGTCTTCTGATAATTCAGTTAAAGGAGTTAATGCTTAACCACTATGTGATTTTCTTTCAAGTAGTAAAGACATTTTGAAGAGCTCAGAATTTTTGATGAAGCAGTACAGCTAAATGTCATTCACATTAAACTGATAGAATGAGATATGATGAAATGTATTAATAATCTGTCCTTTAGAGATGTGGGAGGAATAACAGAAATGGGCCAATAACAGAGCCTTGGGTTACCCCAAATATTAGACAGAATCTGACATGTTGTGGTTTATACAGTCACTTAAACTTCTGTTTAAAAGGTAAGATCTGAATACTCTAAAATAGCTCCAGAGATCCCAGCCAAACTATGAAGTCTCTTGTGATCGACCATACCTAAGGTGACTGAAAGGTTTAACAAGACTGAAACAGTAAATTCCCCTCGCAACCATCATGTCCCTGGAGACTTTGATCAAAGCACTTTTTGTTGAATGCATTTTGTTAGAATCTGTCAGTCCAGGTGAAGAAGGTGCTACATTTCATGAAATACTGCTGCTGTTAGTCAGCTCTGGCAACTGTATGTTAAATTTCTGCAGAACCCACTCATTAAAGCTGCAGCTTTCCCATTTTTGGGATTTTTTTCTCTATGCATATACAGACGTGTGAAAAGGTTTGACATATAGGGAGACATATGGTACTCATTAAAAAATGGCCAGCAGCTAATGGCTAAATCGCTATTTCTACACAACTACATAAAGTACCAATTAAAGGTTTCATACACATACCTATTTATTTTAAACAGTCAAATTTTTTTCTGTCCTTTACTGTACATAATAAGAAGAAATTTACTATTTTTTGGAAAAACTAGTACACCCTTGGACTTATAAATTAGTTAATAATAATTTGTTAATTCAAATCATTTTAAAATATATTTTTTAGAGTGTTCTTTATGGATTTGCAGAATTCATTGCTGAACCATGTCTACACCATAGCATTTTGATCATGCTTTAAAAATAGGTTCCGCATTTTCAGATGCAAACATGCAAACTGTTGGAAACACAAGTATTTGTCTTTTCTGTGCAGCAATTTGTTTAAAATAAAATGTTTTGCAAGATGTATTTTTTGCTAGTTGCTAAAATATTCACTTAGAAACAAAGTGGTTCAAAAGGAATATGCATGTTTTTTAAAAATTTTTTTGGAGTTGACTTAAGTTGCTAGTGATCCGCATCAGTTGTAAATGATCAGTAACCAATGAGATAACTGTTTAATTTTATTGCCAGTTTCATAGGTATTAAGATCATAGATCTGAAACCTCTTTTCCTATATTTGTTGACCAAAAGATGCCATTAATGAATGCTGTGTGCTCACTGTTTCTCTGTTGGCTAAGTGGTTATTTAAATTCTGAAATCTAAACCAGTTGTTTTGTAATTTCAGTATCTTGCCCTGTTTTAATGTATTGAAAAGCCAGTAATTTTACAGTTTGCACTTATTTTTTTCCACATGAGTGTATGATCTTTTAACATGTTAAAAATGGAACATTGCCTCTGTGAGAGCTTGGATATGTATTTATAACAGGTCACATTTGCTTCTTTCTCACATTGCTCTAAGTTTTTCTCACCACACAGACAGCTGACCTACTCCATGTCAAGGACTACAGCTTGGCGTTGTACACCATGGTTTTTAGATGTTTGTGTTTAGCAGTTGAAATCTATAAAACATTCAGTATGACAGGGTTAAACATTTGTAATGTCTGTCTGTCTCAAAGGATGGCCTCACTCCCTTGATGCTGTCAGCCAAACACAGTCATGCAGAGGTATGCAGCACTCTGCTGGACTGCAGTGCTGAAATCAACACTCCTGACAACAGTGGCAGGTAAAAAACAACTAATTTAACACACACACTGATGTAGATAATTGACTAAATATTCCTGAAACATATTCTGGATGTTTTCATTTGTACTTGTGTGCATTGATACCAGGTCTATCTATGTTGTAGGACTGCCTTGATGCTTGCAGTTGAGTCCAATGCAGTTGCTGCGGTGGAGGTTTTAGCTCAGAGAGGGGCAGACCTGTCAGCTGTAGATTCAGAGGGGCATGATGTTATACACTATACCAAGCAGTTGGGCAGCTCTGAAGCCCAAACTGCCCTCTTGGCTGCACTGAACAAACATCCACTTTTTGGTAAGACCTAAGAAAAAAAAAAAAGAGTTTTTAATATAACCTGATCTAATTGGTATTTTACTTTCATTGACTATCTGGAAATAAAAGCAAAACAAAGGTTTTAAATTTTGCCATAGATGGGCAAACAACTCAGATTTTTGCTAAGATTTCAGCACTATAGCAACAGTGCCATCTGCTGTTAAAGTCTGGTTACTTTTTGTGTTGAGTATGCTTTATAGAAGTGTTTGTCAAATCTTTTAGCTCTGGACTCCAGAGGTCTGAAATGTATGACCCCAACCCCTGGTTAAGCAGACAAGTATTTTTGACAAGCCAAATAAATATGGGCATAAGGTCGACACAAACATTCTCATTAACCCAACTCCTCTTTATATGTATTTGTAAGCACTGTTTTTAATCTCCTGTAAGGTTTATATATCAAATATGCTTTTAACAGTCATTTTGATTTCTGGAGAGGATCTCACAATCTTACGCTTGGTGACTTAAAACCAGGGATGGAGGTCTTGAGACCGGTCTCGACCTGTTTTTTCCCGGTCTTGGTCTCGGTCGCAGATTGTTTTGCCTCGATCTTGGTCTTGGTCTAGTTTGACAGAATGGGTCAAGACCCGTTCGAGACTCAATAGTTTTTGTCAAAATTACAAAACTTAACTCCCTTTTATCTTCACCCGCAGACGCAAAACAAAGTGAATTAAAAGCAGTGATCAGAATGCAACTGCGTCCAACCATCTCAGAAAAAATATAATATTATTGCCAATGACCGCGCAATTGTGTTGCATGTGATTGTTTACAAAACCAGACCCCATTTGGTCTTTTGATTTAAAAGAGTGCCAAATGCACTCTTGCATTCACATGCGGTGTCGTGTAGCTTTTGCTGAATAAACACCTACATCTGACCACGGAAAATTATTACACTTGCTTTTTAAAACATGAAGAATTTTGAGACAGGAGAGTAAAGGGGAGGGGGACCCTTGCCACCTGTAAGTTTTGTCCACCACCAGGACTAACGATATGAGTGGAACGACATCTTGTTTTATTAGACATCTACAGCAGACACAAGGAAAAGTAAGTAATAATTCAAAAAAATGTGCACTCCACCACCCAGTTTCAACACTTAAGCAGCTAAATAATAATAATAAAAACGTAAATAGACGCTAAACATGCACCACCGCTCCACATGTAAAACTATTAAGATGAAGAAAAAACATGAGGCTCATCAACCCATAACCATAAATTTAGTCTTACCTTCGATAATCCATGTTAGAGAAAATATTCCCACTTGGCTGCTGTAATCTGTTCTCCCTTCGTCATCCCTGTTAGCTAGGTGATTATTGTAAATCCCATGGATTCTATTGGCTCATGGTTTTGGAATTTCCCCTGTGAGTCAATTTGCATGCCTGCAAGGTCTAATATTAAAATGCCTAATAATTTATTAATATGTCCAGCATATGTGTTTTTTAACATCTGATATTCTTCTGAATTCCTTTTAATCAGATAATCATAAGAGGAAAGAATTTTTTTTGTTTTAAAGATGACAATTTTTATCATCCTAATCTCTCACTGTTTTTTAAATTTATCATTCAACTGTTGTGCATTGTAAGCAGATTATTTCAGTTTAGGGAATGTGTAACAATGTATGGCTGCATTTAATAACATAAATATTAATTTAGTATGACCATTATTAATTAAATACCAAGAAGTGGTTTTGGTTGAGTAATTAAGTGTTTTTCCATTAGTTTTTGCATTTTGTGGTCTTGGTCTTGGAGGGTCCGGTCTTGGTCTCGGAACAGCTGGTCTTGACTCCATCCTTGCTTAAAACCCCCTGTGGGGTCCTGACCCCGGCATTGGGAACCACTGTTTTAATTCATCATTCTGCACTTTAAAATTTTGTATTTAGAGTAAACATAAAATTTTAATTGCAATGTGTGATTCCCACCTTCTCCTCCTGTTTGTAAAATGCTAATTCGTTGTCTTTACTGACTCTCTTGACAGATTCCAAGTCTCCAAGAAGTCCTCAGGTAAAGTATCTTTGTCTGCTTAGTCACTCTACAATGCTACTAAAACATCTGAATGTACATAGATTATCAACTAAAACATAGATTATCAACGGGATTCATACTCAATTTGAAAGTGAAAAATAACATGACAGGTTGATTCAGCGTCTGAATATTCCTCAAGACAAGTCTAAATGAGGCTCAGTAGTGTGTGTGGCCTCCACGTGCCTGTATAACCTCCTGACACCTGGGCATGCTCCTGATGAGACGATGGATGTTCTCCTAAGGGATCTCTTCCCAGACCTGGCTTAGAGCATCACTTAACTCCTGAACAGTCTGTGGTGCAACTTGGCGTTGGTGGATTGACCGAAACATGATGTCTCAGATGTGCTCATTTGGATTCAGGTCTGGGGAACGGGCAGGCCAGTCCATAGCATCAATTCCCTCATCATGCAGGAACTGCTGACACACTTCAGCCACATGAGGCCTCGCATTGTCATGCATAAGAAGGAACCCAGGGCCCACTGCACCAGCATATGGTCTCACAAAGGGTCTAAGGATCTCATCCCGGTACCTTATGGCAGTCAGGGCACCTCTGGCTAGCACATGGCCCTCCATGTGCTGTGTGGGCATCCAAAGAAATGCCTCCCCACACCATGACTGACCCACCACCAAACCGGTCATGCTGGAGGATGTTGCAAGCAGCATAATGTTCTCCACGGTGTCTCCAGACTCTGTCACATCTGTCACATGTGCTCAGTGTGAACCTGCTTTCATCTGTGAAGAGCACAGGGCGCCAATGGCGAATCTACCAATTTTGGTGTTCACTAGCAAATGCCAATCATCCTACATGGTGTTGGGCTGTAAGCACAGGCAATATATGTGGACATCGGGCCCTCATACCACCCTCATGGAGTCTGTTTCTGACAGTTTGAGTAGAAACACATTAGTGGCCTTCTAGAGGTCATTTTGTAGGGCCCTAGCAGTGGATCTCCTGTTCCTCCTTGCACAAAGGTCGAGGTAGCGGCCCTCCTGCTGGGTTGTAGCCCTCCTATGGCCCCCTCCATGTCTCCTGGTGTACTGGCCTATCTCCTGGTACCTATTCCATGCTCTGGACACTGTGCTGAGAGACACAGCAAATCTTCTTGCCACCGCTCGCATTGATGTTCCATCTTGGATTAGCTGCACTACCTGAGCAACTACAGTGGGCTGTAAAACACGCCTCATGATGCCTCTAAGCGTAACAACATTAATAAAATGAAAAAGTAACTAAAAGTTCAACCAGAAAGGATGAGGATAGAGAAATGATCTGTGGTCACCACCTGCAGAATCACTCTTTGATAGGGATTGTCTTGCTAATTGCATCTCATTTCCACCTGATGTATGTTCCATTTGCACAGCAGCAGGTGAAATTGATTCACAATAAGTGTTACTACCTAACTGGTGACATTGAATCCACAAAGGTGTGACTGATTTGGAGATACATTGTTTTGTTTAGTTGTTCCCTTTATTTTTTTTTTTGAGCTGTGTGTGTGTGTGTGTGTGTGTGTGTGTGTGTATATATATATATATATATATATATATATATATATATATATATATATATATATATATTTTCAAAGGCTTGGAATATTTATCTCTGCATTGTGAAATTATATGATATACTTAATGAAATGAGTGAGAGGGAAAAAAATAGCTTTTTCATGATATTCAAATTTTTTGAGATGTACCTGTAAATGTGACATGACACTTAGTCTTGGAAAAAGAATAGAATCTCCCATTCAGATATGAAAAACATGTCCCTATATTTTGTCAGAACAATAATTAAAAACTTTGAAACAACCAGTACTATGCCAGAAAAGCCTGAATGGGGACTCCTCAGTTTATTTTAACATCATGCACAGTGATTGCAATGATAAGTAAGGTAAAAAAAAAGTCTCCAAAGCTCAGCATGACTGTGATGATTTTGAAAAAACTAGTTTTAACCTATATTAATTGTGCAATTATTCAATTTGTAATTCTACAGACACTACTTTTATGACATTTCTCAGGCAAAAAGTACATCCTGATTTTATAGAATAAAACTTTGTGATTGACCATTCTTCTACTAACAAGCACTGAATCCCACCTCTCTTTTTCTTTCTCCTTTTTGTCAATATGTCTGATTCTCTTACTGGCTTCTTAGCATGATCAGGTAGCTAAGCTAAGTGATGAGCGGATCACAACTCCCAAAAAACGAAAAGCACCTCCACCTCCTAATAGTCCACTGCAGGTAAATGCATGTCTTTCTGTGCATCTTCCAGCTTGAATCATTGTACCACTTTAAATTAATATCAATGCATGTCTGCAGTGAATTAATAAAATGAATAATGAATTCCAGCCATCGTGATTTGTTATTGTGTTTCCTGTTCTGTCCCCCTTTCTGTTTTCTCAAAGGAATCCAGCTGGTTGTTAGTGTTTATATTTGTGTTGCTTCTGACCATCAGATTAAAAAACTAGTTCATAACAGTGAAAATTAATTCTAAGCAAAGCTTAGAGCATCTCTATAACTCAAGAACTAAGATGATTTTACACATAAGAAAAATGAAGCCTAAACGTACATATTTGATCATCCTTTAGAGTTCTGGACCCTCCTCTCCCTCTGCTGTTACATCCCCCAGCACTCCTGCTTCCAACAAAGGTGATACTCCAAAGAGGTTTAATTGCAAGGTAGGACAAAACTGAAAAAGTTGTGCTGAGAACCTTCTGTTTTTTATGTTTAATTTCTATGCCATTTGCAACTATAATACCGAAGGTATTTATACCCCTTGAACTTTTCAACATTTTCTTAATCTGTTTGATTAAAAATTTATATGAAAGATCAACACAAAGTGGTGCACATCTATGAAACAGAGACTCCTGGTTTTCTAATTCTTTTTACATATAATAATCTCAAAATGCGCTGTGCATTTGTATTAACATTATTTATGGTCACATGAACTCTATTTACTAATTAAGTGACTTTTCCAGATGGTTGCACTGGATTTTATTTAGGTGTATTAGAGTAAAGGGGACTAAATGTAAATGAACACCACTTTTCCAGTTTCTCTGTCTAAAAAAGTTACAAATATGTGCAACTTTGTGTTTGTCTGTCACATGAAATCCTAATAGATTAAATTAAAGTGTTTAATTGTAATGTGATAAAATGTTGAAATGTTCAAAAGGCATGAATACTTTAGCAAGGCACTGTATTTGTTGTAGAGGGTCATTCCGCAACTATGCAAATTCACAGCATCAGCCTTCAGAAGTTTTCCCACTTGTCTGACTTGCTTCTTTGTCACCACCCTTTGCTTCTGTCTCCTCCCCTCATTGCAAAGGAGGACGAGTTTACAGGATTACCACTAAAAGAGGTTGAGAAGCTCCATGAGGAGAGAAACATGTTGCTGGAGACAATCGAAGACCTGAAGCAGACGGTGGAGACGGTGACTGTTCCTCAACTGGAGGTGAGGGTAATAATGAACAAATGAACTGTGTGGTGCTTGTTTACTTTGCTTATGGTCAACTTTAAAACCAGGTGGATAAGACTAAAAGAGCTAAACAAAGAATGACATCATTGTGCCTTTAATAATACACAGTGTAGCGTACTATAAACACACACTGAATGTTGATTTAACCATACACTGGCCAGCTATACGTCTTAAGGCTTTCTGTCTTGAGCAAGACTTTTCTTCTATTTAAAAAAAAAAAAAATTCTGACCATATTCACCACATCCAAATACTTTTTGACATAGTAGTTTAACAGTTTTGAAGATAACCCTTAAAAAACACATCTTAATTTGTTTTGTAATTTTTAAAAAATTATTTGTAGCTCTTTTTCAGAGTTTAGTACCAGTTTCCGAATAATCTGCCTTCTTAAAAGGAGGTCTAACCTAAGCTTACAACATGTCACAACTTGTGTTGTTTTCCTGACGATACCTCGAGGTCCCTAATGCTACCTTTATGTGTCTCTTTGGCATGTGGATATATGTGTGTTTGTTGGCAGGTCGAGCACACAGCGTCTGCAGCTCTGGTTTCTGCTCTGCAAGCCAGGATTACTGCTCTTACTTCAGAAAACCAGGAACTTGCAAACAAACTCAAGGTATGTGTGTTTGTGTGGTATATTTCTATGTTTAAGAGGTAAAGCATGAGTAGAATCACCAAATTTACTCAGTTTTACAGTGTATGACTAACTTTATAAACTAAATTATGGTATTTGAGGATATACATAGATGGAGAGTTAAGAAAGCAAACACCAAAACAGCATAACCAAGCAAATTGGCAAAGATCCTCCAAACTAGCCCTAAAAAGGGAATGTTGGTTATAGGTAGAGAGAATTTACCCTATGAAACTCAAAGAAATAGTTCCACACAAGAGGTTGGTGGTTAAAATCCCTTGGGCTGTTGAACAATTCTTGAATCCACAAAAAAAGCAATGTGAGAGAAAAGCTGTATAAGCTTTGATTTTATGGAGCCTTAAGCTCTTTAAGATACAATAGAGCTTTGCAGTTAACATTTTTAAATTGAAAGGGAAAATGTAATCATAAAATGTAATAATGGCTTTAAGAGAGACACATTTTCAGAATTATTCTCCTAAGAACTTTAACAGCATCATTATGGAATAACTGGAACTGGAACATTTTCTGGGATTTTTTTGTGGACATCCCAAAAATTGCAATGTACAACTTTTCCACTGAGAAAGAAATATTTGAACAAGTTCTTCTTTTAAGACAGGGCGGTCCCAATTTCTGCAAAAGTTTTTTGAACAGTGCCTTACTTAATTGTTTACGTTCCTTGAACCTTTCCAGTTTGGAAAAAAAAATTATGAATAACTGGGAAGTAGAAGGAAAATTATACAAGCCTTTCAACTTTTTGACTAAAAGGAATATTGAAAAAGCGGGCTGTGCATTTAGATTGATCCATTCTAAATGAACAATTTTTGGAATCACTTTGCGGTACAGCCATTAGTTTTTTGGGGTATGTTTCTACACTGATATGTCTCCCAAATCTTTGTAAAATAGTTGATGAGACTGGACGCACACTGTCTGTTAACATCAGTAACCAAACTAATTGCTTTGTTTGGTCCAAAGTCCAAGGGGGACCTGGAAAACCTGCAAGGGGGATCAGGTTTTCCAGGCCACCCTTGCAAATGAGATCTAGATCTCAATTGAGTTTTGTGCAGGTTAAATAAAGAAAAATGAATGAATGAAAATTAATCAGTTTTAAGTCTTGCCACAGATTCTCAGTTACATTCAGGTCTAGACTTTATCTGGGCTTTTCTAAAACACAAATATGCTTTGATCTAAACCATTCCATTGTAGCTTTGGTTTTATGTTCAGATTTTTTGGCCACTAACAATTTTTTTTTCCAGGGTTACGGTTTATCAGGGTGAGGTGCAGTGTAAGTGTTCTGTCTCTCATAGAGTTCAATAAAGACCAGAGGCCACAACTAGTAGATGTCCTGTCGACAGATTCTCCCACCTGACGGTTTCTACTTCTCAAGTGCTATCATGGGGCTCTTGGCTGCTTCTTATTAATGCTGTCTTTGTCTGCTTTGTCACTTTAGATGGGTGGCCATATTTAGCCTTGCAACACTCTTTCCAGTGGTGGATGCTGAATTGAACACTTTTCTGGCAGATGTTCAAAGCTTTGGATATTGTAACCTAAGCCATATAAACTTTTCCACATTATGCCGGGAGTTTGTGTTTGTTCAATGATGTTCTCTAGCAAACCCATATAGCTTTCATTAAACATGTTTATCTATTCTGAGATTACATTACACGTAGGTGAATTTTACCTACTATAACATGATTCTTAGCTTGATGAGTGACAAGGGCTGAATACAAATGCCTGCTAAACTTTTTAAAATCATACATTGTTTTCTTTCACAATTCTGTGCTACTTTAAAGTTTGTGGCTGTGAAAAAACTGGGGAAAAAGATTCAGCTGGAATAAACAGTAAACGATTGCATATCCTGGGTGAATTTAAATACCCCACGGTTACTGGAATCCAAATAAAAGGCCTTCCAGAGTAGCTGCACAGTTTGATCAATGTGTTCCGAAGAGACCAAGAACAAAAGTAAACAACCTCTGTGTCATCAAAGTTAAGAGGAAGAAAAATAATTCCTCTTCATCTTTGTGTTAGACTTAGTGAGTTATATTGACCTTCTGAATAAATACAGCAGTGTCATCTGCATAGTGAATAAGTTCTCACTTTTGACTGAAGTTATTTGAAGATATGTTTATTTTAAATTTCATCAAGTCATTTAGTTATGCATTTAAGCATTAGTATTTATTAAAGTTTATTTTTATATATACTTTTGTTTGGATTTTATTTATTTGATGCTATATTTGATAAGATGCCTTGAGTGGAATTTAAAGCTAGCTTCTTTTTTCTCAAAGTTAAACAGCTTTGGTTGTAGAAAATAAACAGGGTTTTCCTGCAGATGTTTAAAGGAAAACAAACCTTAACCAAGCTTTGGCTCAATGTTAGCATGTCTACTGTGGTGAAAGTTGATTTCTTGCTGAGTGTTTTTCTGTCCTCTATTATCACTTAATAACAAGCAGTTGTGTCTTTACAAAAGGATTCTCAGTTTGTATTTATTTTAATATAAAAAGGAACTTTTTGTGACTGTCTGAATTTTTTTAAAACTCACTCATGCACTCTCAACACACAGAGACTTCCGTCCCTTCCGGGAAATGAGCTGAAGGAGAACAGTCGTCCTAACAGCATGGCCTCCAACTCCTCCTTCCATTCCACACAGGACGAGTTTCAGTCACCAGCACAAGTTGCCTCTACAACCCAGGTGGAAGGGGGAGACCATCATGTTAAACCAGAGGAAGAGGAGGGTGAAGGCGGGAGCAAGGATGAAGTCGGGATTTTGAAACAAGCACTTGAAAGCCTTCAAATAAAATTGTTTGAAACCAGGAAAGAATACTGCTTGCTTCAGGCTCAGCTGAACTCTGACAGAGAGAGAGAAAGACAAGAAGATGGAGGTGTTGGAGAGAAAATAAGGGAGGAAGAGTTGATGGAAAGTTTAGCAGAGCTGCAGGCAAAACTGACAGACACTCAGGAGAGATACCATCAAGCTATAGAGGAAGTAGAGGATCTGAAAGCACAGATCGGAAGGGGAGAAGATGAGCTGAAAGAGAAACTGGTGGTTGAGAAACTGGAACATGAGATAAAACAACTGAAGGCCCGGGTCGTCCATTTGGGGTCAGAGAAAGACGAAACAGCTCAGCGAATCAAGCAGTTGGAAGAAGCGCTGCAGAGGACAGAGGAGGAGAGACTGATTGCAAAGGAAAAAGAACAGAGGATGGCACAGATTGAAGAGCTTTACAAGGAGGCACAAGAGGAAGTCAGAATTCTCCAGGTAAAAACAAGATTCTTCTTTTTCAACAAATTAGAAAAAAATCTGATCAAATAACTGTTATATTTTAAATGTCCTTTTTTTAAAAATTAATTATACTGTGCCATTATCTTAGTTTGTCATAGTATTTCTTAATCCCTGTTGTATAGGAAGCCCTGAAGGGCACAGTTCCTGTTGAAGCTGCAGCCAAAGACTTTGAGGAGATGAAGGCTGAGTTAAATGAGGTTATTGCTGGGCAGCAACAGCGCTTGCTGGAGCTGTCACACTCCTACAGTGAAACCAAAAGCCAGCTGAATGCCACTCAAAAAGAACTGGCTGAGGCCCGAGCGGAGAAAACTGCAGCCTCGTCCGTCTCTTCAGAGCAACAAGTCCACATGCTGAGCAGTAAAGTGGAGGAACTGCAGACATTGCTTGCTGAGACTGAGAGGAAGTTCTCAGCCGCTCAAGAGGACATTACACGCCTGAAGCAGGAGGCCGAAGCTCAGACACAGAGCTCTGTAACCCTTACCGACCACACACAGGTTGTGTCTTCTCTGGGAAATGCCATCAAGGAGCTAGAAAGTGACTTAGAAGCCCTCAGGCAGCAGCTGCTTCAAAAGACAACACAAGTGGAGGCTCTTCAAAAAAGGTGTGGAGGAAAACACAAAAAAAGGGGGGGGGACTTTAACTGCCCTGCATCAAACTAACTAGTTAGTTATTTTGAAGAGGGGCAGCTGGCCATAAACATTAGACTTAATCCAGTATTATTTGGACCCTTTTCGACATTTAAACATTTTGGTCAGGTACCCAATCTTGTAGATTTTTGATTCATTCAGTTCTTAATATTTAAGTGAACTATGGCATTAGGGTGTTTATTATCCCAGAAAAATTTATTAAGATGGTCTTTCAAAACAAATTTTTAATTGCTTAGGCAAAACATACCAACTGAAGAAGCGTAATTAATTTTCCTGTATTTCTGTGTCACACAGGCTGAATACAGAGCAAGACATTACCTCAGAGGATACAGTTCCCCGTCTGGATCATGAGACCATGCGGGAGCAGCTGGAGGGTGAGGTGAACCATCTAACGCAACTCCTTCAGGGGGCCTTGAGGAAGCAGGACGAGATGGCTCTGGAGGCAGCGGATGCGTGGCAGAAGGTGAGAAAGAAAAAAAAAAAAAAAAACTAAGACATCTACAGAAGAGCATTCAAAGTGCCTCTATGCTCTCCTGATATAACTTGTCACGTTGAACTTGTCCCTTTGTTCCATCCTTAAGGCACGAGATAATCGTGCAGAGCGGGAAGCTCTGCAGGAGCTGTTGATGTCACGGGAGAAAGAGAACCAGACACTGACCTCCAAACTTGCTGAATCACAGGATGCTGTATGTCAGCTCAAGCAGCTGGTGGAGAATCACGTCGCATCAGAACGGGAAAAGAACAAGAGGGTCAGTGATATTCTGTTTATCTGAACCAAGATCTACTTCCACGAAGTAGTTTGAAGAAATCTGAATCAGAAATAACTCTCAGCAAATATCTGTTAAAACCCCTGAGTAACAGCTTTACACAAAAACTTAGATGTGCTTATTGGTGTGTTATTAGCTCTCAATGGACATGTTGTGACTCGAATAAGAAAAGCTGAACCTGTCATGTTAGATGAGAGCAACTTAACCAATCCACTGCTCTCTTATTGTGAACCTAATGTCTGCAAAGATTGGAAGTTCCTGTTGATGTATTTTATACCGTTAGATGTCTTTTACCTGTACATGTTGGCAAACAAATCTTAATCAGAACATTTTTTGGCTTCTTTAAAATTTTTATTGTTATACTAACCTTTGTTTTCCTCCGTCTTCAGATAGATGACTTGTCTCGGGAAGTAGGCAAGCTAAAGGAAGCCCTGAACAGCCTATCACAGCTCTCCTACAGCTCCTGCTCCCCGTCCAAGAGGCAACAGCAAAACCAGCAGATGGAGATGCTTCAGCAGCAGCTGAAACAACTTCAGTACCAGCTAGTGGTACGATTCATTATTAATGATATACAGCAACTTACTGCCAGTGCTAATACTTGTATTTGTGGGGGTACTTCAACTAAGCTTTTACCTTGTGTTGCCTCTGAAGGAATCAAAGAAACAGCATGATGAAATAGTGTCAGTCTACAGGATGCATCTTCTCTATGCAGTTCAGGTAAATCAGTTGATATTTTAAGTTTTGCTAATTTCAGCCAATGCAATGACTGCATTTTACCAGTTCAATTTTCATTTATCTGGATTAAATGTCCATTATACATCATGCATATCACAGTCAACTGTAAAGGAATATTTGTGGTTAGAGATCAAAAGACTGTTAAAGTGTAATGTGTTCGGTACTGCGGAAAAAAAATCACGTAGTGCTTTGGGTTTTGATAACTCAAAACTGAAGGGAAAAAAAAAAAGCATTTTATTTTTGACCAGTTAATAACTGAACCTGTGCTGTCTCCCTCAGGGTCAGATGGACGAGGATGTCCAGAAAGCTTTGAAGCAGATTTTGAAGATGTGCAAGGTGCCAAGTCAAACCAAGGAGGCCTGCTAAGAGACAGCTGGGAGTCTCCACTAAAGCACATTTATTTTAAGACTGAAAACACATTGTGCCTGTGTATAAGCCCAGAGTATTTGTTTATAAGGAGCTGGTTAACAAGTATGTGTTTAATGCCTTTGCTAAGGTCATTTTGAACCTTGAAAACCCTCTGTCCTACACAAAACTGGTATGAAAGTGTCCTCTGTTAATGGATGCCAGGAAAAACATCCATCAGAAGCCACGTGTAGAAGAAGTTCAGCTAGGTGTCAGAGCAGTCCGTATAGCCTTTAAGTTTAAAGAAAAAACATCAGCTGCAAAAATAAAATATTTTACTATTTGTCCTCTTTTTGTTAATCTTGCGGTTGAAGCAAACGTTAATATTCTTACAAATGTTTTCAACCACATTCCCATGTTGAGAAAATCATGCGTACTGTTTTTGGAATCAGATTGTACACAATCCAGGTTACAGGAGGACTTTATAGTTGAAGGATAAACTAAAAATGGATGAACCAGAACCCAGATCAGTTCAAAGCAGGTGTAAATAGCAGCATTAATGTTGTAAAGACAGATGTGGAAGAAATATCACTGTACATCGTTATGTACAAACTGATCTTCAAACTTACCATATGAAAGCATAAATAAGGTTTTCCAACAAAAACACTACATACAGGAAGGAACTGGTCGTGCTAAAATAGTCAAGGTGGACAGTTTGAATGTGTCTTCCCTGTGACACAAACATGATGCTCGTGTGTAGAATCAGTCTCATAACAGAGTTTGATTGCTGTCAATTGTCCTAATTTTATTACAAAAGTGTTGGTTTGAGTCTAAATGTCCCATGACTATTTCGCAGAGACAGTTTATTAGGCCTTCCAAACAATGCATGGGACTGTGCTGAAAACGCAGTGAAAAATTCCCACAGAAAAGCTTTCTCCCAGCACTTCCTTACAGAAAAAGATGAATTCTTTTCCAAAATAGTAATAACTATTGCAACTGTATGAGGGTCATAGCTGTGTTTTCCATAGCTTTGTGAGTTTTTCATGTGACTGAGAAGACTTTCTTTGTAAGTAAAGCACTATTTGTTGTAGTTGTTTCTAAAACTGTTGATCTTCCTTTTGTCATCCATATAATAAACTTCGTTTACTGTTGTAGAAAAAAAAACAACATTTCACTTGTGACAAATGCGTTACGGTATGCGTTCGATATTTATGTTTTTAACTCAGTTTAGTTACCTTATTGTATTGTCTTTTGTTTGCAGACTTTTTTACTTGAAAAGCATTAAAAACATGTTGGCTGAAATCGATTGGCTGAGTTCACCTGCCATGTGCTTGTAAATCATCAGACTTCTTCATAACATCTCAGTTATTTATTTACATTTACCCCATCTTCTTATGCAGTTCCCTTTGTCTGATCCAGTGTTCATCTGTAGGTACAGAAACTACACATTAAATTCAGTTCCTGTTGCATGTGTCTTCTGGGGGCTTCTGCACTGTTTTCACTCTGCACTCCTTTGCCTTAGCACTGTTCTTATGGAGGTCACATTTCTACTGAAATGCTTTGTGACTTCATTGTCCAGTCAACACTAAAGTGATTTTGCATGTGGTTAAGTCTCTCAGGTAACCTTTTACACCGGACTGAGATGTTTACCAGGTCTCATATCTGAGATTGTAGGAGACAAATTTCTTCATTTCATGCCTCGGCTTACATGTTTTGTACCAAGAAAGGGAAATCAAAGAAAGTTTCTTTGTTGTTTGGTTTACTAACAGTTTTGTAGTGACATGAAAAAATGTTTACCAACCCACTTTATTAAATTTTAAAGATAAACTGTGTCATTATCTGTGTGTTATATTTGTCACCTGTTATGGTTCAGATTAGTCAACTGATAATTGGAAGCAATATGAACATGCAGGTAGGGGTTAACAGGATTTTGGCAATGCAAGCCAGACAAGCCTGTTTTTTTTTTATGACTTTGGCTACTTTTTAAGTAACTGTCATTACTTTCTTGAACATAAAAGGTCCTTGTTTTGTCTACACACTGTCCCCCTTTCTTATGCTATCCTGGACAACAGCCCATATGGCCTATCTAAAAAACTCTTTGATTTTTCCCTTTCAGATTTATTCTGGGTTGTTTTTTTTTTGGTTTTTTTTTGGGTTTGTTTTTATTATTTTTTTTTGTCATGCAAGTGTTTTAGATTATCAAACTAATTTTAAAAAGATAAACTTAGTAAATAGAAAAAGTTTTCAAATAATGTTTATTATTATTAAGGGGAAAGAGCTATCCAAACCAACTGGTTCCTGTGTGAATATCAAATCTAACCCCCACACACCCAGCGGTTAAAACCTTTAGAAAGTCTGGAAAACTATTGCCCAAGTCTGCTTCAAATGATAACAACAATCATGATCTCCTTGATGGTAAAATACCAAACAGTATTATAAAATGAATTTGAATTTTTTTTTTAACTACATGGCAACAACTGGCAAAGAGCAGAGGTGGGTACAGTACTCGGATACCATACGTTCAAGAGAAGCATTCCTTCAACAAATTTAGTAATCATCCAAGAAATTACTCAAGTAAGAGTTAGAAAGCATTTGGAAAAAAGTCTACTTGTGTACTGAGTAACTGATGATAACATATGATTTAATATTTAACAATGATGTCATCAGACTGACAAAAACAAAGTTATGTGCAAATTCTGGTATTTTAAAGGCTAAAGTGAAGAAAATTAATAACAAATAACATACTTACAAAATAACAAATTCAGGTATAAGAAACACTTTTCAGATCAAATTTATTCAATATACATAAAACTTATGAAACTAATACTTATAGTAGGTAATGTATAACAGGGTAAGGTACTTCCAGTGACAATGTATAGTGTTTCCTGTATTTTTTTGTTATCTCCAAATAGCACAAGAAAAAAAAAACATAACAAGCTTGTGTACAAACAAGAAGTCTCCCTTTAACATAATTTGAAGCGGTGTGTCTGTGTCTCATGCAGTTTTAGTTAAAACAAGCTTGTTCTTTATTCAAAGAAGTTACCTGTGGTGGGTTGAGTAACCAGAAATTTTACTTGCGTAAGAGTAGCAATACTTCCTAATGTTATTCAAGCAAAATGAAAAGAACAGTGTAATAAACTACTTCTAAAAGTACATTTTTTCCCAACAAGTTCCTTTATTAAATGTAACTAGCTACTACACACCTGTGGCTAAGAGGCAAAGTAATCTTTTGAAAGTGATCTTTCAGTGCTTTAAGAGATGCTTTCTGAATGAACAGCCATCACATTGTCAGATCAAAACAATGAGACTGATGCCCACTTTTTCATTTAGTTAAGCAATCACAACACTTTTACTCCAGAGTAGTTCCAGAATTTGAAACTGTTGCCTGATGTTTGGTCATAAAGCAGACTGCACGGGCAATAAATTGCCACCAGATGGCAGCACACACCAGGGCTGGAGCTTTGCGATAAGGTTGTCTGTGCTGAAGCAAATGATAAGCAAAGGACGGCCTGTAAGACACTATATAAGGTGATATTTCTTTGAGCAGTGGGATTTTTTTTCCCTCAGGAAGAAAAACAAATAAATATTGTAGTCTCACGAAACTTATAGGTTACTTTCTAGAAGTAACAGGTTACTTTCAGGCCCTAGGCTGTACTATGTGACCTGTAACCTTTTATTTTGTGAACTTTGAGGTTGCCTTCATAAACAGACTACTTTTTTAGATCTTACAGGTAAGTAAAAATAAGTAAGTTCCAGAAAAACTACCATTTAATTTCTGGGAAAATAATCAGTAAATTCCAGTAGATAAATTTTTATATCCAGAAAAGCAGCCTTTAGGTTCTTCAGAGTTCTGTGATCGTAACTTGCAACTTCTGGAAGGTAATCTAAGATCTGAAAAGGTAATCTGTAAATTCATCTACATTCTGGGATAACCTGTAGGTTCCAGAAGGCAAAGTAACATTTTACAACCTCATGATTTTTGCAACTCAAAGGTTCCCTTCAGGAATTTAAAAAGTGGTACCCTAAGGTAACAGTAAGTCAAATTCTGGAAGGGTACCCTGTAAATTCCAGGCTGTGACCTCTGGGTTATAGGACAGTAATTTATCATTTTTGAGTTGTGTGATTTGTTTTTGTAAAGGAATCTGGAGGAAAGTAAGTTCCTCTAAGTAATTTATAATCTCCAGAAAGTAATTTCTAAATTCTGAATGTGACTTCTGAGTTCTGGATACTAACTTTTAAGTGGCAGAAAATATCTGATGATAGTTGAATTACTGTCAAAAAGGAATATGTTGAATTTATGCACAACTTAAAGGATTCTGCTTTGGCAGTTAGTGGCGGTTAAACATGATGCTGTTGTTCCTTTTTTTTTAATATGTCCATTTGCCCATGCATTTTCTTGATCATCTTCCTAAACCAATGGAAGAAATGTACCCTTCTGAGTTCCAAACACACTGGATAGAATACTAATCACATGTATTGTTTGTTTTCCTGTTTGGTTAGGCTCACCGTGGTGGATGTCAGCACTTGGTTCTTCCTCTGCATCCACTCAGCTTTGCCTTTCAGAAGTGCTGCCAACTTGGTTTTGAGTCATTTATCTTCCTCTCTGCTTCCTGCTAACCAGTGGCACAACCACTTTGTTTCCTCTCTTGGCCTTGTGTGTTTTGCCTGCTGGGCAAACACACACATGCATATCTGCACACTAGAACACACACATACCTTTGCCCTTAGTCGACCACTTCCTGTCAACCTTTGCTTTCTCCCACGTTCTGCCCTCAGACCTCAGGGGTTAGTGGAGGGTAAACCAGTGCTGTGATCATAATCCAGAAACGGCCTACATTTGTTAAACATCCTGGGGTTAAAAAAAAAAAAAAAAAAAAGTCTGGAGTCTGAGTCTCAGGATGGTTGACTTAAATAACACAACACTTACAGATTTTTTAAGCTATTAGTTGTTAAATGAGAAAAACAATACAGGCCTGATAAAATGATATTCATACTTCTTTAGTATTTGAGATGAAACAAGTCTTACATTAAAGTCCACTGTGATACTGTTTTGGATGTTATTGGATTTTGGTGGAGCCCAACATTGTAGATCAGATAAGCCAGAATCCTCCAGTAAAAATAAACAATGACTTAATATTACACAGGTGCAAATACAGAATTCCCTTCCTTTGTATGAACTGTACATAAATCTGAAGATGCAGGAGTCAGATATTAGTAGTATAAAACTAGACGAGACAAAGTTTTAATGACAAAGTCAGAACAAAGAAGAGCTAATAGTAGACAAAGTTGTGCCCAAGAAAATTTTTTAAAAGAAACATAAGCACTAAATTAGAAGAGAAGAGATTGTGCATAGCTTGAATTACTGGATAGGTGACTAATTCTCCACTAAAACACTTGCTTGAAGTTGCGTATGCAAACATGCTCCTGCTTCTAGGATCATCTGGGGACAACAGCAAGTGGAGCTCCCATAGCTTTGTCGTGGGTTAAAATAGCAGCAGTAACAGAAATCTGTCAACTGCCACCTGATAGAAAATGTATTCCTTCCCATGCTTTTTGCACACTATTTGTTCAAACCATATTTCTGACTGACTGTGGTTTGTGTGCTTGGTAAATATTGTTAAATAGCCTCCTGCTAATGTGCGTCATAAGCCTTGTGCTTGCTCCATGTGTGCTGTTGGCTCAAAAAATCTATTTAAGTGCTGGTATTTACATTTGCTACTTGTGTGTATATATTACACTGGCCAGGTTAATTAAGCATTTCCGAATATTTTTAACTGCAGATAAAGAAAACTAACCTGACACTTATGTAGCAAAGATTTTATTCATAATTATATCATTGGTTTATTGTACAGCCAATTTATCGTGCCTGGTAAAAGTATTCACATCTATTAAATCTTATAACATTTTTGCACGTTACAACCACAAACTTCAACATGTTTTATTGGAATTTTATGTGACAGACCAACACAACGGTGAGCACAATGTAGTGTAAGAGAAGTATACATGGTTTTTTTGGGTTTTTTTTTTTAGGTTATTTACAAATAAATAACTTAAAACAGTGACATGCATTTGTGGAACCCTGCTTTGCTGCAGTTACAGCTCCAAGTATTCTTGTTTATGTCTCTACTAGCGTTGCACATTTAGAGGCTACATTTTTGCCCATTCTTCTTGGTAAAACAGCTCAACATCAGTCAGATTTGATGTAGGGAATCAGTTTTCTAGATATTTAGCTAAGGTCTGGGTTTTGACTAGGCAATTCTAAAACATCAAAAAGTGTTGCTCTACAGCCCATTCAACCTCTGACTGTATGTTTAAGGTGAATGGCCTGTTGAAAGCTGAACCTCTTCCCCATTCTCAAATGTTCTACTGCCTCTAACATGTTTAATTCCCAGATTGCCGTCTACTTCTTTCTTCCCATCAACTCTAGCTTTCCTGTCTGCTAAAAAAAAGCCGATCACTACATCATGGTCCTGCATCAACCATGTTTCAGTGTGTGAATGATGATTTTTGGATAATGTGGGTTGTCAGTTTTCAGCTTCACATACTGTTTTTTATGTTGACCTAATAGTTTTGGTCTCATCTGACCAGAACACCTACCTCCACATTTGTGCTGTTTCTTCTCCATGGCTATAAGCAAACTACAAACAAGATGTCTTGTGACTTTCTTTCAACTATCACTTTCTTCTTACCAATCTTCCATATATGCCAATTTTGTGGTGCTACCATCTAAGATCTGTGTCACTGCAGCTCTCCCTCCTTGTGACTCCTTCTCTCATTAATGTTCTCTTTAGGTGGACAGCAATGTTTTGCTAGGTTTGCCGTTGTGCCACACTCCTTTCATTTAAGCATGATGATTTGAACCATGTTTTGTGAGGTGCTCAAAGCTTGGGATATTGTTTGTTCATTTTGTCAGAATTTCCTCTGGGACCTTCACTGAACACCTATATTTACGAAATTTAAACTAGGTGACTTCTGAAGAGAATTGGTTGCACTTTATTTTGTTTAGGGGTTTTGGGAACTACCTTTATTTACATGTAAGTTCCTCAGCATTGCAAAAAAGTGTCATATCCTTGGTTGTTTGGACCTTTGCTTCTGTTATTTCTCTGTATTGATTTCTGATTTTCATTATTTTTCCCTCATCCTGGTTTATTTCTTCTTTTCATTCAGTTATTTCTTATTTGAATAGTTATTTCCATTTCACATTTATTTCCCCCAGTCTAGTTTATCCCTTCTGTTAGTCCAGTTCTTAGTGTTGAGTGTTTGAGTTCTTTGTTAGATTTATTGTTCAAGTTCTCATTTGGTTTTCATCTGTTTTATCTCCTCAGCCGATTTTGCCATTTACTCAGCTGTGTTCTGTGCAGTCTACTCCAAGTTACTTTAGATTATGTGTATTTAGAGCCTCTGTTTAGTTTATTATGCCAGTTAGATTCATTTTCCTAGTTCTCCTTTCTGTTCTCCCTTGCCCCCGTATCCCATTCTCTCTCTCCTCAGTCTACCTTGCTGGACTCCTCTCACAGCTGCAGCCCGCTACTAATCAACCACCGGTTCTCTATCCAGTAATCAACTCACTTGTGCTCTAATCGTTGTCAATTTTCTGCTAATGTAAAAAAAAAAAAACAAAAAAACCACAATTTCGTAATTGCGGTGTTTCCATTAAATAAGAAATGAAATTAAAATCACACGTGATTAAGCTGTTCTATGATTCTCCAACTACTTCCTGTTGTCATCTTCCTCGTGGTTTGCGCCAGTGGTAACATCCGGTTGATGATCATGTGACTTGTGTGATGAGAAAAAAAGTATTTCTATTGCAGTTTTACGAAATAAACCAATTTCGATAGGCCAAAAAACCCCACCTCATACTAGCGGCAAAAGATTTTCTCCAAAAATGAGAATTTTTTTTTGAAAATGGCGTGTCTCCACTCAGCGAATTTATTTTTGTAATTTTAATTTGCGCAATTTCAAGGTTAATGGAAACGCAGCTAGTGTCGGTCAGCCACGGCCGGATTCTACTGTTCTCCAGTGTTTATCTGCTGTAGTTCTGGCTTCATTTCATTTCATTAAACCTGTTGTCATCTGCCTGACATTTTGGTCCTACTCCTGCAAACATCATGACAAAAAGTAGGAGGAACCTCAAGGCTACTATGCAGAATTTAGAGATTATCTTTTGGAGCTAACAGGCCACTATCCCAGAACTTAGATAAGTAAAAGGTTACATTTTATAGCTTGTTGGTAACCTTCCCCAACCATAAAAATTACCTACCAGAATTTGCAAGTTACTAGTCTCGAATCTTAGAGGAACATTTTTGCTGCGTTCCTTAAATTTAAAGTTTACCCTGTGGAATTAAAAGGTTACTTTTCGAGAACTTACATGTTACCCTCCTGGAAATTACAAGGTAGGTTTCAAGCCATGGTGTTGAGTATCTAAATAGGCAAGATTTATTTTATTTGTCTTTGAGGATTGTTTTAATGATCATGATTTTTTAAAGTATTCTGCATTTTAAAGTTATTGGTTGAGTAAATAAAACCTATGAGAATATTATCCTGAATTTTGCTAATCCCAATCTTAGTACTTTGTGTACTCTGTGAATAAAACCTGACTAGGTCCTTTGCTAACCTTTGACCTGAACCCCATCAGCCAGCCTTTTTGTGAACTGGAACATTCACTATAACCCAGATGTACACTGCTGTCACCTCCACTCTTCTGTTTGTCAGATCCCAAAACACCCCCTTGATGCTGCCTTGAAAATATCCAGAGCAACAGAATCACTGAGGCAGGTTTATTTAACTCACTTTGTGCAACACAGGGTGATTTTACACTAGAAGATGAAAAGTTAAGAGTTGATGGGCAAAGTATCTACTCTTAGTGATGTTAGTAGTTACCCACTAGCACTTTGCATTGCCATAAAGTAACCTCTGGAAAAACAGCAAAACACTGCGATTTATCCTCAAAGCTGTTTATTTCAGTCAGTACCTTTTGATTTAGTTAACCATGTAAATGTGTTATCTTTTTTAAGAAGATACACTTAGTTCAGTGTTTTTGTGTTTAGCCATGTTTTTGTCCTTGGCAAAACCAATTACAAAGCAACTGTTGCCATTAAATTGGGGTACTCTCTTTCCTACTAAATGTTCTCCTGACCCTGTGATTCTAGCTATCTGTTTCCAAGACAAAGCCAATAAAGGAGCTATTACTTTCATTTACCTAGCTTACTCTCATTGATTTTTCTTTTCATAAAAAGTACTCCATTCCAGTTATTCCCTGTTTAACTGTCACTCTACTGGATGGAGCACTTAAAGAGCTATTACTGCCAAAAACTTTGTGTGTTCTTGTTTTTCTTTCCTATGTAATGCACTCCTGGTTTAGCACTTCTAAGTTCACTGTCTCTTTCCTGGACAAAGCCATTCATGCAGCTGTTGCTGTCATTAACTTTGCATACTTTATTTTACTTTTCCAATTAAAGGTACTCCTAGCACTCTACTTTTGTTTTTTTTCTGTACAATGGACCCCACCTATTTGGGGTTCAGTATTCACAGATTCATCTATGCAGATTTTTCTGTGGAACATAACTCCATATTATTCATGGAAAATTTGCCTATGCATGGATTTTTTTCATGGGGCATATCTAAAGTATTTAAAAGAAAAAGCAACTTGAGAAGCTGAAATACCTAAGGCCAGCAATCCAGGAGCACCATTCTTTTTCCTTGGTACCATTTGGCTGTACCCTCAAGAGTGGAAATAAAAGAGACTATAGAGAATATCTTATGCGGTAGTGCTAAGATAGTGTCCACTGTGTATATTAATGCATAATAGGGTATATTTGGTAGACTATTAAAATAGGCATTTTTACACGTTTTCAGAGATGTGCTCAAGTATTTGTGGATTTCAGTTATTCGCGTGGTACCTAACCCCTGTGAATTCCAGGGTCCACTGTAACTCATTTCTGTCCAATCAACTCAACCAACAGGCATGAAATCAACTCAGTTTGACTGTATTGTGTTATACTTTGGACTGAAATTGAGTGGTTGTGACTGGAAATAAGTCTGTCTATATAACTGGTTTCTAGTGTAATCAACTGGATCGATCTGAATCGAATTTGGACTGAATTGTATTGTAAATGTTTGGACATGAATTAAAGCTGTTTGCTTGTAAAATAGTAGAGATGACATTTGTTGTGAATTGAATCTGTATAAATTAACTCTGTTGAATTTAAATGTTACATACGTTAGATGGCAACATTTTAATCTATCTCCAATAGTGATTTTAGATGACTGAAATAAAACTAAAACTAAGGCTGGTGCTTGATGAATGAACAGGTTTATCTTAATCTACATCACTTACATTCTGAATAAGCAGAGCTTGCTACACACTTGTTTCATCTGCAGTTTATTAGCAAAAAAGGGCCAACTACTTTCTTGATTTGTTTCAAAGAAACATTACTGATGTTTAGTCATGTACAGTGCCTATCAGCTATTCCAAGAAATATTCATTTTTGAAATCCAGGGTCCTATTTACATGTCAACTAATCTCTCATCTAATGACTTCATGCATATTTAATCTCCTGTTGTCATCAGGAAGGATTACATATGATCTGCTGCTTTATGTTTGGGTGAGCTTTATTGAGACCATGTGAGTGTTAAAAAATGTATTCTATTGATATTTCTGAAATAAAATCTAACTGAAATATGGACAAATTAATTTTACTTTACATTCCTTGTACATCTTCTATCTCATTTTCCTTTTTCTCTTCTCATTCAAATCTCTTTGGTTTGTCAGCATTGTAAACATGCTCACATTCCACTCCAGTGCAACCACATTTTATTGTTGAGTAATTAACTGATGAGCGCAACATGTTGTTGTTCTGTTCAGCCACCAAGCCATCAAATGTTCTCAGTTTGTCTAATGCTGGCGGGCCTTGAAATAAGAGCCTGCAGTAGACGAATGGAGGGGCGTAAGAGACGCATGCAGTTTAATTGCTGCAAGATGTAACGCCGCCTGCGGCCTGCTGCGGTCAACAGACAAATTTTCCCGTGCACATGCATACACGATAAATGGGTGCAAACGAATCAACTTGTGAGCACATAGTGTGCACAGCAAAGAAAACACAAATTTTTCATAGTGTGTTACTAAATTACAGCATGGTTGGGTGATTTTCAGATCTATTTTTGTTTGTTTACTGGTGAAAAACAAGGTTTTATTTTTACCACAAGTCTATAATTTGATGGAAAAAATGTAAAAGTCAGTCTTTGAAGTAAATGGTCTCATAAAAAATCAAACTGATTCAAAATCCACAATAAAAAGTTTTAATTGTAAACTCCTTAACAAGGTAATAAAGACTCTGGCCAGGATCCAATCCCAGTACCTCCAATTAATTTGGTCCCCATCTAATTGAAATAAACCTAACTTATTCCAACACAATGCAATCATAGAATCAGATTCAGCCTCAATTAATCCAATTCCATATGAAAATAATATAGTTAAAGTCAGTTGATCATTTAATGCAATTGGTAAAGGGTTATCTAAGGAAGCCTAGTTCATTGCATCAGGTTGTTGACTTTTCAGCAATCCCACTTTTTAAGCAAGCATTTGGTGAAAGTGGAAAGGAACTGCTCTGGTTTAACAGAAAGGTCGCTGCTGCATAACCAGGCTCACTGTAAGCAACCAGCTGCAGAAACACAGGAACAAAAAAACCCCCCAAAAAACACAGGACTACTTTGTTTAGAAAAGAAGAATCAATAACTCGGTCAGTGGTTTCATCCATGAAAGAAATAAAGCAAAACAGATAATCAGTGAGGCAGGGGTACCACCAATGGGTAAGAAAAAAAAGAGTGCAAAGTTAATATTAGTAATAGTTCTGTTTGTAAATAGAATAGGGATCTATGGAAATAAAAAATCAGGCCTTGATGTATGCCTCTGTGTTATTGTCACAGTTGGATATAAGTTTGCTTCAACAGGAAAACCAAAATAATAATCTTAGCAGCCAAATGCTAGACTAGGTGTCAAACACAGTTTGATAAGGTTCAGCACTGACATTTGGTAAACTTATCAGTATAGTTATTTAGCATCTCATACAGGGGCCTTCAAATCCAGGTCTTGAGGGCTGGTGTCCAGCAACTTTTTGATGTGTCACTGGTTCAACACACCTGAGTCAAATAATGAGATCATTATCAAGACTCTGGAGAAATTGACTGCATACTGAGGAGGTAATCCAGCCATTTGATTCAGGTGTGTTGGACCAGGGACACATTTAAAGGTTGTAGGACACCGGCCCTCGAGGCCTGGAGTTGAAGACCCCAAATCATTTTTAATGGCTGTTTTTATGGTGTTTATTAGACTCCACACCATGCATTGCAAAGCATTTCCATTCATCCACTGCTTGCTCTCCATTGCTGCTGTAGATCACAGAGAATTTGAAAATTTTTTAGACTGCTGATTAATAAAAGCAGTAACATTTTCAAAAGCCTGCTTGTTGTCAACAAAAGTAATTCTTGCACTGCTTTGGTGTGGGGTGCCCACTCATTTCCTGTTACAGAAATTTCAGTGGGAAAAACCCAACCTACTTTTGTAAAAAGTTAAGCCTGGCAATATTCAGCTGGTTCAATCTGCAGCTGTCAGAGGTCAGAAGTGTTCATAGCGGGTTAGTATATTTTGAGAGTATTTAAGCAGTTGTACATGTGGATCAAACCCTCTTCTCATCTTAGCAGCCTTGCCTAAAATTTTCTTAAAACTGAAAATTAAGTCAGATATTTTAGGGGATATTTTTGGGTCAACACGATGTGGCTCTCCACATTAGCTTCAAGTTTATTACCATATGCATTTTAAAATCTACTGCCTACCTTCAAAGCCACACAAAAATCTATGGACTGCATTTCTTTGCTGCATCTAGAGACCTTTAAGAGTAAGGACGAAAGGACGCTGTTACAGCAAAAGGCTTTTCAGGAATTTTGACATGTTGTATGTCAGTGAAACAATACTGATAAGGATTGATGGGAAATACGATACAGGAGAGAATTTTAACCATTGTTACAATCTCCAGGACTGCAAAATGGGTGTTTAATGTTATCAGAAACGATAAGTAATCTGTGATTGCAAACCACCATCCATACAGCATCAACTGGAACAATTGGAAAAGCAGTCTAATGGGAATTATTCTGGTGGGAAATTCTACGATTCATGGCTCAAATTTAATATCACTGAGAGATTATAAGAAATTCTATAAAACCTAATTTCATCTTGACCAATTCTCTAGATGATGCAACAGAATGAAATCACAGATTACTCTTAGTCTCTTGTTTCTCACTTTGAGGGAAAAGCTGCTCGGTTTCATAAAACAATTGATTTGATGGTGGTCATGATGGCTATGACGATAACATATGGGAGATTTCAAATTAAAAGGCATTCCCCTGCAACCATCATGATATCGCAGGGCGTACTGATATTTCCTGACATCATAGTAGTGGTAATGCAGGTCATTGAGATACGTTTTCACTTACAACTTTGGAGAACTGTAAAACATCACACTAAAGATAACAGCAAAAAAGGACATAAGACCTATGTTAATGTATTCTCAAGTAAGTCTCTGTGCTACATAAGGACATATGTCATGCACTAATTAGCATTCATTGGAGAAAATGTAATACTGCCAAACAGTTGTCCTGCATCACAGATCAAGAATGTTTTCCTCTGTACTGAATACACGATAGCTGAAAGAGATCCTAGATTTGAAAGGGTCTTTGGCCACAAATCCAAAGCTTTGAGATGTTTATTTCTGCATCTTATTTAGCACTGAATGATTGCTGCAACATAATCTGGAGGAGGAGTGACATCAGTAAGCAGCATTAAGCAGCTGATGAGCCTATTTTCTTGCTCGTGTCCTATTCTGAAACTTTGTCAACCACAGCCACCTATAATTTGAAACCAGTCATATGAAAAACTTGGCAAAAAGAAAATATTTTTTTATTTATTATGTTAATGGTTAATTTCATATGTAAAGGATTTTTACAAATGATCCTGTAAGTCTATACCTATGCACAGAAATGTCCTGTGATTTAATTATATGTTCTTTGCGCCGCCACTCGACTCTAGGCCAGGCTTCCCTGTTTCTGATTTGCTTTGGCCTCCCAACATCAGGTTCTGATGAGCCTAAATGGAAACACGTGCTCTGCACCAACCCCCCCAAACCCCCACCTCCCAAAAAAATATGGGGCAATATCATTTTATTAATGAGTGAGAGAAGGGAAGAAGGTAGGGAGGGAGGTAGGGAAAGGTTCCAGAGAGGAAAATCCTCTGTCCTCAAAAGCTTTCTGGTCTTAAAAGCTCAACACTGAGCTGCCTTTACTTATGAGGAAGTTATTACAGGCAAACAGCAAGTCTGTGTTTGCATAGGAAATATCCTCTCAGACCTCAAAAAGCTAACTCTATAGCCTGTTTCAAATGACTGACACATAAAGAGATTTTTTTCATTCCCAAAAAGTACAAGAATTTTGGGTCTTGGACTGGTCTGACTTTCATATAAACAAATGTATTCTCAATTTTGTGTTTAGTGGAGCTTAGTCAATGAAAATATGAATGTGCCATGGCATGGCTAATAGTATCAAGGGACACAAAGGTTTTAAGAAGTTACTGTTTCAATACCTTTAAAAGGATCCAACATATCATTCCTATGGCTTAAAGTACTTTTAATTAGCTGCCAGAGAAAGTATGGAACAGCCACTTCCCCATCTCCTGCTACACACTGCTGATCAGCTTGCTGAAAGAAATACTAGTCTGGCTTTTTTCCTTCAAATTGGCCCCAAAAAGCTACTTGAATACAAATTTCTGAGTGCATAGCTAACAAATTCCAATTTTAGCTATCCTAATTTTCTCAGTTCTTTTTCCACTTGGAAAGTATAAAGCATCCATATGCGTCCTGATGATTTTATTTCTCTCTCATGTGTGTGAGTAATCTTCAGGAAGTGAGGCAGCTGAACCAGCAGAAGTGTCAGATCCACGCGCTCTCTTCCCAAATGTACACTGAGACCATAAATTTCGACTTACAGTTTAAAGTCACAAAAAGGAAAAGGATCATCCTAGAGCTTGGTTTTATTTTGTACCCCTTTTATCAGCTATGACCTGGGGGGTTTTCTAGGAAACACTGGAAAGGTCGAGAGTGTTATCATCTGCTGTGCAACCAACCTTCATTTTTGTTCTTGCTTTGTTACAGTTTTTTGTTTTCATCTGAAAATGTACATTTTACAAAGATAAACATTTTGAAGCAATTAAATGTAAGCTAAAAATGTTCATATTTGTCTGGATTAACCCACTGATGGAGGCTATAGGTTTTGGAAAGAAAATTCAAGGATGTTATATAGCCTGTCCTAAATGCTTATATTCAATCTAAGTCTGCACCAACAGTACCCAGAAAATCTGCAGAAAACATTAGTGTGAGAATTAAAAACACAAAGAAAAGATTTATACCCAATATACAAATAACAATAAAAAAACATGATTATGAACCAATTCAGGCAGCATCGAGTTCATAATTTCTTTTCAGGAAGTTTGCACCACAAGTATTGGGTAAGAATTGAACTCCATGACTTCCGACAAAGAAATAGTGTAATACAGTTCTTTATAATTTGTTTAGTTGATCCAAGTGAAACCTTGGAAGCTCACTCACGCCTGCAGTGAGCTTCCAAACTGGAACTTAACCTGTGAACGAAATAACAGAATGTTGCCAAAATTGTTGGTAATGTCACTGATTAAGGGATTTTTAAAAATGGGATATATTGTGTATAAATTTTGAAAAAAGGCAAAGTATCGATGGTTGCTTTCCAGTTGTTTGATCAAAGCTCAAGTGAAGAATGACTGTTGTATTCCCAGTCTTATCCATCATGGTTTCCTGGACATTTTTTGTTGTGTATCTCTGTGTGTTTTCTAAATGTTATTTTGCATAACTTTGGCTGTGTTTATGCAAATCACCAAAAATTTGGCAAGCAGTGTAGTTTGGGTGGGATTTTGACTTTTTGTTTTCCTTAAGTCTTAAATGGGCCTTTTAAACTAAACAGCACAGTTTATGTCCATATTTTTGTGCTATTGACTTGCATTAAAAGTGCTTTTTTATCCACCACCATTGCAATTTGATTTGCTATTTATTTATTTTATGTTAAAACCCTTCAGGATACCATGTTTAATTGGTTTCCACTAGGTGAAGACACTTTGTACTGTAAACCTAACTGTAATGAAAAAAAAAAATCTACCTTTTAATGACTTTGCACAAGACAAAAACCAGAATCAATGTAGCTGCTAATTTTTCACACTTCCTGGCTTGCATGATATTCTCTTCCCCAAAAAGTCAAATTTGCATAAATGGGATGGGAAAATGTACACATATTTCTCATGCTAAACAAGACAATGTAACTCCAAATCAGTCACACCTTTGTGGAATCAATGTCACCAGTTAGGTAGTAACACTTATTGTGAATCAATTTCACTTGCTGCTGTGCAAATGGAACAAGTGGAAATGAGACAATTAGCAAGACAACCCCTATCAAAGAGTGATTTTGCAGGTGGGGACCACAGATCATTTCTCTGTTCTCGTCCTTTCTGGTTGAACTTTTAGTTACTTTTTCATTTTGTTAGTGCTGTCACGCGTAGAGGAATCACGAGGTGTTTTTACAGCCCACTGAAGTTGCTCAAATAGTACAGCTAATCCAAGATGGAACATCAACGGGAGCGGTGGCAAGAAGATTTGCTGTGTCTCTCAGCACAGAGTCCAGAGCATGGAATAGGTACCAGGAGATAGGCCAGTACACCAGGAGACAAGGAGGGGGCCATAGGAGGGCTACAACCCAGCAGGAGGACCGCTACCTCATCCTTTGTGCAAGGAGGAACAGGAGGTCCACTGCCAGGGGCCTACAGAATGACCTCTAGCAGGCCACTAATGTGCATGTTTCTACTCAAACTGTCAGAAACACACTCCATGAGGGTGGTATGAGGGCCCGACATTGATATATAGGGCCTGTGCTTACAGCCCAACACTGTGCAGGATGACTGGCGTTTGCTAGTGAACACCAAAATTGGTAGATTCGCCATTGGCGCCCTGTGCTCTTCATAGATGAAAGCAGGTTCACACTGAGCACATGTGACAGACATAACAGACTCTGGAGACACCGTGGAGAACGTTATATGCTGCCTGCAACATCCTCCAGCATGACCTGTTCGGTGGTGGGTCAGTCATGGCGTGCGGAGGCATTTCTTTGGATGACTGCACAGCTCTCCATGTGCTAGCTAGAGGTGCCCTGACTGCCATAAGGTACCGGGATGAGATCCTCAGACTCACTGTGAGACCATATGCTGTTGCAGTGGGTCCTGGGTTCCTTCTTATGCATGACAATGCAAGGCCTCATGTGGCTGAAGTGTGTCAGTAGTTTGTGCATGATGACGGCATTGATGTTATGGACTGGCCTGTCCGTTCCCTAGACTTGAATCCAAATGAGCACATCTGAGACATCATGTTTCGGTCAATCCACCAACGCCACGTCGCACCACAGACTGTTCAGGAGTTAAGTGATGCTCTAATCCAGGTGTGGGAAGAGATCCCTCAGGAGAACATCCGCTGTCTCATCAGGAGCATACCCAGGTGTTGTTGGGAGGCAATACAGGCACGTGGAGGCCACACACACAACTGAGCCTCATTTAGACTTGTCTTGAGGAATATTCACTGACGTTGAATCAGCCTGTCATGTTATTTTCAACTTTCATATTGACTATGAATCCAAATCCAGATCACCATGGTGTAATATTTTTGATTTACATTGATAATTTTTGTGTCATTTTCTTCTCAATCAATTCTACTGTGTTAATAACAAAGTTTTTCAATGAGAATATTTAATTAATTGAGATCTTGGATGTGTTATTTTAGTGTTCCCCTTAATTTTGTGAGCAGTGTTTATATAAATCATCATGGTTATAATACATCCTTCTACATATTTCAGTGTTTATTTATATAATTTTAACAGGTAACTGTATTTGATAGCCATCATGTCCCTTTTGTACTTGGAAGTTGGACTTTGCAACTTCCAATTTAGGAATTAACTGGAATTTTTCACTAAAGTCAGAAGTCCAGTTTTGAAAGTCAGAAGTCAACTCAAAGAATCTTAATAATAATCTTAATGAATGTATAAAATTTAATGATGGCTATAGTAATAAGCTGTTTATTTGAACTGTATCTCAGTTTACCAGTGGTAAAAATAGTACTGTGCAACATATTCCTTAAGTGAAGGATGAAGGGAAATGTTTTAGCAGGAGCAGTTCAACGGAGCATTTCAATAGTTCAAAAAAAAAATCTTTCTAAGTTCTAACTGAAATATGGTCATGTTTGGTATTGATTTCGTTCTCCAACTTCTAAGGTATATGGAATGCAGCGAACTACCACTCCAACAATTTCAGTAACAACATATAAACTCTTCAATATAATCCACTGAATGGTTTTCATTTGGTAACCAGCTTCCTACACTGCAGTTAAGTAGAAACAAAAAATGAGTGGATGTTTTCTTCGTTCATACTATGTAAAATAAATCTAAAAGACTTAACGTGCTTGAAACTAGTACCCTGATTCTGGCTTGAAACAATCTGGTGCAACAGGCTGAGTCACAAAGACCAGATTCACCTGCACCAAATTACAGGGCGGGCAAGCCTGAGGCTAATATTCTCGCCAGCACAGGAAACACTGAACATGCACAGGTCATAGTGGTGTTGAGACAAAACACAGTGAGGTTTTAGTCATTGCTTTTACAAAGAGTGAATCCCTTGATAAAGGCATTAAAAATCCTTTGCTGTCCACATTGGTGCAATAACCAGACAAATAACTTGTTTTGGATGAAACTGGGCAGGTAATGAGCTCCAAAATGCCCATGCTGAGAGTCAATTAGCTGGTCTAGTGCTTAATGGCTTCTTTCACCCCCCAGTCACCACTGATTCACTTTGTTTCAAAGCAACGGAAGCTCTACAAACTCTGAGTCAAAGCAGTAGAAACCTCCTCTGCCTTTCTTTCATTTGCCTCATTCACATTTACAGTACCGCAGCATACAAACAGGAAAGGCTCTCAGACTTTGGAGTCAAGTGACGAAGAATTTACAGGCATGTTGCAAGGACATGTGGATCTAAAAGTGTGTATGTGACAGAGAGAAAGAAAAAAAAGGTTCTGACACTTGTCTATGAGGGCCTTATTAAAAAGGTGAGAAGTGAGTGCAACGTCTGGAGGTGGGGGTTAATTGTGCTTTTAAAAGAGGACTTCAAAGGCAGACTGGTGTCAGGGCTGAGGGGCATGGGAACTACAGAGGAGGAAAAGAAGCAGGAGGATGGGGGCTTTAGGGGAAATACTATGGTCATTTAGTTAAAGCAGGTTAAATAAATTATTCCGGGATGTCCTGAAGAAAAAAATCCTCAGTCCACTTAGAGAAATTCACTGCCATTAGGATGTTCAAAGGTTCCACTTTTTAAAATACATATTTACTTTACTTTTTCAACAATTATATAATTATAAAAACAAAAAGGGTAAAAGAAAAAGAATTTCCGACACAGGATTACAACAAAATACTTTAAAAAAAAAAAAAAAATCACACAAACTCTTGTCTTGTGTGTCATGTTTGTAGATAGTAGTGAGTGGTGATGGTGGACCCAAATGCAGACAGGCAGAGACGGCAAGCAGATTTTGGTAATTTAATGAATAAAACTGAATAACAAAAACTGACAAAAACCATAAGGAACACAGGGAGCCAGAGCAACAAAAACACAAGAATCCGGGAGTAAAGACAGCAGGATTTGACTGGGAAGTTACAGGTAGGTAACGGGTGAACCAGTGAGGAGTGAAAGCAGGAGAGGAGTTTAAATACTATGAGTGTGAATGCTGAACAATAGATTGGGGCTGATTGGCTAACGGGTTGCAGGTGTGGGGGGAGAAAGCAGAAAGGAGACTGAGGAGAAAGAGAATGGCAGCAGGGGGCGAGGGAGAGCAACATGTGAACCAGGAAATGAATCTAACAGAAACAAAGATTAACTAGACACAAGAAATAAATAAACATAATTAAACTAGAATAATTATGTAATAATAATTACATAATTATAATAATTAGTAATAATAATAGTTACTAGAAAGAACTAAAGTAAAACAGAAACAGGGCTGATCTAATCAAAGAATATGACACTAAGGCAAAAACAGAAGAGTAATCAAAACTATAATTACTAGAATGTGACACTATGAAAAGTTATCAGAAATTGCCTGCACTGTAAACAACCATCCTCCACTGTGAAATTCTACAGGGGGAATCCAAGTCAACAGGAGAAAGCCCCGTCTGAGTTGTGAAGCAAGATTAGGATCAAGCGGAATTGCGCCATTCAATGGCCAGGCTAACAACACTAAGACAAAGGAACTTTTTAGCAGCAAGCCGCTAAACCTTACAAGCCAGAATATGATTGACAATCCCCACGGAATTATGTTAACCTGCATGAAGAGGCTGAAACAAGTGGTGACAAGGATAATTCAGTTGTAAATGCTGTTTTAATGACAAACTCTGCCACCTTTTATTTTACAGACCCATTCAATAAATTAAAATGTTATTGAAAAGTTCATTTGTTTCAATGTAACTTAATTCATTAAATAAAACACATTATATGGATTAAGGGTTAGGGTTACGCAAAGACCGATGTTTTCAAGACTTTATTTCTGTTAATAAGTAGGATTTTTCCACTTACATCTATTGAAAACATGACTTTTAAGATTAGAATATTACATCAAACCAATAAAAGACAGAAATTATGGTTTTATGAAAAGTATGTTTAATACCCACTTAAAGAATCTTTAATCTGACAAATGAGGCTCATCAGAACAAATATTCTAATTCGCTAAGTAGCTATAGCTATATAGCTATATTATACACAGCCTACTCTCAAATTCAGCACTTTTCTATCAAGGTGACAACAATTAAAATCCTGACAATTATCCTTTACAGTGGTAGTCTTGTTCTCACTTGTTTATGGGTTGATCCATATAAGAGAATCTTAAGTAAATTAACTTTTTCGAATCAAAACTTTCAAAATGTTGACTAAACATATTGATCCAAACCAACTGTAGAGCCACATACAGCTGAGATCAAGGTGTATGTTAAAAATCCCATGTCATCTGCCAACATCATTGCTGTGTCTTCCAGTTTTTAGAATGGAAAGCCATTAAAATAATTATCAGCAGTTGAAGTCTTTTTGCTGTCTTGTTTCCAGACTACAGGCTTTATCAGGCTTTGATTCTGTGTCACACATGGAGAGTTATTTTCATGAGTTGTGCTTATTCTCTGCTCTACAGATAAAGTTCCTTAGTGTCAGTATGGCACTGATTTTGAGCCAACAGCAACTGCATTGTGCTGCTCTTCAGTGAGGGGATTGTCAACCTCCACAATTACACCTTCCACATTTGGTTTGTACTTGCCTGCAACATCCCAGTCGATGTCTGGCTCTCGGAAATCTTGACATTAGAACAAGACAGAACCATGATAATGTTTCTACACTGAACAAAAATATGAACTCAATACTTTTGTTTTTGTTCCCATTTTTCATGAGCTGAATTCAAAGATCTAAAACATTTCCTAGATACACAAAATAACTTTTTCTCAAATATTGTTCACAAATCTGTCTAAATCTGTGATAGTGAGCACTCCTTTCCATCCCACCTTGCAGATGCTGATTAGACAGCATGATTATTGCACAGGTGTGCCTTAGGCTGGCCATAATAAAAGACCACTCTGACATGTGCTGCCTTGTCACACAGCACAATGCCACAGATGTTGCAAGTTTTAAAGGGAGTCTGCAATTGGCATGCAGACTGCAGGAATGTTGACCAGAGCTGTTGCCTGTGAATTGATTGTTCATTCCTCTACCATAAGCAGTCTCCAAAGGCATTTCAGAGAATTTGGCAGTACATCCAAACCGCTTCACAATCGCAGACCACATGCAAGCACACCACCAGCCCAGGACCTCCACATCCAACATGTTCACCTCCAAGATCGTCTGAGACCAGCCACCCGGACAGCTGCTGAAACAATCGGTTTGCACAACCAAAGAATTTCTGCACAAACTGTCAGAAACCATCTCAGGGAAGCTCATCTGCATGCTTGTTGTCCTCATTGGGGTCACGACCTGACCACAGTTCATCGTCATAACCGTCTTGAGTGGGCAAATGCTCACATTCGATGGCGTCTGGCACATTGGAGAGGTGTGCTCTTCACGGATGAATCCAGGTTTTCACTGTTCAGGGTAGACGGCAGACAGCGTGTGTGGCGTCGTGTGGGTGAACAGTTTGCTGATGTCAACATTGTGGATTGAGTGGCCCATAGTGCCACTGTGCCATTCGACCATCACCTCTTGTTGCAGCATGATAATGCATGGCCCCATGTTGCAAGGATCTGTACACGATTCCTGGAAGCTGAAAACATCCCAGTTCTTGCATGACCAGCATACCCACCAGACACGTCACCCATTGAATATTTTTGGGATGTCCTGGATCGGCATATACGACAGCGTGTTCCAGTTCCTGCCAATATCCATCAACTTCATACAGCAATTAAAGAGGAGTGGACCAACATTACACAATCAACAACCTGATCAACTCTATGCAAAGGAGATGTGTTGCACTGCGTGAGGCAAATATTGGCCACACCAGATACTGACTGGTTTTCGAACCCTCCCAGTAAAGCAAAACAGCACATTTCAGAGTGGTCTTTTATTGTGGCCAGCCTAAGGCACACCTGTGCAATAATCATGCTGTGTAATCAGCATGAGATGCCACACCTGCGAGGTGAGCTGGATTATCTCTGCAAAGGAGTGCTCACTATCACAGATTTGTGAACAATATTTGAGAGAAACAGTTATTTTGTGTATATAGAAAATGTTTTAGATCTTTGAGTTCAGCTCATGAAAAATGGGAGCAAAAAAAGTGTGGCATTTATATTTTTGTTCAGTGTGTATTGAACTACAGTTTGAACAAATGTAGCAACATTTTAATTTTTTTAATACTAGTCAAATTATTATATTCTGTCCAACTTAGATAAAACCTTTTGCTTTGATAGGACAAGTGCAAAGAAAAAGATCCTACCATTCACAAATGTTTTGAGTATGAACAGTGACTATGTTGTACCAAGAGAAAGTGAAGTTTTACCTTATCTATATAAAGAATGGCCCAAAGGCTTTGGTTTACTCTCTGTTGTACTTGCATTTTTAAGCTTTCCCTTTTTTTTTTGAAGTCCTAGTTTTGTTGTCTAGATTGTGTATATATTTAAACATTTACACCATTACATTCTTTAGGAGTTTTATCTGAAGACTTTCTGGCTAGTTTATTGGGTTTGACATAATTCCTAAGTACCACATCTGTTCTGGAGTTCTATTCCTCTCTGTTCGGAGAAGGTGGTTGTTCCAACCTTCTACAAATGCCTGCAGATCCATGTTAAGTTGTGGACGCAATGTTTGGGTGACAGAAAAATATCTATATAAAACAAATTAATAACTATAATTAAATGGAACAGCTTGGATGCAAAATAATTCGACAAGTTTGTGACAGGGGTTATTTCAGTACCTTGAGAGGACACATCAAAAGGTCTTCTGTATTGTAATAATGTGCAGTTACACATATCCTGATGTCTCGCCATGGATGTTCAATTCTATTAACAGATGCTTTGTAAATTGAAAATAGCAATGATGAACTTTGCACTGTGAAAAAAAAAAATCTGATAATACACGTACATTAAAACCAGCTTACCTTTGATTGTGCACACTTTTTCCAGATATAAAGCTTCCCCTATCAGTTCCACGCACAGTAAACGTATATCAAGCAATATTTCCATTCTCCACTCCTTGGTAGCTTCTAACCCTGTACATAAAACATGACATATTTTTAATGCCTTTGTAATTTAGGGGGAGGGAAAGATTAGAAGAGGTTATTGTTGTGGATCATAAAGTAGCAACAATTAACAGTAGTAGCTGCTTGCCTTGAGGGTATGCCATGGTCAGTAGCCCCTTTAAAGGCAGCTGCTCTAATCACTGAAGGTCTGTAAGCTGAAGGATAAAGAAGCAAAAAAAAAAAAAAAACACCCAATATGCATTCTCAAATCAATATAGCTTGTAGCAAGTAATATAGTAATTTGATCTAAAATAACTTAATACACAGAAGTGTCACTCCATCGCTTGTACTGTAAATTATCTGTATGGTTCCTGTATTTGTCATCTAATACAAAACTCCAACTCAGCCGTGTTAGCTCCATACAGAGATGAATTAGGTATGGAAAGCTAAAACAACAGGGGTCACCGGGCGGGGATTGCAGAATACTGGCCAATCATAGGCAGGTTGATGTTTTTGTGCTGCTTTTTTTTTTTTTTTTTTTTTTCCCTCCTACACTTCTCCAATGTTTCACACGAGCACGCACGAGTAAGTACACGAGCGAATAGATTGATAAATTGAGAGTTGGAGCACATCTGGTGCAGCTGAACCACGGCTGTGGGAGTCATCTCTCGCTGAGGGAATGTTGGCGGGATCAGGAAACCCCTCATTCGGAGAGTTTTGCCAACTTCTGATCACTTCAGTTGGAGAAATGTTTGATGTAGTACGTCAAAGATGGAGCACTCTTAATTCTACACAATGAATCCGGAGGTGTTTAAGGATTTTGTTTATACACCCTCCTTTGCATGATATATTTTTCGCTGCACTGAGCCGACCGGGCACTTCTTTTATTAGAGTGAAGCCATACTCTTGATTGCCATCACACACTGTCCATGGCTGCGCACACGCCGCAGCTGATTCTTCTTCGTTGGAATTCGGTGGCTTCTTAAGTTGGCGGACTGGGTATCGAAACTAGGAATCGAAATTTAAAAATTTGAACGATTCCAGGAGAATTGAAACGTTAGTCCCGGTTCCAATCAGTTCTCGAGACTTTGTGCCCAACCCTATTTGCAAACAGTAATCAACTGACGTGATGCTACCTGTCAATCAATCCAGTGGGTTTGTCAGCAACTGACCAATCGGCGGTCAAATTTGTTCCAAAGTGAAACGCCCCTTACCAGGAGGAACTGAATCCGCTTCACCTCCAACAAGGTTGTCAGAGTTTATCATTACGAATGCCGGTCATAGAGATTTGTTGAAAAATAATTAGAAAAAAATTGTTAAACGTTGTCAATGGGGAAACGTTTAATTTCCCCATTGACAACGGGGAAATTAACTGAACCACTCAGGTCTTACAAAATATGTATGTCATATTTGACAAAAAAAATGTCAAATATGACATGCTTCACCTAGAGCATTTAGAGGTCAGAATAGCGTTTATTCCATTTCCAAAACTCAAACGGAGTCTGGAAAAATGTAAAAGACAGATAAATGGCTGTGCCTGACCTCATGAGCAGCTGAATACAACAGTGATCAACAGTATTGCTACCACATGTTCATCTGTGTAAAGGTAAGTGCAAGTAAAGCTCCCATTTTTTTGTCATCATTACATCTTATGCTTAATGGTTAAATCAAAGACTAAGCCATAAAGCATAAAAACAATGCATGTGTGCTGTGGCTTTAAATCTGTTTTCACTGGGTACAGCTTCTTTGTAAAGCAGTAACTTTTCAGCCATGTGGTACAAATACTCACACAGCCTGATGTACATGATCAAAGTTACACCGTTATGTATGAACGGTCTAAACCCCAGAAAAGGTGGCACAGATTATTTTTTTTCTGCTGTATGTTCCACAAATTGTGTGGACAAAAGATGTCTGCGTGGGACAGATTAGTGCATTTGGACTGCTGGCAATATTTATGCAATAAAACCAAAACGGAAAACACGATGATTAAACTTTAATATTGTGCCATGTTATTTAACAAACAAAAATGAATATTAACAGCTACCAGAGACCAGAAAACCCATCACATAGCCAAAGGGATATTGAAGATAGAACAAATAAAACCCTCTCAACGTTCATTTGCGGGCTCGTACGAAACATGTATTTTTTTGCACAAGCAATTTAGCACTCTTTATTGGTAATCTTTTGAGATCAGTCCCTTGGGCTTTAACTTCAATTTCTACATGGTTTCCCGCAAAAAACTTCACGGACCTGATGTATGACTTGTTTGAACTTTTTTTTTTTTTTGCCTATCTTGTTTGCATTAATGTTGGCTGATAAGGCAAAAAAAGCCTCACCAAATGTCTGAGGTTATGCTGTGAGAATCACCACCTTCACCATTACAACCATGTTTGTTTGTCGGAGATTCGCTCTTCCTGAGTTACACTTCCGCATTGGTGGAGTGATCTTGCCATGGCGTCATATCAATACCGTGTCAAGTAGCATTGCACCTAGGTATTTAAGCTTCCCAAGCTGAATTTTCTGACAAATACTTTAGAAATGCTCTATGGAAAAAATCAGCAAATAGGTGAATTTTCAGAAACTAAATTGGGGCTTGCACATTTTCTGTTACACATTTTCTGTGTAACAGAAAATGTGCAAGGTCAGTCCACAAATACTGAACCGCAACAAGATGAAGTCCACTGTAAAGTAGTTCTGGATAGAGTAACTATCTTGTATGAAAGTAAAGAAAATATAGAATTTTATTGCATGTTTTTAGCAAGTGAATGCATTTTATAAATTTTTACTCTTATTTTTCTCTGATGTAGTTACAGACACCTCTGTGCTATGTCTGCTGTTTTTTACACAGGAAGACAATCATGCTCTACCTACTTCCATTTTGTGTGTAAATAATGATAAGCTTCTGTGTGAAAACCTCCTGATGCAAAGATGACTGTAGATTAAAAGTTTCTCATTAATGTAATAATTTTTAATTTGGAACTAGTTTGGCAAGGTAGAAATCCAATTGGATCTTGGCCCCTCTTGGACTTGTAGTTTTAGCCCAACTGATCGGGTCCAACTGATCTGGCTTTATACTAAATGAAGACGCTAAGAGATTTGTCTACTGCAGGTAAAATATTAACTGTATAGGCTTTTAACAGAACCTCACTTAAAAAATTCTGAACTGGCGCTATAAGAATATCTCCCGCTGATTAATGGTCTGCCCTTGTTTCATTATCTCCTCCATGATTAACTATTCTGCGGCAGATTCATTTAGGGATTTGACTCCAGCTAATTCAGACTGGTCTGTACATATATTCAGTATCTTTTTCCACAGTTGACAAGGCTTTTTAGTGTGGTTTAAACAATTTGTCTCAGTTAATGCGTTTGCTGGTGTGCCATCAAACATTCAGAGTCTCTTGGAGAACTGGTGATATTATTATGATGAATACAGTTTAGATTAGTGCCAACTGTTAGTATTTTATCTGCATTTAAAGCACTTTACCTCATAAATTTTTGTATTAAGTATCATGCTTACACAACATTACAGTGCTGGCCTCTGAGGTGCTCTCTGCAAGCACTCGTCTGACAATAATTACAATGATTCATTTAGTTTTGTTACAGAACAAATGTGTGTGTGTTGGTGTGTGTGCATGCCTTGGCTTGCAGAAACCTGAGTGTCAGTAAAGTGACGGGTCTTTAATTACAAGCATAAACAAACGACACCACGCACATATGTTTTGGTTTACTGTAATTAGGAAGACATGAAAATATTGTTGTCATCCCAAAAGGATTACTAAAGCACAGATATCAAATTATCTATATCTTGGTCACACTGTAAAAAATAATCATCATTACTGTAAGTTTCGAAATACAATCTGCCGATACAATGCTGCTTTAATCCACTGATGTGGAATCTACAATAAATCCACATCTACATACAGTAATAAATTAGATCTAGAGTATCTGGTACTTAGATTTGCTTCTCATCAAAGCCTTACAGGAGTCTAACCATGTGTTCCTGATCAGTTGAATTAATCATTATTTATTCCACTTTAAATCAGCTTTCTGTGCATAGTGTGTTCTCTGTCTCTGTCAGCTTTGCTTGTCAAAATTACCATTAAAGAAAAGTGTGGTATTACAATCCAAACGTTTTCAGCAAGCTGCAGTCAGGTAACTGATCAAAAGTGTGTGTGTGTGTGTGTGTGTGTGTGTGTGTGTGTGTGTGTGTGTGTGTGTGTGTGTGTGTGTGTGTGTGTGTGCACTCATAGCTGTTTTTCTTCCACTGTGAGCAAATCTGGTTTCTTGGTGCATGGAGGTATACACACGTCTACAAATGTCTGTGTTGGTGGGTTCGCAGAAAAGTGCAGCCAACATGAATAATGGCCCGGCTTTTGGATCTTTCCATGTCGGAGCCTGTTAGTAAATGATTAATCAGCAGTCTTATAGGGCTAATACTGTCTGATAATGTTTTTATTTTTTTTCCTGGAAGTTCTAGAATCCATCTTCACAGCTGGACTTTTACAAAATCTCTGTGGTCTGTAATGGGGCAAAAATAGAGAGAGAAAGCGAGAGAGAGAAAGAGAGAGAAAGCATGATGGCTGCTGTTACAACAGCTGCAGAAAAAAAGTTGTTTAAATCCTGCATTTTCAGTTACAAAAGTAGTGACTCACTGAGGTTATCTATAAAACACATCTTTGCATTTAACCTCTCAATAATTTTCTCTTCCCATCTTTCTTAGAAAACATCTTCACCACTTTGTCTCACAGATAAACAGTTGTCATGACATCATTTGTCGTTTCATACATCAAACTGCCCACCCACTCTTCTTAATATTCCCTCCTCTAAACACACACACACACACACACACACATCCTTGTAAAAGAACGGACATCCATAAATACCTTGGTTTAATGTTTAGCTAGTTATTAGCAACAACATTTTCTTCATTAGGAATAATTCACATTGTGATAAGCTATAAGATAATATAAAGTCAGTTCAAAACCCTTAAAAATATATGTGTGGGTGGAACAAACCAATTTAAAGTTTAAAAGTATGTGAAAGACAAAAATGGTACATAAAAGTAAAAAGGAAACCAAAATGAGTTGGGGATATGCAATCTGAATGGGCCATGTTCAGCATCTCCAGAAGGTCATTGGTGTCTGTTCTCATGACTAATGGCAGACTGGTACTTGTATAGAGAGAAGATCTAAGTGCAGATTCTTGCCACAAAATCAAGCTTGTTCCCACTTTGGGTTTGACATCACTAGCACTGCCCCTTATCTGTAATTCTGTTTGTGGTCTTCATGGACAGAATCTCAACCTGTAGTTGTGTAAAGAATCATGTCTTTGGGAACCTCAGTTTCTCATCTCTTTTGCACTTCATGTTGTTCCATTGATTTTTTTTTTTTAGGCTATATCTTCAATTTTTAATAGAGGAATTTGCAGCTGACTGAAGCAGCCAGGATGAAAGTCAGCTCTTCTGAATCTAAGATCATGGTTCTCAACTGGAAATAGATGGACTGCTCCCTTAGGGGTCATTCTCTGCCTTCAGTGATGGAGATTGAGTGTCTTGGTGTCTGATTCACAATTGGTAGGTGGATTGGGGCCTTACCTGATCACGATGCCTTCTGCATGCCTCCCTTTGGAGGAGAGCCAGAACTTCATACAGGGACTATGTAATATTTTTAGCCTATGATCACCTGGGATTCCCCCACAATGAGTCATTGAGGAGGGGGATATCTGAGTTTCCCACCAGACCCTTTTACCCCACCACCCCAATCTTAGATAAGAGGATTCATGACTGAATGTAAAAACTAAAGTTCCAAGTATTTTACTGAATTCATCTCAAGAGGAGAAGGTCTTTCCTCAAGTAAAGTTAACATAAAGTACATGCACTTCAGAACATAAAAAAACAGAACTTTAGAGAACTAAACATCTTTCCAGTGTTTTTTTTTTTTTTTTTTTAATGTAACACCTGTTTGCAGCTATAATTGTTTATTTTTTAAAGTTAACATGATTTGTAGAGGTTTTTAGGTTTTGTGGCATGTTTTGGTCAGATTATAAGAGGAAGACTTAAAGACCTAAAAAGCTTCCTTTTCTATCTCTGTTTAACTGTTCTTCAGGGTGAAAAACTTGACTCCATTCCTATCATCTAGGCTGTATGTCTTTCAGTTCTTTCAGGATAACTATAAAGACCGTAATAAGCCTGAACCTAACCTTTGAAGAGGGCTTGTTGTATTCTGCCTGGGTAACAAAAGTAAGCGCAAGCTGCTATAGCCTCTCTTGCCAGGCTACCTTGCTATTAGCAACCTTTACATACATTAGCATTAGGTAACTTTCTTGGTAATTCTCTTTTAAGGCAGTCTTTAAGTAATATGGTGAATTGGTCCAGGATATCAAAATACTGTACGGGTGATGAAACAGTACTATTACAGCAAGATACACTTTTAATGTCTGTGTAAAACTAAACCAGTTCAAGTTATTAAGGGCTTCATCTAAAGAAAAAAAAATAACGAATTATGTTTAAATATTTTGAAGGGCATTTCATAACCCTGGCCTCTCTTTTCCACCTCTTAAAAAGACTTCTTGATTTCATGCTAGTGACTGAATATGCTAGATGTAGGAGGCAAATGTATAAGACAGATTTACTGACAGATTTACCACCAAGAGGATCATTTCATCTGCTGGGTTAACAGAGGAACAGATGTTCCCTATGGGAACTGGTTCTTTGGTTTTAGTTTAATTTTGTGCATATGACTGTACCAGTTTCTAAATCTCAGTAATTTTTCAAGAAAAAAACTGCTTTGTATCTTTGCATGTATGTAATGTAGCTAATATGTAGCCAGCTAGTAAAAAAAAATAATCTGGGTCCTTTTTTTTTCTTATTTGGTATCGATGATGTTAATACATGCTAAAGTGATGAAATAGTTATAGTCAAGCACCTTTTAAGGGGATATTACAAGACTTTGCAGCGATTTGCTTATGTCATACACTATGTAAACAGTGTATATGAACTCAAGATGGTTAATTGATGTCCTTGTTTCAAAAGCTGATGTTATCTGGCTTTAAAGAACCAGATGTTTTGTGACAGAAAATCACCAGCATACTTTGAGCACTCCTCAAACTTTAAAGTCAAAGAGGTATTTCTAAACCCAATCGAGTGATGCTTCACAGAGTCAATTCAAGTAAAATTTCAAATAGTTTAATGCACTTTCTCTAAAACTCAAGCACGTTTTACCATACCTACAGATCCAATTTGATTTAGAAAGTTTACCGTTGCTTTTCTGGAGGAAAAGCCTGACCTAACATTAACATGGAACATTATTTCGACATGCCTCTACATATCTGCCAACACATCATATGCATGGTAACTGTACTCCTCAACAGTAAAACTTTTTTCTTGGAAAAAGGACAGCAGTGGATTCCACAAAATAAGGCAAAGTTTTGGCTCAATGATCATAATAATGAGTCTGAGGTGTTAATTTATCTTTAAATCTCTCCAGAGATCACATCTGTGCATAGTATGCCCAATTCACAAAAACTCCATAAATCCTGAAGGATCTATATTCTAGGAAACATAAACTCCAGGAAGCTCAAAATGTACTTTCTCCATTCCCCGACTTGGAAGATTTTTTTGTGGTAAAAGGAGATCTTCCTTTTTATTTGAGCACACCGAGATAATAGTGATTTTTCCACTAAACTCAGAGTGATCCAAAGCTAGTGCTTGCTTATCACCATTTTTTTTCTGTGTCCACTGGCAAAACACAGACTCTAACACCAAAAATATATTCCTATCACAGCACTTGTAAAAGATTTTGCCTATATGTATATTTTAGCAACAACTTTAACCTATTCATCTTGTGTTAGTGGTTCACCCTTAAGCCACTTCCATGTAACTGCCTTTTAGCTGGCCTGCTTTGCTTCTGCTGTTCTGATTTTCTTCCCTCATGAATACCTGATTTGCCACTGTAACACTTAAAGGCACTGAAACATGAAAGTTTTACACGCTCTCACTTTATACGTGTTAATCTGATAAAGAAATCTGTTGCATATCTCTGTGTTTTTGGTAGAGTAAAATAAGAGCTGAAAATTGACTGAATTTAAGAACTTAACAGAAGCTGAAGTTTTAGTTAGCAGATATCTTGTGTTGATGCAGTGAAGCAGTACATGTCAGGTACTTGATTAAGTCCATAATCAGACCCAGTAGTAACCCACTGGGACAGGACACAATAATCCACACCTGTGGAGATGTGAGCAGTCATTCGACCATGTTTGCTGACTTAGGCTCAGCAGTAAAATTACTGATGATTTTTATATTAGTTTCCTTCCAGTTTGATATGAAAAATAGCATGAAAAGTGCACATTTAGTACAACCACATCATTAGGTTTTCTTTAGAAAAAATGTAACTGATTTAAAAGGAAAATAAATGAAAAAAACACAAAGCCTAACAAAGTAAGATTATATCTTTTTTTTTTTTTTTTTTTTTTTTTTTTTTTTTTTTTTTTTTTTTTTTTTTTTTTTTGTCTTGTTTTTTTCTGCTTTTCTGGATTCTATGCAAATGTTTAAGATGGGTCTAATTCATAGAGAAAACAGCACTCTGGGGCATACTTAACTTAGGTCCTAAATCCACATGGAGATCTGCTGGAAGTTGTAACAATATAAAGTTAGTTTATGAAGAACATTTTACCATGACATTCCCATATTTGTACCTCTACATTATGTTAAGTATGCATGATTTATACCCCATTTATTAATTAGTGTCATGCAGCAACTTTCAGTTACAAATCAGTGTGTACCCACTAGTGCCCCATCCATTCATCCGTCCTCTCCTCTTGCTTACTTATTTACTTTTATTTATCAAGTGCTTGTATTAAAAAATTGAAAAGCACTATGTTATCTCCTACCCATGCATACAGAGCAATTTCAGCTTCTGTAAATAATAGTTCCTTCCTACAGTCCCAGTAGAACTATTTTGATTTATTACTCACATGTCCACAATATTTTACAAGTTCTCCATTCTGCATTTATTAGTCTTGTAAGGTAACCTTACACCCCACAGCTTGTTTGTAGATTTCCAGGAAACAGTTCCTTTGTTGGAGGCTGTCTCAAGTTAATACCTGCATGTCAGCAGGAGACAGTTAATGATCTTTGCAGCTAGCTCACAGTTCACACTGCTTAAAATAATGCAAATATACTGCTCGTAGGCCAACTGGTGATATGATGGAGCAGATCTCTGATGGATCATATCAAAAAGACACTGTTGACTGCATTCAAAATCTGTGTTGGCTTAGAATACCATGTCCTAACAATGCAGAGCAGCAGATGGAGGAAACTGACAGATCTTCTGCATCTGTCTGAGCATATTGGAGCTATAAAAAACCTTGCATTTTGCTGTTTTCAACCTCTAGACAGAGATAATACAAAATGAAGAGATCAAAAGACAAACTAATGATTCACATAATTTATAAAAATTTGTTCCAAAAGGGCTTTTATAGATAATTTTCTTCCTGAAAGTATTTCCAGGTGAGGGGAAATGCATTACTTATTTTACTTAGTTTCAACAAACTGACATTAACACACACACACACACACACACACACACACACACACACACACACACACACACACACACACACACACATACAGGCATATACAGTATTTACAGCCTTTTCTTCTTGGACACTCCCATGTTACCTCATTACTCAGCATCTCTGACAATACTGACAAATGCGGTCATTCTACAAACAAATATAAAATGATTGTTTATCACGCATTAAAGTTCATGACCAACACTGAGGTTATTCTTTTTAAATCCTATCCTGTTCTATCACAACCCATTAATCATCTGTTCTTGAAACATGTGGAGTCATCCAGAACATCAAAGATCTCTGAATGTTGTTGTCTCCATATGAGGAAATTGGCCTGAATAGACACTTGAAGGGCACTGAAGACTGCTAGTGAATGTGTGAGAAAGAGAGAGATAGACAGACAGGCGGTCCACTTCCCAGTGTCACTAATATTTTGTTGCCTCCATATGAATAACTTGGCTAAAGTTGACACATGGTGATGATGGGGTAGTCAACATGCCAGTTGTGCTGGCTACCACATGAAAAGCTCCTTTGATATTCACAGATATGTCAAAGCTGTATGTCACTGCTATATCTGTAAATGGAATATTCCAATTTGAAACAGCTTACTGCATAAATACTGATTTATTTAAAGAATACTTTAGCATGCCGTTGTTACAGCTTTGATTGTATGGAAGGCCAGAATGCCCTGGTGTTTTTAAGCATAATATTAAAATGGCAGCTTATAGCAAAAGTGTTACAGCACTGTTTTATTAAATATGTTCATATTATCGATTTGCCTCAATTTAAGTCATAATAAATCTAAACAAGAGAGAGAGAGAGAGAGAGTTAGGAGTGAATGGGCCTTTTTTGTAATTCAGTGATGATCTTATATCACCTCAAAGTGCTGCACATAGAGCTGCAGCACTGTGGTTCTTTTAAAGAGTAAAATGTTTTTTATAAGAGCATCCTGTCTAGGATGAGGACCGCTTCAAAACAATAACAGCTAAAACAAACAGACACAGAAGGTACAGTGCCCTGCAAAAGTATGTCTATCACTTGACCTCTTTCATATTTTGTATTTTAAACCAACACCTGAATGTGTTTCAGACAATGCTTTAGTTTTTCGGCATAGACAAGTATATTAGAGAAATTGTCTTATTTTAGGTTACTCTCCTTAATTCCAAAAAAAAAGATTGTCACTTTGTTCAAGCTGTTTGATTTAATTATATATTTTGTGAGGGTCCATAACCACTGGTATAGATTGCAGTGGGATTGACCTGCATTTAGAAAATGTGATGAGGAACAGCAGCGGGAAACTATAACTTGAACATTAGCAGCTACACAGGGGGAAGCCCAGACTCAGTGTCTTCATTACAGGCAACAGACTGTTCTGATGATGATGATGATGCGTGATGACTCCTTTTATGTGAGACCGTGTCTCGTGTCTATTGGCCCCATCATTAGTGGAGTGTGTAAACAAGGGAAAACATTAAATACTTGATGGGGTTGGCCCTGGAGTGAGTGTTTGATATGGTTTTAAAAACCACAGGTTCATGTTTACATTTTCTGTCCATGTGATTGTGTGTCGTCTGTGGTTTATGCGACACTGCTTCCTCTTATGGTGTAAATATATTTGTTCTCATCAAATCTGTCATGGAATCAAAGTGACTTTTGGAGTGAACAATCACAGAGGGAAGGCAGTCATTACAGACATAGTAACTTATGTTATCAACCAAGCCTTAGACACGCGTTTAATACTAAAGTTAAGTGAGAATAAACTCTTTTGTAAAAATCAAAAGGTATTCTTAGTTTATTAAGTACAAATTGACTTTGCAGTAAAGTATGTTGTATATACATCAACATTTATACATCACATAACCTGAATGCATACTGTAGTTCAGTGTCTTTGGCAATACTGTTGGGGTAAAGTTTATTTTTTTTCTGTGGAACATTTCACAAAACAAATAAATGTTTTACAAAGATCTTTTGATTTGCCGGCCCATATAACTTCTAACCCTCACCTGAGGTGATAAGATATGTTTCATGAACGAAAGAGCAAGATCACAGATAGAACAGCTGAAATAAGCTTTCTCCATAGATTAGCCAAGGTAAGTCTTAAAGATAGGGCGAGGAGCTCTGTAATTTAGGTAGTGGCTTAGAGTAGAGCCACTGCTCCGCCACATCAGAAGATGTCAGCTGAGGTAGTTCAAGCATATGGATGCTCCCTGAATGACTGTATTTGGAGGTTCTCCAGGCATGTCCCACTGGGGAGAGGGATGTCGTGGTTTCCCCCCTGGACCTGCTATCTCCATAAACCAATCTTGGATAAGCAGAAGGGAATGGATAGATGGATGAATAAAGTCAAGAACAAGAGTTCTTGTTTGGGATTCAGACAGGTCAAACCAAGTCTTGTGCAACAGATCCAGTATGCTTCCTGATTTATGATAGATGATAGGTGGTGCGGAGATGCAAGGGAAACAGTACCTGATGGGGAAATGCAGATCGACGTAACAGCTGTGAAGTGTGCAGGAGCAGAGAAAAGACACCTGCAGTAAATCCAGGGTGATAGCGGCGGTTGCATTTATTGAAGCAGTTGCACCAAGAAAGCCTGCCTGGGAAAGTTATATATTCACCTCTTTGACAGCTACCAGGACGTGGAGACATAACTGCATTGTTCACAAGCCTCACAGCACGTTATTTCAACACCCATTTGTGTAGTCCTTCCTCCAGCTCTGACTATCTTTCTTTCAGCCTGCGTTTAGCTTTCCTCTCAGCTGCAAACGGTAATGTTTAATCCTTGGTTCATGTCCGTGAACTTGAATAAACATTTAACGCATCACTTAAAAAATGCGTCATGAAGAGGAAAAAAACATGTATAAGTCGCTCCTGACTATAAGACACAGAACCAACAAAACTATGAAAAAAAAAAAAAAAAAAAAAAAAAGCAACTTATAGTCTGGAAAATATTGTATTTCTACTTTCTGACATCTGACGGGCAGTGTTGTGCCACTCAGTGCTTCCTAGATGTCCATTAAAAGGTCTTTAAGCCAAAGAAACAGTTTTTGATTGAACTGTAACTTTTCAAACTTCAGCATACCTTCATGCTGGTATACAACTTGTGCCTATTGTTGATACAACAGACATGGGACATCAATACAAACATGTCAGTTGGCAACTTAACTCATATCGGACACCCTGTCCTGAAGGGCCCAAAAAATGGACAGTAATGATGCTCCTGAACAGCAGATCATGGGTTTTCCCCTTTGAAGCTCTTGGTGTGGGTTGTTTAATAGCTAGTGAAAAGGGTAGTATTTTTTTTAAATTTTTTTTTTAGGTGCGTCTGATGTCACCACTGTGCCTTGCCTTTTAAGGAACAGTATATAGAGGAACCAGCAATGGTTAGAAATGTGTTTTGGAGACAAACATGGTCCTTTTTTAATTATTTCACACTATGATGACCCTGAGGAAGGATTATGTACAAAGTTCAGCCAACAATCTTCAGAGCAATCTAGCTGGTGGAGTGAGAACACATCTGGGGATTTAGACCTGTCCCAGGGCTGTTCAGAGAAACCTACAAACTCAATCATGAAGAGAAAATGCATTTTAAATGTTAAGTGCAAAATTCTGACATTAATTAAAAATACGACTTTCTTTTATTGGGTGGTTTAATTTCAACGTGCACATGCTTCATGAAAGTTATGGATTATATATTTTTACACATTTTTGTAAAGCTCCCTACTGTAGCATGTGGAAGTGATGGAGCTTGCATTTCCCAGTAGGTGCTGGAGTGTCCCCTGACAGACAGAAACCACTCTTCACTGTATATAGTAAATTAAACCTGAGATTTTGACACAGCATTTTAAAAATACCAGCAGAACCCCTATATCCTGCTGTATGGTTTCAGCTAATTTATAACAGATGAACAGAAAAAGCTCCTAAACGTGTCAAGCCTCTTTTCTTCCTTTAAAAACTGAGCGACTGTTTTTAAATCCCCCTCTTTCATCAGATAGATCTAAAATAATTTCAGCCCACTGATCTTTAAGGTGGAGTATCCACTAATAACAGGCTGATTCAAGTAGATTTTAAGTGCTTCTTTCAAAACATTTTCAGAAGACTTTTTTTTTCACCATGTCTACAAAGGGATGTCTTCTCGGCAGGGACTCTTTTTGCTTTGGTTTGCTATCATGTCTAGACAGAATGCATTTTGCAGGGCTTTGAATTGGTTTTCTATTGTGTACCTGTGCACCTAGGGACGGCAAGGTGGCTTCACCACATCACAGGGCTTTGTCTGTTTGAGTTTCTTCTCTCATCCCAGACCAGACATTTGTATAATTGGCTTTCGACTCCTGTCGTCTTCTCTTTAAAATCACTAATATAATGTTTAGAGGAGGTGGGGGACATTCAACCATTCGCCAGATGACTGTGTGAAGAGTTGTTAGAAAAAGGGAATAAGAGGTGCAGTGTTGCTGGACAATTTAAACCTGACACCTGAAATTGTAACTTGGTACATGGAAAAAGACAGGTGTCCAATTGCACCTTTGACCAAAACTGAAGGAGGAGAATAGTAGAGATGTGTGGATGCATTTGTGTGTATGTGTTAGAACCTAAAACAAGCAGTTACAAAGTCTTCTGTAATAAAAGAAAGGTCTACCTCTGATGTCTCACACTTTCCTCTCATATCTCATCTGACCTTTCCATAAAAGGTCCTGTATGGGTATCTCTAGCAGGAGAGTTCTTGTGTTTGAAAGGTCTGGGAGTGTTTTAGACAAATAAGCCCTGAGCTCCTGTTTGTCACTCACACACACACACACACACACACACACACACACACACACACACACACACACACACACACACACACATAAATATATACACTTGGCCTCCATTTTACCTTCATCCGTTTGCATTCTTGCACATCACAGCAGACACTTAGCTGTGTCCCCAAATCCAGCATGACTTCCAAGATCAAAGGTAAAACTATTTGGAAATTAGGGTTGTGTTTAGTGAGATTTTTTTTTTTGTTTCTTGGTACCATTCACTTAAGATTATCAAGTCCCAGTGCGATGCTAATTTAAAGTTAAAAAATAGATGCTATGTAATTGATTGGGAACCTATCTTTAAAGGGCAGGAAATAACACAGTTCATTAACTCCTAACTAGTACAATATTTCATTTCTCCTCTCCACTTTTGAAAGAAGCTTAGAGTGAAAAAGGGTTGCTGGAGGGGTTCATAAAAAAAAAAAAAAAAAAAAAAAAAAGCTTGGAAAATATTTAAGCCAGAATAGCTGTGTCACTGAAAAACGGCACCAAGGTTGTCACATTAATATTTACAGGGAGAGAAAGATTCTCAAAATAACCATGTTTATAGAATAAGAAGCTGCTGACAAACAGTTCATAAGCACCCCATAATTTTTCATATTTCTTTCTTGTGTTTTCCACATATCAGGTACATAGGTCAACATACAAGTGATGTCACAACAAAAACTCTCCAGTCAGTGCCATATGTTTAGCTTTTATTATAGAGGATATAATTTGTTTGTTTTACTATCACTTCAGGCAAACTACAATACTGTGCTGATATGGGAAAAACTGCTTTCAGTTGATTGATGAAACCTGTTATTTTTAGCATTGTGCACCGCTGAATCCAACCATAGTGGAAAATTTTTTTAAAATGAATGGAAACATGCAAAGAATGAACTGGTATGAAGCTTGGATGGAATACGTTAAACCTACTTTAGGTAGTTACATTGTTTTTTTCAAGTGTTTCTTTCTCAGCAAAAGTGGAGAGACAGATCACACTGTACTCTCATGTATTGTTTTTTTAAAGCTGTGTTCACTATACAAAAACTGAACACTTCTTTGTCTGCCAAATTTTCATTGAGCAGGAAACGATGTATGCAGAGATTTCACAGACATAACAAACACTTCTCATCTGTTTGTCTGCTGATTCCTCCTCGCTTGTCCTTCGCAGCACTCAAGCAGTGTATGATTGGTTCTGGCATTTTTTCCATCCTTTAATGACCACCACTGATTGATCCCAGGCCCACTCTGCTTTCAAGTTGTTGCCCAGCAAAATAAACCAGAAAGCTACAGGAATCATCTGTCCTCATAGACAGTTACCTTTCTCTCATGCCAGGATCCTTGCCCTTCTCTTCACTCCTCTTGTGTATCTTTCATTTTTTGGTTTCTTGTTAATGACATGCAAGTCTGGACTATGACAGATGTGCCAGTTAGAGCTAAACGTCAAACTTGATTACAGTCACACAAAAAGATTCTCACTTAAAGCTGCAGAATGTAACTTTTGTTAAAAAATTTTTTTTTTTTTTTTTTTTTTTTTTTTTTATATCTTTGTTAAAAATGTCACTATGTCCTGACAGTATATAATATGAGACAGATCATCTGTGGAAAAAAAATGGAGCTCCTCTGCCTCCTCCCTGTGGTCCTATTGCAATCCGCTCCCGGTCAGAAGCAACTAATCAGAGCCAGGAGGAATACCTTAGGGCTGTTAATCATGCTTGTGGTGCTGCTCAATGCCCCCAAAAGTAGAACAGCAGTGAACTGGGAATCCTGAGCTTGTATGTGCTGGGAAGGGTGTGAACAGTGCGCACACAAGTGTGATTGACAGTGCTAAGACCTGTTTCTGACCGGGAGCGGTGCAATTCTGCAGATGACTGTAAGAGTCTCAAAATGGTAAGACCACAGGGAGGAGGCAGAGAAGCTCATTTTTTTTCAGAGATGATCTGTCTCATATTATATACTGTCAGGACATGGTGACAGTGTTAACAAATATGTAAAAAATATATTTTTATAAAAGTAATCTGCTGCAGCTATAACTTCTTAAAATACACCTGTATTGCCAAACTTTAAACAGAATAATAGGCAGTAGATTTAGCTAAACTGCACTTCCGTACACATAAGGTCTTGAGGAAACTTGAAGCATATTAGTTAGATTTGTTAAACTATATTGTTGGTAAGCTCCACCCCCAACCAAATCAGATTAGCTCCAATTGTTCATAATAAGTAACTACAGTCAAACCAATTAAACAAATAATTTGTGAAAATTAAAATATGTCAGTTTAGGCTGCAAATATCAGAAACTGATCCTTTTCAGCCTTTCTAAAAGCTGGATACAATTATGTATGATTAATGTGTCCATACACTTGCTTTTTCTGAAACTAAAACTAATCCACCTGTAGCAATATTCACCCACCATCCTTGTCTCCACATCACTATTTCAGCGTACTTTGGGCTTTGGGCACAGAGTATGTTGAGGTAGAAATTCGAAGTGAGGCTGAGCTAAAAGATGAACTATTTGTATATGGGGTTTGGAGATTTTCTGGTTATTGTTGTAATGCTGTTTTTATGCACTGTACTAAATATAAACTACGCAGTGCAGTAAAAAAAAAAAAAAATCCTTTATCCCTGTTTTTGCTTATTTTGTATCACTTAAATGTTTCAAATCATTAGTCAAATTTTACTTTCAGAGGGAAATGATCTAAGTAAATTCAAAAGACAGTTTTAGGATGGTTGTTTCATTTATTAGGGGGAAAAAGCTATCCAAACTGAACTGATCAAATATGAAAAAAATTAGTGTTTTGCCAGTATTTTAATAAAAAAAAATTGCTTTCAACCTATTTAGTACATTCACTTGAAACCACAAAAGCAGTGACACCCTTTTTGTGATGTCTGGCTACAATGACTTTTCCAGTTTACTGACTAATGCCCATGATATTTTGTTAGTGTGCTGAAAAAGTTAGTAATTGAAAACAAGAAACAATGAACTACAAATGCTTTGGAGAAATTTTCAGCCTTGGTTCCAAAAGCTGTTTCTTTGTATATTGCTGTGCCATCAGTGTCAACAAAGCTAGTGGTATTTCAGAGCTTTTGTTGTTGGTTCTGCTTCTTGTTCAAAAATATAGTTTTTAACAGAGAACAGTTACTAGCACTCCAAATATATTTTACATTAACTTTATATTGATATTTTAAAAATGTTATAGGTCAGGTTCCTGTGTTTTTAAAATCCATCCATCCATCCATCCATCCATCCATCCATTTAATCATCCATCCACTGGTCTGTCTAATGGGCTCTACCAGCTTTTTTAGTATGGCAGAGTCAGGGTGGTTCCTAATATCCGAGTTTATCTGGTTATCAGACTTAGAATTCCAGAACCACTGATCGTGTTTGCAATCACAAAATGCAAGGAACTCCTTTGTTAAAGAAGCACAGCACATGTTCTTAGTAACCCTGCTTCAACAAAAATATTTTACACAGATGTTATATATAGAATTAGTGACAAAAGAGTTAAGTGGAGGAATCAAACATTTACCAAATACTATTCTGACTGATTATCTGAGAACTTAAAGAACTCCCCACCTCTGTTGTACTAGGAAGGCGGAGCACCTGAAACCCCACACTCCTGAATTAATCCCCACTGAGCCTCAAAAGCAACACACAGTCTTATGATTTGTACAAGTCAACATATTTATTTGTGGAGTGGTTATATCTTCTATCAAGAACAAGCATTCAAGCATCAACTACAGTCATTACACCTGAAATCGCTTGCAGTTAGTTTTTAGCATGATATCGCTTCACCGATTAAGGTGTTACTTGATATAAGACATGCAACATTCTGTGTATGTACACCTGCACTACAAAAAATATTATAGTTTGGTGCAAATCCCAAACTTAATATTTAAAAGTTGCTCTTATAATAATAACTTATAAACTGGTTAATGTCTGTACATTTTGTCTTTCTGACAAAATGCCATAAAGCATCAAGGCAAAAAAGTGTACTTACTTGACATAATTAGTTAAATGGTATGTTGACCTGGAAAGGGCTGGTTTTGCATGGAAACTAGAAAACCGGTAGAATCGTTTTTGTTTAACCCATAAGGTGACTTCTGAAAATGAGACACGCTTTTCTCAAAACATTGTAAAGAAATCCGAAAAGGAGTAAAATTTTGAGGGGAAATAATCTCTATTTTTCTTTGCATTTTACTAAAAATGGAAGTTTAAAAAAAACTTACACTCTATTTGATAATCAATGAAAAAGCATTTATTGGTACTGCTAAAATCAAAGCTTTCTTATAATTGTTGACCAGCTTTATGCATGTTCCCACTGGTATTTTGAACATTTATCTTTGAGGGTGAACTCCAAGCCTTTGAGGATGAAAGGCATCCTTACTGTCACCTTTAACTTTAGCAACTTACATAGATTCCCAATCAGGTTTCTGTTTCCGACTTAAGCAATCAAATCATATTATCCATTATTGTTTCTGGTGATATTGTGAAACCGGGTTTTTTTTTCACTTACAGTTACCATACCATTTCAAACCTGCCTATGCCTAGCATAGTTTTAGATTCTTGACTAGATTTATTGTACTTATGAAACTGGGTGGAAAACAACAACCACTTGAACAGCTTTTCTTCTGACAACTTGTTTTTGAAATGAAAAAAGCAAAACAAAACAAAAAAGTCTTCCTGATTATGAGATAAATGGAAGTGACCAGGTTATCTGGACAGAAACTAACTCGACAACTCATGATTTATCCGTTTTAGCTTTTGCGCGAAAAATATTTTGAATATTGTGTGATATGAAGCAAGACAAAAATGTGTACAGGAATATTTTCAGCTTTTACTTCTCTACTTTATCAAAACCAGACATATCAGAGAACTTGTGCTTCATTTTCACTGGCAAGAAGTGCACTTCTTAAAGCAGATTTCTGCTATGCCCTGCTCCTGCTGGGTCAATCAGAGCCATCTATCTAATTTGGGCTGGCAAGGTGGAACAGGCTTTTGAATTGGCAATCACTGCAGCATTTAAAGAGCTGGATTGTACATTTCAAAAGGAAGAACAAACACACTGTAATTTGTTTGCATTTTTACATTACTGTGTACTGCATCATCAGGGATATTGTGTATCTGATTGACATTACATCCATTCTGTAGTCTGTGCTTGCTGATAGTGTCTAGACATGTTCTTGGTTTTGAAAAGGATTATTCATTGAAATTGAAGACATATTTCTAATACATTTTGAAGATATTCAGCATATTTTAATGAGGTATATAACGTTTAATTTGAATACCTAGGATGCTGTTTGTAAATTATTAACAAGCTGGTATGTGGAAATAAGCACTGCTAACAAAGCAAGTGTTCATGAGGCTTTTAACTCCAGTGGCAGTTCTGTTTAACATTCCTGCTCTCTATTCTCCTGCACAGGCCACAGAATAATTACTTCCATGTAGTTAACAATTATGAGCCCGACTCTTGGAGAAAGGTGAAATTGGGGGAAGCTATCAGCATCGTGTTGGGAAACATTTAAAACTTTGAGTTTACATTTCAAAATATAAACACAGTCCGTGACACGGCACCAGTTGACAAAACCACAGTTTGTAATTTTTAGGTGACAAATTGCATTTTTTTGATGTCTGCATAAAACATGAGTATAATCCCATGAAGGATAAACTTTTTATTATTTGAACATTTACAGTCTTGTTCCCACCGGCAGTAATTCGTTACCCTAAACCACATTAAACGTTAATGATGATGTTGGTTTATACTCACGTTACCGAGCCAAATCAAAAAGGAAGCAACAAATACATCCGCTTGAGGAGCTCCGCAGCCATTAAAAGGATGAGCACATGCTGTGCACCCTCTATTTGTACTCGGCAAAGTTAATATTTCTGGTGGTTGTTTGTTTGATTCTATGGTTCATTGTGGCTGCTGGTGTATGGATATATCTGTGAGGCAGATGTCTGAGAGTTGTCTGTTTTGCAGATGTGATATTTACTGCCTGAAAACAAAAATATGGCGGCACTTTCCTCCAAATGTATAATTAGCTCTGTTATGACTTAATTATGAGTCATAATTTTCATCGTGGCTCGAAGAGATAAGCTATTACTTTGCAGTGTATTCGGACAACGTTTGTGGATGAAGTGAAACAGCAGCACTCTTCCAGATTTTCTTATTTGTTTCCATTCCATAGGTGGTGTATTGTCTTAGATGTTGTTTTTTTTTTTAAAAAAAAGAATGTGTTGAACCTTAAGAATCTTCATAATGTTTTGAGAATGGCCTGTGTAGTTCAGTCCAACAGAGGCAACTGTAGCTCAAATTGCTGAAGCAATTTAAGCTGCAGTCACACTTTTTACTATCTTGCCATATATGCTGGCATTTTGACAAATATACATTAGGTGGGCTTAAACGCAAGGGAAAAAAAGGACATTTTGCACAACCTGAGCAGTACTCTGATTCTGAAAAGTGCATGTCTGTTTGGATCAATGGTGTCGAATTCACAGTGTTCTGCTGTGTCTTACTTCTTTGTTCTTTACTTCTCTGTGATGTCCCCACCTCTAACCTCAAGTGGTCAGGTAACATTGAAAGGTGAATCAAGCATCAGTCTGACAGTAAGTAATGTCAGTATTGAGTACTTTCTGTGAGATCTGAACCAAACTGTGTTGATTCTGTAGCAGCGGCACACATGTGAGAGTTCATTTGTTCTTTCCTCCCTTTTTTATATATCCTTTGTGCCCTCTTTACTTCTTTCTGATTGAGTTTCCTTACTTCCTTTGTTCTATCTTTCCTTTCTTCAATCCTTATTCATTTTCCTTCATTCTTCATGTCCTTCTTTCATTTTCCTCACTTCCCTTCTTTTCCCCCCTCTTTCCTTCCTTCCTTCCTTTGATTGATAATTTTCCTTCTGTTTTTGTTCCTTCTTTCATTTGTTCCTTATTTTTTCCTTCCATCCTTTCTTCCTTCTGTTCTTTTCCTTTTTCCTTCCATCTTATCTTCCATCCTTTTGTTCTTCATTCCTTCTGTCCCTTTTCCCTTCCTTGCAATAATTTTTATATAATTTGTATTTAAAGCTTGACCTTGTAAGAAAGGTCTGCAGTAAATTCTTAATGAATGTAGGAACAAAATGATGGGAAAATTTTTTTAGTGGTTTTTAAACCGTGACGGTTTAAACCTTTGGCACACCTTGATACTTTTGATAGTCCCATGTCTTTGCATCCCACACTTCCTCACAGATCTCAAATGGGAGTTATTAACCACTGGTTTCAATAAACTCATGTTTTATGTGTTTCTAGTTTAGTTCGTTTCATCTGCAGTTATGCAGACCAAATTTTGGGACCAAATTTTATCAGTAATCAAACACATTCTGGCAGTTCCAACAAGCTCATTTTTATTCTGCAAATGTGCATTAAACCTCCCACTTGGAAGATTTGTTGTGGTGTCTTTGCTCAATAATCTGCTGGATCAGCCCTGAAAGACAAAAATGCTCATCCCACACAAACATTCTTTTGTGAGGCTCAAGTGACGTTGCATAATTTTATTTTTAAACAGTAAAACATTCCAGTGAATGACAGAAACCAGACTGCTGGAACCTTTCTGTACAGCGGAGTGTAGTTAGCTGAAATAAATTATCACTTAAAGACTGAGTTGTAGCTTTTGGGAGATACAAATTTCTGATTATAAGCCCACTCTTTTCTCCAAAATCAGCATGACAGGGTCTTCAGAAATATTGTGGTGTGTAAATCACATAGCTTCTCAAAACTGGTCTGGACCTATTGCTTTATGTCACCTTCTCAGAACATCTCTGTTTATGTAATCTGAAGGTCACGTCTCCTCGCTGTGGAGTTTGGGAAAAACTTTTGGCGCTGCTGGAAAAAGGTCAGGTCGGATGAGGTGTTTACTCATGTTTCTCTTATCGCTGCAGTTAGCACACTGATCCCTGTTTGTTTCCATTTCGAGCCCATGTCGTACATTCCAAGGAAATGACAAAGCTAATGGGGGAAACAAAAACAGGATTTTTGGGGGAAATAGCACTCTAGACTTACTTAAGACTGTTTCTTTCCTCCATGTTTCATGCATAAAACCTGTTCAAGAGTAGATTGTTATCAATGCACTTGGGGGATTCTTACGGTTGTCACTGATGGTTTTCATTTATGGAGAATTATTTGTGCAGCAGCTCTGGCCTGCATGTCGTGTAAGTTAGCTTTTTGTAAGACCTCCTTTTTTGTGTGTAAGTGCTTGAATGTGTGTGTAATTAAAGTTAAGTGCCAGGGCCATTTCAGCAAAGCAGGGTTTGTAGCCCATAATGTGTTCAAAGCCACCAGCTAGACCGCAATGAAACAATTAGAATCACTGAGCCGAACTGCTGGTCCCTAATGGCTTTCTGCTCCTGGGCATGAGCGAAGACTTATCCAAAGCATGGCCAACTGAGCAGGAGGGCACCACTGTACACACATCTTCTGTGAAGTCAATAACTCAGCAAACTTTCTGTAATCTCATTTCTGTTTATGTTTTTGGGAGTGAACGAGATTTCAGCCATTTGCTTCCACTTGTGGTGTATTACTTCAAAATTGATTACCAGTTTTAATGAACCCGACTCATCGCTTTCCAAAATTTTGTCCAGAAAAGTTTTTTTTTACTTCTAACCGTGACAATAAAATTACAGTAAATCCTGTTTTTGAAATCATTATCTATTGAGTAATATTTTCCAAAATGCCATCTCTGTTGTGTCAAAATTACCAGAATCTGTGAAAAAAAAAAAACTAAAAAAAAAAAACACCAATCCAGCAACACCTATGGTAAAGTAAGTAACATTTAAATACTAGTCCTCCACAGCTTTTAGATGAAAATGGCTGAAATTTGTTGGAGCTGCTCCAACAAGTTGTTTTACAGTGGGATGAAAGTTTTTTTTCTTCTGTATCTGACAGCTTACTTCCAACATCTGAGTCTCGTTAGAGCTGTTACACAGAACAACAAGACTGCAGGGCAAGGGAATGAAGAGATCAGTGAGAGACTGATAGATTTCTCAATATTTGCTCAGCCATGATTTGTTTCTGGCATTATCACAGAGCAATGATTGTACAGTGCATTGCTAGAACGGTCAGCAGGATGGGCTATGAGTGTGGTTGCGTTGTCAATCTGCCCCCTAAGCTCAAGTCACAGAGCCACTGAGCACATGTTTTTCCTCCTTTTCTCAGTCTTGCTCTAATGCTTGGCATTTTTCATCTCTCATTTCCACTCCTTCATTCTTTTCTCTGCTTTCTTCTCATGGTGGACTCTTCTGCAGCAAGTTTGGTTCACAGTTAGCTCAGTTTACCCAACATACAGTTTGAACTGCAGCAAACTGTATGTTTGCCGAGACAATCCTGCCTCGGGTTGCAGGATAGCGTAGACTATCCTGCAAACCGAGCTGCACTTCACTATTTGGAATATTATTAGCAGTCAGGTATTAAATAATCTCGAAGTTAATGAAGTATGTCAGGAATTATTTTTTTTCCTTAAGGGTGTTCTTCCCCTTTTCTCCATCAGAACTGTGAACACTCAATGTCTAATGGATTAAACATGTTATTTATATATATTATAATCTATACCAAATGTATTTGGTCACCCTTCTGATTCACTGAATTTAGGTTTTCTAACCAACTATATTTTATAGTCAATTGCTAGTGATATAGCAGTGGAAGCATTTGAGAACTTAATCACAATGTGGTAGCCGATGTAATATCAGAGTGGGTCAGCTGATGCTGAGATGTACTGTGCACAGAAATCGCAAAGTTTCCACAGTGAATAGCAAGAGACCACCAAATTTCATATGGCCTTCAGATTAGCTCCAGTGCAGTGAGTTTAAAGGAATGGGCTTTCTTGGCCAAGAACCTGCATCAAAGCCTTATATTGCAAGTAAAATGAGGTAGGTTGCAGTGGTATAAAGCATGCAACCATCTTACCACTGAACTCTAGAGCTGTGGATACCTAGACTCTGGAGTGACAAATCATGCCTCGCTGTCTGGCAATCCAAAGTTTTTCCAGGTTTGCCTATTTCCAGGGGAGCTGCCATTGCGTAATAGTATTGTGTGAAGTCTAAGGTTTGATGACGAGTAGTATAGTGTGGGGCTGTTTTGCCTTGGCCCCCTTGCACTTCCAGCAAAACTAATTCCTACTGGTTCAGCAAATCAATTATCCATTTTAAATGTTCAGAAAAACAACCTTTGGATAAACTGATATGATGGGGTTTTTTTTTAAATGAGCTTGTGGTTGTTTTTTAATTTAATCTCAGGAGGTACTGGGGTCTGGAAACAGGTTTTATAGGCTGAGAAAACCAAAACTCAGCATTTTTCCTCCCTGATTGCAGTCATTTGCCTGTTGATAATTCTGACATTTTTGTCTGTGTTCTTTGGGAAATCTTTCTTTGACTTTAAATACATTTAAATGCATTTGACCACCTTATAGATATTTTCACCTTCAAATGTAGAGGTGCACTAACTTATTCCTTTATACCAACTTGTCAGCATTGTTAAAACAGGATTTAATGTCTTCTCTGAGATTTTTGAAAGTCTGCTCATAAAGACACTCAGAGCCGGTGAAATGTTTTGTCAGTGGGGTGCATGATTACTAATCCTCATAGGGCACTTGTACAACTCATGGCTTTATTCCACTTTGTGCAGTCAAATTTGGGACATTGCATCTGCTTGTAGCTCAGAAAATTAAGATTAGGTCCACACATAATCTTGATGTTGCTGTTGTCCTGTGTTGCTCAACTAATTAGGTTAACAGTTGAGTAGGTCTGCTTGTTTTTTCAAAACATATATCCAGGTTTATCAATCATAACTTCAATTCAGACATGTCCTGCGATTGACAAAAATATTTTGTCTCAAGGATTTTTGTAATCAAGTCAGTCAAGAAATGTTTTCCGCCTTACATACCAAACAAACACAACTGTTCAATATTCTCAACAAGAATTGGTATCTTTATTCATTCACAAAATAATATAATAAATGTATGTTATTTACTTTTAAATGAACTACGTGATGAACCGTAATTCAACAAAACGTAACACCCTGGACGTTTGTTCTTAACCACTGCACTAAGCCACAGTTTGCACTAAAAAGAACGTCCTTCTGCTAATGTACATTGGTTCTTTAGAAATTCCTGTCACACTGCACTCAATCTTGAAAATGTCAAACAACCTTTTGGGAGAACCCTCCAGAAATCAAACAATGTCCAATGTAAAGACTTTGAATTACAGTGTCTGTATTTTGAAGGACTGCAATGAAAGTGCTGTCCACGGTGCTGAATGGTGACAAGAGTTGACATCTATTCGGTCATCTATTACCTAAGTATATAAACATACCATGCCTATACACCTAATAAAGTGCTTTGATAACTGAATTGTTTAGGTCACTTTTCAAAGCAAATTGGTTGTCTAAATACCTTCAAATTAGGACTGTTTTTAGGCCTGCATCCAAATGAGTTTATTTTTAAAAACCTACATTCCTCCTGATTTATATATTTGGTTAATCAGAAAAATAAAATGATACATAAAAATCATTAGTTCCAGCTCTGTTCTTTATTCATACAAACATGAGAGCCAAGAAAAAAGTGAGAGCCAGCTGTTGCACATTAGCAATATTTTTTGGAATCTTTTGTCTATTACATTAACTTAGAGTTATTCAATAATTTATCATCATTTCAGTATGGCATCATTCACAGGGGTTGTTTTCACCAAAAGAACCTGTCAGATCATTCTTTGCCATGTTCAAAGTCAGGTCCTTTTGTGTGAACCAGAAGGCTAAGGTGCTGACATAAATAACAGATTGTTGGCAGCACCCAACATTGTCTATTCAAAGTGAAGAGTTACTCCTGCAGAGGAAATTATTCACAGAGTGTACAGTAAGAGTAGAAGGCTTTTGTTTTTGTTCTCATGGTTAATAGTTTGCACATGATGCATTCATAGCAGAATGATGTTAAACTGAAAAACGTACAGGATGACAGGCGGGATAGCTCAAATCTGTCTGCAGCATACCGTGCACCATGGAGAAACTAAAGAGAGGGGAAAGGAAGGTGGAGATATGGCTGTGGTCTGACAATGTGAAAAGGAAATTAAACAATGCTGAAACCAGACAGCAGACCTGGATTCCTAAAATTTGAATTGTAGCAACACAAATCTAGCATAACTTTCATCAAAAACCCAGAGTTTTTTTCTAAAAATTGTGTATTAAATGATCAAGGTAAAAAACAATCTGTTTATTACTGACTACTCATTTAATCTAATTACCACTTTGTATTATTACTTATAACCACATCAAGGGAACATTTAGTTATACATTAAGGTATTCTCAAAACCTGCTACTAAAAGGAGAATAAGTTGTGTAATTTTAATCACCTAATTAGCATGGCTGAAGGAAAAATAAAAGAAAGGCCTTGGGAATTAACAGCGCCAAGATATTCAAAACAATTCAGTTACTTGCCCCACTTTGACATGTCTCTTCTGAACTTTTTCACACTTTGTGAAGTTACAACTACAGATTCCATATGCTTACTGGAATTTCACATAAGGTTGTTGACAAGTTTAAAGCAGTGTATGGTTATAAAATAATAACAAATATTAATCAACCAAGAAAATCAAACAAGAGGCCCATGGTTACTCCTTTCTTGTGCTGGGAAGATTGACATCTCCAGCTGAAACTTTAAGTTATTATTTTCTTTCTCCTAACATTATAATAAATGTTAGATTTTGGAGCTCAAAATTCTGAAACCCTTTCTTTAATCCCTTTTAGACTATTGTCATGAAATCCTCTCACACTGTTTCCAGTATTCGTTCACCTGAGATCCCTGATGATGCACGTTCTACACACACCAATGGTCGCCTTTAAAGAACTTTAATAGTCAGAATCTCTATAACATCTGGTTGTGATTTTTCTGTATTACGTAATTGAAAAACTGTGATGATGGAGCTACATGGATTGTAAAGTTCATGCAGGTGAAGTTATGCTTTAATTCAGCTTCACAGCCCTGTTTAGCAATAGCATATTCAATAAAATAATCTACACAAATAAGACTGGAAAATCATATTACTATTATACCCAGTAATGTTTAAAATTGTTAATTTGCATCATACTTACATTTATATCAATTTCTCTGCTATAATCAGATGAACGATCTTTACTTAATGTTTCATCTGCTTGACAGCAAAAACATGTTTTTATATAACTGTAATTAGTTCAGACAATTATGAGGTAAACTTCAGAGAGAGATGGCAAGGAAAAAAATGTATTAGCTTAACTAACATTTTAAACCTTTATTTCTTATTTAGGAAACTTTCCTCCCTGTTTGAGATAGCATGAGGTTGATTATCACTATACATTATAATATAGTAGCACAGATATCATCTTAGTGTCAGCTGAATTTATGTGACCCTGTTCATAAACACCTTTGGATCTTGTTGTATCACCAGGATGTTTATAAATGCTGCTTAAACTATGTGTGTAACTGCTGTTTGCAACAGTTACACAGACCTGTTTAGAAATGATATGTCTGATATTCTTTATCAGCACTGTAAGGAGGATTTGGATTCAAAATATTAAAATCCAGAACACAAAAAACTGAGGATCAAACATTTACAGGAAGCGGTGTTACAACTGACCTCACGATTTGAAAACCAAGACAACCAAAGTAGCTCAGAATGATTGTATAGGTTGTTGCAGAAAGCAACATTTGTACAGAATCTCTCAAAAGTATTAATTGTTTTTTAATACCAGAATGAATTATCTAACACAGCAAAATGAGGGGAAATTAAAGATGAAGGTATGGTTTTCTTTTCTTTTTTGCTGTTGGTTCCTGACCTATTCTGCCCTACTGGTAGGGTTTAGTCTGGGAAGGGGTGGAGACAGAAAAATGGGAGAGAGGGGAGGAAAGTCAAAATGAAGTGGGACAGACCCCCTTCCACCACCATTACTACCCCTATACTCCCCCACCACACACACAATCCACATTAACATGTGTGCAAACACTCTTAAACACGTTTGTGTGTGTGTGTGTGTGGGTGTGTGTGGGTATGTGTGCGTGCAACATGCTCTTCAAAGCCAAGTGGTTTTAATAGACATCCAATTAGACAAAGACATCTGGGGAGCTGCTGTTGCAGATAAATAAGGTGAAAGAGAGACAAGATTCAGTCACCTCTCTGAAACTCCTGAAGATCAGGGGAAAGCACCGCTGATAGAGGCGGTAGTGAAGAGAGGTGGGGGCCAAAAAAAAAAAAAAAAAAAAAAGAGGGAGTCACACATGGGAGGAAAGAGGAGAGGCAACACACTGCTCCTGCATTCAGACTCTGAGAAGCAAGGAGAGAGGACAGACCGGGAGCTTAGCTCACTGACAGACGCATAACAAGAGAGGGGAGAAAGACGAGATCCGGGAGGGCTTGGTTACAATCTCAAGTAACTTCAAAACGAGCTCAGACACAAAAAAGAGAAACAAAGGTGGAAAAGAAGACAAGAAAAAGTCTGGATCCTGACTCTTTTTGAACAAAAAATCTTGCCTTCATTGCTTGGATTTTTTCGGACATTTTAAGAGAAGCATCACAGATTTTTTTTTTTTTCTGTGTCTTTTCAATAGTTTAACTGTTTCATTCAATCTCTTCTCCCTCCCTCCAGTACTTTCTGGACTTGAGGATATAAATGGGACTTATGCTTGTGAGGTAGATCATAGACAATGTTGCAACTTATGTATTAATAAAGTCATAGTTTGTGCTTTTCTACTCAAGGATTTGGAGCAAAAGAGTGATAGGAGAAAAAGGAGAGGAGCAAAAACTCTTGTGAGGTAATTTTAGATACGGATATTGACACTTTCCAGCAAAGGGGGACAGCAACCAATCAGCCGCAACACCACCAGCAGCTACATCATTGTTCAAGAACCGGAACTGTAGATGTGCTGCTAAAAGCCCTGCTCTGACCCACTGCCGTCAGACTGAACTCACCCCAGTTGTTCCACAGGTTTCAACACCTACTGTCCCAGTGAGATTGTGGATTCCCAGGCAGAGGAGGTCTAGCCAGTGGGTCGGGGGGGTTCTCCCACTCTCTTTCCCTCTCCCTGCACCCAGCTCAGCATGCCCCAGCCCCTGAGCACCTCCACAGCTCTCCCAGCTCCACTACCATGTGTAGATGGACAGTGACACAAGGTGCACCGGTCGCCTGGTTCTCCTCCTTTCCCTGCCGCAGACCTCCATCACTCTTCTTGCCCCTGACTTTCCTCCTGCTGCTTCTCTTGCTCGGACCCTGCGCTTCATCAACAGAATCTAAAAGGAACCATGCACCAGGGGGGACTCCTAAGCCACCTTGCTGGGTTCCGCTTCGTCCATCCTCTGCAAGGTTGCCACGGGCGACAAATGTCTCTCTGTCGTCTGCAACAGTTATTGGGCGACACGTGCGAAGCAGCTACAAGCATCTTCAAGGAGACGTGCGCAGGAGGAAGCTGTTCTCCTATCAGAAATTCTTCCTTCGCATTGGCAAGAATGGAAACGTCAATGGCACCAAAAGAGAGGATGATCCATACAGTAAGTTAAAGTTTTGATCTCTCTTGCATCATATTTTTAACTTTTACTGGATAGCTATAATAATACTCTTTACCAGTACTACCCAATATGTTTTTAAAAGAATTTCTTGGTAAAACTTAAAGGGTTATCCTAAAGCCGCCAAGCACAAAGCTCCTAATATCAGTGACTAAAGACACAGAAGTAATTCTTCTGCTCTATCTCAAGAGTTTATCAATAAGGAATGAAGTTTCTGTGTTTGTTTTTTGGAGCAAGCATGCACATTGAGACAGGTGACTGGGAAAAATAACAAACAACCACGCTGCATGCTTCCAGCCCTTTCGCTGTCTGCGGAGGCAGAGCATATTTGTCTGACTACAAAGACTTTGGGAGAAGAAAGCTTGACAGAAGAAGAGCAGAATGGAAGAAAAAAAAGACACTGAAACAACTAAGCCAAGCAGATAAAAATAAAGAAGGGGAGACGATCCACTGGAATCAATTAGAAATCGCCCAGAGAAAGTTCTTCATCTTTGATGGGAAATCTCTAAAAGAGCTATTACCAAACCCCATGGGGAGAGTGACAAGTCCACTTACGTCTTGCTGCTATTGCGCTGCAGCTCTAATAGTAGTGGGCATATGCTAAGTTTGAGGTTTTACTGACTCAGTTGTAAAATGATCCCTGCCTCTTCCTCTGAATGTGCATTCTCTGGGCTATGAAGTATGATTTAACCTTCATTTATCCTGAGAGGGGTCAGTGAGAACACATGATTATTTGTCAGTGCCACTAAGCTTCACATTTGTGCAGCTGTCCTACTTCAGACTGGCTCCAGTCTTTGTCTTGCTCTGCCAAGATACTTCTCTGGCATTTTGACTGCAGGTTACGTGAATTTATACCAGATAAATGGTGTCATGCATGGTCAAACCAAGTGCCCAGTCTGCACACCGACATATCTAAGTACTTCGAAACTTCAACATGCAAGGCTTATCACAACCAGTTATATCTGATTGAGAGCAGAAAATCAGCTGTTACCATTCTATCCTCCACAACTTTTATCTCACAGTTAAACACATCTGGAAGTTCTCCAAGACTGCCAGAAAATTCCTTGTCTCTGAGCAGCTTGGAGTAACTCTGCAGCCTCAGGGTACATTGACAGTAGTTGCTGAGGGAGAGCAGAACATTACTCCCACATTTACCTGCACTGACTTCCCCACCAAGTTTACTGAATCCAATGGACAACATCTGATAACCAGAGATAAATTATTTTTATATTGAATAGAGTCTGGTATTGTTAAGTTATGTCTTCCTTGTGTTTATGAATCTGATTCTGTGTGTCTGTGAGAATCCTTCCAATTAGAGATACACCTATCAAAATTTTATAGCTGATTTCCAGCTTCAAGTGTTTGTCTTTAACAACTATACTACATAGGGTTCTATAGTTTAATTATTGTATAATTATAGTTATATTCGGAGCAGAGTCATCATATTGATTTGTGGGAGATTAGTCTCCCTAAAACAGTGTTTAACTAATAAGGTAAAACAAAGATAAAATCATTAAGGAGTCATTTCAAATTGTTTTTCACATTTTACATGGGCAATTAGCATGGCTAGCATAACTAAAATCACTTTCTCTGTGTATTCCCCAGAGAAAGTAGATTCTTCCCTTGACTTTGAAAAATGAAAAATAGGTGGGAACATTTGAAACAGCTGAAAGTTCAAAATGATACAACTTTGCTGTACTTTGTTCAGTCTTCCTGGTATGTGCTTTAAGTCTTGCTCTCCCTCACTCTGTCGCAGCCCAGATGAATCAGAGACATGTCTCAACATATTGAAAATACAGTTTCTTTTTTAACAACTTGTTACATTTCAGTGCTCTCTCTCATTTTATTTTAAACACCTCAGTGATATAGAAAACATCTGACTTTGAGTCTTCAGTGACAGGCTCCACAAAGAATAGTACTGATGCATTATTATCAGTCTGTATCTTATGTACACGTTCATGCGCATGTCAGGTTTCCATGCATCTGTCCCTGGGACTTTTGGAGAGTATGCCTCCCCTGCTGGGCACACACACTCACACACACAGCTAAGCACAGAGAGGCCACTTTTGCACATGGCCTCCATATGGCAAAGCCCACTTTTATTAGGGCCAGGGCCAGTGTGAGTATGTGTGTGCGTGTGTGTCTGTGTGTGCCACTCAGACACCAACTTTTTGCCAGACATGGTTGAAGGAATTTCAGTTAGCATCTCTTCCTCCCGCCCTTTGCTTTCAGTGCTCTCTGATACACTCATGTACATGTATGGATGGTTTTACACACACATGCATGGAGCTTAGCCATTAGTCTGCAACATGTCACTAACTATAATGGCATTAGAAAGAAAATTAATCAGACTGAAAAACTCTTGCACTTTATTATAGTAGAAAAATAGTAAGAACAATCTGGAGTGAGAGAACCATGCAGCAGGTCTTCGTTCTTATGGATTTAGTCAGGTTTTGCCTGTGCACAAGCCTGTATATGAAGGGATATCTACACTTCTTGTGCTTTTTTGCATGAACTCTGAACAAATTGCACCCTTCAAACTAAAGCAAACAGAGCGTAACTTAATTCTGCTCCCTTGTCTTTGAACCTAAATGTGGTTTTTCACTTCCCATGTTTCATGTTATTCACACAGCCTCTCTTGCTCAGGAGTTTGCGCACCGACGGGTTTTGACCACACTTTTCTGTTTGTTTTTACATTTCAGATCATAACATTGTTCATGTGTACTGTGATGATTTTATAGCTGATAGAAGCAAAACAACTGCTGCACACAGATCAAAGAAACAAATTGCTTGTTTGATGCAGGTTTCTGTGGGGCTCTCATTAGAAACAAATGACCTCTCCCTGTTAATGCAAGGTTAGTTGGACAAATTTTGTCTAAGAAGTAGCAATAATAATTTGTCAGTGGCAGATTTCTTGATATGGATGATATGGTGACATAGACTGTGGGGCTGTCATGGGATGAAAGACAAGTTGTATTAATTGTATTAATCCATGTATTAATCCCCAGACAATTGGAAAAGCCACAATGAAAAGAGATTGCTTAAAGGACACTTTTAGATTAGTTAAACTTTTATTCTATTGATATCACATACAATTAGGGGTACCTCAGATTAATTATCTATCAAGATCACTTTATATCAGAGCAATGGTTAAAACTACAGTTTGAAAGCTTTTTCTCTTGGGGTTTTGTTTGTTTTGTTGGAGGGGCAAACTGTGCTAGTTTTTGATCGGGCAGTATGACTCTCCACCCAGGGAGACTCGGCCTGAGGGGGGGCGCTATGAGCGCACCAAAAAAAGTCAGTTGCTTTCTATTTACTAAGCATGCTTAATTGCCTGTCCAATCCATGGAGAGAAGCGACCGCCTTGTGTTTTGCAACTTACTAGCACTCTAGTCAAAAATGCCTTTGGCACTGTGGCTGCCTAATGATGCTAAAATGGATGAATGAGCCAAAGCATTCAAGTCTGTGCTTAAAGGGCCATTTCATGTTTTTTGTTTAATGTGTTCCTAGTTTAGAAAACAAAATACTTACAGGTGCTGTATATAAGTCTTATTTGTGACATAAATTTTGTAAAGCACAGGACTAGACAGATAAATGTATTTCCAATTCCCAATATTTCTGATAAGTTGAATAATAAAAAGTTACTGCTTTTTTAAAATGGTGTTCATTGGTGAAGTGGGATCACAGATAAAGAGGGGGCTTGCCTATGGAGGCATTCATACAAAAATTCCTCCCTGCAATATGTCTATATTTTGCAGAGTGACTAACAAACCCAATGATCTTGTTTCTAAATGGACCACCTGTTTAGGGCATTGAAACTCATAAGTATGGAAGTCCACTTAAGGATGCCGTCATTAGACTGTGTCAGAGGTGACGAAGATGTTTTAACTCCAGGGTCTAGTCTCCCTTAGACAGACAAATCAGTCTGAGTATATCAACATGGCTGCACATAATTGTACGTTTAGTCCACATAATGTAAATTTGTGCTCATTGCTGCTTATCGTGCTTTTCTATTTACCCTAATTTGCGCTGTGCTCATCTATCCATCTCACCTCATAAGTCCCTTGCAATGAGGCGCTCTGGTCTCCATGTGGATGTCTTGAGGGCACGTCAGGATGTGATTAGCATTGATCCTGGCCCTGACCAAAAGGCAACAAAACTATCCTTGTTCTCCTTCCTCTGTGTTGTCTACAAAGCTGCCACATTTCATTCACAGACAAACAAATAAGGCAATAAAACAGTTTATGGGTGTTTGAAGTTTGACCACAGTTTGACTTCACTACAGCCACTCGGACAGTAAATATTTCCTCCACTGATTAACACACCATAATGTGGATTCATAGAAAGAGAGAAAAACTTTTTTTAACCTGTTTTTTGGTGCTTTTGTGGCTTTAAGATGCCAGTTAAACATTCCGATGTGTAAAAGTCGGAATTAAACTACATGCAGCGGTGCATATAAAGATTTTTTTCTATTTTCCCAAAAATCTTGGTGAAGCTTACTATAAAAATAATCAAAAAGTAAAGGTAATTAGTGTGGCATAATGCAGACAAATTTGAAAGTACAATACCTTGTAAAAATTATCATCCAACAGAAACTTTTCCACATTTTGCCACTTAACCACAAATCTGTGTGTTTTATTAAGATTATTGGTGATAGGCCAATCCAAACTAAGATTTATTACACACAGTGAGAAAAATAACAGATGGTCTCAAAAGTTCTTTACAATTAAAAATATGAAAAGTGTGGCATGCATTTTTGTTCAATCCACCTATACTTTGGAAAACTACTTTTTGTTGCAATTACAGCCCAAAACTTTTGGGGGATGTTTCTGCCAGATGTTCAGATCTAGAGATTATATTTTTTCCACGTTGTTCTTTGCAAAATCTCTCAGGTTCAGTGAAATTGAAAAGTGTATGTGGAGAATACAAAATTTTAGATTTACATCTGAACTTTAACAGTCATGTAGGATATCATGTAGAATGTGTCCATTATAACACTTTTATTCGCTTTATAGACATCATAGCTCTGACTGAATGTTTAGACTTGTTTCTTGAAAGGTAAACCTCTTTTCCTGTCTCAAGTCTTTTGCAGCCTCTTAACAGGATTTCTTTCAGGACTGGCCTGTATTCAGCCAGCATAATGCTGCCAACATCGTGCTTTACAGTGAGGATAGTGTATTCCAGATAATGTGCAGTGTTAGTTTTCCATAGAAAGCCTTTTCTTTTGCATGTTTGCTAAGAAACATAATTTGTTCTCATCTGACCAAGGCACCTTCTTTCACATATTTGCTGTTTCCCTTATATGGCTTGTGATGTGGCACGTTTTGGTAGCTTTGGAGTTGTGCCATACTCTTTCCATTTATGGGTCATGGACTGAATAATGCTAAATGATATACTCAAAGCTTGGTTTCATTTCTATGCCAGATCTTTCTGCTGTGTTCCTTAGTCTTCATGATGCTGTTTGTTCAATAAAGTTCGCTATCTTTATTGAGCAAGGGCCTTCACAGAACAACTGGATTGTTATGGGGATTAAATTGCACAGAGGTTGACTTCATTTTCTAATCAGCTGACTTCTGATGGCAACCAGTTGGAGAGAGTTTTATTAAAAGTTTTCAGAGTAAAGGGGGCTCAACAAAAGAAACGCCACATTTTCACATTTTTATTTATGAAATAAATTTTTAAAACAGTGTGACATTTTTCTTCAACTTCACAATTATGTGCTACTTTGTATTGTATAACACAAAATCCCAACAAAAATACATTTCTGGTTGCAACATGACAAATTGTGGAGAAGGGAAAACAGTTGCAAGGCATTGTAGACTTGAAATTTTCTGTTCGGGTTTTGTGGTTACACCTTACAAAAACTGGAAACTTTTCTGGAATTGCGTGTCAATTTTTAAAAATGTTTGGGTATATAGGTCCTTAATAACTGAAATGTGTCTCTATCTTTATCTTTTGGTGATGTAAACCTTTAGTGCATCAGCAAGTAAGGCAGAACAAAACCTGGAACAAGACCCCCCCCCCATTCTACAATTTTTATACACTCCTACTGGCCTTGAAATTATTCCCAATCTTCCCTTCTACTGTTTGTGAATGTCTCTTGTTTTGCAGTCTTGGTCTTTCTGCTGCCTCTCTGCTCCAAAGAGCATGTTTAGGATTCTCATGGGAAAAGGTAACAGTGTGACCCATAAAAAAGAGTTATGAGGTGGTATTGGATGCACTGAGGGTTAGTGTCAACATTGCTTTTCATTTAAGATTACTTTGACATCTTCATAGACTCTTCTCTGCACCGGCTGTAAATATAAGTTCTGTGCAAGCATCCCTACAACAGCTTGTTCATTAAACATTGAAGTGAGTGCTCTTTCAGCTGCTAGTGTCTCGTTTAAAATCAGTGGTTATATTCACACTGCAAACATAAAAAGTGATACTGCGCCTAGTCATACTAATATTTATGCATGTCTTTTATGGGAGACTCTGGTTAGAAACAAAATTAATGAAAACATATTTAAATTGCCAAACAAAATCATTTGGATTTGGTCCTTACATCACCTTTGTGACATCTTTAAACGAACTATCGCTCACAAATGTGTATAACACAATGCAAAATGTGTACCTCAACAATCACATACGTGTAAACAGTTTCTCAAATTTACACATTTCAAACTGCATAAGTAGTAATACATTAGGCATACAAATTGGCAAATGCACATGAACAAATCGCCAGCTGCCCATGGATCAGTCAACACGAGTGCACGGATCAGCTTGCCTGTGCTTTTGACTTTTGAAACTTTCTTACCACATGGGATTCACAAGTGAGATAAATGCGTTCAAGGCTGGTGAAAAGCTGGGATATCTGAGCATAACCAGATTTTACCATTACATTACCAGATGTGGCAATGGTTTTTTTTTATGGCTTTTTAAAAAAAATTGTTGAATGCAATGTGCTTCCATACATTCCCACCGACATCAACTGTTAACTTTTTTTCTTTATAAATGCACATTAAGATCACACTTACTTAAGAAGATGGACCGCGTTGTGGACACCCCACCATCGTGTGGACTCTGTCCCATCTACCATTGCCAGAAGATGGCGCTGCTGCTCTCATTAGTTTTCAGGGAGTTTTTATTTTTCCAGGAAAAGAAGAACCTTCCCATTTAAATTAGTATATTTCAGCAGTGCAGTCTACAAAGTAAATATTTTTAGAATCCAGAAACTATAATATAAGTGCATGTCTTTAATATAGTGGTTTTGGGCTGCTGGGCCAAGTAAAAATACGGTATTTCCAATAAATCTGTAAATGCTCAGATATCCGAGCTTTTCTTCTACCTTGAACGCATCTCACTTGCGAATCCCATGCAGTAAGAAAGTCTCAAAAGTCAAAACCATAGGCAAGCTGGTCCATGTGCTCGTGTTGACCAACCAGTGCGCAGCTGGCGATTTGTGCACGTGCATTTGCTGATTTGTATGCCTAATGTATTACTACTTGTGCAGTTTGAAACATGTAAATTTGAGAAACTGTTTACACATATGTGAATGTTCAGGTATGCATTTATACATGGTGTTATATACATTTGTCAATTATGTTGTACACTTACAAATCGTCTTGTACTCTTGTGGATCTTATTGTATGCATACAAATCTTATTCTACGCTTTGTGAATCTTTTTTAGACTAATTTTGCTCCATATCTTTCTGTATGTATTAACACTACAAAAAAATTGCATATGTTTCCTTCATCTTCTCTTTACTGTTGTTTAGTATATGTAATGCAGCAGGAATCTGGTTTAAATTAAGTTAATAATCCAACATAATTTCTTTTGTTTATTGAGCAAACACTTAATGTCCTGCTAAAACTCTACATAATACTGTCTTGCATAACAGCCATGTTCCAAATCATTTGGAGAAGTTCAACAGGTTTCATTATAAGCTATTTCGCAACAAATGCTCTGCAATGGATTAAGACAAAGATATGCCGAATTCATTGGTCTTTGTCAGTTTGTTTTATTTCTTTCATAGTTTGTATGTTATTGTGTGCTCTCATATTTGTTACAGCATCCATTTCTATAAAGATCGGATTGAATATACATAACTTACATAAACTTTCACTGTTTTTCAAACTTTGGTTGCATCCTGTAGCTTCTTTATAAACCATACCCATCTCTGTAGCTGCCCTCCTGCATCTGTCGTGTTGAGGGGTCTCATTCCATCACAAACACAGGAGTGAGTGTGATCACCCAGAGGTCAAGAAGTGTGAGTGCCCTTTAACCTCATTACTGCCTGTCCAGGGTCATTTTTGGAGCACAGAATGGTTGATACAATCATCCTGAAAATCACTCCAATAAAAATTCCCTTCTAGATAACTAAAAAGGTGATGGGAAACACTGTTTAGGGTTGAAATCGTTACCTTTGAATGAGAAACAACCCACAGCATCAAGGTTTAGGAAAATATAACTATTTGGACACTGGCAAGCAAATCAGTATAATTTGGCTTTGTTGTCTGAGCCATTGAACCATCATTGTCTAGCACTTATCTGAGGGGATCTCAATGCCCATAGGATACATAGTCAGTAAAGAGAGTTCTGGGTTTGCCCTGGGGTCTCTTCCCACTGGATTAAACCCAGGAAATCTCTAAACAGAGGTGCCTAATTAATCAGTCAATTCCAATTAGATGCCCAAATATCCTTAGCTGACTCCATTCAATATGGAGGAACAGCAGTTTGTCAAGATGAGAAACTCCTTATCCTATGTATTAGTGTGATTACAGTCACAATTGAATCTCACTTCAACCCCTTGTATCCAAGATCTTGTTAATTTGGTCATGATCACAACATTCCATGACCATAGTGGAAAGTCAGAATATAAAGGGACCAATAATCATGACCTTTGCTTTTGTAGCTCAGCTCTTTCTTCAGATAGAAGCAATCTTCACACAGTAAATAAGCCAGAAATTCCTAGTGTGAACTGGGTAGCAGGTACACTATAATAATCTGGAATGTATTTTGACTTTGTGTGTAATCAATGCCACGCATAAGACAGGAACATTAGTAACTCTATAGATGTTTGAAGTGCTTGAACTGACCAGCTATCTTCATAAAGGTAGTCAATGTTTCTGGGATTGTTCACTGTAAGAGTATAACCAAGTGAAGCATGTGTGCAAAGCAGCGCATACTTGGAATCCCAGTATCATCTGTGGCTTTTCTGGTGTTTCTGGAATTATCATGTAAAATTGTGTAGACACCCTCGTTGTTCATTTCCCTACTATTTAGCATCTTCTGGATTGGTTGCTAATAGAGCTGCAGAATGAGATCCAAGAAACTGATGCAGTTTTTGGATCAGTAATGTTAAATAGTGGCAATTCCCATACATTTCCTGTCTAAACATCTGTAGCAGCCCTGGCAGCTGCAAATGGCAAAATAAATGAATAAATTTTTTCATCCCTATCAACCCTTTGGTGGTTATCCAGAACTTTTTTTTACCTTTTTGCAGGTAATTCACCTCCTCGATATTAGGCAACTGGGTTATTTTACAAGTTTCATTAGATGAAAATAGAATCAGCTGTACTGTCACTAAGATGGCTATGTGAAATATTATGCTCAGTGTTATACAGATTCAATAAATGACCTATGACTTCACATTCAATTAGGAATGTCAGTGAATTTGAATATCTCACAAAATTTGTTGTAAAGTTACTTCCTAGAGAAATGAGCTGCTTTCCATGTCCCACTTGCGCAGCTTTGTTTGTAGATTTGGACATTTCTTGTGTCACTGAAAATATATCTTTCTAAGGGTCAATGGATAGCTAATTGTGTGCCACAGTTTAATCCCAAAAGAGCCCCCTCAGTAGGCAGTAGTGTGCAAAACACAGAAGCTGGGTCAAAAAACTGGAGAGGGATTCTGTACATTTCTTCATTATTAAAGTTTAACTACTCTCGAAAGCAGAGCTTTTTCTTTACTATGAGTCACAGAGGGAAATGACAGGATCTGTCTCATTTTTCTGTCACTGTTTACATATTTCCTGTCATCACCGCTTGACATTTCCCCCATTATTTCAGTCGGTTGTCGATTATTCTGTCAGCTATGACAAGACAGAAATAGGAGCCAGATTTATGTATGTAGTCCTGCCACAACCTCACACCAGCAAGGATCCCCCCTATAGAAAAGTCTTTCAGCAGCAAATCAGGTTTCTTTAAGATCGTCCTCTGCTTTGAATGTTTTCTCTCTTGGAAAGAATAACAATAAAATTTGTATTCATTAACAGTCTCCTCAATCTCAAGTTTTTTTCCAGTGATAACCTCTATTATCCATTGAGTTTTTCAGAGTTTAAGAAAACATACATCACCTGTGATTGGAAAACATGGAAAAGAAAAGATGGAGAGTCTCTGCTGTGCAACTGCATGGAAGTCTCAAGTACACCTAAAATCATGCGACCCCACAGAGTCCATGTTACTTTGAGTTTCAAAGTTGTCCTACATCATTCTAAATGTGTCTGAAGAGCTGTTTACTGCTGTCTAAATGCCAAATCGTTGCTATGTTCACTTTGGAGTAAACAGCAATTGGAAAGTTGTTTTCAAATTGCAGTGTCTACCCTGTCAGCGACACAGTCATCTTCGTGGTTTGGCATTGCTTCGTCTTGGAAATGTTGAAGCCAGAGTCACTTTGAAAATAACTCTTTAACAAATAGATAGCTTGATTTTCTGTGGTGTCTGAAGTAGTTTTGGGCATTGTCCAGATGTTATAACCTGGATTTAAGAGTCAGCCTGTGTAGCAAAAAATAAATATAACAAAAAGCTAAATTCCAGTGCTTAAATTCCAGAAATATAAGCAGTTTTCCAGGTGTAATTTCCACATTGAGTTAGTTTTGCAAGTTAGGTAATATTAAACTAGTTTGCTTTAGTTTTATAAATTTCAAAATGAGGAAATATGATGGGAACTACATGGCCCCACAATGGTTATTACTGTTGAGTTAGTGAGATTATGTTAAAAGTTTATAAGCACTTAATATGTTATGTGTTGTAAAAATCCAGATTACCTTGTCCTAGAGGCTGAAGTTTTAGCTAGTCCAACAGAGCCGAGACTTAAGTGGATTTCTACCATCTTTAACCTGTTGTGGACTATGCTCTAATTCTCTCTTAACCCTGGCTCACCCAAGTTGCCAGGGTTAAGCAAACGTATGTTGATGCATATGCCACACATAGCAAGGATTTTATGGAAGCGCTCTGCCACCATCTAGTGGTCAGTGTTATGTTCAATTATGCCTGATTTCTCCAATCTGCATACTATTTACCTAGGTTTATAATTGTTGTACATACTGTATTCAAATTTATAATCTGTCCCTAAGTTAAATTGAGTCATACAAAAAATCTGTTACACATTTTGTATTTATGTTTTAAATACATTTTGTAATTTAATTCAGGCAGTAAGGGATTTGATAATATTTCATGAAGCTTTACACCACGTCATGTTTGTATTGTTATTTACACAGATGTGGTGATTATTTCCACGAGGAATGAAGGCAGGAGGTGGTGTGCCATCTATAACCTGTTTGTGTTTAACATGTACCAATATGGAAGATGCAAAGCTTTTCCTGTCAGGCAAGATGTTTAATTTAAAATGTAACTAGTGTAAAAAGCAAAGATAATTAAGAGGTTTAAGTGGACACTATTTTATAGCTCTGACTGGAAAAGCTATATCTTCAGTTGTCAGTACTTGTTACATAAAGGAAGATCATTAGTTGAGCACTATCTTCTTCCTTTATTTCCTGTGCAAATAATCATCTTCCTTACTGTAAATAATCTCCCAGTGCAAACATGATAATCTGACAATTCTGAAGTGTCACTTGGGTGTGAGCATGGTGCCTGTGAACAGGCTGAATTCATGGCCAGTTGGAGGTGAAAACCTGCATGTGTGACGCACAGCATGCAGGGCTGCACCATACTTACAACATGTGCATTAGAAAAAAAGGCCCTCACAACCAAATACACACTTTGTGTTCCTGCTTCCCTCCATGCTTCATCATTACACTCACACACGCCCACACACACACAGCTTGAAAATAAAGTTTTTAATGGAATCATCAAAGGTGGAGCTGAGCATCTGGATGGTCTGGCTCTTTGAGCTGGGTAGTTTGGAATTTCAGAAAATTACCCTGTGTGTGGGTGTGTGTGTGTGTATGTGTGTGTGTATGTGTGTGTGTGTGTGTGTGCTTGTATCTACATGTGCGTATGTGTACTAAATAAACGTTAATGCAAAGAAAATAAGAGTTGAGCTCAGAGTAAATGTTAATGTTTCAGCACAAAGCAAAACTAAAAATTGGTTGACAACAGCTGTAAGCCTGTCTGCAACAACTGAAACTTGTAGGACTTTTTTCTCTCCCCTTCTTTTTAGCATTACACCGCAATCCATGCCAAAACCTTTCAAAACAACAGTTGGGCAACATTACACTAGCAGCTGAACTGTAAATGAAAAATGTGTGAAATGCAGACGACTGTCGCAGCACTTTTCTTGAAAACATAACTTCTGTCGTGTCAGACCTTCAAGTCTGTTTGGAGAGAAGCTGGCGGATTTGGTGCTCTATCATGTTACAAAGTCAACTGTGCGAGAGAAAGGGATCACAGTTTCTCAGGTGGTTTGGGGTTTTTCTCTCCCCTCAATCATATAACCATTAAAATCACAAAGAATTTCTTCTGGTTTCCTCTTGGTTGCTCTTAAACGTGTCTGACATAACTGGCTATGTTTGGTAAAGTCGACTTGAGTTACACAGGTCTCAAAGAAGAGTATAGTACTTCACGCTATCTGTGTGCAAAACTTCCAGTGTTTTAAATTAAAGGTTTTACTTAATTGATTTGTAACATTGGATTTTAGCCAAATCATGGTTCAGTTTTCTGTTAGTACGAAGAGCAGCTTTGCCTTAACTTGGTGATGTCAGGAGAGGAAAAGAAGTAAGGCATAAAATTGGGCTAAATAATGCAACGAGAGAAGGTGAAGAAGAGCTTTCTCTTTATTCTGATCTTTATTACTGACAAAAATTAGGGTTTTTGAAATCCCTCTTATGACTATACCAGAAAACAAATTTAGGACCTCTGAAGTTTTGTTTATGGTAATATGTTGGCCATATTGACAATCAGCCAGAGGCCTTTGTTTTCTCAGCTCAGTCAAACCCACTAAGCCAAGCAGGCTTTGATGTGGCCATTGAGTGGAGGATGACACTGATGTCAACCACATCAGTCTAAACCAATACCTCCATGTTCCTTAAAGTGCATAATATACAATGGTTTCTACTACGAGCCAGCATCTTCACGGAGTAATCTGCACTGCCCGGGGATGTTTGTTCTTTCTCTTTGACTTCATAAAGAACTGGAAACATTCAACTTAACTTCTATAACCCTGTTAAAAGCTTGGGTGGCCTCGAATGCTGTGACAGCTACAGGGACTATTTTCTTTGTCGTGTTTCTCTGTGATTTCTTTCTTTCATTTATTTTGTTTATATTTGCTTGACAGAGTCTTATATTTTTAACGTCTGTTTTAATCACGTCGGTGGGATCATTTCCCCTTAGATAAAAAAAAAAAAAAAAAAAAAAAAATCCCTTTATTCTTTTGTATCTTTTTATGAGGTTTCTTGGATGTAAACACACAAGTTGCAGTCAATGAGAGATGTTGTTTGGAAAAATGAAAAACCTATTTAAAGTGTTCCTGAATGCTAAAAACATAAAATACCAAAAGGTTACTCTTTCTTTAGTGTATATGTTTAATTTCTTTAACAAGAGATTGAACATGTCACAGCAGCAACAGGAAAAAACAACTTTTTAAATTTGTCCTGCTGATAGCAGCTTTGACACCAACTGCTTGTCAAGCGATGATATTTCAAAATACGCAGCAAGATCTCTACGAGCATTAGATCCACTCACAGCTGGTCTCCATGTCAAGGTCACAGAGTGAACAACTGCTCCATAATCTTCAAAAAAGCCCCAGAATAAACAGTGGAAACATTTTCACAACCTCCCTTAACCTTTAGGTTCAGTTGGAGTCTCAGTGACCGTGTTCCCAAATGGGGCCATCCAGGGGTCGGCTGGAGGTTTATGTATGTGTGGGTTTTCCTGTGTGTATGTGTGAGCCTGTTTCCTCACTATTTAGCAGTAATCATGTTGATTGCCATGTGATTGTTTAAGTAATTACTGCATTAATCCATTCTGTGAGCTGCAAAGTGATATAAGAAGTTACCTTGTATGTCAAATGAATGTGGCTCATTTCAAGTCTTGCATAAAGATCTTAACAGCCCAGAGAGTAATACTGTACTTTAACAAACAACAGATTTTCTGTGCTAAGAAGCCTTCTCTGACTTTATGCCTGAATTTAACCTGAAGCTCCAGCTTTTAAGGTCTTTTAAAAGTTGGAGGACAATAGAAATCATTTATCTTTGATTAGATTATGAAAATGAAGATTTTGTGAGGAATCAGAAATGCGAGGAAACAGAAACACGATAATAACTTTTAGTTATGTTTCATAGCAAAATCTTCAAATAGGTGAATCCCTGAATACTGAACCACGGATTGGCATAACAAAAGTATGACAAGCTGATATTTGCTGGTTAATTAGTCGAGCTACTGCTTGGGTAGAGCCTGCAGTTGGCTGTTCAACTTACACAACACTTGAAGTTTGCAAATCTAGTTTTAAAACAGTGATGCTCTGGTTTTCACACCATGTATTGTGACTGAAACTCTTTTCTAAAAGTCAAATTTGCCTTTGTTGCAAACATTAGTAAAATATAGCTGCCCTCAGTTAACCAGCTGATTGACAGTGTCCAGCAACAGGTGGAGAACACTGAGCTACTCTATGCTGTATGCAACCAGAGAAAACAGTGGTTACTCCATCACTGCTTCTGGCATCTGATTAAAATCACTTTAAACTATATGAATGGCATGTCGATTAAATTTTAGAAGTTTTGAAACCATAACTGTTTTAAGCCGTGCTCCCTGAAACCATCTTGTTTCCAACCGTGTTCATTGGCATTATTTCTGTCTCTCCAGATGTAAGCCTTGTCCTGTCTCGGGTTACCATTGTAAAGCTCAGATATATAGTTTCGTTCAATTTATTTATTGTGGCTTAAGCTAGCAGCATTGCTGGAGTTGCGATTCATTGTGAAGCTTTTGACTCGAGGATCCATGGTAACCAAGTGCAGTCCTGTCATCCTTGATCCATACAGTGATTTTCACCCTTAAATCACGTTTGATTGTGCCCCAGTGTACATAGGGCCAAAATGATCTCAGCCACGTGAATGATAAAGTTAGGAGAAATGGGCTTGCATGATTAAAGTTTAGTTGAGGAAATTTTAGGTCTGAATGTTCTCTGGTTGCCCTGGTTTCCTCATACTCTGCAAAGACACAAAAGCTAGGTGAGATTTGGCGTTGACCCAATAATGCACAAATGTTGGAATGCTAAAGGCAATTCCCATCTCTCACAACATTAAAACCCTAATGGGCCTCAACAACTGATGACCCTAGAAAAAGAAAAAAAAAAATACTGAACACAGAACCTTTTCAGTTCAATATCAAGGCACAGTTTTTATTTCCATTCTTCCCCCTCATTCTGCAGAAATTTGATGAAACATTATCTTTTGTCAGCTGGACTAAAATTTTGGGTTGAATTTTGATAGTAGAGAAATTATTTTGAAGAACCTCATTTTTCAGCATGACAGACTATTAAAAATTTACTTTGTGAAAAAGCTAAAAACTATGAACCAAACAATCATTTTTGTCCATACCCTGTTATGGACCATATAAAGTGGTAATTCCACAAATGAGTTGTTGTTTAAAGATGAAGTTTTAGCTCTGTCAGAGTTATGGTTGGAGTTTGACAGCCAGAAATTATTTTAGCTTGTTATGAAATGCATACTTTTGCCCTGTTACACACAGATGTTTGCCCTTGGTAGTGACCGTTTGAAGGAACACTGACAGCTGGATGTGTCCAAAATGTGAAAACCCTTCACTATGAATGCTCTTAGTGTGCGCCATGAACTTTTGTTCTATTCTTTTGCAGTTTAAAACATAAAAACCAAATAGAAATGTGTGTGACATCGTGAAAGTGCACACAGAGGAAAAAGAAAGTAAAACCATAAAATTCCCTAAATTACATAATATAATTAGCTAAAGTATTTAAAGCTTTTGTACATGATAGTGGATTTGGGTTCATCTGTGATGTCTGATCGAAATCTGTTTCTAAGTCTTTCACAAACTGAGTAGCTGCAATCTAAGCTTTTTGTTGCAGCCTGGAGATTTAACTCACATGCTTCTGGTTTCTGGTAAAGGGGCTATAAAAGAGCCCTGTGCTTTTGGTTTCTGACAAACCACATCAAACAGGAGGAGGGAAAAGGGTTTGAACAGGTGGAGTAGCTTTGCGCGAACACAGACAGATCTTATTTTGTATGGATCACAGCTCAGAAATGTCAGCTGTGGAGCAGTGAGAGGGAACATTTTGAACCTGATAGATCAGTGTTGTGTTGCGGTGCATGTCTGGCTGAGTAATGGACTTTAACTTCAGTGTGGCAGTGTTGTGTACTGAGAGCCACGGAAAATCTTGGTGTCTGTTATGCAATGATGCCTTTTTTTTTTTTTAACCAAATAAAGGAATTGTGGAGACATTAAGTGTTTCCAGCATTAGAAAATATGGCAAAAAACTATTTAAAGATGACACAAAAGGACACACGCATTTCCAAGCAAAACCTGAAAGCTGTAACTGCATATCATCCAAATGCACAAATACTATCTTTAATATAAGCAACAGGGACAGGCTTTTCTGGTAAAATAAATGTAGCATGTAATCAGAGTGCTATCCAAAGAGGATATATATCTAAACAATTGATTTTTTTTTTTTTTTTTTGCCTTTGAGAAGTTGTAGCTGTTGAGCAATGCTCTCAGATATTTGCATGCTTATTTCAGCAAGGTTTCTTTGTCTGTTTAACCACCTTAAAACATGATTTAAGAGGAGGGATGAGGGCAAGAAGGAGACATTTGGAACAAAAAACATCTTTGACATGTACTTGTCCAAACTCTACCGAATTAGGTGAAAAATGTAACAGCATGTGCAAGGTAATATCTATCTCTTTGCTCTTCTGCAAGTATACACAAATGAAGTTTAGGTATACACTGAAGATGTAATTTGGGTTGGTTTGCACCTAATTCTGCAACAAGGCTCAATTTCCTTCTTGTCCCATTTGCTAATCCTATCAAACCCCTGATAGTTTTATGGCTTGATGTAGTGACTTAAAAACGACGGAAGAAAAAGCCACTGACCACAGTGTAAACCAGTAATTGGTTCACCTTGAAAGCTGATATGGCTGTCTTGACCTCCTGCCAGTCAGGCAAGCAGGCAGAAAGCTTCTCTCAGTCCAGTCTGTATGCTTGCTGGTTTGTCTGTGCTCCCATGGTCAGAAAAACAAACATAGCAAATATGTTTAAAAAAAAAAATAAAAAAAAACCTTTTTCCTGGCTTACAGTTTGCTTGCAGAGCATGCAATCCATGTGTGAAAAAGCAAATGAAGAGAGGGCAAGAGGCACAACTGAGGTCTCCACTGGGATATCCATGTAAAAGAGAAATTGGAATAGATAATACTTATGTTTTTTGATAATCAAATAAGTGTAATCAGAATGAAACGTTTGAAGAATTCCTAGGGGTGCGGGGGTATTATGTAAAATCCACTTTTTTGAGATATATATCAGGTCATAATGTAATTCCCTCATCAAAAATGCACCTGGATTATTGCTTTAATTCTTTCATTCATGTTTCATGTAGCCATTCAGGGGTGCCTAAACGCTTGCTCTCACAAAGTGCCGGCTATTTCAACAAAGTTCCTTAAGTTAAAGTCTTTATTCTTTTAATCCAAATTGGTGGTGTTTAGTGAACTATCTATTGAAGATAATAAACTACCATCTTTGGTTCTGAGTGCCATTATCCACAATTAGGGGTGAATATTTGAAGAGGTGGCCAACCTACCAAAATGTTTTATATAGTTGTTTAAGAGGTTGTGAAGAGGAGAGTCCACCAAATAGTTGAATCTCAGATTCAGGAAGAGCAGTGTGGTCTTTGTCCTGCTCGTGGAACACTGGACCAACTTTATACCCTCAGCAGGGTCTTGGAGGGTGTGTAAGAGTTTGCCCAACCAGTCGACATGTTTTGTGGACTTGGAGAAGGTGTTCGACCGTGTCCTGTGGGGGGGGTACTCAGGGAGTTTGGGGTACGAGGCCCTTTGATTCAGGCTGTTAGGTTCCTGTACAACCGTTGTCAGAGCTAGGTCCGCATTGCCGGCAGTAAGTCAGGCTCATTTCTGGTGAGAGTTGGACTCCACCAAGGTTGCTCTTTGTCACTGATTCTGTTCAGAACCTTTATGGACAGAATTTCTAGGCGCAGCCAAAGTGTTGAGGGGATCCATTTTGGTGGCCTTAGCATATCTGCTTTTTGCAGATGATGTGGTGGCGGATTGGTGCTGCGCCTGCAGTGATATCAGTCAATCTACGTTCCTACCCTCATCTATGGTCATTAGCTTTGATAGTGACCGAAAGAAAAAGATAACAGATACAAGCAGCCGAAATGAGTTTCCTCCGCAGGGTGTCTGGTCTCTCCCTTAGAGATAAGGTGAGAAGCTCAGTCATCTGGGGGGAAATCAGAGTAGAGCTGCTGCTTCTCCACATCAAGAGGAGTCAGTTGAGGTGGCTCGGGCATCTGGTTAGGATACCTCCTGGACGCCTCCCTGGTGAGGTGTTCTGGGCACATCCAACCCGGACGAGACCTGGATGAAGACCCAGGACATGCTGGAGAGACTATGTTTCTTGGCTGGCCTGGTGACGCCTTGGGATTCCCCCGGAGGAGCTGGCCCAAGTGGCTAGGGAGAAGGAAGTCCAGGTCTTCCAGCTTAGGCTGTGCTCTCCTGCGACCCGACCCTTGGATAAGCGGAAGATAATGGATGGTTGTATGGATGTATGTTTTGGATAGTTTTGTCCTTTAATGAAATCCTCCTTTGAAATGTTCTTTTTGTATTTCTTATGTTTTCTTTCTCTGAGATTAAGATTTGTTTCATTCTTTCAAACATCTAAAAAGGCAAACAGAGGAAATATATCCCTTGGCAAATACTTTTTTTCCAGCACTATACAGCTAAAAATGTTATGCTTGTACAATTATCATTTGCCTGTGATAACAGTGGTGCTAAAGGAACCCTATATTTGCTGAGTTGGTACATGGTATAAAAAACAAAATCACTGCCCTACAATATCTGACATCAACAAAGTACAAAGTAGAGTTTCTAAATGCAGTAATTCCATATCAGCCACTTTATATACAGGTTTGACATGTTTCTCTCTATGTGTCCTCTTCACCAGGTATTTTGGAGATCAAATCAGTGGATGTGGGAGTGGTGGCCATCAGGGGCCTCAGCAGCAACCGCTACCTGGCAATCAGGAAGAGCGGAGTTCTGTACGGAGCGGTGAGTACTGGCTCTATTATATTCATGTCAAGTCACATTGGTTTTATTTCTAAAACACATTTATTTGACATTTTATTTATTTATCGTAGACTCAATGTGCTAAGAAGTTAATGTAAAAATAGAAAATAAAAAACAACAGTGAAGCTTATTAAAAACAACGAATTAAGCAAATGAAAAGCAAGTATATCAAAATTTAAAACAGCACACAATGTTATCCTCTTTTGAATCTGCTGCTGGTTTAACCCCATGAGAATGCTTTAAACATAGGTGTGATTTTTTTGGATTTTGAACTTAAATCTCACTCTTAGATTTTAACCATGCTCACAGGATTCTAAAGAGGACAAATTATTTTTTAGGCTATCAGGGCGTACAACAAGTATCTCAGTTTTGTCCTCATTCAGCTATAGAAGATTCCTCGACAACCATCATTTCTGTGAGGCAACTAAATGGATTATTTAGAAGGTTCATGTTATTAACAGAAACAAATATATATAGCTGTGTGACATCTGCTTTAGAAGAGATAGGAGATGTCATAGTCTCAAATGATAGCGTAAAGGAGAATTATATAGAAATTAAAAAGGACCAAGAACAGATCTTTTTGGAACACCATGAGCAACATTACCCTTAACAACAGAGACAGAAAACATTCTAGAAGTAAGATAAGAAGTCAACCAATTGAGAACAGAACCATTACAGAACAGAACAAACTTAGAAGATGTTCAAAATGCTAAACAAAGTCAACTATATCTAAAGCTGCACTGAGCTCAAGGAGAACAAACATAGAGATTCCATGGTGATTTAGACTAATTTTCATGTCATTTAAAATCATAACCAGGGCTGTGTCTGTGCTGTGGTTGGTAATAAACTCAGACTAAACTTATGTGAACTTCCTTTTCATTGAATTACTTGAAGCATTTTAGTTTTGGCAAGAACACCTTACAATTGTAATTTAATAATGTCCAAACAAAACTTTTCAATATATTAGGTGGCTTACTGAAACACTTTATAAAACAATGGACAAGGGTTCAACACTGACTGTTCCAGAAAAAGGAACCACAGTTTGTCAGCACCAGCTCTCCAGTCTCTGCTCTCCATTCAGAAAAAGAAAACACAGTCCAACAGGTTTTTCTATTCTGCTTCAGTCCCTTGGGGAGAGAAACCCTTGTTTCATCTGCTTTCTCTCTCTTTCTGCTCTTTTCTCCATCTCATTCTCGCCCTCTCCTTCTTTTACTTTGAAAGACCCGTTTTCAGTGTGTCTCTCTGGAGCTCCAACGCAGATGAAATGACATACGTTGTAGGAGAAGGGGGAAAAAAATAAAACAAGAGATTTTGTTGCACGACCTGAAACTGAATTCCCATGACGTCTTCTGCCCGGTGCAACACAAGCCAGCAGTGGCGGTTGGCTAGTGAAGGGCTGGCGTTCAATTACACTTGATGGGTTTGCACAGTGACTTCTTTATCCGGTGGTAATCAATTGAAATCATTGTTTCATGACATCTCCAAATAAAATGTCAAAAACAGTCACAATTTTGTAGTTTGATCATGAATTTATCAGTGATCACTGTACAGCGTATTGATTTTATTTTAAAAGCTTATTTTCTCTACTAAAGGGGAAGAGTTTTGTTACTTTTTAGATCTGATCTTCCCAGTATCTTAAAAGTAAAATGGTGCTGTTACCATAATTTCATTTAATTCAAAGGCAGTCATGTATACACACATGCACACACATACATACAAAGTTGAAAAGCTGCACGGCGTCTGTTAAATATTCTCCTTTTGCTCTGAGAACATTCAGTTTTACTTCTGGAACCAATTTGAACAGCTGTGGCCAGATTCAGATTCAGAGGGAGACAGTGAGCAAGAGTGTGGATATGTGTGTGTGTGTGTGTGTGTGTGTGTGTGTGTGTGTGTGTGTGTGTGTGTGTGTGTGTGTGTGTGTGTGTGTGTGTAGACAGGGGGGAACATTTTTCCTTGTGAGTATCAACTGCATCCAGTTAACTGCCTACTTAAGTGACGTTAGCCTTGAGCACAACGGCAGCTTCCAGTAAACTGACAAACAACGCTCTCTCAGATCTTTTCTCTCCTCATGTACGAGTCATTGGAGTAACATTAAGACTCAGACCTTGTGTCACAATGCTCTCTACCTGCAGTAATCTTAACCTTTGAAATGTCACGCTTTACTAGATCCTCTATTCTGAGTTTCATCCAAAATCCTACATCTCATGTTGAGGTTTTACTGCTGGCCTTAATTACACATGAGAATAGTCCTTAAGCAATGGCTTACAGTTTGTTGATTTGTGTTGTCAGACAAAGTGAAGGAGGAAGATGTCTTTACGGTGCTCTGCAGAGCCAAAAGAAAACAATTAAAAGCTTTTGCAACATATGATTTGCAGTCTTTAAAAGGGAAAGCAGTGACTTAAAGATGAGCAGTCTTTAGCACAATAATAGAGGAGGGAGTCTTTAGAGTCCAGTAGTCACACATAAGCACTTACCATTATTCATCAAATTGATGATAATAGTGAAAGATTAAGATGCAGACAGAGGTCAAAAAAGTTTATAATTGAAATCTAGTTGGACTGTGTCAAAACAAAACTGTGACTTTTAAAGGGATAATTCAGGATGGATGAAGTGAGGTTCTGCTCCATTCTGTTTGGCAGCTAATATCTTACCTATAGATTCTCTTGGCCTCTTCATTTCTTCATTCAGTATAAACACAGAGTAGTTGGTTGATGCCAACGGCCAGTCCAAGAGTGGCCATGAACTATGTGGATTACAATAATCTTAGGACTTTTATTTAAAAAAACCCATATCATTAATGATTAATGTAAATGCTGTTTCATGAACCTTTATACTCGTCACGTTTGTACTACTCAGTTATTCATACAGAAAGTGATTAATATTTACACAGGTTGTTTTTTTTGTCATTTGGTCAAAAATTTCATGCTTTCTTTTATTTTCAAAAATATAGAATGTACCACTTAAGAAAATGAATTACAAAAAAGTTGTTTTTTTTTTTTTATTTAAAACATTAAAATTAAATTCCTGTAGTATATATACAAAAAATAATTTTTAAAGGGGCCATATCGCAAAGACATGTAATTAGAATGATGATCTAAAAACATGTAAGTGTGACAAAAAGCAAAAACATAAGAAATCTATAAGGATGTAAATACTTTTTTCACTGTACTGTTGATTAGGAGACTAAAGCATTTTGGTTTATTACCAGACAACAAAGAGAAGCCATAATTATGTAATATTTGGGGGGAGTGCATGGAATGTGGCTCAAACAATCGTCTGGTAAAACTGGATTAATCTTCTGCCAGTAGAATGCCTCAGATATGTCTGTGTACAACCACACATCCTTCTGAGTGAATACATCACTCACTCATCTGGCTCCATGTCAAGCAAAAGGTCGTTTGGAGCCACTGGCAGCACTTAGAGATACTGTTCTTTTCACTGTCCAAAAGACAGCACAAACATTAAATGTGATTTATAACTTTTGATACTCAGCCATGTTTTATTTTTGCATGTTTCCCATCCACAGAAGGAGTTTGGTCCTGATTGTCGTCTAATTGAACGCATCGAGGAGAACAAGTACAACACCTATGCTTCTGCTGAGTGGAGGACAAAAAAAAACAAGTGCATGTTTGTAGGACTGAACGCCACAGGAATGCCAATAAAGGGAAGGAGAACACGGAGGAAAAGCACGTCAACTCACTTCTTGCCCATGGTGGTGCAGCCACGATGATGGGACATATTAGCAAACTGCAGGACATCTATTGGACTTACAGTGATGACTACACGGGACAGATCTGAAGCTGGTCTGTAAAATGCACTGAGGAAGAAACAAAATGAAATATATGGAGTGGACTGCTTGTTTGGTTAAGGACACTATTTTAAAAAAGAATATATATCAGTATACAATGTATATATTATTTTCCATTTTAAGTTATAAAGTACACTGGCACAATGAACACAAAAGAAACAAACATCTGTGCCAAAATGTGATTGAATTATTCACATTTGTAGATTTGTGAAATGCATGAAAAAAAGTTAAAGGTATCTTTAGAAACCTGAATGAAAGCAGTAAAAGGAGAAACTAGCTTGTTCATGACAGCACCACCACAAATCTAACTATATCATGTCTCTTTCTTCAGATTTATTTATTTTATGTTATATTTAACAAAAGCAAAGAATAGAGGACATATTCTTGTCTTTTTTCTACCATTTATGCTTCTCTTTTTAAACTACTAATCATTTAAACATGCATAAATAAAAAGAATATATTTGTCTTTAACTTGTTTGAGTTCAATGTTTAGATTTTATTTTATAAAGAAACAAAAAACAGAACTTAAACAATGGATTTTAAAATATGATTATTTAATTGACTTTTTACATTTTCTGTGAAAAATAATGCGAATGCAAATACAGGAGGCACAAGATATTTCACTTTACAAATATGAAAATTTTAATGTGTTTTATTGCAAAGACTTCTTCAGATAAAGGTGTCAGCAAAACCATAAATGCTCTAAAAGGGAGAGTATGTGTGCTAATGATTTCACCACTCCACCTTTTCACACTTTTCCAGTTTTTAATGTTTGATTATCAACTTTCTACAAAGGCATTTACTACTGATGATGCCTTGGCAGTATTTTGGTTTTTGTCATAAACTCATATTTCGTAAGAAGTTTCACCCAAACGGGAATCAGACCCACAATCAATGAAACCAGCTGAAAATGAAATCTTCAATCTAAAAATAAATTTAATTATAAATTAAATTTGAGCTTTTTAATAATAAAAATAGTTCATCAAAAATACTTAAGAACATGGCTATATTTTTTTTTTTTAAGAAAGTTGGAAAAAATTAGCAGTGGCTGGGTATAAACTGCCAATGGGGAAACAAGACCCAGAATTGTCCACTAAATACCACTACAACATCTATATTATAGTTTTCCTGGATCTATAACAGTCAAAAAGTAATTAGGGTTCTGCCAACTGTCAAAATATATATATTTTTTTCATTTAATGTAAATTATTATTTAGGTTTTACGTTTTAGGAGAAACCTTGAGGAGGCAACTGCTAAAGGCATAGTTCAGCGGTTTTGAAGGGAGTCTCTGTTGAAAGGTAATAAGCAGCTATTGTCTTACTAGAGGCAGGTAACCTTTTTGGCATCTTCATTTAGTTTAAAACCAAAATAGTTGGCTGTACAAGGCTGGAGCTTGTGGCTAGTCCAAGATGGGCAAAGGTCTAATGAACTTCGCCATCTTAAAATCCAAGACACTAAACCCCAAGTTATCTACCAGTCTATGAAACAGATATTCTAAGCTGAAATAATTTATATGTTCTTTCCTCAGTAAGTGTTTCACACAGGAAGATTCTTAGTGTCACACTGCCTTGAGCCTCCATTTCCCTGATGTAAATATTCATCAGCTTATGTGTAAATACCTGCCCAATGGTAACAGTTTAAAGGTTCATGATGTTGTTGAGATTAGAGTTGTTGTAAAAAGGTAGAGGTTCCTTTTGGTTTTGGCTCTGTATATGTTAGCTTTTGCCTCTGGGGCCAAATAATATGGATCTACACTAAATAAAGACACCAAGAGAATTATCTGAAAGGTAAACTATTAGCAACTGAGAACCTTTTAACAGAACCTTACTTCAAAAATCCTGAACTGTCGCTTTAAATCAACTTTAAATCAATCTTTTTTCTGTTGCTGGTAAGTAATGAATTTATAAATCTGGTAGAATTTGCAAATAAAGATAAAGGGTAACTTTAAGGGTTTAAATAAGTTATACAGGTTTGATATTTTTGCACTGGTTTTCCTTGGACTGGATGAAACAAATACATTCATAAAAATGCTCAATTTCTTTCAACACATTAAATTTAAAATTTTCAATCCATTTTTCAAGATAAAACATGCCATATGATGACAGACTTGAAGAGCATCCTCATTGTCTTTCAGAGTGGTGATAGTATGCAGGTCAAAAAACCTTTAAAAGCAAGGTATGAGTTGGGAATCTGTAACAGATTTGAGTTTGAAAGAAGCCCAACAGACAACCTGCCTGATTACTTCAGGGGTTTTCTCATTGCTCAGACCTTTGCCTTACAAGTACACATGGCAAACATGGCTTCCTGGAGGATAAACACACTCTTTTATGTGATAACAACAAAGACAAAACATACTTTAGAAATGGCCGACACATTCACATGCACATGCACACAGCAAGTCAGAGACACACTTGGGCGGCTGGGTAGCGTCGTGTGTGCATCAGTGTGGTCTCAGCAGCTGGGAAAAGCCTCCTCCTTGACCTTACGTGTCTGAAACCTGTTGCTGTACCCCCTGAGACAGAAAGACACATGGAGCAGGGCATATGGTATAACATAAATATCACCACTTTGTTTATCACCTGATTCTAATTAACTATGATGTCATGTTTTCTTTCACTTCTCTCTGGTTCTCCTCGAAAAGCCCCACTCTCGCATTGCCTCTGCAGTTCCATCTCGGTTTTTCATTTTCTCACACTTTTTATAACTTTTCTCATGTGTCTGCAAAGTTCAGACAGATTCCAGCTCTTTAACTGGATCCAACATGGAGCGAGGTTATCACACAGACACACAAACAGAATCTTCCTTTTTGCCCACTTTGCTGCAGTGGGTGTAATTTGTCCACTGGATACACCACTATCAGCCACTCTGCCTTGTGTGTCTGTGCGCGCCCTCGCACATGTGTCCAAGTTAATTTCCACATATATGATGGAATCCACCAGTGTCCGTCTGTCCCGCAGTGTTTATTACAAGTAGGCCCTCGATCCTCTTATTATGCTCAGGAATCCTCGGCGTCCAATGCTCATGTCAAAGCGTGAGTAAATATGATGCATCAGAGGGCGATTCAAATTTCCTTTCATCCTCCTAGGGCATCTAGTCCTTTGTTTATATGATTACTTGGGTGTTCTGTAAACGACATATCAAGTACAATTACTTTGAAATGTGTTCAAGACACTGATACCCCTCCTTTTTCCCTCCCTCATAAAGTTCAAGGACTGGCATTCCTAGCCTGAAATGTCTTCATTATTTTGGTGGTGTAGCTTTAGAGATTTAAATATCCCATTTGATACCTTATTGGCACAATAAATCTGGACTGAAACTTAGATATCTGAGACAAATCTGTCCACTTATTTGCTCTGAGAATTTGGGTTGAAATCTGCCCTTACAGTGTAACACGTGTCAGCCGCTTGGAATTGCTTGTTGTGTTTTTATTGAAACTTCAACATGACTTAATGCGCTCTTGCCTTTGCCCGTAATTCATTACATGGCTTTAAAAGCGGGACATTTATTTAAGACCGATGTTTCACACTGATTACCACTGATATCTGTGATATCACTCAGGGTGAACCAACTGAGTTAGTTGGTTCACCCGTCCTACTGAGAATCTAACATCTTTATTAAAGCTGGTTTGCTGTCTTTTTTTAAGTTGACAATTATGCATGGTATGTTAGGTGTTTGGTTTGTTGAGTTTGTGGCAAGGCTCAGTATGCGGTTTCTGTTTTGACTGCATCTGGATCTATCAGACCTGTGTTGGACCTCAAATGAAATGTACACTGTTGGCTTCACACATTCGCAGCTACTCTGTTTGCTCAGAGTCCTGTGGCTGTGCTACCTGACCGCAGAAGCAGCTGTGAATATTTTACATCCTGGTGAGCCCAGAGAGACAGAAAAAAGGGGGATAGAAGGAGGCTGGAAGCTGACTTTGACAAAGACGTACTAGACTGGAGGACAGGTAAATGAACCAACGCAATTGCAGGCCTAGGATAGCTGGGTAATTGAAGGGAGGAGGGGCAATGTTTGTGCAGTGGGCAGGAGCTTGAATAGGACGCCAAAGAGCAAGAGGAAGAGGGGTGATGGAGGTGATTAAAGGGGTTGCCAGAGAAATTGGGGATGAAGGGTGGGAAGTAACTTGAAGGGGTGTTTGCAGAAGGCTGGGGGTGGGGGTATTATGGGTGGAGGTGGAGGCAATCATTGGAAGCAGACCAAGGGAGTTCCTGGAACCCAGAAGGTAAACCAGGAGATCTCCCCCTCTCACGTTCAACTCAAATAGATTTTTTTCAGTCCTCTAAAGCTTTAGGATTTTGTTCTTTTTTGTCGCCACGAACACATCTCACTGTCAGTTTTGTTTATTTTCTACTGGTATCTACACATTGTCAAAAAATGTTCCTCCTGAAAGCAACAACAAAAAACTTCTTTTGACAAGTGTAAAGGTGGCTAATATGACATGGCGAAAAATGTCATCACAACAATGTTCCTCCCTTATGTTGTTTACAACTGTTCTTATAAGCGCTGGACTCAGAAGTAATCTGTATAATGAGCTCAGCAAACTCGCTGTTCCACCAGATGTTGCCACTGCTGCCACTAGACTGGAGGAGTTGAGTGGGGAAGGCATAGGGGAGGGGTGTGCTCTGTGAGGCTGAAGCTTACCTTGGGGATTGCAGCTCCAAGGAGGAGCTTTGGATAAATAGGTGGCGCTTTGTATGACCAAGCTTTTAGGCACTCCTGAATGGGTGCCACAGGAGATTAAAGGATTCTTCAAACATACATGAAAGAATCAAAGCAACACTCCAGGTATGTTTTTGATGAGGGAATAACATTATAACATAATATAAAGCTCAGAAAAGTCAATTTTACATAATACCCCCACCTTAAAGGAACTATCACATGAAACACTGATGATTTCTTTTGCAGAGGATTGCTTATGAGAAATCAAAAAATGTAATCTGAAATCATTTGGAGTCATATCACCCAAAAATTTCTTAGATCTTGTTTTCATTGAGTTTTAATTCATCCATTCTTTGGACATCCAAATGTAAGCATTAGAAATGAACTAATTTCTAAATCAGTTGCAAGAATAATAGAAACATCTTCTGAAAACAAAAGTTCCAAAATCATCATGTAAATGTATTTCGCCCTCAGAAACTCCACATATAAGTGTTGTTGCATCTGAAGAATATTATTAGCATTGACACGTCAAATAAAAGAGATTCTGGCTATTTCTCAGATTAAGATTTACACACCAAGTAAATAATTTGCACATATTTGTTATTAATCAGGCTGAGGCTTATTTCATGATTATCTAGTGAAAAAGAGTAAAAGAAACACACACATTAAAGAGTAAAACAAAACTACAGACATCAATTCTACTAGCTATTTGAAAACATTAGAAAGTTTTCTGAATGAGAAGTAAACTTCTGATATATTTATTCAAGACAATTAAAGGTTTAACTTTTAGCAAAAGCTTTCATTGTCTCTCTCTCTCTCTCTCTCTCTCTATCTATCTATCTATCTATCTATCTATCTATCTATCTATCTATCTATCTGTGGAATTTAAAGAAAATACTTCTCACTTAATTTGGAGATATGATATCTGGTGTTAAATTCAGAGGGCAGAGTTTGGGAGTGGCAAAGGAAGGATCTGCAAGTTTTGGAACTGCCATTACATCCAAGAAACTGAACCAGAATATTGGGTGACAGAGCAAGAAAGGATTGTTCTCCTGTGGATCAGAATACACCATTTATTTTTTTCTTAGTCACTTGTATTCCTGCTCCATGGTTCTCCCACTTCAGTCCCTCTGTTGGCTGGAGGGATACTAAGCTATGACTTCAGCTGCAGTTCTGCCTGCCTTTAAGTCATCACCACTTTCCTGGTACGGGCTTTTGGGACGTCTGAAGGTACCTCACTTTAAATTACGATCTGGGTGATGTGTTTGATGAAATTTACACATCGAACACGTTCAAGATGGAGGAAAAATAAAGCACATCTCAGGAGGAACAAGAATCAAACAACAAAGAATACAATGCCATGAAAAACAATGGTTGTCACCAAATCTGGGAAGTTGAACAGGCTTTGTTCTTGCTGGGTTCTGTGTTCCTTTTCATTCCCTTTTTGTGTCAGTCAGCACTCAACTGCTCAGTTATTGGCAGCTGAAGGGGTAAGAAGTCGTCACAAAGACCCGATAAACAAGTCAGAAGCAGTGACCAAAAGCAGTGAAAAGTGACCACATCAAAATAGTCAATAAATAAGAAAAATAGATTGTATTTTTTGATACATTTTTAAAACTAGAATGATACAAGAAAGTGAAACAAAGCAACAGGTGCAACCAACTTGGAAATCCAGTGTAAAAAAAAATTACTGGTGGAAAGTAATGAAATAAATGACAAGCAGAAAACATAAAGGCAGGAAAACCATGACAGTAAATGCTGTTAAATTGCACTGAAAGCAGCCCTGCATTCATACAAAGCCACAGATACATAAACTCTCATTAAAATATCACTAAAATAGGGGGAAAGTATAAAATACTTATGATTTTGAAGCAAAATGTTTTAAATGTAAAGTGCATTTATCTAAATATATTTTGTTGAGTATTTCTCTTTCAGTTTTGACTGAAACTACTTCAAGATTGGGTGAAAATACTTGATAAGTTGGAGAAATAGAGAAACAGAGAGCTCTGCGTTTTGCTTTTCCTTCTCTTTTCCGCTTCAGAGGTAACCTGTACCTGGATCGCAGTCTTGCCTCAAACTCCATCTTAACATCTCCTGAGGGCTTCAAGTTTCCTGCAACAGGTGGCTCAAACATTTGCCTTGGCTTGCGCTGAGCTGAGGTCTCTGTTTATGACCTCGGAAAGTGTGAGCAGTGTTGAGGGAGGAATGAAAAACAGACAAACAAGCCTGCAAAAAAAAAGTACATTTGCAAAGGAAAAAAAAAAAATCCGGACGAGAGAGCGGCCTAAACTGGGACTCACTTGTGTTTCGTCTTGAAGTACTTGATACAGAGATAAAAGCAAGAATGTAAACAAATTTTTTTATAAACATTTTAGTATTTTGATCAACCTGTGAAACATTTTCCAGAGGAGTAAAGCAAGAACAAGCTAAAAATTATTTTTGTTGTCATCTTTTCTCATCCTCTGCTTGTCTCACACTTAATTGATTTTATTCCTCCATTGCTCTGGTTTTCTTTTTTTTCTGTTTCCTTACCTTAACTCCTCCTTCTCGCACTCTCTAGTCAAATATGCCTTCAGCACAAATGAAAACATATTTGTTGTTTACATTGGCCTTCTCTCCTCAAACTTTGGCACAATCCAGCATCAGACCGCGGGTCGCTGGCAACGGCTAGAGGAGCAGAAAGACTCTATTAGTCCTTGATCACTGGCTACCTGACAGCAGAGTCAACATGAAGGGCATGAGGGCCTGACATGGGATCAAATAAAGACTAATTTATTGGCTGCTTGTAAACGCAGAGACCGCATTAACCATTGCGTTTCCCAGTGTAGGTTTTAACACTTAGATTTGTTGTAATTAGGCAAATAAACGCATAATAGTTGACTTTGGATTTTAACTACATCTTTGCACATCTGGAGACTGAAAGTTTTGCAAATTTTTCTTTCTAAAATAACTTAAGCTCAGTCACATTCATTTGAGAGCTTTTGTGAACAGTGTTTTTCCAAAGATTCTTAATTGGACTCAGGTCTGGATTTTGGCTAGGCCATTCTAACAGACGACTATGACATTATTGTGTTGTGATATAAACCACTGCATTATCGCTCTGGCTCTGTTTAGGGCTGCTGAAATGCTGGATGGCGAATCTCTGTCCCAGGCTCAGTCGTTACCAGATCTTCCTCCGGGATTGTCCTGTATTTAGCTCCATCCATCTTTCCCATCAACTCTAATCATCTTCTTTGTCCCTGCAGAAGAAAATCATTCCCATAGCATTATGCTGCCACCACCATGTTTCTTAGTTAGGATGGTATGTTCAGGGTGGTATGCAATGTTAGTTTTCCAAGGTAAACAGTATTTTGCATGATGACTAAAAAGTAAAATTTTGGTCTCATATGATCAAAACACCTTTGTTCCTGTTCTTGTTGTTTCCTTTACGTGGTTTGTGGCAAGCTGCATACCCCTGTCAGAGTTATGTGTCACAACTCTTTACACCAAAGTATCAAGAAGATAGAAGCCAGAGAATACCAACAACAGAAATCGCTTTGACAGACGACAGCTGTAAAGTTTGTCTTAAAGTTGGTGTTTTTTTCTGAGAAAATGTTTTTTGGTAAATAATATTATTTACTATTAGACAGATGTTTTTGTGCAACACTCACATCATTTTTCACAGCAAACCTTAAATTGCTTCATTTGTGCTGTATTCTATCTTCCTTAACTTTTTTCCCCATCACAAATATACTGATATGTACCCATTCTAACAAATCTCACAAGAGTTCCCTTTACTAGGACACCACAAGTATTCAAATAGACCTTGTGGATACAGAAATATAAACATTTTATTATGGGTAGGCAATTTTTCAAGCAGGGCACTAAAAATAGGCTTAGGGTTGAAAGGGATATTGCTTTCTTTCAATGATAGATTGCTTCCTGACACACCTACATTAAGGCCAGAGTTATGGAGTGCACAACAGAGTGTTGTTTTGTTGACAGATTCTCAAACCCCAGCTGTAGCTCTCGGCATGCAGTCCTCTCTTACTTCAGTTAAAGCCAATGTTTATGGCTCATCAAAATGAAAGAGACTGGGCAATTATGGCATCCCTGAAAGAGTTTCAAGATCAAAACCACTTTTTATTATTTTTTATTTAAAAAAAAAAGAAAACAAAAAAGGAACAAGAAAGATTGTCTAAAGGTAATCAAAAGACAGCTTGATGATCCTCAAGACTTTTAGAAGAATATTCCAGGGATTGACAAGACAAAAGTGGAACCTTTTGGAAGGTCTGTGTCTTGTTACATCTGACCTAAAACAGCATTTCACAAACAGACCATCATCCTGACCATCAAACATGGTGGTAGTGTAAAGGTTTGAGGCTACTTTGCTTCTTAGGTACTCTAAGACTGGCAATAACTGATCGTGATCGGAATTGTGAATTTTGCTCTACCAGAAAACCCTGCAGGAAAATGTGCAACCATCAACCTAAAGCCCAAAAACACTTTGGTTGTGCAGCAGGACAATAATCCAAAGCACAGCAGCAAGGTCACCTCTGAATGACAAAAAAAAACCCAAAAGGAAGTTTTGGAGTGGCCTCGGCAAAGTGAGATTCTGTAGCATCACATTAAACACACCATTCATACTCAAACCCAGAGTAATTTAGCCATGTTGGACATGGCTAAATTAAAACACTCACAACACTGTATGCTGAGAATAAACTACACACAGAACTCTGCTTATTATGCCTATTTAAGGTTAACAGAATAAAAGGGTCTGAAAACTAACACATGCACATTTTTCAGAAGAACCTTGTTGGTGTAGCATGGCAAAATCTGACAAAGGTTGAGGGGTATAAATATTGTTGCAAAGCACTACATGCAGCTGTTAGAAGTAAAAAGAATTCATATAAAGGTGAAACTAAAGGTGAAAACTAAGCTTTTTGTGGAGGTACTTGTAGGATGGATTGAATTAAACCAAAGCACCACACATTGACAAAAGGAGCACAAGCGTATACAAGGTCACTGTCTCTGTTCTTCATCATGTACCCCAGTAACAATAGTACAGGACTGATGCATAGGAGCGGTGGGTGGGCTGCTGAAGAATCAGAAAAAATGCGGCACTTTTTGAGGTTTTTACTGTTGAGATTTGAGCTTTGTTTTTTTCCCTCAACATTATTCTATTGTTTCCATGTTGTTGTATAGTGTTTGTGCGAATGACAGCATGACAGTTTATTCAAAAAAAAAACAACCAAATTCTTTCTAGCACAAACAAAAGTGTCCAGGGTAAGCTCAGAAGTTATAACAAAACTGGTTACTGCTTCCTCTGTGCTACTGGAACACTTTGTGAAGCTTTTGTTGAATTTAAGTGCCATAGAATAACCTTTGAGTAATAATGACCTCCAAGAGTGTTTCATTTTCTCTGTTTATGTCTCTCTCTCCCCCTCCCCAACCTGTTTCTGCTCCTGCTGCTGATCTGAGGGTGAGACAAAGCTGACTACACACTAGTGTTGCAGTCGAGACTACTTAACCTGAGACCAAGTCAAGACCAAGACCAGAGTATATCAAGACTGAGACAAGACCAAGACTTTTAGGCTCCGAGACCAAGTTGAGACCAAGACCATGTGAGGGCGAGACTGAGTCACGACCAAGACCAGTGCCCCATGCTACATGACACAATGAAATGTGAAACACGATCAAAATCGCTTCTCAAATTGATCTGAAAGATCCATATTCCCATAAACAAAAGATAAAGACCTTGTAGGATGCTGGCTGAGGTAAGGCTATAATTATTTACAGTGAAACAAGTCCAGGTCTGATATGGGCTAGAAAAAGGTGAAGAAGGCACTATTCCAAAAAGCAACATAAAAAGTCAGATTACAGTTAGGAAACACAGTCAGTGACAAAAGCCTTAAACTTCAGAGGGATATCCTGTGATCTGATGAAACTAATAATAAAGTTTTTTGCCATAATGATCATTGTTACATTTGGAGGAAAAGGGTGCAAGCTTGCAAACTTGAGAACATCATCCTAACTTTGATGTACAGTGGTGACAACATCATGTTGTGTTGAGGTTTTGCTGCAGAAGGGGCTGGTGCATTTCACAATGTAGATGGCAAAATGATGAAAGAACAGTTATGTGGATATACTGCTGCAACATCTCATTACATCAGCCAGAATGTTAAAGCTTGAAGACAAATGGGTCTTCCAAATGGACAATGACCTACTATAACTAGCCTTAAGAACAACAAAAATCAATATTTTTGGGTGGTCACAATGAAAGCCAAAAGAGAAAGATGGCCTACAAATCAGACTAAATTGTACCGGTTCTATCAGACCAAAATTCCAGAAAACTATTATGAAAAGCTTATGGAAGGATACCCAAATATTTAATTCAAGTCATGCATCAGAAAATCAGTGCAATTCTACCAAATATAAAGGAAATGTATGAAAACTTCTGATTTTGAAGAAAGAAAAAGAAAAAAAACACTCTCCACTCCATTATTTTGTCATTTATTAAATAGAAATAATGTTGGTAACCAACCTACAACAGGAAAACTTAACTGATTTAATGTCAGATTATGTTTTACAGTGTATGCAGATATCTGGTTTCAGATGTATATTTTGCTGTGTGGACATGCTTTGAATTTCTGTTTCATCTTCCCATTGTTTGTCTTACACAAGTAGTTGTCAAAGTAGCATGTACTGTATTCATTCTCTGGTCAGACCACTGGAAATAAAAGAAGTTTGTGGGTGGAACTGGTATATGTGTTGAGGATCATGTGAAGTAAAAACATACTGAACATGAAGGTGGCACAAAGAGCCAGTGGGGTTTATGTGGTCATGTGGGAAGGAGCTGTGGAAAAGACAAACCAGGAAGCTCAGGATATGCCTGTGGGTGTCTGTATATGCTTTGGATCTCGGTTATGCTACATCAATTTGGAGTTGGCATATAAACTGAAAAATTTCCATTAACTATGCTTGCAATGTGAAGAATTATGTCGCTTTCAGGCATGGTACACCATCTACAATGTCTTTACATAGTATAGTTTTTTATGTTTGACATTTGCCCTGCATTTGCATCCCTCCGTCCTAAGCAATTTGGAAAAATATTCTTGATTGTGATTAACAAAATTTTATGTTACCTAAATCATACAAACTGCAGTTTTAAATGATACTATTACTGTCCTTGTAATTTTAGTCTCTTATACAGCATATATCCTATGCTACATATATTGCTTCAGGTACATTTATCCAGGTACATCTTCCTGATTTGATCCAGAGTTCAAATCAGGTGGAGGTGGAAGGAGAGCTACTCTCCACTACTTATCCTATCTCTTATTTTATTCCCATAACCCATGATGCCTTGCATAAATTTTGTTCATGAAGTCCATACATGTATTTATCCATATAAATAAGTGATCTTTTGCATGTGAGATGCAGATTAAAATGTGGGATTATCAAATATTATAACTGAAATTTGGATAACGTGATCTTAGCTACACCTTTATATTTTAAAGACCGTAAGGATGATCAAAGGAAACTTACCAAAAACCTACCTGTGCCTACCTACTAGCGAAAGACCCTTGTTATGATTAGAGACAAGTAATACCATCAATTAAAATCAAATAAACCTCTCAGATACCATTTTATAATAAAACCAAAGAAATGTTCTGGAATAAAAAGCAATGCTCAGGTTAACCTACCTGGAATCAGAGTAGTAATGAAGTGAAATTGACAACCATGAGAGGAAAAAACAAAATGTAGGGCTAACCCTACACTTACAACTTTCACTCTGACATGGCCCTGACCAAATCATTTGACTAATTTCTTTCCTCTCCTTTCTGCTTCACAGTAAACAATGCCTGCTTCATTTCAGCCAAGCATGCTCTTGCTGGGCCTCACAAAGGGGGTAATCACGGAGGGGATGAGTTGTGTGATGATTTACTTGTATTGTCTGTGTGCGCCTGCATGGTGTAGTCTGAAAATATTGGAGTTCTCGGAAACCTTGATGAGGCTTTCAGCAATGCACTTAGCCTTTCAACACAATGGGAAATGTCCCATTGATGTCATGGTTTGCAATGATTCTGTGATGGATTCAGCTTAAAATATCAAATACAGAACTAATTTAATTTTAAAGTTTCTGAACAAAAATCTGACTTGAAAGGAGGATAAGTGATTTTACTTTTATAGATTCTAAAAAAGACGTATGATAGAAAATACAACTGACGTTTAAGAGCAGCTTTACTATATGGACTGAACTAGGCATGAACCAGTGAGAGATTCTCACGGTACAGCTTATGTAAAAATACCATGAATTTTCTGTATCAAAGTATTTAGCCTTCGATTTTAAAACTAAAACATATGACATGGTCCACTTCCTTTTCATCTAAACAAATAAGCTTGTGTGTAGCAACAGGTAAGGTAGGGAGGCAGTGTGCTATTAGGTATGTTCCATACAGCCAAAGAAATCTCCAATCACCCTGCTTATTTCTCTGGAATCTCATTAAAAAGATTTTGAAAGGTCAGAACAGTATAATGGCAATTTTAGCAGTTTTAAAATTGTAACTGTGTAAAACCAGTTTGTCTTCATACTAGTAGCCAACCCATGCCAGCACTGAACCATACTGAACTGGACTATGAGTATCCTGAGAGCTTATCTGCACCAATTTATTAAAAAGGGAGGAGAAGGACAATGTTGGTTTTAAGAACCAACGTTGTTGATAAAGAGTGCACCACAGGTCATAATAAGATAATCATAAGTTTACACATAACAATACAGAAATTAAAAGAAGAGAAACTTGAAGGAAATATGAAATATATGCTGGGATCACATGAAAGCAATAAATGGCTTTTGGCCTAACGTTCCAAAGTTACAGCTGTCATACAGGGTAAGCATAGATAATCACACCAAAAACTGGCTTAGTATTTCACTTTACCTTTACCAGCTTATTATTATCTTAGCAATAAGCTGAGTTTGCGCTATATGATCACTAGAAGGTGTCAAAACTTATTCTTCTGTACTGGTACATGATTAAAAATATGCAGAGAAGATGCCATTCTGCCAAATCATTCAACACCACATTCTTGCTCATATTTTTCTAGGCACTGTATACAAAAGCAGCAGACAGTAACTTCAGAACTTAAAACAATAGGAAAAGGCCAATCTGAAAGACTCCAGCTTTATTAGACTGTCAAAAGTGATGGCCGCCGAATAGGAACCGCAGGTTGCTGGATGCTTCGTGGTCAGAAACTAATCCAGACAGCCTCATAGTCTTTTTTTATAATGGATATAATGGAGGGTGTTGTGCAAGATGAATAAAAAGGAGAACCACAAGTTCACTTACAGCACTTTGGATACATAGTTGTGTGTGCAAAAAGGCACATTCATGAAGGCTGTTCCACATCTATGTCTCAGGGTGTGATATCCATTGAGGGACAAGACTGAGTATGGGTCAGTATTAGATTCTCACAATATGATAAGGTAGAGTGGTATTTTCACAGAAATTTTAAATAAAGATGTCTAGCCATCTATCCATCCATCCATCCATCCGTTATCCTGGTGTCTATCTCCAGCGACATTGGGCAAGAGGCGGGGCACACCCTGGACAGGCTGCCAGTCCATTGCAGGGCAATCTTTTAAAACAGAAAGCAACAATTATTCCAATAGCTGTTACAATAAGCAGACATAATGTCATTTATATTGATATAAAACCTCTGGGGATTATTGTGCAAAGAAGGATTCTTCATAGAATGAGAAACAGACAACCCTGAGAACCTCTTCAGTGACTGTCATACAACAACATAGTGTCTTCAGTCTGAGGCTTCTTCAGAGGTGCTGTAAAACAGACTGCTACAGGAGATCCTTCTTGCCCACAGAAGAACCTTGGATAATATGAATTACAAAATTTTATTTCCCTTTTGGATTAATAAAGTTTTTTTAAAAAATTAATTGAATGTATTTCCATTTCCAGTCATGTAATTTGCAACATTTGCTTATTTTTATTTGTTTCCGAACAGTAGAATTTGTCTTTCTTAATGGTCTGGTGTTACTAACTAACATTGATGACCTGAATCAATGACTTGTCTTGGGGTGAAATAGATTCTCAGTTCCTTGTTAAGTATGAACAATGTAGACCGTTCAGATCACTGGAGACTTGCTTACTCAGGGTTCCCTTAACCAAAACTAGACAAGAAAAGGCAGCATCTCGTTTCTGTACTTTTTAGTCCTGGAAAAACATTTTGAAAAATCTGTGAACAGTGATTTTTAATATTTCATTTTTAGCTAATTTCAGTTTCAAATTGCTTTATAACATTTCTTTCTTTTTATGCAGTGCCTGCTTTTTTGTGTATGAATGGAGCAATACAAATAAACTTTGCCTTCTGTTAGGTAAGGAAAATGTAAAAGAGTCTGCTTTTATCTATCTGACTGGCAGTGTAACAAAAGGTAGGGTAGAGACACAGAGTTTTCACTCTGTGAAACAGAAAACCCTGGTCACTCCACCATGTTTCATTGCATTTCATTAAAGGAACCATGATACTTAGGAATGGTATGATGAAATTGTTTTATGTTTTTTAAACCATGTCTGTTGAAAACCTCTTTATACCTTGATGTTGACATACCTGGTTAAGACTGGCTTTCTTGCCATCTGCACAGGTGCCAGGATCACAGAGGGTTCTTGTAGTTCCAACTCCCTACTGCCTCAAGCTGCTAAAACAGACAGAAACCGTTGTTTTGCTTGTGCTTTTGCATCTAATTGGATCATTTTTCAAAAATGTGCGTGTGTCCTGTGAAGGATGTCTGACTATTTCAAAACAAGGCCCTAAACGTTTTGCTTCTGCTGACTGTTTAGAGAGAAAACAAGCCGAATGAGACAGAGGAAAGGCACTCTTCAATTTCCTTATCTCTGATTCTCTCTGGTAACTGTCCAATATCCTTGCTCTGTGTGTTTGCGCTCCATCTTTTCCTGCAGAGTCCAGTCTATGTAACCTGTCTCCATGAGCTGACTATTTTGCTTTGCTTCCCACTCTAACAACCTCCATATGGCAGACAAATGGATACTGGACTTTTTTTTGCATGAAATAAGACAGAAATTATGGCTTTCCTCAGGTCTCATGTGAATAACCAAGCGCACAGAAACACTGATGGTTAAATCTCCACAAAACAAAATGCAGGATAAAACTAAAAATAGGACATATGCATGCATGACTTCATCCTGAACAAATTAGAAAACTAAAATTCCTAATCTTGGCACATTTATACAATGGAGAAAAAAAATCCTACTTTATGAAATAATTGTGTAAAGTAATAATTGTGTAATTACATGTGGAAGACTTATTGGCGTTGGTATAAATTTAACTTTATTAAAACACTTTTGATGTGGATTTGATTAAGTTGATTAGCGTCTCTGAAAACTTTTACCTAATAATCTTTGTCCTCCTGTTCCTGGAATATATACATAATGTGGCAAAGAGCCTTATCTCTCTTCAAAGAGGGAAAACCACACTGCAAAAACATAAAATCTTACAAAGTATTGTTGGTCTAGTATCTGCTGCAAATATCTTGAATACATTTGAAATAAGACCAAACTAACTTACAGGTAACTTTTCAACATGACATAGGAGCTTATTTTAAGTCAATAATTCCTTAATATTGATGAAAAAGTTCTAGTTATAAGTGAAATAATCTGTTAGTCGAACAAAACATTTCTCCATATAATAACTTAAAATGTCTTGTCCCAGTGGCAGATTATTTCACTTATAACTTGTACTTTTTCATCAATATTAAGGAATAATTGACTTAAAACAAGTTCGTATATCTGCTGAAAAGTTACTTGTAAGTAGGTTTTGTCTTATTTCTAGTGTATTCAAGATATTAGCACTAGAAACTAGACCAAAAATGCTTGGTAAGATTTTGTGTTTTTGCAGTGCAAAAGAACATCCATCCATTGTTTATACCACTTTTCTTTGCAGGGTTGTGGGTTCTTGTCTCTAGCAGCCATTACATGAGAGGCAGAATACTCAGAACCCACGCATGCACAAAAAGAACACCCAAACTCTGTGTTGAAAGACCCCAAATTTGAACCCAGGATCAATTCTGGGATCCTGGGTTCAAATTCTGTCAGCCAACAGAATTACCATCTACACCACCATGCAGCTCACGAGAGAATGTACCATTCAAGTAAGGCAAATGTATGTTGATGTTTATAAGAAGGGAAATGGGTACAGGTCAACAGTTTCTCATCAAACATTTCTCATATCTATAGTCAGAGCAATATGAGAGGGTTAAACCAGCACTGGTATCAAGGTTCGATATAAACTTACCATTATATCATGCATATGGTTTATAGGAAAGTGCCAGACTGACTGGAATTTTCTTCAGCTTTATAAAACATGGACCTGCAGGCTATTTTTCTGTGTGAAATAATTGGAACAGAAACAAAAGATACATTTGTGTTTAAAAGTGATGCCCATAAATATTTAGCATGCTGCATTTACTCAAATTAAAAATTGGTTATTTCCTGCATGCTCACCTGTTAAAAACACATATGTGTTCTCAATGCAATTGTCAAGCACAGACAATAGAAGGGCAATAATTGCCTTCAATTAACAACCCAGTTGGTAGTAAACTGGAAATAAAAATTCAATTGTTAAATTAATTAGACATCAGACAGTCTGATATGTCTATGTTTGATGCCAGTAAACTTTATCATTTGGGACCCAAATCAAATTCAGATTCATATAACCACATGTCTAAACAGACAAGAAGCAAGAACCATCAGAAGAGGAGGGATGTGACTGTTTTTTCCAAACGTGGTAAGAAAAATGTCAAAATAAGGATTAGATTGATATACTGAAATCAGTGGAAAAAGTCTAAATAGCCAAAAAAAAAAAAAGCATTATATTAATGACTCCCATCTACTATTTTTGATCTGCCCACTCATCATTAGTGGAACTTGAGATACATCTGATTTTAGTAAATCTGATTTCATATTTCAAGTTCTCTATTTCTCTTTTTTGTCCAACTTCCTGAGTATCTTTTCAGTCAACATCTCCCCGGTAAACCTTCCTCATCACTTCTCTGCATGGCTCAGACTGCAGCTGGCCCAAACCTGTTTTATAACCAGTAGGGCTCTCCTGGCCAGATGTACTTTGTATTCAGAGTTTATCTTACTCTTGGCTTTAAAAGCCTGGTCTTCTGCATGATTAAGAGTCAGAGAATGAGAGCAGACTTCAAAAGTTTTGGAAGAGGTATCTCCAGAAGCAAAAGATACAAGAAAGGAAGGGCAGACTAAGTACTTTTTGATGATGACATATTGAATTCAGTGTGCATTAACTTTCTGCTCATGGTATTTGCCAGCACCATGAACAGAAGACACTGAACTCTGTTCAGTGAGTCTTTTATTTTATAGCATAACTCTGTCTTGCACTCTAAGAACTGAATAAAAGTTACATCCCAAACGCCACTGCTAATCTGTTTTATCTCTTTATTGCTGTTGAAAAAATGTTCTAGGTTCCAAATCCATTTAGTATACCTGATATTTATTACCATCACTGCTGTTTGGAGTTATTGTAATGGTTTCAAGGTTTCCCATCCCACAAGCAGCAGACCACTGGTTGTACATCTGTAATGTCTGCATTTGCGTTTTGAGGATGAAGCCATCAAAGACTTCATGCTCCACTCATATATTGTGCAACATGTTATATAGGCACAGTCTGGTCTGCATTAGGCTTTACAACATTATTCAGTATTACCCAAGACAAATACAGCACAACAGAGCAGGACGTGCATCAAAACTAAATTTGAAATTGGCACTGATGTTTATAATGTTATCGTTTTTATGATTTAGAGCTGAGGCTAATTCCCCAATGTTTTTTTTTAACAACTCAAGCTATAATCAGTACCCAGATACCAACAGGTTGTTGTTTTCTTTCCAAATACTCTTGTGGCAGATGCACATTGCCAATTTACAGTTTCTATACCTCTTGAATTTTTCATCTTTGGTCACATGAGAAGCACAAACATCTGTGTATTCTATAATCTTTGATAGACTAACAAAAAGGGATCTATAAGTGTGAACTGAAATGGATGCTTTTCAAAATGTTTTATAAATAGAAATCTGAAAAGTGTGGTGTGTATGTTTATACAGTCCTTTTTATTCTGATACCCCTAAATAAAATCCAGCAGATCAACTGCCTTCAGAAGTCACCATATTAATCCTGCTGTGTGCTTTAGCTCAACCCATCTTCCTTGCTGAAGAAAAGTATGCTGCCACCACCATGTATGATCTCTGCCGCTCCTCCAGTTACAATGGGTCTAATGGCTGCTTTTCTGATTAATGCTCTCCTTGCCTAACCACGTGTTTAGGACAACCATGTATTATTAGCTTTGCAAAACTCATTTTAACTCATAGACAATGGATTGGTGGTTTACCATGAGATCCATGAGTTTAGAGCTGATTCAATGATTATAATGAAACTAATTATAATATAACCCTGCTCTGAATCTCTCTACAAAGGTACTTTAGACCTTTTTCCTTTGTCTCTATTCTGCTGGATGTTCACTATTGTTTTCTGACAATACTCTGAGGTCTTCATAAAACAGTTGGATAGAATAAACACATTTTTATTTAGGTTTCCTCCATTTAGAGGATATATGAAGGCAATTAGCTGCACTGAGTTTGATTTAGAGGCATCTGAGTAAAAAGGGTCTGAAACAAGTGCATGGCAAAATAAAAAAGGAATCCCTTTCCTTCAGCTTCACAATTATGTATTACTTTGTCATCTTAAATCCCAATCAATTATGTTAAAATTCATTGTTTTGAAATGACAAAAGGTGGAAAGAAAGAAAACAACACTTTTGTGAGGCAAATTCCCAAGAAAACCCAAAAATATTGTTAGTTTAATTTGGTACAATTCCAACTGTTTACAAGTTAAATAATGTTTTATTATTTTCAAATCTAAATGCTTCTATCACAATAGAAATATCAGACATTTTACAAAACTTGTTTTCACAGTTAAACTATGTCTAATTCACAGTATGCCACTTAGAGAAATTTGTGAAATTTCCTTTTGGCTTTTGAGGCCTAAAAACGTGCTACAATTCAACAAATGTTCTGTAAGGTCTCTCAGAGTTCAGGCTAATGTACTATAACCCAGTACATGGTTTTGTAGCATGCTTATGAAACAATGCATGTAGAGAATATTTAACTTTCTTTTTTACAATAAATTCAACCCAAAATGAATTATGAGGGTAAGGAAGGTTGATTAAGAGTCTTCTTGAAACTCTGAAACTGAAAACCTCTCGAACACAACAAGAGATGCAAACATACCACAGCTGATAGATGTTTGTTGGCTGCTGATTCAAATGAATAAGGAGATATTGAATCCCATTACATATCTACTTGTGAGTATATCAAAGTGCCTGCATGGACTAAAAAGACAAGGGGTCTGAAATCAAAAACCTTGGTTAAACTTTGTCAAGGTCAGAAAAAAATACTGTTTAGCAGGAAGCCAGGGCTGAAAAGGGGCAGGGTGAAAATATGTAACTTACAGATTTTCACTGTGTTTAAAGTACAATTTTAGCTTGTTCTGATTTCTCTTTAAGACCTTTAATTAAGAACATTTCAAATGTCTTTTTTTTTCTTGCCTACTTCAGACAGATGCCATTGCTCTCTTTTTGGTAATTCTGTAGTAAAATTAGCCTGGCCATTGCCTTCCTACGCAATTCCACTTGATTCCCATCTCCCTTCAGTGCTCTGTCTGGCATTTCTCCCATTGAGCTGGATTTCTCTGGTAGAATTTCTACTGGGCCAATCAGAAAACAGAAGGAGAAGTTGTGAACAATGATGCCAATTTTCTGCGCTGTTTTAGAATTGTAGCCTGCCTGTCGTTTCAGCAATGTTAGCAGAGGAAGTGAATGCAGCCATTCAGTCTGTGTTGATCACACTTACAAATATTGAATTAACAGTAACAGCCATCTTGTTTGGCTCGGCACTTTTCTCTTCACTGTGGGGGATGTTTGTTTACAGCACAGGCAATTTCCAGTAAGCTTCATAGCCTTCGAACTGGCACATTACATACGTCACAACCAAACATTAGTGACTGGGTAAAATTTGAAACTTTAGACCTCCAGCAAGCAATAGTTTCTCAATAGCCAAGGGTCCAGTCCCTCTATACAAAGTGTAGAACAAGGGGCCGGCTTTTACCAGGCTGCAGTAAAATAACTCCATTATTAAAACAAGTATTGCAATTGTAAGCAGGTCACAACGGTTAACAACAGAGGAATATCACAGTATGTAAAGTCCTGTGTGGTAATCATGTAAAAGACTGTCAATGATCAGTTTTTGGATCTTAAAATTATGAATAATTGTATGAAGGTGGCTGCACATGTGCATAAAAAGACACAACATTCCCAAATGTGAGAAATATTAAACAGCTGTGACCAGAGCAGTGAAAACTTTCAATACTATCCCTGCTTTTGTGGTTTCTCGGTTCCAAGTGTAGTTTCTGTTAGATTCAAATAATGAAATAATGCACTGCTGCAACAATTTATAAGGATCTTGCGGTATGAACTCAAAAAAGCACAGAATTGTTCAACATAAAGTATTACAGCAGATTCAGATATTTGTATGTGCCACAACAGGCTGAACAGTGACATATCTCTTGGTTATTTGACTTTGCACAGTCTACAAAGCAACCAGGCATTCAAGCTTCTTTCAATTGTTGCTCTGACATGATACATGGGACAATAGTAGCACATGTTTAAGTGTGAAACATCTTACGAAACTCAGGTCAAAGCCTTGGACCAGCCTGCTCATCAAAGACAGAGGGAGAATTACCCCGACACGCCCATTTATAAACAGGCACAGGCATTCAGGCAGAGACAGACACAGGTCTAATAAGTCCCAGCTGTGAATGCTTGCGTGATATGGCTAGACAACAATTAATGTGGAGAGGAGGAGGACGATTTTGACCCAAATGGAGATGGATGGCGAGTAGGAGAAACAGGAGACAAGATGCAATGTGAAGGAAAAGTGATAACAAAAAAGCTGGAGTGTTAGAAGATGGAGAGTGAGTTATATATACTCTCAACTTCAAGAAAGACAACAAATCCAACAGTAAACATATTCTAAAGATTATGGAAAGCTCAAATAAACTATAAATAGATTTATCACCTACATGTGTGAAAAAGGAACATGTAAAGGACCTAACAGTAAAATATTTCTGTTAGAGCATCACCTTTTAGTTTATATCTTTACACTTTGCTGTGCTGATACAGAACCACGGATTGTGCCCAAATCCTCTCACAGTGTCCATCACGACTGTCACCTAATAAAGAAATGGACTTCACAAACACCGACAAAGAAACTAACATTGACTTCAACTTCTAAAGTTTGAAAGTTTTCACTTTATTGTACTCATCGAATTTTGCAAGAATTTACAGCCATCTTACCACACTGCACCAATCATGGGCATGACCTCAGTATTGGATGTTTTATCACTATCTGCATAACTTCACCACTTTCAAATTATATTTACTGGATGATCCTCATGATTTTGATGACTTGATATTTGCTCAATGATTCTGATGATTTTCCTGTATACATGATTGATGTTTTTATGATGTGAAGCACTTTGAACGGCCTTGCTGCTGAAATGTGCTATACAAATAAACTTGAACTAAACTTGAACTTGAACTTGGCATTTCTGCACCCGCACCATCAGTTTCAACCTAGCTGTAACTGATGAAACACCAGCAGTTTCATCATGTCACCAGCAGAAATGAATGCATTTGGGGGGGTTTCAGTACAGTAGTGCTTTATGCTAGTACACGTGCCATCCTTCACCATAACTTAGCCTTGTAAAGTGCTCTCTGGACAACTTTCTCCAACTACAATCATAGAAAATGTGCCATAGATTCAGCACCAGATTCACATAATAGCTACACAGGAGCAGCACTGCTAAAAGTGCTCCTATAAAATCATTTGGCGATGTAACGGGGACAGAGGTGCATTTTTGATACACCCCAGAAACCCCTCCAAAAGTTTTCATCCATGTCATTTTTAAGGTTGTGATATAGTCTTAGTCAGGTGTAAGGGAAGCCTAATGTCCACAAAAAGAATTGTGAGTATTTCTGAAAATATTGCAATCATTCTCTTCCAAATTCTTACCATGTATTACTTTTTCATGCTAACCTGTAGGTTTAGCACCTATTCCAGCCATATGAAGCAGTAAAGAACAAACTAGTGAAGAACAGCAATGCATGCAGCCTCTCATTCCTGCATTCAATTTATGAACATCAAGAAAAGCCAGAAATGTCCCAGTGAGAATATTTTTGCCAAAGTGACAGTGAACATGTTGAGCATAGTGAAGATGAAGGAGAAAAGCTAAGTAATCAGTCAAATAGCATTCAATTGTATCTTTATTATATTGTTGTTGGTTTTTTTTTTTTTTACAATTTAACTGATATATCCTGATACACCCTGTTTTGCAGGAGGTATTTACCAAGTGAAGGTAATTTTACACACCTTTGAACACCACAAACTTAATAATAAATAGCCAATTTTTTTTTTTTTTTTTTTTTTGTCTTGGCTCTACCCTGACTAGCCATTGGATGGAAAACTAATGTCTGTATTTAAGCAAAGATTGTAAGATGGACTGTAATTAATTTCTTTAAAGAACCCCACTTCAACAAATCAGAGTAATTTCTTTGATGTGGTCCTGCAATGCACCTGTCATCTGAAAACAATGCCACATTGATTGACTAAAATACTTGCATGTTTTTTCACTTAAGACTCTGTTAAGCAAACAAATAATGCAATAATCACCTCCCAAAAAAGATTTTAAAAGGTAAATTCAGCTTTAAACGAACCACAACAGCTGGTCTAAAACCATCTAAATATCCCCACATGCATATAAAATCTCTATATATGTACAGGCAGCAGGGAAGAACATGAATGTATAAATTCCATACGGTTTCTTACCACACATGCACACATGCAGTTATGATTTTACATGTGGCCACCCCAGACTCACCCAGCTATTAAAGTTATTGGGTGGCAGCCCAGAAAAGAGTCTGTATTTGAGGTGGGTTCACAGAGTAAACAGACCTTTAAAACAACAACAAGTCATTGGTAAAATATTCAGCGCTGGTGGCGGCTCTGTGGACTAATAAGTCATGTATTAGCAGGTGACTTTTTTTGAAATTTTAGGGGAAATGTGTGGAGGTGTTTGCTTTTGAAATATAAAACATATCAAGCAGTGTTGCTGAATCATACAGGATGACAATGTAGATTTTTGATAGGGGTGGATTATTTTTTTACACAACTAAACCTATTCCTTTACCATTCAAACTTCCAAGCTTTTAAAAAGGTAAAAGCTTGTATTTATCTCACAATACTAAAAGACAAAATTTGCTCTTTTCAGTCCAATGTGATTAAAAATAAATGTAAAAACTGGAACAAAGGAGTGTAAGTTGAATGCCTTTTCTGTTATTTTTACCTCTAAAAACAAACTTACATTTGAAAACATTAAAGGTCACATGTTACACTTAATGTTTTTGAAGGGAAAGTTCAGTTTTTTTACCTTGGTCATTTAATAGGGAAGACTCACACAAAAAACAGCAGCAATTAAAAAGTTTTATTGACGCAAATGAATAAAGGTTTTTTTGGTGCTCGGACCCTGGCAGAATACATGTATGCTGTAAATTGCAATAAACATGGATGAACTTTTAGGTTTAGGATTAGAGACATCTCCCCCCCCCGCCCGGGGCCTGGACACTGGTGGTGGAGTGGAGGCTGAAGGAAGCCTGATGGAGCCGAGAGAAAATGAACAAGGGTGGAGAAGGAGCAGAGGTGGGTAGAAGCTCAACTGGGAGCAAACTGATCCATGGATGGAGAACCTTATAAGCAGACTTGCATAATGATTGGCTATGACGAGGAACGGTCCAATGGGTGCTGATGGATGCATTACACAGCGACTGGATGATGCAGATGAAGCTGGGAAGAGTCTTCCAGTTTGAATTTACGCCTAAGCTTAATTTCTCGGGGTAAAATCTAGCTAAATGCCACCAATCAAACTCACTCAAAGAAAGATTTCTGTCTTTTTTATCAGGTGTATTGGAGCAGGTGCACTTTTTACTTTTATTTTATCCTTTGTCTGAACTTACAGAGATTTACTCTTTTTCTCTCAATCTTTTCAAAACATCATATATTGTACATATTTTAACAGTCTTGCATTGTACTTTTTGTTGTTATGACATTATTAATAACAAAGAGGTGAGCTGTGCATCTTTAATGCCCAATACTGACACCAACATCTGGGGCTATTTGATGTCAACATAGTAGGTGAATGTTCCAGAATAGTGTTACTTATACATATTATTTAAATGTTATCTTTTTTATACTTATCCAAATCCTTTATGCCAATTTGGTCACCATGCATGGTTTCTATTATAATCAAAACTACACATCAGTTGATTGTGGCAAATCTGGAAAATTTATTTCAATGTACAGGCATTCATGATGCTCTTAGTAAATATATATTTTTCATGCCATTTCCCCCTCAATCCTAACATAATAATACAGCCACAGAAAGCTTGTTGGAAGAATGAGAGAATGGAGGTCGTATGGTTTTCTGTACAGACTGCAGAGTGTTCCATCCTGTGTAATAATTTAAATTTGGTGCAGCGTACCATGAACATATCATAACAGAGCAGAAAAAGGAAATTGTAGCATTTGAAATATAGCTTGAATGACTCACAGCATCCAGCTGTCTCTAACAAGCTACCTATGTGCACAATTTGGAGGTTTTAGTGCATCTTTCTTAGCATGGGACCTAATCCACCTGGCATGATGTGAATTTTTGCTTGTTTTTGGAGAGCGTAGATTTTTTTTGTGTGACATAAGTTGTGACTGCTGCTACCAGACTTGTGCATGACAGACCCACAACCTTGATCACAAAAGTTTTCTACATGCTCAGTCACACATAATCGGTTGGCCACTCCAATCTTATTGCATCCTAGAAGACCCTGTCGGGCTGATTTCTAATGTCATTTTGTAGTTGTGATCTTGTGTGAAGAGGGCATATTGGGTAAGAACCAAAGGTTTGTTTATATACATTTTGAAATTACGATGAAATTTATCAGTAAAGAGGCTAAATATTCCATTCTTTGTTGTACTATTTCAACAAGGGTTCAACAGACTAAACATAGATTAAAGGTTCTGTTGCATTTTGGGACACCTCACATCTTTTCTGGCAATACATCATGTACATTGTTTGTTCCCGATATGAAAGTGAGTTTCTTAATAAGGGGATTGTGTAATGTTTAAATATTGCAATACTTTTGGTTTATAGTAGCAAAACATGACAAAACTCCTAATTCATAATTTGTTTAAGAATTATTCATCAAGGAAACACTTTCTTATCCTGGAACAGACTCACACATTTCATCTGCAGCTTGGGCCATTCACCTAAGCAGTCTCCACAGACCATGGCGAAATGAAACAATGTTCACACTGAAAAAGAAAATACACTCTCGCTATCCAAGGAATGAGCTAGGAAAACAATCGAGCAGCACTGCTAGTGAGGTGGAAAAGTATTCCTCACACAAAAAGTCTACTTGAGTCGCCAGGGATAGTGAGACTCAAAGATGTAGCCACAAAATTCTTGCCCTGAAAACTTCATAAGAAAACAATAACTGTTGATCTTTGGAGGTTTGTAAAAAAAAACAGCCTGCAAATCATTTTATTGCAAAGCAGTAAAACTAGAATTTCTGTCAAGAAAAGTCTGTTGTCTTTTTCCTAATCATGGAGAGCTGTTCCAATATCAATACAATCCTTACAACACAAAGGCAACGTTTTTACATCTGGAGATGAAGTGTCTGCTATGCATGTGTAACATTACATACAGGAATAAGAGAAGATTAACCTTTAGCAGCAAAGTTTGAAAACCACACACACACACACACACACACACACACACACACACAGTGGAGTCTGTACTGTGTTTATTTTATTTCATCAAATTTCAGAACTCCAGTATGAGCATTGACAGAACTGTGAAACAGCAGCCAAACAAAGGCCAGACAGGACAGAACTAAGACCAAGAAATATTCGTTCACACGTTCCTAAGTAAACGCTGAGGTGTGCATCATCAGTCATATTTATAGTAAAGGTCTCAGTGTAGCTTATATTTGAACAACACTAAATTAAGACAGGGTATTTGCTATATGAGGTAATTTGGGGGATTTTTGTTAAGATTTAAACAAGTCTAAAAAAAGAAACTGCATTTAATCAGGCAATTAAGGAAGCGTCTGTTTTTTATGTTTTCTATTGAACTGAAACGGATTTGTTGTATTCCAGTCCAATGATAGAAAATTGCTGTGGGTGTTTTAGAGCAAACCAGGAACCTGCAAGACTGATTGCTGCCACAGATTGGAAAATGTCAGTACACCGATGTTACTGTCCGAGGTAAAGCCAGTTTTACACCAGGATGAACTGGGAGAGTGACAATCAACAAAGAAGCACCTTCGTCAAAACTGATACCTTCAAGCTGAGAAGAAATTTGTAGCTGCCCATTTGAACAAGCTACATGCAAAAAGGTTTTATGGTCAGATGAGACAAGTATGGAGCTATTTTACCACAATGACGTGTAGAGGTGTGTTTGAAGGACTGAGGATGAGGCTTGTAGACTTAACAAATTGTACGAGCTGTCAAATATGGTGGTGGTACCACCATACTATGGGGTTGTTTCACTGCCACTGCTACAGGTGCAAGACTACCTGTAACTTCATCATAAGTCACCACCAAATTAGTTAAAGTTGGACACAACTGAATTTTTCAACAGGACAATTATCCCAAAAATTAAAACCAGTCCTGATCTCTATTGAACATATGGGAACTGTGCTTGAAAGTTGGCTCAGTACCAGGAAACCACAAACCCTACAATTTCTCCCAAGAAGTATGGCCAGAAATCGAGCCTGGCAGCATGCAAAAGCACCTCACATAGGTCTCTTGAGGTTGGGAAATATTGAAACAATGTGTTCACACAGAATCTTGGAAACATCCAATGAAGACTCTGACCCTCAACCTTAACGTGTTTAAAATTGAAAAATTGTATTAGCATAGAAGTACTATTGGCATGAGGATTTTAAAATCTTTTAAAATCATTCTGTTCAGAATCACAGAATTAAATTGAGCATCACAATAATTTGCTGTGTAATTTAAGTTTCAAATTGCGATAAAAATAATGATTCTAAATTTGCCATTTTCCATGATTTCACCATTTATACTGGGCGCGAGTGATTTTTCATCAACTCTAAAATTCAGGAATTCATCTCATGGTGGATCAACGGTGTAGGAAATAGGTCTGGGCGATGTGGAAGTGTTTTATTGATCAGTTGATCAGTTATCCAAAATTTCCTTTCAAGCTGTTGTACCTATTTTCTCCTTTCACTCCACGTTGTTGTTTTTTATTTTTATGCAGTTATGAGGCACAGTGGCAAAACCTGAAACTGCTGCTGTGCAAGTTACTCAACAGATTGCTGCTAGTTAGTTAGTTAGTTAGTTAGTTAGTTAGTTAGTTAGTTAGTTAGTTAGTTAGTTAGTTAGTTAGTTAGTTAGTTAAAGCTACCAACCTTGCTTAGGTGAGAGGTTGAACAGCGAGAGCCTTTCCTCTGCCTACATCCCCCAGAATGCTGTGCAGTTCTGGAGGTCTGGGAGTCCATTGAAGTTATTGAACATTCTATTGGAGGTATTTTCTATTGATATTGATGTTGATATTGATATATATTGTTATTGATTAATTTCCCAGCCTGAGTAAGAAAACACAAAAAGGCTAAGAGACAGTATCTAAGTTGAAAATAATGAAACAAATGAGATGCAGAGAAACAAAAAAAACTGAGAAGAATCCAATAAACTAGCCAAGACAGTATATTTGAATAAGCTTATGATAACGCTGAGGCCTTGATTATACATGAGATGGGAGGTATTTATGCTGATGATGGATGATGTTCTTTTATGGAAAAATAATTTATATCATTACTAGACCAAAACTGCATATGAAAATGGATTGGTGCAGCCAGTACCCATTTTGACATGAAAAGTTCCCAAAAGGATGGCTTCAGAAAACTGACAAAACAGTCTGACTCCTCAGGGGTTCCCTGGGGGAATACCCTCATCAAAAGACATTTCAAAACTTCACAAACACTGCTGATTTTGAATCTGTTTGGACTACATGAACTGTTTGGTAGGTAATTTTAGGGTGTAGGATAACAAATTGGCCTCTTTCACCCACTCAAGTCAATCAGGAAAGCAGAGCAGAAAGACACAGGCAGATAGACAGAGAAAGAAGGGAAAGGACAGGTAATCACAGAACAGCACAAAGGAAAGGAAAAGAAAAGGACACCTGAGACTAAACCTAGGATGTGCACAAGAAAAAAAATATATACAGTATGTTTATCATACAAATAAATAACAAAAAAGCAGAAAAGACAAATGGCTCTTACGTCTCTGGTGGTCCATACTCTCACTGTTGCCACTCTTGATTTAATTGACTGGGAAGTAGGGAGATCAGAGAGTCAGCTTCTCCACAAGGCTTTTATCAGACTTGTAAAACAATAACAAATAAAAAATTAAAACAATGAAAGAGAAAGCAAAAAAAGAAAGAAAATGTAAAAGAAAATTAAACCTTGACATGCAGGAGAAAAGAGCACAGAAAAGTATGTAAAACAAAGTGCAAATTAGTGTCAGAAAAGTCGGAAAAATAGAGGAAACAAGTGGAGCTGGTGGTCCATTCAGTTGTTCTCAGCTATATTTTACTACCTGAGTAGGAGTAAGTTCAGTAGAGCAGCAGTAGGAGTAGCAGACCTTCATCAAAGCTGCAGTCACTGCTTATTAGAATATATTACAGAACAGAACTAACCGGCCAGTGGGCTGATTACTGACTGGGTCCAATGGGAGGCCTCATTTGACAGGAATGTATGGAGGCTGAAATGGAAAACAGAGATAAACAGAGAAATTCCGTTTATAGACTACGTGTTTTAATAGGGTTTTATTTAAAACCCCAGGAGAAGGCTGTCTGCTCTTTTATTTCCGTCAATCTCATTTAGATTTTTAGATTCTTTTTTGGTTTAACTGACTTCAGTCTTCACTAAAATATATGAAGCTGTATTTCCTACCTGAAAGTTTGAATGTAGGCTGGAAAAAATGAAATAAGTATGACAAACATAGTACCATGGGCACAGTGTGACTTTCTTAGTTATTCATGGTTCTGTTTCACATTTAAGACTTGATTTCAAATAATTTAACTTAAAATTTACAGTAGTTGAACTAAATCAATTGTTTAATATGGAAAACACCAAAGTCACAGTGAATCCCACATCCCCCTTTTGCTCCTGCTGTTTGTGCTCCAAAATTAGCTTAGAAGGAGTGCTATTCAATTCTTCATTTGAATATTGTAAGCGTATGGCATAATTGTAAATCTGCCAAGACATGGAAGGAGAGATTTAATCAGAAAAGCACCCAACAGTTCGATGGTAACTCTGAAAGAGCTGTAGAGATCCACAGCTCAGGTGGAAGAATCCAGTTTGTCCTCCTCTCCACAAATCTTCCCATTATGAAAGAGGAGCAAGAGAGAGTCATTGTTCAAAACACAGTATACAGTAAGTAGTCGCTTTGGCAGTTTGCCATAAGGCTTCAAGAGACACGGCAGATATGTGGAAGAAGGTGCTCAGGTTAAATGAATTCATAACTGCACAATTGGTGGACATACAAAACATCCTGCATGGCAGAAAAATAAAATGCCAATCAGTCTTAACAAAATATCCCCTAGATGAATGAATGACCTTTCCTTTCAGCACAGACAGGGAAGCTGGTTGGAGCTGAAATACAGTTGATATTGTTAGAGTAAAATACAAAGCAATACTAGAGAGAAACCTGTTTGAAGCTGCAAAAGATTGGGGCACACACCTTCCAGCAGGACAGTGACACTAAATATACAGCCAGAGATACAATAAAATGTTTCTTTGTAGCATATTTGTGACTTAATGGCAAATATTAAGGCTGGTTTAATGTTTCGTTTGTGTTTTAGAGTTGAACTAAGTGCTGTCCCTTTAAATTATCAAAGTCCAGTGCTAAATTTAAGTGACAATATGTGGAAAGACTTTAAAACTGCTGTTCACACTCACTGCTTATCCAATCTGACTAAGCTTGAGTTATCACAGTGTTTATCCAGTGGGACTAGTTAGGAATGTGTGCAGCACTTTTCAGATTTTATTTTCCAAAAAATTTAGAAACCATATTTGAGTTTTCTTGTTCTCTACCATCACATGAAAAGTCCCCAAAATCAATAGATGTTTGTGGCTGTAATGTGACAAAAATGTGAAAAAATGAATGTGTCATGAATACATTTAGAAGTCTCTGACTAAAGTGGCTATAAGCAAAGGGATGGGGGCAAGTTGAGATTGGCCTAATTGAACACTGGTTGTGTCTAAAATAAAACTAAATTATAAAAGTAAGAGAAAAGTGGAGGGAGGTATGGAACAGGTGGCATCTCTCATTTAGATCACAGATGTACCCAGCAAGAATTATTACCACCTCGACCATAAGACACACTGCTTGTGTGTGCATAAGGACACAAAACACTACCGTAAATAAAACCACATTGACATCGAAATAACTCCAAGAGGTTTGTTTCTGCAGACATGTGATTTAACTAGAAATGTATGGATGTCTTTGTGTCAGTTGTTCATTTTCGCAGCATCCATGTCCCCTAAGCACATCATCATTTTATTTATATTGCTTAGAATCAGTTTAATCAATTTTTATATATATCACTGGGCAGTTCTTTGAACTAAGGGACATTATGTAAAGGTTGTGATATATTAGGTATAGAAGTTATGGGTATAGGTTTTATTGTTCTTCTGCAATGATTCTGTGAACCTAAGGTAGGTTCACCACCAGTTTCATGGGAGAAAAATGCAAACAATTATTCCTAAAGAAAGTAGAGCTTGTAAAATATCTAATTTTTGATAAATTAATCCCATTTTTGTCCACATTCTATTGACCCTTCATAAACATCTCCGATTACATTACTACGGGCTTATTTGTGTGTGCAGTGGGGGTAGACAGTGTGGGGGGTTGATTCCTGGAACTCTTAAAATTGCATACGCATGCACACACACACACACACACACACACACACACACACACACACACACACACACACACACACACACACACACACACACACACACACACACACAGTTAACTAGACATGGATGATAAGTTGGGCAACAATTCAGATCCTGACTGCTGTGTTCAATTAAGCAACAGAAATGAAACTCCACCACTTTACCTCCCCATAATCCTTACAATATGAATGTGGCTCTTTTTAAATAACAACTAATGTCAAGCTATTAAAAAGACTCAACAAAATCAAATAAAATATGCTGTGAAGTTTTCTTATATGGGAACCTGAGCTGATTATGTAGAAGTGCTGCTCAGAGTAGGTCCATATTATTATTTTGTTTTTTAAAAATAAGTTATTTCTTTTGACTAAATCAGTATGTTTGAGTGCTTTAAATCATTTTAATGCGTATTGGCAGAAGAAATAAAGAATGCATCCAGAAATTAGTTTTCAATCTTGCTACTACCTAACACAATGGCAAATTAAATATGGCAACCAACTGATGCATTGTTCATGAAACTCAGAAATGGAAAACTCACAAATTTACAGATAAATTTTCTAAATGTATTACCTGGCACATAGATTACAGTATATCTTAAAATGGATTTGGAAAAATCCATCAGTCTATGGATAGAAATTGAACAAACACTATGTATGGAAATCTGCAGCTTGGGTATTTCATTTATCAGCCCTTTAATTAAGCAGCATAGCTTTTTTTTATGTCTTCAATTCTCCAATGCAGATGAACACCCATTTGGAACAACCCAGACATTATTCAAAAAAGAGCTTAACTTTATGGAACAGTAAAGGAAGAAGTCATTTAGAGAACATATTTGATGGAAAAGATTTTATACCCTCAGTGTTTTAGAAGATTAACATGCTACTGATAAAAATAAACCTTATCAATTTCACTAGCTAAAATCTATTATTTAGTCCAAATTTAAAATGAACTTCCTTGAACTTCAACCCCAAAAGTTACTCTAAAAAACCTAATTAAACTTTCAGAAGCAGTTTTAACAACCTCACTTTCTAGTAAATGGGAGGTTGATTTATCTACAACTACAGATTTACTTTTGGAGTAAAACACTTTCAGAATGACCCACTCTGTGGGGACAAGTCCTTCAAACAGATTTTCCCACCTGAGCAGTGGCTCTCTAAAGCTCCTTTAAAGTTAGCATTGAATTCCTGGCAGCTTCTCTAATTAGTACTCTCTTTGTCTGGAGAACAAAGTGAAGGAGAATTTGTGCAAAGGAAAACAAAATGGGGAACAAAATGAACTACAAAAGTGCCATCTGAACCTCAGTGTAAATATCTTTTTGCACAGCATCTCCTAATCCTGGCCTGCTACGTATTTGAACCTTGTCATATGTGAAGGAAGGGAGGCAGAAAAGAGGGTTAAAGTTGAGCCACGGCTGATGTGTTTACCTACAGAACCAAATCAGTATGTGTCTGTGGGAAGAACAACAATGCAGAGACTCAGTTTTATCCAAATAGTTTGTTTCATTTGTGGAGCTCTGAAATCTGACTGTGCATGCCCCTAAACACTGTTATTGGCTTTAGCCTATGTGTTTTGCATGTCATTGTGTAGTTGCAGGTTGCTGATTGGCTGGTCCAGGTGTTGGACTGCACATCTAGCACTGGCTTTCAGGACTCTTCTAATCATTTATCATCAGTGTGTAAATGTGTGTGTGAATGACTGAATGTAGTGTAAAGCACTTTGGAGACATCTGGACTTGATAAAACGTGATACAAGTACAGGCCATTTACCATTTAGCCTTTTAGATGTGTTATTTAAATCCAGAATTCCTGACAAAAAATGTGGTTGTGATATAATCTAAGCAGTTGTTTTTCTGAGTGTTTTTTGAGTGATTTATTTTATTTACTAGATGATGGCGAAAAGATCTGCAGCAGCCATATCTGTTCAATTGCAATTTTTTAAATTCCACATTTTTTTTAAAGATATTTGTTTTCAATTATGTTGGTCTACTTTTCTTAACATAACTTTTTTAAATTTTCCTTTTCATCCGTTATTTACAAAAAACCCACCAGTTCTGCAAAACTCAGAAGACACATTAAGCAGTGCTTATTTGTTAATACTCTGTTTTAAGTACAACTTTTATGCAGAAGGATCTGCGTTTAGTCCATGATTATGTTGATGCATTCATCACATTCCTGTGTTAATATTTGTGCAATCTTAGATCTTATAACAATGACTCTTTATGTGCGTTGTTTTCTTGTTATAGTACTGTCACAATCCACAAACAAGACATAGAATGGCAGAAATTTATTATAATAATAAATAGGAAAACATTTTAAAAACCAAAATGATGCCTTGTGACAGACACGTAATCAAACAATGTGAAAATATTTCATGCTCTGGCCTGATAAAGTTTCCATATTATTCACATTCATTAAAGACATCCTTGACAACAATCCTTGTAAAATTGAAGAAGAAAGATTTAAAAAAGACAAAAATACACTTACATATCTCAAAAAAGATTCTAGTATTCATGGTATTTATTTTTAAGTTTGAGTAACTTTTAATATGATTTAACAAAAGCTTTCCAGTTTAGTGATATGTGTTGTTTTTTTGTTTATTTGTTTCTTAAAAGTGGCAGTGTGGGTTAAAAATCTCCTCTGAAGATTCATTTCCCACTTCTTTTTCTTTTCATTTTACAATCTTACATTTCTACATTCTTCATGGCTTGTTGAGATTCCTCTTCCTAAATTGTGGTTTCCTTTTGCCATGGTGCTTATTGGACTGAACCTTAGCATGGCTAATATTGTAAATTCCTTACCCTTTTTCTGTTTTCATGTTGGGAGCACAATTATTACACTTTCCTTTGTTACAGAAAGCAGACAAATACTTGTTTTGGTTTAGAAAATGCAATAGATACTTATTTTGAGCAATATAGTTAGAAACAGTAAACATCAGGAGAAAAAAACTGTAGGTTATAAGATTTTAAAACTAAAGAAAACAAGTGCATCTCAGATTAAAATATTAAATTTATTTTAGTAATTAATTTGAAAAAGTGAACTTAGATGTATATTCTTTTCCAAATTATTCAGCAGAAAAAAATTTATGAACTACAAAATGTGTGCAGCACATCTTTGGTTAGTAGCTGAAACCTCTTGGGCTATCAAAGATTCAGTTTCTAAATGGGAAATCAGATTTTCTCCTTGTGATATAAACATTAAACAAAGTAGTCGTGGAGCAGTTTTGCATGTAAAATATGTACATGCATCTGCAGTCATTAAAGTGGGGATTGTATTCTGACATATGATAGACATCTAGTTACTTTTTTATCTTGTTAAGGAAGATTGATAATGAACAAATTGAAATTCATTAAACCTAACATTATAATAGTTTATAGAATGAAATGTTTGAGCAGGGAAAATACTTACGTTTGTGAGTATGTGGTAGCAAAACAAAAACCCCTTCTTTCGAAGTGAAAAACATTTGTCCTCGAATAACTTAGACACCCCTAGACATCACTTTGACTCAGTTTACAAAGAGTACTACATTGCTATAGATTAAAGCATTTGTCCACCTTCTGTTGTCCTTCACTTCTAAGAATAGTTAAGGTAATCTGCACTGAATTAGTGTTACAGACAGTTTTATCAATATTGATATAATCGTAAACTAAACACGGCTGGAATGGAAAGTTTTCCCCTTCCAGCCTCCCTCTGTCTCTACATATCTTCCTTTCAACTTGTCAAAAATGGACCTGGCAAAAAGCTCAACAAATAAACTCAAATTGTTCTTTTTTAATTTTTTTATGCTGAAAATATTTGTAATATTTTTAGTTTTTGTTCATTCAGAAAATTGTGATTTTATCATTTATATTTTTTCTCTCATTTTTTTCTCTGTTATGTCACCCTGCTCCCTTCTATTTTTACAACTTCTGCCTCCACTTTTCTATACTTTCCTTTACACTACTTCCCTCCACTGGCCTCCTAATAGCTCACCCACCTATTCTTTCCTCCATCACGCCCACAGACCCATCAGTGCTTTTGAGTCCAGACTTGTATATCCATTAGTCAGTGTTATCTTTATGTCAACAGTTCCTCTCAAATATTTACAATAGGCCCTAGTTGGGAGACAGACAACCAGGGGTGGGATGATTCACCCTTTGTTAACAAAAATCCACCCAAAGAAACACTGAAGTACTTGGAAAAACATGCACAGAAGGAATGGGGGTAATAAAAAATCCTAAAACATGTTTAGTATACTGAAGTACTTGACCTTTTACAAGTACTTGATGTTTGCTCAAATTCAGTTAAAACAGGAAGCATCCAACAGGAAAGTAGCTGTTTAGAAGCTGCTAATTGGGTGCAGTTTTATCCTAAAATATATGGGTGGAAATAAATCCCCTAGTATTCACACTTCCGTATCTGTAAATGGACAAAAATTTCACATGGAATGAAAAAATGTGGTTGACTTAATCTCACTTGATCACTAACAAAAACCTGTATATACAATAAGACTCGCAGAATTGCAAGTCTTGCTCCCGAAGAATTGCAGTTCTTGCTTCAAAATGTATTATTTCAATCATTTTCAGAGCTTTCAGTTTACACTACTAAAAAAATGTTACTGGCAGATGTACTCCATCATTGCTTCTATTCCTATGAAGTTTTCTGCTATGTGTTTGAACTGCCTTCCAAATATTTGACCCCACTGGAAGCATTACGTGCAGCACAAAAACCTGCATTCCAATATTTGCAATAACTTAGTCAAATAAGCTGGGTTTGCAGTTGCTGTCAAAAAACAAACAAACAAAAAATAGATAAAATAAAATAAACTGAGTTTTTAGTTTAAGTATTTTGGGGACTTGAGAATGGTTTCCATCCCAGTTCCGTCTACTACGTTATATTAAGGGGAACCAGGGCCAGAACGGAAACAAATGAGACAATAATTCAAGCTCAGGCTATTAACTTTTGAACATTTGTGTAGGGTGTGGAAAACAAGGCTCTGTCTGACTGTTGTCTCAGAGAGTTGCTGCGGATAGATGGTATTTAAAAGGATTTACAAATAAAACTCTGAAGTGTGTGGTGTGCATTTGTATTCAACCACCTTAAGTCTTACTTTGTAGAATCACCATTTCCTGCAATAACAGCTCCAGCAAATTGTTGCTCATTCTTCTTTTCAAGATAACCTCAAACTTAGTCGCATTGGATGAAGAGAATTTATGAACAGCAATTTCTAAGCCTTAGCAAAGATTTTAATTTGGAATTAGGTTTTGTAACTTTGGTTATATTTAATGTAATTATCCTCCCTGAAGGTGAACAGTCTTTTGCAGCACTTAACATGTTTTCTTTCTGTATTGTCCTGTAGTTAGTTCCACCCATCTTCTCTATAACCTCTGACCAGATTCCCTGTTCCTGCCAAAGACAAACCTCCCCCACCGCATTATGCTTCCACCACCATGTGTCATTATGGGAATGGTGTGTTTAGGGGACTAAATGGTAAATGGCCTGTACTTATATAGCGCTTTATCAAGTCCAGAGAGCCCCAAAGTGCTTTACTCTAGATTCAGTCATTCACATACACATTCACACACTGATACTGCAGACTAAGCAGTGTTAGTTTTCTCTCTCACACAGCTTTTTGCATTTAACAAGCCTATGATGCTTTATAGAACAGACACAAATACTGACTAATTAGGTTACTTCTAAAGCCAATGAGCTGCACTGATTTTTATTTAGAGGTATCAGAGTAAAAGGAGGGATGAATATTAATGTACACCACATTTTTTAGATTTCAGTTTGTAAGTGTTGAATGCACTCTGCTTGTTTTTTCACTTCTATACACTGGGTCAGTGTTTCTGTGCTTTTACCTCTACCTTCCTGTCCTCTCAACCTTCGGCCAATTATAGCCAATGGCTACTGATACTAAAACCTGGGTCTGCTGGAGCTCACTTCCTGATAAAACTTAATGATTCCTTTCCATCGTCCCCACAGGCCTGCTCAGGGAGAGAGATCGCTACAAAGTCAACAACCTGATGCAGTCATGCTAGTCATGATCAGATTCTGATTTTTGGATGTTTTACTAATTAGCATGAAATGATCAGCTACACTTTCTGCATTATAATTGTACTGAACTAGAATGCATATAACAAGGTCTGACTCTGGCTATATCAGTTGGTTGCACTGACAACATATTTTTATTGTGATACTTTATAAATAAACTACAATGAAAGAATTTGAATTAATTTGCATCAAACCAAGCAAAAGTGAATCAAATTAGATTGAACTGACTTGTTTGACTTGATAGGACTTTTGTTAAACTAAATGAAACATGAAATGAAACAACTGAATTGAATTGACTTGAAATGAATTTTTAACAACTAAACTGAATTTAGTTAAACTGTATGGAATTAATTTGAATTGAATCCAATTGCATTTACAGGAACCAAGTTTAGATAAAAATAAATTAAGATGAGCTGAATGGAATTTATTATAACTTAAATAAAATAAATATAACGTATTTGAACTGAGCTGACCTGACTTGATTTATTCATTTGGATAAAACTGAACTGAGTTAAATGGCACTGAATTGAATCAAGTTCAGTTGAAATAGATGGACTTGAACTGAACCGAATTAAATACAACTGAATTAAATTGAACAGACTGGATTTGAACCAGATTTTTAAAAAATAAATTGAATTAAACTGAATTATTTGAACTGAACTAAATTTGAGTTGAATAAATTAAAATGAAGTGAATGTAATTTAATTGAACTAAACTAACTGACCTGTTCAGATAGAAAAGACCCCATAAATTTAACCACACAAATATAGCCCTCAATCAAAAGGGTTTTTTTAAACAGTATAATGCTGTCATCTTGAAAATAAAAATAAAGAGATGAGTTTTTGAGTTTGAATGGTTACAAGCAAAAATGACAAGAAGTCACTGTTTTGAATAAAGGCTTCAGTGAGACAGAAAGAAAAAAATATTCAACAAAAACATTTAAACTATTTTCTGTCCTATCTACACCACTGGTGACTTAATTTACTCACAATGCATCAAGGACACATTCTTTCCAACCACAGATCAGGCAGTAGCAGATGAAGCAAGAAAAACGAAACTAAACATACACTTGCAATATATACTGGCAGTGGCAGAAAGGCCACCCCAGGTTAACCACAGACATGTTGCACGTGTCTGCATCGTAACACTTACTGCTGGGGACACCCACCCATAACACAGGCCCAAAGGTCATAAAGAAAATAAGCAGATACTGTAAATCTACAATGAACAACACGTGTCGAAAGCAAATATGAACTTCAGGCTGTTCACAGCTACACACACTGATGCAAACACGTGGATTTTCAAGGAATGAGAAGTAGATTGAGTCACTAGTAAACTCAGATGGATAAACACAATGTTGGAGGCAGTGAGTTTATTTGGCATTTTGTTCTGACTCCTTGACTTTGGTAAATGGTCTGTCCCAGTTTATCTAGTCCAGAGGACTCCAAAGCACTTCACACTACATTCAGTCATTCACACATTCCTGCACACATTCACTTGCTTTGTAGGATCTCTAATGACTGACCTTTAACGGCGACCACCTGCAATAACTATTTTAGTAAAACTGTTTTAAGACACACAAACATACACACACACACACACACACACACACACACACACACACACACACACACACACACACACACACACAGAAACATGCATTTACATAGACAGATACACTTATGTATATGAAACCAAAGACACTGAATTCTCTAAGGACAAACCTGATCCAAAAAGAAAATTCTGTTTTGCAATTTTGTTGTTTTTTCTCAGTAGGAGGAAAGAACAAGAATCAATAAAAAAAGTAACTGGAGGATCAGGTTTTATCCTTATCTTTGGCTATGATTGTTTATTACTGGTACCATACAGTATACTTATTGTGTTGTCCATCTATGCGAAACAATTATCACACAGTTGAATAGTTGGGGGTGTTTTCTGCATAAACAAACACACCCATGAAATTCTGACCTATTGCACAGTAGTTTCGCATGCCGGGGGGGTGAGCAAAAAGTTTGCCAGGGGGGTTGTGAAATGAAGGGGTGGACGACATGAGTCTGAGAACAAAATGATGAGATTTTCATCATGAAACTGCAACAATAAGAACTGATTTCGGCAGCTTGGGTCGACCATGCAGAGGCCTTTAGGTTGATTCACTGCCATCAGCACAACTGTAGCAAACTGGCAACCTTGAGCTTGTACACACTGTGTGGGAAAGGGTGTGAGCAACACGTACACAAGCGTGATTGACAGTGCAAAGACATTCCTCCTGGCACTGTCTGGTTGTTTCTGAGCAGGAGTGGTGTATTTCTGCAGAAGGCAATAGGCTCACAGGGACGAGACAGAGGAGCTGAGGTATTTTTTTACAGAGGATCTGTCTCATATTATACTCTCAGGACATAGTGACAATTTTAACAAATACTTGAAAAAACATATTTTTATAAAAGTTACCTACTGCAGCTTTAATGCACAAATACAACTGCACATTTGGTCCATTTTTTAAAAAAAATTATCATACTCATTTGCACATCCATTTGGATCAGAGTATGCTATTTTGGATAACTGGACAGCATTTTACCTGATAATCTTGCCCATATTGTACAGTATATTGTTCTTAATTTTGGTTTTTTTTATGTATTTTAATACTTTTATCTTTATGTGAACCCACATGCCTTGATGTCCTGTCACTTTGAAGCTCTTACACCTGAATCTCCCCTCTGTGGGACAATAAAGGATTTTTCTATTCAATTCTATTCTGTTCTATTCTATTCTATTCTATTCTAAAAAACACTTCTTTTTATGGGACCCCATGAGGAGCAGTGGGTCCTCACAAGATAGTATCAACTACAAACATCTAGCGCGCACGCACACACACACACACACACACACACACACACACACACACACACACACACACACACACACAGCATACTATTTTTCCAGTCTGACTTTGGCATGCACAAGCTAAGTTGTGACGAGTAACATTTTAAAGCACACATAAACACACAGGGCTCCATGAATCAAAGTAAAACAAAGAACAAAAGCTCCAAAAACCTCTGCATGGAAAACATGAAATAAACATCTTGAACTAATGTTAGCTGATGATGGAAAACAAATATTTGGCAGTGAATAACTAACATTAGTCTTGTCTAATAGTCATCAGGCTTTATTAATAGTCTTAATAGTTCACATTTATGTATATGTCTATACTACATTCACAGGACTTCACAATATTTAAATATACATTCCTCAAAGACTTTGGGCTTGTATGTTCTGCATCATGTTCTGGGTCCATCTGTATTTTTTCCTGTATATGAGCTGCATGAGGACATATTGTAGCACAAGAGCTTTGACATGCAATCCTAAAATACCTTCCTCATACCGATAAATCTACTACGGTTTGATAGTAGTACAAATTGATCTTCTTTCTTGGTTCAGAAGAAGCCACCTTAATTCTAAAATGTATCTTCATCATCCTTTGAGGCAATCCAACTATATAAATACAGTATATTAAGATGAGATACAGCAACTAGTGGCAACACTATATCCCATATCGGGACCAAACTCTATTCTCCAAGATGTCAGTGCTTACCCACTACAGTGTGGGGTGTTTCAGAGACTACCTCCAGAATTTGATAACAGAGACGATGTCTGCCTGGAGTCCTGACCTCAACCTGTTTGAACAGTAGTGGAATCAGCTTGGGCACGTTGTTCATCCTACAGTGACCAACACCACCATACTGACTGACTTGTAACAAATGCTGGTTGAGGAAAAGGACGGCATTCCACAGCAGTGTGAGAGTAGCTGCCAAGGTGTTGTGGTTGTGTGCAGTTCTCCCACACTCTACTGAGGCCTTTTTGTAAGTGAATAAATTATTAAATTGCCATTTATTAGTTGTTGAACATCCTCCAACAAATGACACCAAGCAACAGCCAATAGCAGAATAAACTATTTGGCATTGGCAGAGTCCGGCACAAGTCAAGTTTGCAGCTCAACCCTATATGCATTTTTCTTAGAAATACGGCCCAATTTAAATGGAAATAAACAGTCAGTCCAACAGTTATAACAAAAAAAATATCAACCACACCAAGGCAGACAAGTCTCAAAATCATAATGGACTGCATCGATATTTGTCTTTTCAGTTTTTTTGTGAATTGTAAGGCACATATTTATAGTATTCAAAGTATCACAGAAAATACCAAAGCAGAATTAAGGTGGCTTCCCCTGGACCAAGAAAAGCTAAGTTCATCTTCTGACAAATCTTTAAATGCTTTTTGCACTCCCAGCTCATTGAGAAGCAGAATTATAGTGATAAAGATTAAAATGAATGGTAGATGCACAGTCAAAGCCAAAGAAAAGAAAATTAGGAATTCATTTTAAGTACCTGGGGGATGCGATTTTACACAAATACAGGAATCTGTGATTAAAAATTGATGACCTGATCAACTGATTCACAATGAGCAGCACATATGTAGCAGTAAATTATACTCTGGAGACATCAATATCTTGACAGCAACAGATATTTTGCCCCAACTTGAGTTTGCGATGGACACCCATAATATGCTGCTTCAGCACTGTTAATGTAATGCTCTGACTACTAAAATATGCATAGGTACCATTCATTTCTCACACTCACTTTATCAGTCTTTAATAAATTCAGATTTTGCTCCTGCTAGGAATGAATTCATGTAGAGCAACATTTTTTTATGTTTTGCTTTAACTAGTTGACAATTTGGCTTTAAACACATGTGGACAAACTCTGCAAAAGTTGAGCTCCTGCATCATAAATTTCAAACTATGCTCTCAACATCATAAAATTCATTGAGTAGTGTTTCAGCTGTTCTCAGCTCTATTCCTCTCTAGTGCACTGAATAAGCCACATCTCTCTTCACTGTGAACCACATTGTAAAGGGTGAGAAACGATTTTTAAGGCAAAACCCTGGCCAACAAAACAATTAGCATGGGTTACACTAAAATTTCACAAGCTGTGCACACAAAGAAGTTTTGACTTTTTCAAATTGTCTGTGCAAAACACAGCTGCATGTTTATATTGAGGTGTGAGGCTGACAAAATCACAGAGTAGACCAACAACACTGAGCGTTGTAGGACTCCAACATTGATTATTTAAAAATGTCCTTATTGGGCTGAACCATAGTTAAAACACACCTGTTGTATGCTATATTTTGAGCCAACCAAACATCAGTGCAGAACTAGTAAAAAGGTGAGCACATCACTGCTAATAATGCTTTTTTTCTTTACTGTAAAACATGATTTTTGACTTTGTTTATTTTGTGCCAGAAAACTCAGACTCTTTGATGGTACAACTGTATGATAAGTAAGTGGATTAAGTTAAACATACTTGTCCTTCTACAAAAATAACACTAACAGAATTCAAGATCAAATACTACACATTCTGGACAAGGCATTTTCTGACTGCAATCACAATGACTGTATCTTTGCAGAACTCCACTGCTGTATCTCATGACGTCCACTGCAACAGCTGAGAAACATCTCAGACTGATCACTAAAAACCACACACACACACACACACACACACTAACCTACGCAGATAATTATAAACCAACACACCCTTTTAGCTGACACACGCACGAACACACACAGGCAGGTCATAGCCTCTTATTAATATTTCCTATTCTGGAGTGCTGTTTTGGCAGATTGCTCAGTGCTGCTGCAATGTGTGGCCTGGCTGAACAAATGCGTAAGTTTTACAAAAAGTGCCATAAATTAACTTTTTATTACATTTCCAAGAAATGAGTCAGTGAACTGTCACACTAACGAGAGGTTTCCCTGCTTCTACTCAGTTTTTTCCTCCCTTTCTCTATATTACTGCTTGGTTGTGCATCCATCTTTAAGCCATCCCCTCTCTGAGTCATCACCATCAACCCTTCAGTACTATGTACTGTTTGGTTTGTTTTTTCAGTCTTTTACTGAATAAAATTTGCTTATTTAAAAAAAAAAATTAAAATTCATAATAATGAATAATTTCAGGGAGTTCGTTGATTCAGTCATAATTATTTATAGCGTTTAGTTCCTTCCAATTTATTCTAAATATGGTCCACCTTATTACAATAAATTTAGATTCAGACCGAAATATAACTCGATGTTCTCCAGCTCAAACCTTTATCTAATTAGAATACAAAAAAGGAACAATATAATTAACAAAATTAAGATCAATCAGATTCAGTTTAGTAATATCGCAGATCAAAAAAAAAATGTCAAACTTTAGAAGGTTTACAGTAAAAATCTTGACTTTGAATCATGTGTCCTGTGGCCAACCCATAAATTTTAAAAGCATTGTGGGATTATTGCAACTTTGGGTATTTCTTAATCTGTAAATGCTGTACACTGACTTCATCCTTTTAGGTGACATTTAAAATCACATAAAAATGGCTATCCTTTTGCACAAAAAGACTACAACATGCATTTTGGCCTAGTCTTGTTTGAAAAATAGCTCAAGTTTACTCAGACTGCATGGAAAATGTCAAGCAGTTTTCAAGTTTTGCCACAACTTCTCAGTTGGATTTAGGTCTGGATTTTGACTTGTGATTCTAACACCTAAATATAATCTCATACAAAACCTTGTCACTTTACCTCTGGTTCTATGTTTATGCTGTCCTGACTGAAGGTGAACCTTTGCCCCATTCACCAGTCTTTTGTAACCTGTAATAGGTTTTCTTTAAGGATTGATGTAACCATCACATAAACTCCGACAAGCAGCCCTATCCCTGCTGAAGAAATCCAACCACATTGCACAACGCTGCCATCACCATTCTTCATGAGATGATGTGTTCAGGGTAATTTGAAGAAATAGTTTTCTGTTGCAAATAGCATTTTGCATGTAGGCCAGATGTTGAAGTTGATCTAACCAGAGCATCTTCTGCAACTTTTTTGCTTTGTTCCCTACATGGCTTTTGGCAAACTGCAAACGGGACCTCAGTCAATTCCTTTCAACACTGGCTTTTTTCTTTTGATTTCTTCACTGAAAACAGATTTGCGAGATGCATCACTAAAAGTTATTCTGTCAACAGATTCTCCCTCATGAGTTGTTAATGTACGCAGCTCCTCTAGAGTTACCAAAGGCCTCTTGGCTGCTTTTCTGATTAATATTCTCCTAGTCCAGCCTGTCAGATTAGGTGGACAGGCCTGATCTGGTGGGGTTATATTGGTGCTATATTTTTTTTCTATTTTTGGATGTCAAACTGATCAGTCCTCCATCAAATGTTTGAAGGCTGGGATTTATTTTATAACCTGGCCCTGAGAGGTTATAAAACAATACTTTTCACATTTAATCTTCTCCTTGGAAACACTTCTTAGTGTTGGTCTATCCCATAAAATCCAAAGAAAATACACTAAAGTTTGTGCTTATAATGTGACAAAATATGAAAAAAATCAGTGGATATGTATTCTCCATGTCATAGCGTGAGCTGCTTTGACTCCCATTGGCATCCCAAATTCAGGACAGACATTAAAGCTGCTTGTATGAAAATATATTTTAACACATACAAACCCATCATGTCACATGGGTGTCATCAGTCTGTATCACAGAATCAGATATGGGTCATATATGAATAAAAAGCATAGACATTTGCACTTTTTCAGGCAACATCTGTAAATCAAACATCAGAGAATCAACACATGGGTACCTCCCTGTCTGACATCCAGATTTCATCAAATACCCATTCAGACTGTGTGATCAAACACTTCATGTGAGCTGCTGCATTTTGAATGGGCCACCATGCAGCTGGGGAGCATTCAAAGAAACTATATGCTGGTTGCTGCCATTTTCTTCTCTTCTAACCACTCGATCATACACGCACGTAAGGAAAGTGCATGCACACGCGCACAAAGACACACAATCTGACACAAGTGACACATTCCTTCCTGAGACCAGATACTGCTCACATCCAGAGCTCAGGTGTTCCTGCCTTTGTAGTCTTACAAAAAAACAAGAAAGGGCCAGAAAGTGAATGAGGCACAGAGACAGGGGAGAGATGTGATGTTTTCCTTTTTTTTGCCTCGGCTGTGAAACCTCATCCTGCTTTCATTCCCTTTTTCATTGTGTCAGTCTTTGCTTTTGTGTGGATTTCTGATGAGTCCCACCTGTCACTGAAGAGGTCACCCTACTGATATATGATTCCCATTGAAGAACTTTTTCTCCCAGAGATAAACTGACACATTCACAAACCTATTTTAGTTATTAATTTAATAAATGTGTTTAACCATGAAGTGCCTTGAGATTACTTTATAAATTACAAGCTAAAAGTTTGTGATCACCATAAGAAAGTTAAATTTAACCTACATAAAGGTAGAAGGGACAATAAAGACTCTCAAAGAAAAGTCATTGTCCAGATAAATGTTCAAGTCTTTGTATGATGATACTCTCTCTATAGCCTGCCCCCTAGAGTAAAAATACCAACATTATCTGAGAAGAGGGAATTATTTCTGGAAAACAAAATTAATGTAGTTTTATTCACTTTAAGAATTAAATTTCAGTCACTGTAAGCAACTGAGAGGCAGTTTTAAGTTTGTCAACAGCCTGCCTGCATTAAATATAGTGTCATCTGCATATATGCAAATTTTTGCTGTAGGAAAATGCTCCCAATGTTATTAAAAATGAAAAAGAAGTCCGAGAGGTCTCAGAAAGAAGTACCTGTGTGTCAACTTTTTCCCTTTTTCTTTGTTTTATCCTTATCTTTTCAGCACAGGTTATGTGATAAAAGATGGTGACCACAGCACAGAAAAGGCTTAAGGAAATGGATCACACTTTTTTTTCCCCATTTTTATTACCATTTGGAAGTCTTTTCAGGAAAGAAAACCCTAAAAAACATGACAGCAACATGTTTGTTTGAGCTTGAATAAAGGTATAAATTAAGTACAGATCTAGCTGATAAAGTTTAGAATTGTGGGTATTTGTCTTGCAGCATTACTCCATAGAGTCCATGTAACTGCTGCTGCAATATTTTCTTGTTGTATAGACACTTTTCTTTATTCAATAATTTCTCTGCAATTTTCAAGGTTCTTGAGATAACGCATTTACAAGCCATGATACTCCTTGTACCCTGCTCCTACCTGGACTGGGAACAGACCTAAATGCCCAACATTTGTGGTGCTATTGTTCTTTGGCATATTCAGAAAACTGTAGCCTTTTCATGGCTACAGTTTTATTTGATCAATTATAGCATATTATTTTAAGTTTTGTTGATCAAAATATTTACTTATAAGTACAATATACTGCCAATACTCGCTCACCCCTCCAAGTCATTATATTCAGTTGTTCCAAACACTTCTATGGCCACAGGTGTACAAATCCACAACTTAGACAAACAGACTGATTCCACAAATATTTGTGAAACAACAGATTGAAGAATGGAATGGACAGTGCACCTTCACTTCCAACTATACAGTACACCATTGAGTTTGGTTTGGAAGAGCTTGACTGCAGAGTCCACCCCTTAACCCGACAGAACACTTTTGAGATGAATTAGACCAGGGAGATTGAGCCAGGTCTTCTTGTCTCACATCAGTGTCTGACCTCACACAAGATTCTGCAAGAATGTTGTAATACAAATAAATATCAACATATACAATGGCAAGTAATTCAATATGTTTTGGCAATACAGTGTAGTGTTTTAGAGTGTCTGTTGAAACAGAGTTTTATCTCCAAATGCAAAACTATTATTCAAAAGGAATTGTTAGTATATTTTTTTTGCCACAGTTATTACTTTAGATATAAAGTGGTCATGAATATATCAATATAACAGTATTAGGGTTTGTGAAGTGATTATGCACTTGTTTAATTTGCATTTTAGCAGTGTTTATGTTCTTCTACTAACATTGGTCTCTGCTACTGGCATTTTGTGAATGACAAGCTGATTAAGGTAAAGTACCATTACTCTATATAAGTTACTGGCACAGTTTTCCAGTCTATACTGTTAATCTTTCAGCATACTTAGTAGGGCCATGAAAAATATGTTATATGTGAAGTAATGTAGTACATGCTTAAAACTACATGGACCTGGTCTTGGGGATTTGTGGTCATGTGCTTGAATTGTTTTAAGATATGTTTTGTTAGGATCATCATGGCTTTCTATTTTAGTGCTTTTGTTACTTGCTCTGCATTCACTTTTTTACTCTTGTTGTCTCTGGTATTATTTTTTTAAGGGGGTCTTTTTTTCTGTGCTTCTCACACACACACCTGGTCCTTGTTTCTGCCTGTTACACATCACCCCATTACTCCTTCAGAACAAATATATGCCCTTGTTTTTAAATCATTTGTTATGAGATCCGAGTCAGTAGTTGTGTTGTGCTTTCCTGACATGTATTTCAGTTTATTGCCACACTATATCTTAAGGTTTTATGGTCTTTTAATAATCTCAAGGAACAATGTCACTCAATAAACCTGTACTAAACAATTCCACAGTGAATGTAATAGCTTTTCCTGCAGGATTAAATTTAATCCAAAGACAAAATCCATTGAAACCTTAAAGACAGCTGTAGCTTGGTGTGCTTGTTTTCCTTCCCATTTACTCTAATCCCTGTAAATAAAAGTCCAATGCAACCAATTGTCTTTGAATGTCATCTAATTAGTAAATATGATCTACATGTGTATATATGTCAGGTATACGTTTCACTTTTAGCTAACAACTCTCAACTGCCCAGAAGACATTGACTAGCTAAAGTAAAGGAGTGGTCTGGGAAGATGTTTAAATAAACATTTCTTTCTCAGATCCTAAAGCCTTTGCATTAATGGTTCTTGTATGCCAGCATACAAATGCACAGACATATACAAACTCTAATCTAAATGTTTCTACACTTTAAGTCAGGAAAAAATATTGTCCTCTCACTATTTCCTACCTTTTCAACTACTGCCATCATCCTCCTATCCCAACCTCTCAGCAGTTTACAACCAGAAGTTGGGAAGCAGCTGGACAATAAAAGCAGCTTAAAAGGACACACTCCCACAATGTTTATATATTCTCTAATTTTGTGCGGCAAAGAGCAAGGAAGCCAGTTGTTTTTGTCAATGGCTTACATCTATCTCTGGCTGTCACAGCTGAAAAAAGTCCTGAAATTTTGGGGCATTGTGCATGTTAGGAATTGTGTCTGTCCATGAACTCTAGAGGCCTTCGTCTGGGGGCTTGAGGTGCTTTTAAAGTTCTGCTCAGTAACAAAGTTACTCAAAACAAATGGTTGGGATGAAAAGCTTATATTTTAAGACAAGAAACCTACACAAAATCAAGGATGAAATCCATATGACCAGTGACTCATAATACAGTATTCTCAAAAATAAGATAATCTCTGCAAAATACATAATTTGTGCATAATAAACTTTTTTCAACTTATAACATATTGGAGATGAAGTCAAGGGTATGCTGTTGCTTTCAAAAGGAAAGATTTTTTTGCAGTAAAACACAAAAGACCCAGTGGTACCGCTTCATTAATAAATTTGATGGGGGAAAAAAAGAGAGTACACAAAGATAACTCCAACAATAGGTTCATCACTTCCATCCAGGAAAGAGACACAGAAACAATAGGGTCAGGGGGACTTTCTATAGGGAGAAAAACAGAGAGCGCAAAGTTAATGGCAACAGCAGTTCTGTCAATGACTACATCTAGGAGAGAGACAGGCAACCACAGGAGCACCAGGCCTAGGAGTACTTTCAATAGGGAAATAAAACAAAGGTAATGGCAGCAAAAAACAGCTCAGTCTATGACCACATCCTGAAAAGAGACACACAGAAGGATAGGGGGGCAAAGAGTACTTTTAGTGGGGAAACAAATAATGAGAATACACAAAGGCAATGATAACAGTAGCTCTGTGAATAACTATATCCAGGAAACGAGGAGACAAACATAGGAGCACTTTCAATGGAGAAAATGGAACAATGAGATTATGAACAAGCTAATGGCAGCAACAAGCAGCTCAGAAAGAGACTCAGCTTGACAGAGAAGCATAGGGCCACAAAATTATTGGTAACAATGGCTCCATCAATAAATAGTTTTGTTCAGGGATGAGGCAGGTCTAAAACTATCTCAGTGGGCTAAGAGTGCTTTCTACTGTAGAGAAAAATAGAGTACAAGAAGTTAATAGTAACAACATCTCCATCAAGTACTCGACCCCACAAAGAGACTAAGACAAACATAGAGGAACTGGGTCAGGTGCATCTTCTTTGGCAAACGGAACAAAGACAAAACACTATGGGAACAATGACTGATTTTAAGACATACGGTAAATACAGAGTAGAAGAAAAGTGGTCAGTAAGTCTTTCAGAAGCCCAAGTCTACAGTACCGCTATAAAGATAGTTCAGTAAGCCACTCCAACTATAATTTCATTTTTATGTCAGGCTGATTGGCTAATTTGAATTAAAAATGTAATGTGTAGACCATTTTATCTTTCCTTCCAAATGCTGTCAGTCTCTGCAACAAAGACCTTGCAACTGACCACTCACATGTTGACCAACACATTCAATAGACTGTAGTTTTCTGTTGAGGCACAATATTTCTATGTGCCATTACATTTACATATACATGTCTGTAGGTGTATGCATATATATGTGTATGTGCATGTACGTTTGTGTACGTATGCATATGCATATGTGTGCGTGTATGTATATGTGTGCGTGCATGTATAAACGTATATTTATGTGTGTATGTATATATGTATTTATACATATATACATACACACACATATAGACACACACACTTATTAACATAAACAGGTTTAAATAAGTAACCCTAACCCATGTTGTAATTTTACTTTTCTGTGATGAGTAAAATCTGTTGCTTGATTCCCAGGTTTGTTTTTCATTGGACAAGTCATGTTGCCTCTAATGGTTTTAAACACTGTAACAGGTTTTCTGATAGGTCACATGTTGAAGCAATCAGATTTCAACCCAGACACACATCCACCTATGTACATATTGTTTCTACCACACAGAGTTTGATCTGCAAGCCTTTCCACATGTATAATGTTATGCAGATGGATCTCTAATATTCACACTCGCATAAACATTTTTGTTTTTGCAGAATGAGCTGAGTGGTGCACATGAGCAGTTTCCATCTTCATGTTAAATCACACTACAAGGCTGTTTAGGATTCAGTTGTCTAATCTAATAGTGCAGGAATTCTTGTTCTTCATTTATCTGTAAAATAGATGGAAGAACAGATATCTGTTAACACAACATTGGTGGTTTAAATGTTTTGCCTTCCCAGGCTAGATAATTGTTTAAGACATTACATAATTTTTGTTATGTTTTCCCACATTTCTATCTTTAAACACATTTTATATTCAGGTATTTTCCACATCTATTGCATGCAAAACTTAGAGTACCTGTATGTCTATGTCCAATCAAACAGGAACACGCACTCAACACAGACTTTCATAAGTAATTAAATACCAAAGGGAATCACATGCAAGGCTAAGGAAACAACACTTTTTTCATCTGTTTTGGGCTACATTTATTATTGAAGTCAGGCTGTCCTGTTTATGAATCATTGTTTATTATGTCTAGAAAATGTGGGTTTCCCTTGACTCTGCTACGCAATTGTAGGTCCTGTCAAGATGTCCCTAACTTTTGGTGCAGATAACAGCCTGAGTGCCACTTGTTGCAGGATGAAGCCACCCTCATCTTGCACACATGCAATCTTTTCTTCAAAAAAAGACCTATCTGTGCTGTTATCTGTTTGGGTAGCGCTCTCTTAAGCACCTCCAGTTAAATCTGCACTGAAGAATAGCAATCAGTGTAGCTTGCAGATATTTACATTTCAGTCATTGTAATAACCCTCATCATACACTCATGCAATCCCATAAGGACATGCAGAAGCTATTGAAAAGAGAATGTATTTTAATTGTCTGTGTATTATCTCCAAACTACATCTTTTGCCTTTATTTTTAACCATTTTCTCAGTTACACCTAATGCAGGACCTGGTTTTATGAATAAAGTGGAAGGAAACACATACATAAAAACATGAAAAGTTTGCCACATATTTGTATTCAGCCCCTTTACTCTGATATCCCTAAAAAAAACTGAGTGCAATAAATTGCCTTCAGAAGTGACTTCATCAAAAAATAAAGTCCATCTGAGTGTGGTTTATTCTAAGTATAAATACAGCTGTTCCTTGAATGCTTCAGAAGTCTGTTAGAGAACATTAGTAAACCAACAGCATCATGAAGACCACCAAGACAGACCAGGGATAAAGTTTTTGAGTTCTTTAAAACATTGTAAGATTAAAAAAAAACAATATCTCAGCCATTCAACAGCTCATAAAACAGTCCATCACCTACAACTGCAAACCTTTAAAGAGTAGATCAGAGCAGATCCACAGGTCAGGCGGGACGATCTCCGAGTTGTGCACTCCACAAATCGGGTCTATATAGAAGAGTGGCAGAAAAATTGTCTGTGAATCAAGCTGAACACAACATCCACAAGGTGAAACGGAGGTGGCAGCATTATGCTGTGGCGATGCTCTTCAGCAGAGAGAGACAACTGGTCAGAGTTGATGGGACATGGAGTTAAACACATCGCCCAGTTTGCTCTACTGCCTGCTTGACTGCAAAGCTTGTGTTACCTAGTTTTCATTATCTGTCCACTAGAGGTCTCAGAGGAAGTCTATGTGGAGCCCAGATTTTTGTGACCATGTTGCCTGTAGACTCTATTAAGGACAGTAACACTTTGTGAAAAGAAAAACCCAAACAAATAACAGATCAAGAAAACGTCAAAGCCTACATTTTCTCTTTTTGGCACTAATTTTCTTCTCCTTTCTGATTAGACCATGTATAACCCAGTGTATTAGCGCTAAGAGGATGTGGCGAAAGCTGTGTCTATCTATCTCTGAACAAGTTTTTTTAGCCAAGCTAAAAGTAGTATGAATAGAAGAACGTCCTTATCCGCACGGTCAAAGCGGGTTGCGTACACAAACATGAGAGATGTATCAAACCATTTCACAGTATGCAAAAGATTTGAGAATGGGGTGAAGGCTCATCTTTTAGAATGACAACTCTTTAACATACAGCCAGAACAACAATGGAATGGTTCAGATCAAAGCATATTCATGGGTTACAACGGCCCAGTCAAAGTCCAGAGCTAAATCCAATGGGGAATCTGTTGCACAACTTAAAAATGTATGTTCACAGTGGCTCTCCATCCAGTCTGACTGATCCTGAGCTATTTGCAAAGAAAACTTGCCAAAAATCAATTATTTAACCAAACTGTATAGATACAGCGGGTCAAAAGTGCTTCACAGAAGTTAAAAACGCCACTCTTTAGATGCGCAAAACTGATTAATGCTTTTTCAGTTTACTTTATGTGTGGATAAAATTCCTACCCCTGATGTGCATTAATCCAGGTATTTGCTGCAAATATTTGACATCTCAGCAGTGCTATACAAAACCAACCATAAAGAAATAAACCCAAAAGCTGCGGTTAAAAAAAAAAAAAAAAAAAAAAAAAAAAAAAAAAAAAAAAAAAAAAAAAAAATCTTAGGAAGCCTTGCACACCAACCTGTTTACTGTTGAGGAACCATGTCACACCTTTACACATTTAAAGGGAAAGTCGAGGGAAGAAATGAGACCATCAGGCAACATCTAGTGTAAATACAGCTTTATTAGGGAAGAAAATGTTCAATGACAAACAAAAGAGGGGAAAAGCTAGATTCACAGTACATTTCATCCTCTTTTAAGATGGTGCATTGAAACATACCTCTTCCAAATCCCAATGTTGCTCTGCACAAATCTGATGCCTTCTTACAAAAATACTATCCCTTAAGCTGAAAAAAAAAAAATAAATAAAAGGTTGAAAGGAGGGATACTTAGAAAATGCCAGATTTACTTAATCTTCTTTGTATAATTTGTTCAACAATGGCAACAATCTACATGTTTAATGGCTTTAAAGCCAATTTGCTTTTACCTCTCAATATGTTGTTATAACATCATCTCTCAATTCAGTTGCAAAAAGAAAAGAAGAAACTATAGCAACAAAGTGTTGAGGTCTGAAAATGCAACAGGAAAAAAAAAACAACAACAACAAAAAAACTATTGGTCCTGAATTATTTGGAAATATAAGAGCTGACCTGGTGAGCAGTGACTGGAAAAAGTTGGGTCCGATCATGTGAAAGACTCAGTGACACAAATTGTCCTAGAGAGAGGCGTTGGTCATTTTAAGAAGAGGTAGGATAGCTGTCCTGGTCAATGCATGAGGTCCCAGCATGAATCATTATTTTACAGTTGTTCCTAACTGTTTGAAGTAGATAAATGGAACAATATACACTCTAACTAAATGACTATAATAAAATAATACCAAAGAGATTTAGTCTTTCTGGAAAGAAATACTTGAGTGGCTAAACAGAAGCCAAATCGTGTCTGCAGTGGAGAATCTATTTAGAATTGGCACATGATTAGGCAGATGTCTAATGACAAATTAAAAAGAAGACAAACAGTTCATGTAGCTACAGTTGCACTAAGCACACTGTTGTTTAGATTTGGATACAACAGATTAACAAATGGCCCTACTTACAAAACGTGATCTTTCATTTCCCTGTGGAGCTGTAATGAGGACACTCTGGAGTGGATGAGTCACATTCACTTAAACAAAAAAACAAAACAAAAAAACAAAAACAAAAAAAAAACAAAAAAAAAAACAAAAAACCTTCATCTACTGTAATATCTGAACCTGGCAGGATGATGGAATGCGTCGAGATGGAAAACATAACAAAATCCTTTCAGCTAATCTGAGCAATGAGTGTTTGTAAGAGCAGAACATTTCAGCAAAGCTGTGGGATCACACTAAGCTCGATGATGTCTGTCCTATGATCACAGGAGGGGTATTTTTTCTTCATAAATTTGTGTTCTGATCAATAAAAAGAAAAGGAGCAAATACTTTAAGTAGATGCTTTTGAAAATTATTAGACAAGGTACAAAGATTTTTACATGTTCACACTATTTTGTTTTATAGGTGGATCAATGGAAGCGAAGACCAAATTACAAAAAAAAAAAATAAAAAAAATCAAATAAAAAAAATCAAAATGTGGAGCAAAAGAGGAATAAACTACAGTAAAAACAATGTTGGTGCATCCCTCGCTTCTTCAGTCCAATTCAAGTACCATTTTTTTTTTTTTTTTTTTTTTTTTTTTTTAACTTATTAACTATATCCTAAAACATCTCATGAGAGAAACCGAACATATCTAACACTTTAATGCATCTATGTTCCTGACTATTTATTTTACATCAATAATGTGTCTAAAGTTGACATAGCACTCCTGATTACAGTACAGCCTTCCCTCAAAATCTGGAAATAAAAGATGTCCGGTTACATCAGTTAAAAATAAATATACATTATTCTGTATTATATAGATCCCACTGTTACACAAGACATTCCTTTATTTTTAGATAACAGGAAGGGGGATGCCGAAAACTGCTCAGCTCAGTTATCCTCTTTACTCAGTTGGTGAAGTTGCAGCTGTACAGAGATGAATTCTTAAATCTTTCCTCTTTGTTTGTGCTCTCAGGTGGAGGTCTCCAAAACGAGCAGGGGGTCACGTCACTGGCTCTGAGTCTCACGGACCTTGGCCTGCAGGGCGTCGCACGTCTTCTTGGCATCGCCGAGCAACATCGCAGTGTTGGGTTTATAGAAGATGGGGTTGTCTACCGCTGCGTATCCAACGCCCAGTGATCGTTTCATCACGATAACCTGCAAGGAAAAGACAAAAATGATCATCGATCATTAAGAAAGAAGGCTTCAGAAAGAATTTGAATTAAGACAAAATCTTTTGTTTCCCTTTGAGCTACAAAGTTTTCCTTGATTTCTCCAGAGAGACTGTTTATGGAGGAAAAAAAAAACAAAACAAAAAAAACAAACAAAAAAAAAAAAAAACCAAAAAAGAATACATTCCAGCTCTTGGGGCAACACAAATGGGATGCTCTGAATGTTGTCATTTCACAAGGACAAACTCCACTCTAATAGGATCAGCATGGAGCTGCACCTGTACTTACAACAATCTGAATGTGGGCCAGCAGATGGACACAATTCAGTAGTAAAATCTCCCATTTGTCATCATCTCTCTCTCTGGGGTTTGAGACATCTTATTAACCCGCCTGTACCAGATGTCTCACCTGCTTTGCCTTCCAGACCTCCAGCACGGGCATGCCAGCGATGATGGAGTTGGGGTCCTCTTGGGCGGCCGAGTTCACCGTATCGTTGGCACCAATCACCAGAACCAGGTCAGTTTCTGTTTTCACATGGAACAAATTAAAGGTTTAAAGACCATCTTTCTACACGTGTTTCCCATCTGGAGGACAGCTTGATTTTTAATTTACTGTACATGTCTTGTAAGTGTTTGATTGAGATGTCGTAAAACAGCAAAAAATAAGGGACACTTTACATACTTTTCATGCAGAGCTGGTGAATGCTAAAGTCAGACTTAACTGAGACTTTCCATATCATCTGTAATAATCATATCTAATTTAATTTTGCTTTTGCAGTACAACACATTATCATGCCTATTACTCGAGTTCTATTACTTTAGTCTGTAAAATGCCACAGTTTAACAACTGAATTGTAAAAAAACTGCAGAACAAAAAGAAAACCTGGACTCACCAGGGAAGTCCTCATTGATTTCCTCCATTTCCAGTACGATATCGTACGGGACGCCTGCTTCAGCCAGCAGCACGTTGAGCTGACCGGGCATACGGCCGGCGACGGGGTGAATACCGAACCTGCAGGAAAACTGATTTTAAGTCCTTCCTTTCCACAAAAACCTTTCTTTACATAAAACAATACTGACAGGAAAGAGGAGTTAGAGGTGGCCGAGGAGGAATTAAAATAAAACGAAAAAAATAAAATAAAACTAAAGAGTTCATTGACAAATTAAGCTGAGGAACATTAGCAACAACAATCAGTTCACCTCCAACTCTCACTGCACTCGTCCACAAACATCATCTGTTTAGTGTGCTCTCTTTGTTTGTAACTTGTGCACAGCTCTCAAACTCAATTGACCGTGACATGTAATCAGTTTGGGTAATTAGCAGGAAGGCTGCTTGTTCTCTTCACCGTTCAAGTAGATTTTAAAAGCACTCTTGTTTCTAGCAAGTTAATCTGCATATGTTATAGATGAGGATTAAGGAAAAAGAAAGTGGAGCTTTGATCTTGGAGAGAAGAATTAGCGTTTTATGTTGTACTGCTGAATCTAACAAACAACAACAGAAAGGTGGATTGCTTAAGACAGAAGAAAGACACAAACGATTACACAGGCTGTTGGGAATAAAAGGATAAATTAGGAAACAGAGTAAGAAGACAAAACAGGAGAAAAAAAAAAACTGAATGTTTTCTCCTTTTTTCTTTTTTTTTTTTTCCTCTGACCACCCACTTTCCTCTAATCAGGCACAAATGCTCTAAGCAGCAGCAGCTGCAACAGCCAGGATCAAACGGCAGAGGCAGGAAAATTAGATGAGGTTCCGCTGTACCTTTTTCTGTCCCTCGTTAGCATTTCCTTCTTTACAAACACACACTGATCTCTACATGCAATCCCATTTCCTTATCAGCCAGATGGAAGCAGCATTATAGCTAACAGTTATTTGGAACCCAATAATCAAGTTTATCAGAGAATATGAATGGTACATAAGAGCCAACAAAAGAACCTATATAAAAAAAGCACTTTTCAGAACCAGAAACAATCATAGAGAAGACTGCTGACTTGACAAGTATCCAGTAGACTGTCTTAGACAGTCGAAGGAAAGCTACAAAAGGTCATTTCTAAAGAAGCTGGTTGTTGAGTGCGATTTATCCAAAAAAAATACGACTAGAACGTTAACTTGAAGAAAAAATGTGCAGGAGAAAAGGTGCACAGCAAACAGGGAGAATGGCAGATCTGAGAGGACTGTGAAGCACAACCCTTAAGAGAGTCTGAGGGGAGATTAACAAAGCGTGGAAATTGGTTGGATTAAGTGCTTTAAGAGTCAACAAAGGCTACAATTGTCCTTGTGTTAAGCATCTTCAACCAGAGACTTCAGACGAACCTCACCTGGGTTAAGGGGAAAAGGGACTGGACTGTTGCTCAGTGGTCCACAGTCTTCTTTTTAAATGAAAAGTGAATTTTGTATTTTATTAGCAAATCAGGGTATTATGAGTACTGACACAGGGTTTAGAGCAGGGGTTGCTCCATGGTGATTATTATGTCTAAAGTCAGAGTAGTCAACTACAATCACATTTTAGTGCTTCGCCTCTGCTTGCATCTTTTTTCAGCAGAACACAGCATCTGCCCACAGTAGAGGGGAAAAAAAAAAAAAAAAAAAAACAAAAAAAAAAAAAAAAAAAAAAAAAAAAAAAAACCCCATCTATGTTAAAGGCGATATCACTGCGTTTGACAACCCAATTACCTGTGGTGTAATGGTACACGGGCTGGTAAATAACTTGGTCTTAAAAGTCATGGTTCGGTGTATTTAATCAGGAGAAACACACTAAAATGTAAAAGATTTGTTTTTTCACTTCACTCAACAGAGAACAAAGAAAACTAAAATGTTCTGACAATAATATGATTTTATTAATATGTTATGCGTTTAAAAAAGAGACAGTATAGAGCTGATGGGAGATTTGTTTTGATTTAGTCAATTTAAGCATAAGCAGGTGCAGGCAATGGATGGATAGAATATAAAACAATAAAAAAAAAAACTACTTGAAAAAAGTTAAAGCTGAGGTTTAGACATTTTTAATAAATACCCACTACTGTGGTTGTGTGAGAAGTATAATGCATAAATGTTTATATATCAAGAAGACAGTAGTTGAGCTGTGGTGACTGATTGAAGTTAGAAATTGATTTAGGGCCTTTCTAACACTGCTTTAAACAGGGTTTTGGATTCAGCGCAAGTCAATCATAAATTTACCTGACTTTCTTGCCAGCCTCTGAAAGCATCTTTACCAGCTCAGCAATGGGGTACTGGGCCTTTGCAGCACAAAGTCCATAACCTGAAAGAGATTTTAAAACAGTAACAGGGTGAAAAGAGTTGATTTTTTATCCTGTGTCAGAAAAGTCAAATTTGACAATTTAAGACGATCTTTAAAAGGTCTTCCAACAAACAAGCCAACTTTCATGCTGCAGGTACTGAGGATTTTGTTATGTCTACTTACACCAGGGGTGCCCAACTCCAGTTCTCAATAACTACCATCCTGCAACTTTTAGATGCATCCCTGTTCCAACGAGCAGTTCATCTGATTCAGGTGTGCTGAAGAAGTTGCAGGATGGTAGATCTCGAGGACTGGACCTGGGCACACCTGACTAACACAAACTCAAGTTTTAAAATGTCTTCGACTTTCACTGCGGCCAGAAAGTAATTTTTTATAAGTCAAAGGCAAGAGTTGGATTAGATTCAACGAAATCCTCTAAAATTAATTTGTTTTGGCTAGCCTGGATTGGGATATTTATATTAACTAGAGGTCAGTTTTTTGCTGGTCCATAATGATTTCACATTTTCTATCTGGTCTGACCTGCTGATTCTGATTTTCTTTCAAAGAATAATGACACACAAACGAATTTGCGTCAACTTTGTTGAACTTCAGGCTTCAAATATGAATAAAATAAAATTTTAATATTTTATTTAACACCTTAAAATATTAAAAACATAGTGAAATTTGACACTGGGTAGGCTTTATCTATGGAACTTGTAAAAACCAGAGATTGCAGGTCCTAAAATTCACTGCGGGATTGCGGGTATTGTGCAATATAAAATCAATTCCTGCATATCTAGTTTTTATAATGCGAGAAATTTCCACATGCATTGGAGCCATGAACTAACGTGAAGAGCACTTCTTGCGCTCTCTCGTCTCTTTAAAGTATGAGCTCCCTCCATTGTCCCAGTACATCCCTTGCAAGCAAACCAACAGTGGTCGGATTCAATGATTTTAACTGTTAGGTAATCAAAAAACGGAGCACTCATTAAAACTTAAACATATCAGCTGAAGGCGGAAGGGGAGGCGGAGGCGCGACCGATAAACAATGGCGCTAGAGGCGGTGCAGATATCAATCATGTTGGTTATGATTCAAATCCTCGTTTCCTACAACAATAACCATCAGTGGCCTTAATGTTACCAGCACACCAAAGGAAAGTGCCAGGCTCAAAATATATCCATGGCTTAAACAACAGTGGTGAAAGCAGCACCTCCTATGTAAAAACTAGCGATGCTACAAAATATCAACTTCGCTCTGCAGCTCAGATGTTTCTCGAGAAATGATAAATTGCCTGCTCCAACGCTACATTCAGTCATTCATCCATTCATGGACAGATTCACAGGGATGAGAAGATTAAAGCTACTGAAGACACACAGATTCGGTGTTAAGACGAATGTGTGGAGGACTGATCTTGCCAAATTTGGTAATGACTATAAAAATAAACAAATGACTGGATAAAGTAATTAATATGGCAAATATTGCAACAAAAACAGAACTTTTCAAAGTCATTTGATTATTCAGAGTGAATAAACCAATATTTATCACTTTCAACAGTATTAATTTAACACTATCACTATTATTTAATTTTCCATTTTATTTCCAATCTTAGTTTTATCAGTTTACTTCTTCCAATTATTTTTCTAATTTTTCCATATTCTGTATTTATTTAATACAGTGTTTTATTTATTGTCACATTTCATTTTTTCATTTCATTTTTTTATTTACTGTCACTTTTTAAATAATAAATTATAGCAATGCAAATAGTTTAGATGCCAGCTCACCAAACCAAACAGGTAAACGGACACAGAAAGAGCAGCTAAATGACAACTAGGAAGGTAAAAGGAAATGAATCAAAGCTGCGTATTAGACTATAGGACCCACAGTCAAGCTCATAAGGAATTCCCCCTCAAAGTTTATAAATCCCCCCCAGGTGAAGTATGTGAGGGGGGAATTCCCTCCCATTTGAAGAAATAAATTTCAGGGTCTGCATTGACACTAGAGTTTGGATCCATAGCCTGAGCTATGGATCAGCTATGGATTACCATCAAGCAAATAATTTTGACCTTACCTGGCCCAAATTTTGGGTCGGATCAAAATTATTTGCTTGATAGTCAGGTCAGGCTTCTGTGGTGCATTTTTAATAAACACAGGCAAACAGCAAAGAGAAAAACTAAATAAGAATACATAAAGTTGTGTTAACCAACTTCTTATACTCTATATGGAGGAGTAGGTAGTTAACCCTGTTGAGGACAAAAAGAAAGTAAAGGCACAGAAGACTAACAAGTGCAGAGCACTGCACAACTAATGCGCTCACGTCTGCACTTCCATCAATCCCACCTCCCAGAAGATTTGCACTTCAATCTCCCTGCGGCTAAAACAAGCTACAAAATGGAGCTGGAAGATGTTAAGCAAAACCTACAAACAGGAGAAGTTACACCACTAAGCCAGCAAAGTGCAAAGTCAGAGGTCTGGAAGTATTTTAAACTGGTAGCAGTTTAAAGTAATATGTCGGGTTTACTTAAGGCTCGGGTATCTAATTAGAGTTAATTAGTCAAGTTGGATTGGGCTTGGACCAGGTCTGGTTGGATTTTGTTAGGCCTAATCTAAACACTAACTGACAGGCAGGGAAGAGGGACACAAGGAAGGACAGAAAGAACAAATGATCCAAAGAAAGAGAAGATAGAGCACTAGTACACAACGAAGGACAAAAAGAGGCAAAGAAGAAAAACAAGGAAATAATAAAGAAAGAAGAACTCAAGGAAGAAATAAAAAGGAATGAAAGATACATGGATGAAGGGTGGAAGGATAAGGAAGAACATAATGAAGGAAAAGGATGAATTAAAACAAACAACAGAAGGAAGGACACAAGAAATAAGGGAAGGTAGGAAAGAGAATTAACAAACTGAGGAAGGAAGGACACAATGGAGTAAAGAAGGTCATAAGTAAGGACAGAAGGAGTGAAGACAGGGCTTGAGAAAGGAATGACACAGGGGACACAAGGAAGGACATACAGATGAACAAAGTAGGAAGGAACGAAACCACAATAAAGGATATGAGGAAAGACGTAAGGAAAAGGATATGAGGAAAGACGTAAGGAAAAAGTACAGGGGGCAAGGATGGAAAAACAAAGGAGAAAGTGAGTAACAAAGGATAGAAGGACAAAGGGAAGGACACAGTGGAAGATGGAAGAACACAAGTGAAGGAAGGAAAGAAGGAAGGAAGGAAGGAAGGACAGACAACATGACAAGAAATAAAGACTGAAAACAAATATTTTTCATAACTTTTTTTCTCATTTATCAAGAGCTGGAGCTGGAGGAAGCGATAAGATTATAACCATTTATGCATTAAGACACGCCACTAACCTGATTTTTGCTGAACACAAAACAGTCATTCAATGAACATAAGAAGGTGGGAGTTTTCAATGAGCAAATTAGGGTATTTCGATCATTGGGAGTATAAGATCCTTGCAAAAGCAGCACCACTGTAGTATTTCATGCAGAGAGAATTCAATAGATAATTTTCTTCATCCCTCCAGAGAAACCCTAAAACTATTTTTGAAATTTATCTTATATTTAAGAGGTTTTTCAGTGCTTCAGGTCTTGCTGGTGTTCTTAAATGTGACTGTGTATTAGTACCAATGTAAGAACAAAATATTATTTTGACTGTGTTTAAGAATTACGCTGTAAAAGTGATGTAAACATTATTATTTTTTTTAAATCAAATTCTTAAAATAGAGTTGGGTTGAATTCTCTAAAAAGGTCATGTTTCAATGCTCCACTCTTGGATTATTTTCATATGAGTGATGGAGTTGTATGGTGTTAGATTTTTATCTTGCACACAAACATGCGCCAAGCGGTTCAGTGATGTTTACAAGCCTTGTCACAAGCAGTCAGAAACTGTCCTGTTACAACACACCAGACAAGGTGACACGGCTCAAAAAATCTCTCCAAAACAATGTCGTCGTCTGTCTTCCAGCTAAACTATCCAAAGGTTTTCACTTTCTTACACCCCTTCTTGGTATTTTTTTTTTTTTTTTTTTGCAAGTTTTGTTGCCAATATTCTCACATGAGTTGTCTTGCGTAAAGGAAAACACATGCTTCCAGACCATGCAGAGATGGTTCAGACAAAAGCCAGGAAAACACTTCTGTTTATCAAGCAGGGTCTTAAGTGTTTCCACAGACGTCAATCAGCCAAAGTGCCTGTGACGGCTTCAATTAGGAAGAATGCTTTGAATGGAAACAAGGGCAATGACTAAAAGCTGGCGCCGAGTAATGATGCAACTTTATTAGACAGTATCGTGGCAGAGACAAGTAATACGGTTTCGCAGTATTGTCGTGCAGAATTTGTTGTATTTTAGATGTTTGTAATGCAGCGTTACCCATTTCAGAGGGATGAGATGTTTATTAGAAAAAAGACCATTATAAGAGCTTAAAAGAATCTTCAAACACATTTTTGCAAGTCAAAATTCCTTAATTCTTTAAAGGTGACCTATTATGCTTCCTTGAACAAGTTAGGATATGTCTGTGGGCTATACAAAACATGTTCATTACATTTAATACAAAAAATATCATTCTCAGATGACGAGATTTCACCTGGTCAGTTCTGCCTACTTTCAGCTCCTTTCAGAACGAGTGGTTTTAGGGCTACATCACTATTATGCAAATAAGCTGCTGCCGGTCACACCCTTACTAATATTAGTCTTACTAATATTAGCTTTAATTTCAAGTTTTAGCCTTTTGTTCATATATTTTCAGAAAGGAAAGCTGAATATCTTGACCTATATTTGATGCCTCACTTCTCTTTCACTGGGCCACGGGAGCACTATAATTTGGAAATTCTTGTAAATTGCTGTGATTTCCTCTGAAGTTTCTTTGCAAATTGGTATTGTGCTCTGTGACTGGAATGGCCAATTTGCAGAATAGGTGCTTTTAAGTCTGTGTTTACATGTACCCACGTGGTCATGGCAACCCTGACAGCTTCACAACAATCTAAAGGAAATGACTGAAATGTTGTCTGGGGCCACCCAATAATTCATGCAGCAGCCACTTCAAGGCTGAAACTACAGGAAGCAGTCACACGTTCTGTGTCACCTTAAATATGGGAAACGTGAAACAGAGAAACGTGTAGCTGGAACAAAAGCTGTGTTTGGACCCCACACATCAACCCTGAAAAATGAACTAGTTTGGATGATAGTTGTCAACAAAACCCTGTAAAGCTTCATATTATCTAATTTCCCTCTGACCTTGCATACATACGCCCCACTGTAGAAGGTCTTATTTACTGCCGACCACACAGAAAACCAGGCGAGGGTGTTTTTGTCTCTGTATACGATCTGCCGGGACTTGTCAATTACTCCAGAAAACTGTGATGCAACATAGGTTGAGAGGGGGTTAAACAAACAGAACACACTTTGCTCATACGGGAAAGAAAAGTGACGAGAAAAGTCAAAACGCCATGTTTTTCCACTCATGAACCAGACCTCTGTGTGTTTTACCTGGAGTGATGATTATGTTCTGGGCCTCTTTAATCATGTCGACAGTCTGTTCCACGTTGACCTCTGTGTGTGTCCCTGTGATCTCCATGGGCTTTCCTGTGCCGGTGGAGGATGTGCCATAACCTCCAAGGATCACATTAGCAAGTGAACGATTCATGGCCTATGAAAGCAGGAAATATTTACTTTTTCTCCCTAATAAAAGCCCCTTTAGAATAATGAGAACGTACAGAAAATAGACAAATCAAAAGAAGTCAAAAGAGCTTGTCACATTTAAAATGGTAAAGAGTCCCTCCTGCAGGACAGGAGAGGAACAACCACCTTTTAACAGTTTGTCAAGCTAAACGAAACAAAATCATCAATGTAGCACATTTTTGCAAAATCCTAACAAGAACTAGGGCATTTTTTTTTTTTTTTTTTTTTTAACTGTGCACTACTTACCACACACATAATATAAGATAGAATGGCTCCCGATGAGCCGATGAGAGCACCAACGATGGTGAGCAGGTTGTTGTTGAGCAGGAAGCCCTCAGCACACAGCGCCCAGCCTGAGTAACTGTTGAGGACAGTGATCACCACTGGCATGTCAGCTCCTCCGATAGCTGCAGTCAGAGTTACACCCTGAAGGAGAGGAGAAGGAATAAGGAAGTTTCATAAAATTGTGCAAAGACAGTTATTTTTTGCTACAAGATTATAATAAGGTGAGAGAGTGAGAACAATATGCCTATAAATCAGCATTCCTATTCATTTTTAATAAAATAATTTAAATAGAAAGTTTACTAAACAAGCAAGAGAAGAAAAAGGAAGAAGCAAGTAAAGACCAAAAGGACAGGCACAAAGAAGGAAATGAAGGAAAGTAGGAAGGAAGAGAAAAAGAAAGTAACAAGGGGCAAAACGTGGGGGGTGAACACAAAGAAGGAAGGGCAGGAGTGAAGGAAGAGAGGAAATGAAGTAAGAGGGAGAGAAAACGAGGAATGAAGGAAGAGAGAAGGAAACAAAGAAGGAAAAAGGAAGGAAACTGGTCTGCTGGTTGGAGGGTGAAAGAATGGAAATTGCTGTCTATTCGTCTTTGAACGATCGATTTTACGTTTTTACTTTTTCTTTTGCAGTGAAATTGGACCACGTAATTTTCTTCCACTCTAAGCTCTTACTGCCCAGGAAGTATCAATAAGCAAACTGCTCCAAAAGGAAGAGTAAAAACGTTCCAGTCGCGCTGCAGCAGTAACGTCTGAGTGACGCCGTTAGACACTATCAAGTGCATCGTTGCCGTGGAGATGCTCCATTACATAGCTGACATGCCGGCATCTGGTGATCTTTCCGTTATTGTGGAAACATAGCTCATGAAACACTGAACTGCCTGAGTATGGAAACTTGGACATGGTGAAAGAATCACAGCTTGGGAGTTACAAATATGGGGCTCGCAGGCCACTGCTATAGTCCATAGATAGGTCCAGACTAAGAGGCAACATGTACATTTAAAGTTTGTTTCTTTCTGGTAATCTTGAAAGCCAAGGTGAAGGCCCAGGGAATGCAAAGGTTAAATTTTATCCTCATTTTCTAACTTCACACATTGTATGAGAAAACATTACTATAAATTACACAACAGGCATAGGTGAGTCCACAAGACCAAAATGTCTGTTTACTGTTAACCAAGTAAACTCTGCATAGTAGCAACATATTGGCACTGTCCTTCTAGGACAAAAAGTTTCTCTAAAGAAAAATTGACGGAGACGGCAAAGCCTGAACATCACTACTGAGCAAGTTATGGGGGAAATAATCACAATAACAATGTAAATGAAATATAGTGGGTGGTCTTAACTGCACTGTAAATTTACAGTTTTACCTTTAATGTGGTTTTGAGTTGGGAGTTTATTGGAAAATCATTATTAAGACATGCCTGTAATAAAATTTAGGTCTAAACTTTAACATAAAGAATCTAAAATATGATTGAATTTTAATCTTTCTATATGACTTTGTACTGGATTGATTTGATTCATATATTTCTGGATATAAATTCTACCAGTTTGTCTTGTAAGTTGTCTTGAGACAACAGGTGTTGTGAATTAGAGCGACAATAAGAAACTGAGTTGAAACTGAAAAAAATAACTGAACAGGTATACAGAAAGAGGTTAAAGCAGGGTAATTATCAAACTACCTAATGGGCCAGAGTGATTGTCACTCTGGCCCATTATCTTACATATCTTATCTAATATTTCCATAACTTTGAAAGTCACAGGTGATAAATGAACATATTGCTCTAAACTCACCTAATAAAACCAGCTGGTTTAGTGATGCATTGTTTGATTTAGATGCTTAAAAAATGACAATTCCATCTGACAAACTAACATTTTTCATAATTAGGTACACATGTGCTTTGTTCCTCTATCATTTGTACAGTTGCTGTTTAACAGAGGCCAACTATAGTTACCAAAGCAACAACGAGATCCAAAACCGACTGAGTGTTTCATTTATTTCAGCTCAGACATCATAAATGGTTCCTTCTGACCACATGCAAGGTCTATTTTTTTTTTAACTTGTGCAAGTAAAAACACACACACACTAGATGATTCATAACACTGTACTTGAAAGTTAAGGAAACTGAGGTAATAATCAGCAATCCTATTGTTGGATGCAATGACACTGAAACTCCAGCTGCTGATTTAGGCAAGAACCAATGCAAAAGACTGAATTTGCTTTACTTTTTCTATGAATCATGATTGTGGATTTATATTACAGTCTAAAGTTTAATCTCTTCAGATTTACATGAGTGTAATCGACATTAAAATATCAAACTCAAGTAAAAGAAACCAGAAACTTTAACGCATACCCTTATAATTTGATAATCCAAACTTTTGGTTAAAATACTATCCATAAAAAAGCTTAATGTAAAAAAAAAAAAAAAAAACAAAAAAAAAAAAAAAAACCCACGTTTGTAAAATGTAAGATTTCTTTAGTTAATAAGCAATGAATAGATGGAAAAAGCAGCTGTTTATTGTTCCAGACTTCCTAAGGAGCTTATTATCTGTTGACCAGACAAGATCAAAACCTTAAGTGCTGGGACCTTATTAATTTATCAGAAAGAACATGTCAAAACTGTTTGCTAGTGACTGCCAGCTTTCTGCTCCACTCAAAATTTCCAGGCAGCTCCTGTTTCCTGTAACTTGACGTTTATTAAAAATACCCACCGTTGTTACTTTTCTCCCTTTCTTCATCCTTTTCTTCCCTCTCCCACATACTTTTTTCCTGACTCTTAAAATCTATTTCTCCTTCCTGGAGTTTATTGAGGTTTTTAATAGCATTCTTACATGTTTAGCCTGTCGGTCAGCATGTAAGAACATTTCAATCTGCAAAGTCAAGATTTTTCTACTTTTAAAAAAGCCCCACGCTGAGAGAGACAACAGATCTAAGAAATACACACGCGCAGCATACCATGACAGCAGACAGGGCAGAAACCGATCCGAGACAGGTCATGCCTGTGGTGTAACTTGGATCCAGCATGTAGGGAACCATCCCACCGACGCTAGCAGCCATGAGCGTGGCATTGAGAGCGTGGCGAGCAGGCAGCATCAGAGGAGCGCTGTTCAGGATGCCTGCAGAAAAACAAAAGGGAGAAAGTGAGAAGGCAGGTTGTTATACAGCAGAAACATAGATATTTTTAAACCTTTTAAACACATAATGCAGAAGTAGGCACACAATTTTTATCCTAAATAATTGAGGCCTATCCTACTTGCTATATGCAGTGTGTATTTATTGTGATGTAAATGATGATAAAAAACATTAAAATTCAACCAATTTTTATCTATAAATGTATCATGGCACAAATCCTAAAGCTTTACTGTTGATTAGGCTGCTTCACTGCCATTTATAATAAATTTTATAACTGTAACACTAAACGGTCCACAATAATGATAGCCCACCCCTTACCTGCTTGGCAGGGCCAAATCACAACATCAGAAGGATTAGTTCCAATCTCAACACTTAAGATGACGGTGAGGGAAATCTAAGTGTTCTCTTCATATGGGTTTTATTTAAGGTAAAGTTAACCTCAATGAGGTCTTACACCTGTTGAACCTGTTGAACTTGTAAGAATTCATTTATATATTTACAAGGAAGCCTGCTCTGATGAAGGCTGAATCTCAAGCCAAGTTTCAACACCATGATGATTTTAAATTTCCATCCTTTTGCAGAATCCAGTTCTTGGCCATTTTTCGCTGAATTTTTTTGAATGTAAATACAAAAGTTCCCTACTGCTAGATGGACAGGTGACAAATTGATGGATAGAAAAATCAACGAAAAAAGAAAGACAGAAATGCATAGATGTTACAGAAGGATTGATGAATAGATGAATAACAGATTGCAAGATTGACAGATGGATAGAGTTAGGGGTGAAAATATGGATTAATGGATAGGTAAACAGAAGAAAGGACAGATGAATGGATGGATGACGGATGGGATGCGATGGATGGGGCACAGTGGATGGATGGATGATGCAGACAACATGCTGTACATCTCCATAAAGTGGAGTTACTTAAGCAGCCAAAGGATTCAGATGGTTCCAATGCAGTGACCGACTGATCTGATCGCCTCACCTTGCAGTTTGCCATACGCCACTAAGGAGCCGCTGAAAGTGATTCCGCCAATGTAAGTGCCGAGGTACGCAACTATCTTCGTTAGGTTGGCAGCGGGGTCCGTGGCAAAGTGAGGGTACTCGATCATATATTCGGCCACGCAGGTGAGCACGGCAGCCAGCCCCACCAAGCTGTGGAATGCAGCCACAAGCTGAGGCAAGTCACTGATTTCAATCTTCTTAGCAATGGCCAAACCTGGAGATAGAAAAAGAAAAGATGAATAAATAAAGCAGAATGCCCCTTAAGGTTCCAAGCATAAATACCATGAGAATCACAAGCACGCACACTCAGAGTACTGCTGGGAAGTGGGCCCTGTGGAAGAGCCAGGTGCTGCTGATGAGGCCTACCTTGGGAAATGTTTCTGTTGGTCTACAGTGAGCGTTTTTGTGTGCACACATGTCCTGCAGGAAGCCTTTCAACACGGCTATATCTGGTAAAGAGCATTATTATTTGCGCGGATAGTTTAGTCTGGTTTTCAGCTTTGTTACTGGAACAATTAGCATTTAAATGATCCAACTGTCCCAGAGCGGAGAGAGAAAGTGAGTAATACCTGACACTGGTTGTTCTGATAGACCTCAGGCGTCTGGCGCGAGTTAGTCATGCTGTGTTTGATGTAAACATCACAAACCCTGAGCACACCTGCTTCTTAATCTTCCCGAGCTTGGAAAACAACACAAAACCCACGTACATCTGCTGCAGCACCATACTTCAAGTATTAGGGATTGCCTGCAAGTCTCGCAGATTATTCTTTTAAAGTAAATACAAACACGCTTACCAGCAGTGCCACCCACAGCCATGGCTGCGCTCATCTGTGCCAGGAGCTCAGGATTCGGTTTGAGGGCACCCAGAGTGGCCGCCAGCCCTCCTGCGACTCCGATCATTCCCAGAGCATTACCCAGGCGAGCTGTGGTCTGGTTGGAAAGACCCGCAAGGGCACCGACACAGCACAGACCAGAGCCCAAGTACATCATCTGTTGAGGAAAAGAAAGACCAAATAATTTCAATTGGAAGGTTCTGCACAACATCTGGACCAACAAAGGGTACATTCAGAGGTCTGTTTTCCAGTAGACCTGGGAGAGAATGTCCACAAATGCTCTATGAACACATGGACATGGCATCATTATCTTCTTTCACCTGTTCAACGCTGTATCCAGACTGCAGAGCAGCAGCGTAGCCTCCTACGAAAACGCCACCTGGAAGCAGGTAGAGGTAGTTGTACTCAGGAGGGTCAGTGGGACGTTTGAACATGTCCAGCATCCTCTGGGTCACCAGGAAACCACCTGGGAGGGAGACAGAAAAAATTTATTTTATTGACTTAACAGACAAACTGGCAAAGAAATCAGGTTTAAAATCTATTTAAAAAGGAACAAAATAAATAGCAAATGGAAAAAAAGAAAAAGGGAAAAAGTGTGGCGGCTGCCAGTCGGTGCACCTGAAAGAGGTTAACAGGTGCTGCAAAGCCAACGGCTTCAACTTGTTGCCAAGTCCAATAACAAATTTTAGGAATTTAATGAATCTACTTTATGTTAGTATAACTATCTCAAACAGAAAACCTCAGAAGTGTCAACCAGCGACCAGACAGTGTCTCACCGTTTTACAAATAGATCACATTACTGTCTGGCATGATCGTAGCCACATGCATACACATATAAAAGGTGAACCTGAGGTTAGCCTACGTTGCTATGCAGTACTTGTAACTTTGTTCGAAGCTAAAATATCCCACTTAAAACACAGAATAATATACAGACTACTACTACTGCAGACAAGTCTAAGTAAATATATTAATATGGAGGAATTTTATTGTATTTAAGGAACAGACACCCAAAATCCAATAAAATCCTTTTGGCATTTCTTTTATTGTTTTTTGTTTTTTTTTTTTGTTGTTTTTTTTAAAAACCAAGAATGGCTCCACCGGTGGGAAAAAAAATAAACCAACCAAAAGGAAAAGAAATTTGAAAAGCTTAACAGATTCTTTCCTAAGGAATTTTTAAATATTAAAGGAGGTTTAGGGTCTTTATTATTATAAGTATTAGGCTTAGGCTGAGGTATGAAAAAGGGTGAGGGTGTTTATTTAAATATTTCATATTTAAATATGCATTTATATATTTACAGACGGCATAAAACCAGACCTGAACATGTATTTAGCCTTTGTAATACACATTGCTTGCCCCACACACTTGATCTATGCCAGGGGTAAGCAACCTTTTCAATTCAAACAGCCACTTTTGCCCCTGGAGATACAAAATAAATAAAATCTGCCTAGACATGTAAAAAAAAAAAACTAAAACGTATTTCCATCTTCTTATTTAAAAAAAAAATAAAAATAAAAAATCATCTAACTTTTACAAACAAACAAAAAAAATTTTTGTAGAATAATGCCAGCTGAGTGAGGCCTTTCCATCAATATGGTAAATAAAGAATGACAGGTAGCCCACTTAAAAATATAAAGCACACAGTTTGAAGTTAAAAAAAAAAAAAAACGAGGCTTGTACCATTGGTGCTCTTCTTTTATGCAGATACTGCATAAAAACATACAGAAGAACAGCTAAAACCACCTTTTCTTTTTCCCTTTATAATCAAAAACATTTCTTATTTGGTTTTATAAGAGCCAAAGTAGACCAAAGAGCCACATGTGGCTCAGGAGCCTCAGGCTGCAGACCCCTGATCTGTGTTCTTTGAATTTTGATGTAGTTAATTTAGATATTATCACTACATACTAGAGCGGTATTGGTCTTTCTGTGTTTTTGCTGTAATTTCAGAGTCTGTGTGGATAGGGATATTTTTACAAAAGTAGCAATAACATTCCTTTTTGAAAATATATGTGAAGGAGTGAAGCTAGGGATTCAGATTTTATGTAATTTTGGCCCAGTTTGAATATTTAGAGTAAATGTTTATTAAATGGAAAAGTACAGCGGATATTCTATATCCCCTGTATATAGTTGTGATATCTGATATCATCTGCTGCTTTGAGACTCTGATCAACTGCCTAAATATTACATTAGCATGTAAAATACAAGCAAAACACAACACCTGGAATATATTAGCCAACAATTACCGCACTCCAAACAGTCCGAGGTGATATAAATATTGTGTGGAGTGATATTGCGATGATGATATATTTGGGATATATTGTGCAGCCTCAGTGACATCATCCTTTAATTTACATTTAATAGTAAAAATGCACTTCTTTGGTTTCTTTAGATATTCCCATTTTTCTTTAAAAAAAAAAAAAAAAGATTAAAAAAGTTTGGGAATGCAAAAGTTTCTCCATACTTTATTTTCTCTTTTCCAAGCAATCCCGACACAACACATAGGGGCAACAATTACATGCAGCTAATAAAAAACACTGAAGTTTAATAACATATTAAGACTTACAACAGAACTTTTTTTTCCCCGATGCATTCCCCAAATTTGATCAATGAGTAAATTAGGCGCCAGATTTCAGCTTGTGTTTTGCGAGGGTGGAGTTTCATGAGTTCTCCCATTTCAGCAGTATGATTTTTCTGTTCTCATGGGTTTTTGGGAAATTTGGCAAACTGCTTAAAAATGTGAAGCTCTCCCCAAAGAGAACATCAGGAAAAATAACAAGTATGTAATACATAACTTGTGCTGTATAGGCTATGCTATGTACAATTATATTATGCCTGTCAGCTGTTCATTTACTTATGAAGGTCTGCCCTGAAGGCCTCCTGTTAGAATACAGAAAGGAAAGTGTGGAAGAACACTGTTTCCCAGGACTATTAGAGAGTGATGAGTATACTAATGATTTCAGGAATTATTTATCATTGCAAAGGGAATTATTTAGGGTAGACAAAAGGACTGGATGTGTGTGGTCCAAGCCTTAGCCACTGGGTAAAAAGGGACAGCTGAAATGATGTTTTGGTACAATTGACACAAACCAACTCGATCACCAGCATAAGTTGATATATTTTTGGCTCTGCATTGCTGTAACTGGCCAGGGTCACCATGAGGCATTTGCGTTTGGGTGACTCACCAGCAATGTTGACTGAAGAGATGAAGGCAGCGAGCACAGCCAATGTCTCTGCAGTAGTAGATGGCAAGTAGCTCCCTCCCATCAGGGACAGACCACCCACAGCTGTCAGACCTGCAGACCACATATATACACATATACGTGTGTCAGTGTTCATGAAATTACATTTTCACAATAAAAGGACATGGCAATAAAAACCTTAGTGAGGCTGATGAATAAAAGGGAGGAACTCTAAACGTTGAATCAACACTTATTAGATTTGTTTATCAGAACCTCTACAGACACATTGCTCAGAAAATGGTTTGCCTGCCGGACTGGAAAAAGAAAGAAACGGGAAGATAAAAAGATAAAAAGCAAAAAGAGAGAGTGTGTGTGTGTTTTAACCAAAAAGACCCAGGAAACTTTGATAACATCTTCCCTGTAATGATTTACAGGCAGTAAGATGCAATACACGGCACCGAGAGCTTGGCTTCACACAGACTTGGGTGCATTTTAGGTTGACTAACAGGTGTGTGTGTGTGTGTGTGTGTGTGTGTGTGTGTGTGTGTGTGTGTGTGTGTGTGTGTGTGTGTGTGTGTGCATGCATGTTTGTGGTTGAAGTCTGCAATTCTAGATTAGCCTTTCTACTAAAGAAGAAAAAAAGTGGGAGTTTGGCCTTATTTCTCTGCCAAAAGCTAGCTTTACAATCATGTTTGTATACCAGGACTTATACAAAGTTTTAAATGTTGCCAAACATCATTTCTCAACTTCTATTATGTAATTACAAACTCATTTAAAATCTGTACTAAAATCAAAGAGATGCACACAGCAAGAAACAATATCTAGATATGGTGATATAAGACAATCTGGTAGAACAACAAGTTCTAACATCTGAGGTTTCTACATTTTTTCATGTTAAATTACCATACACTACTCATTTTTTAAGTACAAATGCAAAGGTTCACCGAACAAAAGGCTGATGAAGAACGAACAGATGGACGGAAGAATGGATATAAAATGGGTGGACAAATTGATAGTGGACAAATGATTGGACAAAGACGGATGGCTGGATGATGGACAAAGGGACGGATGAACAGATAGACGGCTAGATGGATGGATGGATAATGGACAAACGGATGGTTGGATGGATGCTGAACAAACAAATGGATGGGGAGATAGATGGATGAACGGAGAAACACACAAATATGGATTGATAATGGACAAACAGATGGATGGACGAATGAATGATGGACAAACTGGATGGATAAATACATGCTGGAAAAAAAAAAAAACGAATGTACGAATAAACAAATCAAACAAAAAGATGAACGGGAACGGATAATGCACGAACAAACATAATAGATGTATAGATAGTGGCCAAATGGATAGATACGTGATGGACAAACGGCTGGATGGATAAATGCTGAAAAACAAATAGACAAACAGATGAGAGGACAAATATTGGACTGGCCCTGGTCAGAGGAGACTGAGATTGAGTTTTTTTTAACAAAAGAAATGCTCCATGTAGGACTGATGTGAAGCAGAAGACTAATAGGAAAGCACCTCAAGCCCAGTGCTAAGTATGGTGAAGGATTCAATTCAATTCAAAAACACTTTACTAATCTGAATGGGAAATTATATGTTGAAGTAACTTAAACTATAAATGTTTCTTCAGAACCATAGATGGTTATGAGTGTGGGCAGGAAAGAACTTCCTTACAGCTGATTGCCTCTGACTAAAGACAGTATTGTATACAAGTCTTGTGAAGATCCGCAAAATGCTTATTAGATCTTTCATACGGTGGCTCTACAACAGTACTGGGAACCTTGATAGAATCTAGGGATAAAACAATTATTGGGTTCAATGATACCGTGATAAAACATTTCAAACATAACATTTCAACGCTCAGTTAGGAAAGGATATTTCAACCAAAGAACAGTGCTATGTTTTAAATTTAGGTATAATTTGGATGAGCATCACATACTCTTTGAAACACTAGCATATTTCACTAGAAATGGGCTTTTATCTGGATCTTTTACCAGGATACGCTGTAAAATATGGCCGAATCAACACAGAAACACCTGACCAGACACAAAATTAACCTTCTTTCCAGGCCATCTAAGTCCCTAGACAGTCAGTCTCTCTGTGTGTTCCAACCTTGAGAAGCGTTACAGTGAAAAACTAAGTGCTGTTCTATAATAAAAGGGGTTTGTACTATTTACAGCAGGGATGCCAATAATTATGGCATTGGTCATGTTTGTAAAAAAAAAAAAAAAAAAAAAAAAAAAAAAAAAAAAAAAAAAAAAAAAAAAAAAAAAAACCCCCGTTGTTTCATGATATGGGATGTATTCAACCTTCAATAAATCAAATTAAAACTCAAATTAACGGCTCTATTTTTCAAAAAAGTAGCATGTTGTACAATAAAAGATTCACTTAAATGTTTTTAAATATTTTCACCAAGGAATCAATCATTTGAGGGAACTGTACATAGTATACATTATATTGTATTCTAATTGTAAAACAAACTACTTTAATACCAGACAAAGACAATCTGAGTAAATACAAGAAGCAGTGCTCAAATGATTTTTCCAATGCTTTCGAAGAGAAAAAAAGCTGTGCAAACCAATCTGGCTCTATTTGACAAAGTAATTACCCCCAAACTGCAACTGGTTTTGCCAACCTTGAGTCAACTGCCGCCATAAAGCCTTTGGGATTACTGGCCAAAAGTATAACATTGTGGAGGAAATCTGACCACTCTTTGCAGAATTGTTTTAATTTATCCACCCTGGAGGGTTTTAATCTTTTTTACCTGAACAACCCGTTTCAGGTCATGCCACAGCATCTCAATCTGATATAAGTCCAAACTTTGACTAGGCCACTACAAAACCGTCATTCTTCTTTTTTGTTATAGCCATTCAGATTTGGACTTGCTGTAATAGTTTTACACCAGATGAATCGAGGTGCACACCTTCCATGAGGTTACCCTTTGGTCTCTTCTGCCCTGAGAATATTTCCCTGTGAGATTTTGTGATCGTCAAGATGTTTTAAGAGAACCGTGAAATGAGTCTCATGGTTCTTTTTGGTCAGTTGTGGTTTTTGACTTTGATATCAACAACAGATGCCATATTATTGAATTAATCAAGCTGAGCTTAACTGCAATGCTTTAGATGTTGTTGCTTCTCCTCCAACCTCCTGGCTGAGTCATCAATGTGCTCTTGAAATAATTTACTCTCCTCTGGGAAGGTTCAATGCTGTTCCATGTTTTCTCCATTGAGGTATAATGACTCTCACAGGAGTCACAAAGCCTTAAAAATGGCTTTCTAACCCTCCCAGACTGATAGACGTCAACAACTTTGTTTCTCATCTGTTCTTGAATTTTTGAGATCATTTAGCCTACTAAAGACCAGTTCTATTTAACTGATTTTTTGATTTTACAGGTCAAGCAGTGATCAGGTCTGACTATGGGAGGTGAAATGTAACCAAAAATGGATGATTAGTTGATGATTGTCACTTATCACATCAAAGATTTAACTAGGGGGCAGTTATATTTCATACAGGATCAGGTTAGTTTGGAAAGCCTTTTTCTGTAGTAAATGAAAATTCATTTGAAAACAGATTTTTGTTTTTACTGTCCGATGTAAAATGATAACTGGAAATATTTATATAACAAAAAGCCAAACAAAAAAAAGGCTTACATTTTAGAGATACATTTTAAATAGCACTGTATAGTATTAATGGTACATTAATCCTGATATTTTGGGGGAAAAAATTAACAAATAGCCAGACAGTAAGAGGACTAGCTATTTTATGGCAGATCAAAAATGTTAATAATCAAAACCAGTTTCATATACAGTTACACACCTAATGTGGAGCCAAAAGAGGCTGTCTGTATCAAACAATGAACGTATCAGTCAAATAGCCAAAACACACCTTTAGACAAACCTTGATGCCAACTATGACACATACACAGGTGTATATTTGATCAACTTTGATATTCTGACTCTGTGACAAACATCAGGTCTCCTGGAACAAAGAGCACTGAGTCAGTGCACGAAAGTAGATTAAAGTTCTCTCTCCAGTCAGCAGATGTGACAGATGAGCTTTAGTTTTCAACTGGATATGAAACCAGTATCTAAAGAACGTAGGCTGACCCACCAGCCGGTCACCAGTGGAAGTAACACTGTAAATGTTCCCCGAAGAATATAACTGTCCATCACTAAAACTCTAAACTCCACCAAGGTTCTCTGATGTCTGCCAACAACTGTGTTTTTGAGTGTGTGTGTGTGTGTGTGTTTTAACAATGCCTGGCACAACAACAACAAGATCTGACTTCTTCCATGACCTATTCAGTGACAGGAGTGAAACATTTATACAACCACAGAAAATCTGGACACAGAACAGACAGAGAGGGAAAAAAAAAAAAAAAAAACTAGGTGGCAGGAACAGGTCAAAGAACTTTTGAAATAAACTTCAGGCTCATTCCCCTTGTTCATTTTATGTTAAAGAAGATTGGTGGGAGGTTTTGTGACGAAATCATAAATTTAAAAAGAGGCAAAAAACAGGCAAAGATAAAGAAAAACACTAAAAACACCAACAGCTTAAGAGGGCATTGGGGATCTATCATAAAGTTTTAAATAAATGTAAACTGTCTTTTAGTTGATAAACTGTTTCGCTCGACTACTGAGCTCTAATGTCCGACTGTGTTAAAGAGGGAAGATCTCCCTGAACCTGAAAGATCAACAGTGTGTTACTTCCTGCTTCAGCATGATCAAAGCCCAGAACACACTTACACGTACCCCTTCAACCGCTCGACGACCAAAAAACACAAAGGAGGCTTGTTGTGCAAGACGCTCAGTTCTCTGCTTTGGTCTTTAATGCTAACATGAATGCTGCTCATCAGTGTTAGAAATAAAAGTTAACAGCAAATACTTGAAAAATTGAAACCAAAGTTTATTTATAGAGCCTTTTGCTCTGGGGTTCCTGCAGTTTTTCTAGTCACAAGTTGTTACTTTTTTCAGAAATAAATTTCAAGAGTTCCCAGTCAGTTTTTTAGCCATATTTCTCAAATGTTCAGGCTTCAAATATCCAAAACAATAAAAAGATGGATGAACAGATGGGTCCACGGGTCGATGGATATATGGACAGATAAATGCAAGGCTGGACTGATGGTAGGACAAATTAATGGATGGCTGTCTTAAGGGATGACAGGTGAAAAAAAAATCCATCTATTACAGCTACTTTTTAAAATTTCATACATTAATCATTGCAGATGGAATAAAGTCTGGAAATCTAAATATATTATTTTCCCATATGTTCTTTTTCCATGCTTATCCAGACCTGATAAACACTTAAATGCTTTTCTATTCTTTTTAAGACTATGCAGAGTCTCCGTTGTCATTATCAGTCACATGTGAGAGCAGACTGAGGAACTTGTCTGAAATGTCTGATATGGTCACTGTTTGGGATAATAACCCAACCCCTCCCCTCTCTACCAACCTGAGATGGCATTGGTGACAGACATGAGCGGGGAGTGCAGAGCAGGAGTGACTCCCCAAACTGTATGGTATCCCACGATGCCAGCGAGACCAAAGGTGGTGACTATCTGAGTGAAGGCGGCATTAGGAGCTGACAAGCCCAGACCAAGCAGGGTGCCGATTCCTGTTACAGAAAGAGAAGACAGAAATTTAGAGCTGCTTGTGAGGTATCATCAAAGCAGGTGCAAGTAAAACACATTTCCAGCTCCAAATTAAATACCATCAACAGACATGCTCTTATTTCATATTGAACATACATTGAGACATATTTGCGCCCACCTGTGGAATAACTTAGTTGACTGGAATAAAACACACTTGTCTCACAGCTGACAAAAAAATATTAAAATAGAAACCAAGCAATGAAGTTAAAAACATTGTCTAAAGACCTGACAGACTGGATTAAGTCAAAGAACAAATGTTGGGATGGACATAAGAAATGTTTGCAGCGTCCCAAAAAGCACTGTGAAAGCTCGGAACCACCAGGACAGACGCTGCTCATCACCTGGCTAACGCCACCCCTACTGTGAAGCACGGTGGTACCAGCATCAGGCACTGGAGATGCTTTTCTCTGGCAGAAACTAAGTGACTAATCTGCAAAGAGGATAACATGGCAGCATTTAAATATAGAAAGATTATTTAAGAACACCTGCTGCAGAGTTTAGAAAGTGAAGCATTGTGAATAATTTCCTAATGTACTGTATTTTAATGAATTTTCCAATACTGATAATATGTTGTTATATCTTTAGTCGAACCGATTACTGCAACAGTGTCTGTACAAGTCTCCCTGAAAAGTCAATAAGACAAATACAGCTCACTGCTGCTCGTGTTCTCACTAAAACCAGGAAGATGGAGCACATCCCCCCAGTTCTAAAGTCATTACACTGACTCCCTGTAGCTCAGAGAATAGACTTTGAAATACTTTTGTTAACTTATACATTACTGAATGGCTTAGCAGCAAACTACATTAAAGACCTATTGTCATATCAACCTTCCAGACCCCTCAGGTCTTCTAGTTCTAGTCTACTCTGCATCCCTAGAATCAGAACCAAACATGGAGAAGCAGCATTCAGTTTTTGTGCTCCTCTAATATGGAACAGACTTCTAGAAAACTGCAAAAATGCTGAAACACTGAGTTGTTTTAAAGCAGGGGGTATCCAAAGTTGGTTCTCAAGAGCTGGCATCCTGCATGTTTTAGTTCTCTCCCTGGTGGTAGTTGCTACGTCCGCATGTCAATGTTCTGCAGACGCCTGCTAACGAGCCATCATTGGATCCAGGTGTGTTGAACCAGGGAAAGAACTAAGACATGCAAGATACTGGCCCTTCAGGACCAACTTTGGACACGCTTGATTTAAAACAAGGCTAAAACCCATTCGCTGAGAGTAGCTGTCGATTGATAATAACTGATTAATTTTAGTCTGTATTTCAGCTTTTCGTTCCTTTATTATACCACTGTAATGAGTGTTTTTTTTCTGTTTTTCCATATTTTCATCATATGACCCACTTTGAATCGCCTTGTTGCTGAAATGTGCTATACAAATAATTGTGCCTTGTCTTATTATGTTTATTCTAAAACAGTTGCATGGAATTGAATTTTTAACCAGAATAATTTGCCAAAAAATACTAACTTTCCCACTTTATGTTTTTAAGAATATAATTTGAGTAAGAGATTGAATTTAAAAAACTTAATGTTAACAATGAAGAATTTTACATATGTAGCAGGGGGCAAGATCAATGTCAAATGAATTCGGTTCATCGTGACTATGCTAATAAATTACTGTTATACACTTTCAAAGGTAAAATTATTAACACACCCTTCGTGACAATCATATTTAACTCACTAAAATCTGTGTTTCATTGCTGACTAATAGCCATTTAACCAAATGTAAGTAGGTTATCGCAGCAGCCAACATCAGTAGCTGTGTGTTGGCTCAAGATAATGTGTAAAACAGAACTACACGTGGTGCACTTACACGAAGCACTGTGCAGCACTATGAGAACCCCTCACCAAAGCTCTACTTCAAACAACCAGCATAAAACTGATTTTACAATGCACACTTCCTGAGACCAAAAGGGTGCCTGTGTGTGTGAGCGTTAAGGCCTTCGAAATGTGCCTGTCACTTCTCGTCTCCTGCACACATTCCAGCAGTAACATAAAAAGCGGCTTGTTAACCCATCCTTCACCTTTCAGCACGCCTCCGCCTCCCTCAGGAGCCGCTGCTAACCATTAACAGTGATGAAAGAAAAATCTGGACAATTTTCTCTAATGAAGAATCAAATTATAGTGGGACAATCAGACTCGCCCAAAACTACAAACCTCCAGTGTATAAGCTAGCTGTGGTAAGTGTAGCTCTGAAGGGGGAGATCTGTGCTGCCTTCTCGGCCTCCATCTCCTGGACGGTCTTGGGTTTAGGAGGAGCAGCAGTGGGAACGTTGTTGGGTTGAGGAGCGGGGAACAAGTTCTTTCCATTCTAGAAACAATGACAAAAACAAGTAGAATGGGAAAGATTAAAAAAAAAATAGAAGACGACAAAAATTTTAACTGTTTAAAGCCGTTGTGTTATTTTAATGACTTGGTAATTAATATATTAGACATTTAAAGTGTCTTTTTTATTTTCCTTAGAATTAATTTTATGTAAGGCTTATTAAGGACATGGCCTTCATCTGTAGCTGTAAACACAATGAGAACACAGTGGGAAAAGTTAATGCAGTCTTCGAGTGACACCTAGTGACAACTGAAGGTACCTTCATAGATGTGATGGCAAATATACTCATTCTGATGCATTAAAACTGCATTTTCAATGAGACCAACGATCCTGAATCACAATAAATGCCAACAAGAGTTTGGAGTTGCAAAACTTTCAGACATGGAGCAACAAGGCAGATTAAAATGTCTTGATAATCCATACATGTGTCTGTTTGGATCATGCTCAAAGAGGAAATGATGGTGCTGTTTAACAGAGGTCAACAGAAATGCTGCTTATCATTGGAAACCTGATGCACTTTTATCTTTGAGGAAAAACAAAACATCAACTGTAAGAAACTCGGCTGTTAAAAACCTGAAGAGATTAGAAGTTATTCGGACATTTACTATGTGCATAATGGAGCTTTTCACAATAAAACAAGCCTGCAAAGAACAGCAGACATTTCCTTTACACAAAAAAAATTCTTAAAGAAATATACTTTTTTTTGCCCACTCTACATGCCTCATGTTGGATAAATCATGATGTTTCATATCAAGTGATGAGTATTCCTTTTATTTTCTACTTGGAAACTATTATTCATGTCCATATTACATTTTAAGCACAAGTTTCAGGCTATTTTTAATGTCCTACTATTATGAGATCATTCTTTTTGGCTTTAGATTTAATATACATTAGTTTGACATATACCCTGTTGGGTAGCGACGGCCATTTATCATGTTGTTCATCTTTATTGTGAAAAAGTTATCATTGTGATAAGAAATTTGATTTATCTTGACAACAATAAATTCAAATTAATGTAAAACCCCCCAAATGGAAAGTATTGTCAGGATTATTCATTATACTATTTTTTTTCCAGTTTTCTCCATGAAAGCATCAACAAATCTCAATAAATTCCAAAATATCATTGAATGCAGTTATTGTGTGCAGTTCAGTGATAAAATTACACTGTCCATAAGTAACCACTGTCCTGAACAAGCCTATTTTAAAATAGGAACACTTTTATCATCACTTTTATCATTATCACAAAAATATCGGGATGAAATTTTATGTCCTTATTGCCCATTCTTACTGTTAGCTGCGACAAGATGAACTTCTCAGTACTATTTTTATTATCAAAGCATAGTTAATAGAAAAAAAAAAAAAAATCTTGTCTTGTTCTACATGCACTGGACTGGTGCCTTACAGCTTCCTTACTAACAAAGTTTGCTTTGTTTTTAAGTGTTTTTTGAGGAATATTTTCTGTTCAAATTAAAGCAATTAAAGCAAAACATGCAACGAACCACAACATATGTGTATCATTGCATGTATATTTTTGAGAGTACATCCCCAAAAAGACAAATCTTTGGTTGAGACCTTATACCTGCATGACAATGGATCCTCGGACAACGTGATCCATGGTCCCGTAATCGAACACATCTTTGACATCAAGGTAAAAGTTCTCCTTGTCCGGGCTGATTGCCCGCAACAGCTTAGTGATGTTGTTGGAGTACAGAGTGCTGGACTGTGTTGGCAAACGACTGGGCAGGTCTGTGTAGCCAATGTGAGTCACTCCCTAAGACAATCACAAATGGAAAAAAAACTATTAAAATAATCATTTTATTTTAAAACCCATAATAAATTACATGCAAGCACAAATAACAGAAACAAACATTTTTTGTTTGTTAATAAGGGGGTGACAGTTTTCTGGCACCCAGTTTTTTTAAAAACACTTCCTATTTACATGCACAAATCATGACACTGCATTTTATACCTTCAGATTATTCTGTTGATCTAAGGAATCTGGGTTTACATTAACATCCTAAGTGGGGTTTTTCACCATTTAAAATGTCATTCGCACAAGAGGAAAATAGCACAAACTGCACCGAGAAAAAAAAAAAAAAAAACCCACGAGGGACTCCACCACCTAGAATGACACTAGTGAGTGAAATAAAAGTACCATGATCACACTAATGTAGAAAAAGTAATACATATTTACATATATCTTTCATGACATGCAATAAGAAAATACTTAACTCTACAGTGTTAATATTAGTCTAGTTTTACTTTACTGCAGTCAGACCCCAGATAGTGAGTACCACATTTATAAAAGTAGGTCATATTTACTGCAGTCCTGCAAAACTGATACTGTGACAATTTTGCACCACCAGAATTTAATTTGATGAATGTTAAAATAATGATAGAAATGTATTTTGTTACTAAAAACGTGGTCACTGAAGGGCATGCATACAAAAATGCCCTCAATTTATACCATTTAAAATACATATTTTTCAAAACTTTCTTTCGGTTGAGCTTAGAGGTTTTACATACAGTTTTCCAGTTCCTACCAAAACTGCTGCTCTGCACTGACCTTGTGTACGGATAGCTCTCCTGGAACTGTGGTCTCAATGTTTCCTCCGGCCTCGGCAGCCAAGTCCACCACCACTGAACCATCCTTCATGCTCTCTACCATTGGTTTGGTGATGAGAATTGGTGCTCGCCTACCTGCAGAATTACAAGGTCAAGAAAAAAAAAAAAAAAACAAGCAAAAAAAAAAACAAAACACCAATGATATTAAAAATCTTAAATGTAAAACATCTACAGGTGATGTAAATCTTTGGATCATGTGAACTATATCAACCATGTCCCTAACATAAGTCTCATATTCTGTGAAATTCCCAATTGTTCGAGGAAAAACTACGCAGACTTCATTTAAAGGATTGATCATGAGCAATATACCCTTCACTATTTAAATAACCAGTCTGTACTGATGCGTATTGTGTCTCTGCCATTGAGCGTACCCGGGATAAGAGCCGTGCTGATGACAATGTCCACCTCCTGACACTGTTTGGCGAACAGCTTCATCTCTGCCTCTATGAACTCCTTCGACATTTCCTTGGCGTAACCTCCCTGACCTTCTCCCGACTCCTTTATGTTCACCTCCAGCGGCTCTGCGCCGAGAGATTTAAACTGCTCCAACGCTGCAGCTCTGGAAGAGACAGGAAACGAGGTAAACAAGGGGACATAATTGGTGGACAGGAATTAAAGGAAGCTGATCGTGAGACACATGTTGAATGTAATAAATACCGTAAAAAAAGAAATTGGCATATTGAGTAGTGATCTGCTAATACATGACTAATACATGGCTCACTCTAGTTTCAAAAAGGTGATGCTTCAAATGTGAGAATAAAACAAAAATCATATATATTTTGGACTACTGGTCAAACAAAATACTGTATGTATAAACATTATCCAGGGATGCAGATAACAATGAGAGGGGGGAAAAAAACTGAAAATATTTTCAAAAATAGCAATAAAACTACATTTTAATCATTTTAAAAGCTCTAATCCCCAACTATCAATAAACAAATTCCTGGAAATCCATCCGTTATTTTTATTCAAATACTGCTCAGGCTGCTGCACAAATCTTCATCTCCGTTCTAAGGTAATTTTTCAGTGAGCAATTCAGAAACAATAACCCTGCACACCAACCTAGTATCGAATCCTCGGACGATGGCTCCCATGGCCCTGGCGGTACCAGCAGCTGCCAGACCCGCCACACCTCCTCCAATAATCAGCACCTATTCACAGACATGGACACAGTAAAAGCTGAGACTGACCAACGCAGGGCAGCAGCATAGTTGCAGTCAAAACTGCAATTGGCAGCTTTGACTGTAAACATGCAGGACAATTTCAACTGAATAGATGGACAGGCAACAGCAGTACCATACATAGTCACACTAATCTCACCTTTGCAGGTGGCACTTTACCAGCGGCTGTGATTTGTCCAGTGAAGAAACGTCCAAAACTGTTGGCTGCCAAGACAACAGCCTTATATCTGGAGAGACAAAAATAAGTGAAAATGTAGAAATACAACCATAAGGTAGAACGCTTACTGAAAAACACTCTAGGAGTTGATAAAATAACATTAACAACGTATGCAATTTAGCTATAAAGATGACAGCAGTATATAAATACTGTTATGGCTATGGAAATAAACTCTAAAAAACAGGTTTTCTAGCTTGTTGACCAAGATGTTGGTAATTCAACTATGGCTATACATTTTTATACTCTCATTCAGAGTACAAACATGTTACATGTATTTATATTTCTTTAAACATTTTGCTCTATGAACCTTAGTAGTATTTGTATTTCACAGACAGAAAAGTTATTGGAAATGCTTTATTTAAACATAAAAATCTAAATGCAGGACAGTCCAGCTTGTGTACCGACCCTGCAATGTTTGCCATGGAGCTCAGTGCATCGTAACCCTGGGCGATGGTGACCCTGGGCACTTGATCCATTGCCAGGACTGTGGCCTTCTTCTTTGATAACATGTCCATCAGTTCAGGGTTCTGAGCTGGGTAGATGAAACTGAGTAAAGTCGATGTTTCCTTCATCAAGTCCACCTCGTGAACGCCCAAAGCAGGGTTAAATGTGGGAGCACGCACCTGGAATCAGACAAATCCAGTTGAGATAAATATACAGATTAACTACTACCATCCTACACATTAGATAATGGGGATACATCAGTGGAATTAGTTCTTCAATTGTTTTTATCTGTTTCTGCCTGCCTTAGGTCCAATTGTTTCATTTGTTCATTATGAAAATATGTTCTGTGAAACCTAATATCACAGGAACGGATCCACTGTTTATAAGAAAATACTGATTACCGATGACAAAATTGTTTTTCCCCCTCTTCCACTACTTCACATTTTTCTTTCCTCCCCCTTCAGTTAAAACTTACCTTCACCAACAAGTCAGACGCCAGCACATCTTTCACGTCTTTAATTGTTGCTCCGGCTTGAGTGTACTGTTCATCAGGGAACTTGGAGGTCTCTCCGGCTCCAGACTCCACGACAACATTGAAGCCCTGTTTGATGAGAGCCTGGACACCAGCCGGAGACAAGGCCACACGACGCTCGTTCTGGAAAATTTCTTTGGGAACACCAACGGTGAGTTGCTTGTATGGGATTCCTAGAGAGGCAAAGACCAAAAATATTTCAGATAACGTCCAGCTGTTCAACCACTCATATTTCATGGTTAACTGATTGTAAACTGGAAAACAGAAATAAACAACAAGTTATAAAATCAAGGTGATGAGGGCAGGCTTTGGCTGTATCTAACAATACCACACAGGGAAGCAAATCTTTAGAACTTTTCAAAAGTTGCTATTCTAAATTAAAAAGCACACTGAACAGCCAATTAAACGTGCTATAATTTGCTGTTTGAAGCACTAAACAAGAACCTGCCAGTAGAGGGCGGCATAGACTATATTACTAAAGACTAATTCATTTAGAAAAAAATCCAAAAAACTTCCAGTCCGGACTTTTAGAAGCGCCCCCCCCCTTTAACTCATTGGGTAAGAGTCTGGCAGATTTTTCACCATACAGATTATGTGCACCTTCACTTTTTAAAGGTTGTTTCTTAACGGCACGTATTTAAAGCAAAATCAGTTCTATGAAGGCAATTCAGGAATGGTACAAATTTGGCAATGCCAATAAAGATTTTTTTTTTCCATTGATCATTGATAAGGGCATTAATAACTTCAAATATGACATTTTATTTTAAAATTGCAATTAAGATTATTTTTTTTAAGCAATACCCATTTTACAATCAATTATCTTTTAACAGATAGTCGTCTCCTTTTCTTATTAGAAACAAACTTCTTGGTTGATTGAAAATAATTTCATATCTAATTCATCCAAGGGGTATGAATAATGTGGAAAAAAAATAACAGCCAAGCACCGTTAAGGTGAAAATCCCTCAGTCAGGTTTATTAATACCATGTGCAAGGATTTAATAACACATTAACACTAAATGTGGTTTAAACTGGTATTAAAAGAAGCCAAAATACAACAAAGTAAACTGAGTGCCATCTGAGAAGAATGCTATTTCTGAATCATCAGATCTGGTTTTCAAGCAACAAGAAGGTCACATGCTACATTAGCAACAACGGAAAATTCCAGCTCAGACTTTTTTTTTTTTCCCTTCTCTTTACATAAATACAAGTGTGATCTTTCCTTCCCTTTTCTTCTGTGAGGACCAATCTCAACAGCCAAATACTAACCCTACTTTTAAATGTCCAGAAATCTAAAGGTCAACAATACAATTATATTGGATGTTGTTGCCTTTTTTTTTTTTTTTTTTTTTTTTTTTTTAATCCCAGTCTAGATAAGTCCACAGAAGTCAAAGCTAGGTCATATCAACATACAGCCTGTGCCTACTCTACAGGGACTTGTTCGTAGCTGTGCGTTCAGGACGGACGTTGCCGGCTGTTACTGGAGCTGTCTGAACTGTAGGAATGTCAACCTCTGTCACCATGAGCCAAGAGAAGCAAGCACACACAGACATTAAGCTCCTGCAGCCAGCGAGCACCGGTTCATAGGTTACACTTCCTGGCTGGTTGAGATTAATGGCGGCGGTATCCTTAAAGTGATATTGAAGCTCAAAGACAATGTACGTAGCGCTTCCTATGGTACTTTTAAAATATCTCCTGTATTTTGCTTAAAATTTTGCTCTATTTGGTTTTACATACTTCTATATTGACAAAACAAAGGATTTTTTTTTTTTTTTCTAAAAAAAAGCAGCTATTTAAGGAGAACCATGCAAGAAAGATCAATTAACAGGAGGAATGTTACTATAGATTACAAACATTATAAACAGTCCATGTGGGAGCTACCGCTTCACTGAAGACAACTTTGATCTTTTAATGAAATCAGCAGTAAAAAACCAACACAACTAAACACATCGGGCTGAAATGTAAACTCATGGGAATGTCTGCTAAAGCTACAGGTGGCGTTGCTTCCATGTGTGTAGCATTAAACCACAATCTCTAATGTGTGAATAACTGAAGTGGGAGGATAAGGATACAAGGTTTTCACAATTTATACACAATTTCGCAGCCTCTGTATTTACCTCCATCTATCTTCCCATTAACAATCAAACGTGGCTTCTCCCTGCTGATGAATAGTATTTCCACAGCATGATGCTGCTAGCACCCTGTCTCACTGTGGGTATGGTGTAAATGGCTTGTAGCACACTACAATTGCTTTCTGTATTCTGCAAAAAAGCGTATTTATACTGAGATGGAATAAACAGTGATGGACTATATAGAAGGCACATCTTCACTTTTAGCCTCTAACTCAGATGAGTAGTAAAGGGCACTTTTTGAGAAACTTTGTTAAGCAGCAATACCCAGGGATCACTCATGGCACAAACAAACAGCAAGGACTTCATCTTGTTTTTGATGACATCAGTTAAACTATTCACTGTTTTGTAATATGACAAATCAGCAAACTGTTTGAAAGACTTATATTTGCTCAGATCGTAAATGATATCTTAAAGCCATCTTTACTTTAGGAAAGCCCCACCAGTGCATGCTTTCAGTGCACACTGTACTAAACTCATACTTGTGTTGGAATTTCATGGCAGCAAAGACAACCTGACCTCTGCAGAGAGTCTTCATTGAAGAATTACACCATCAGCATGTTGCTTTGGACTGTAAATGCAGTCATTTCTAAGCTTAGTGCCTACTGTTGTATTTGATTATTTGTTGAATAAAATCTGTCTCTTACCTGGACCTGTGCTCCGCCAGAGAGCTTGATGAGTCCTGAAAAAGCGCACACATGTTGATTTGACAGCAGGACTGGTCTGCACCTTCATGGATGAGACGCCTCCGAGGACTGGGGCTGAGCAGCTGGACACCACGACGCGTAGGAGGCTTGCCATGGTGCACGCACACCTGACTCTCGCACTGCAGCAGGAGCTCAACGGGACTGACAGCAGACGACCTGGGGAGGAGACACGACAAATGTGTGCCAGCAGAAACACAAAGCAGGGGGTTGGGAATTAGTAGAGGTCAGGCAAGAATGGATCCGAGAGGGTAAATAAACATGTCAATACATTTTCTAACACTATCAGCTGACTTTAAACATAGAAATGTTCAATCCTGCAGAAAAAAGGCACAGACATGTGACTTTTAATTGCTATTTTGTGTTTGTTCCATATAACCTTAAGGGAGGAGGGGATTTTTTAAAATTAATTCACTTAACTTGTAGCCTACTAACCGATACTGAGGGACTAGACGGCATGTGGGACAGCATGTTTACTCTACATTGAGATAATCAAACAGGCTAAACTGGAGTTGGTGTCTGGTATAGTAAGGTTTAATCTAGATGTGACTGGTTGGCAGGCTATAAACTTCTCTCTCCCACTCTTTGACCTCAATAAAGAGGACAACTTAGTGTACATGCTAAACACACACCAATGTGGGCACCAAACTCAAAGTAAAATGAACAGACATTACAACCTCTCCCAATAGAACAAGACAAGTTTATGCTAAACGTATTGGTTAGATGTTTAACTACCTCCTTTAAAGTACTTATCAAGCAAAACTGTTTGTCGTTTCCCATCACCAGCTACTCAATTATTTTTGCCAGTAATATTTGTAACTCTTCAACTTGTGATTTCTTTGCAGAGATTTACTGCAAGAAATTTGTATTTTCTAATTTCATAATTATGTAAAAAACAAACAAAAGAAGTTATTAATAATACAATAAAGTATTAGAGACGCATACATCAGGCTTGTCCTGACCATCAACAATTTCTAACTTTCATTGTGGTCAGACTTATTGATTCTGCTTTTGACCTGATCTGATTTTTTTATTCTAAGAACTATATATATATATATATATATATATATATATATATATATATATATATATATATATATATAGCTTTTATAAAGAAAAATTAATAAAAATGCTGAGGTAGTAGTTTCTTTTTATCCAACAGAAACTTAAGGAATTAAAAGACAATCCTATTTATGCAAGAAGCATATGTACCTCCACCATCCAGGCTGTTGGTTGATCTGAAAATGGTGCAAGATTTTGTTTTTTATACATTTAAAGATTAGAGGGGAATCACATTGTTCAGTATTTGATTGACTTGGTTTAACACGAATCGAGTCAATCAAGGAGAAAACTGACCAATTCTGATCTCAGTTCAATTGATTGGTGCATCTCTACATACAACTGAATCTAACTGCACAAGTTTACCATCCCCTGTAGTGTATTTAAATTTGACTGGTCATTTAGTCTTCAAAAACACAAAGCACTCTAGGTACTATTTGATTATCAGCATTCAAATATAAGCAAAGATAACAAAAGAAGCTATTAAATTTCCACATTTAAGAAGTATTTTCTCTCAAAATATCTAAGAACAAATGGTGATTAATAGCCCAATTTTATCACATTAAAGTTTAAGACTATGAGCTGTAATTTAACTGAGCACCCTTTCCCCTCTTACAAATAAAAGGCTGTTAAATCAACGATGATTCATTCAACTCAATCAATCCTGAGTGAACCATAGTCCAATTATTCATTCATAATTAACCAAAAAAACGACAACGGGTTGAAATACACACACACACACACACACACACACACACACACACACGAAGAAATACCACTCAGTTAAACTAAAACTATAAAGAGCATATAGCAGCATGTTTTCCACATGCAACTTGTACTTTTTTTGGAAATATTTGCTGAATAAGCAGAATAAATCTGGTTTGAGGGGTCTGGCTAACAGTTGCCCATTAACCTTTAATTCCAAGCAAGCTAACAATAACTCAAATCAGTGACTTCCGCACAACAACATTGTTTTCTCGCCGTGTCATTCACAGAACCTGTGTGAGATTAATGTGTTTTAGTCAGCACTGAGGTTCCTCTGTGAGACACACCATGCTGAGTCCGCTGCTTTCTTTTTGTCCCCTTTCTCTGCAGAACAGAAGAGCTAACATGAGCTAGCTAACCGGCTGGCGCGCTGAGTGGCGTAGAAAAAAAAAGTCCCCATATTGTTTCCTTGTTGTAGACGATGAGTCAAAACAAGACCTCTGAGCATTCAAAGGAACCCGAAACGAAACAAATGCAAAGTGAAAAGTGAGACTAGTGAGGTTAATGACAAATACCTTCACTGACCTTTGCAGACAGTCCGGGGCTCTGTGCAGCACAGCCGACTTTCCGTCGACCCGGAAAGAGTCTGCGGATCTACGGCCGCGGAGAAACATTGACGTGTTGGCATTGTGGTCAGTGATGACCTGTGATATCTTGTGTACTTAAGTTCGTTATGATTTAAATACCACTTTAATGGTTCGTGTTATTAAATTTATTGAACGAGGCGAAAAACCTTTTCTGAAGCATGGTTTGTTATAAATGTCAGTATAAAAAAGGCTGCACTTCATAGACACAAATAAGCAAGATAAGCAATTATAAAGAAACTCCCCAATGAACACATTGCTGAAAATACTCGAATTACATCCAAGTCAAATAATATAGGTCCCTAAAAATTAATTATAATGAAGGTGCAAGTCCGTATAATTCCACTGCGTGTCGCTCTATTACAACCACAAACTGTGTAGCACACTTGTTCCGAGTTCTGGGCAAGCCTTATTTTCACTTTTCATAGGTTTATAGGGAGATGAAAGACAAAAAATGTTTCCAATAATCTGAGAAGCTGGCACCATTACCATACGACTTTGTTTATATGAATGACCTGCCCATTTCACACGTTTGAAAAATATGACGACATGCACAGAGGTAAATAGGTATTCTTACAGATTTCTTGTATTTTTGCTTATTCTGTCACACTTAAAAGTTTCAAATCATCAAATTAATTTTAACAAAAACAGTCAAAAACAATCTCGTTAAATACGAAAGGCAGTTTTCAAATTATAATTTGATTTATTAAGGGGCTAAAAGCTACCCAAACTGACCTCGCCCTATATGTGAAAAGTACCCCTCAAGCAAACAGGCTGTGTCATACTTGGCCGCAACAACTGCCATCAAGCATTTGCAATACCTGGCAAAGAATCTTTTAATCACTGTAGAGAGATTTTAGCTCCCTCAACTTTGCAGAATTGTTTTATTTAGGCCAAACTGAAGGGACTTTGATCATAAACGACCTGTTAAAGATCATGCCACAGCATCTCATCAAGATTTAGAGTCCAAACCTTGACTGGAACACTCTAAAATCTTCTCTTTTTATTTCTTTTTTTTCTTTGTTTGAGGCATTCAGAGGTTGGTCTACTGTTTCTTTCAGATCATTGTTCTGCTACATGACCCAATTACGGTTAAAGAGAGATAGCAGAACATCATGGTTCTTTCAGTCATGTCAATCATCCATGTCTTGTAATCTTGATGCAGTTGTGATCAATTGTATCAAGATACAGCACTCACTGAGAAAAAGCAAAGCCTTTTAGCTCAATTTTGTAACTTCTTGTCAAGTCAAGTTTATTTGTATAGCATATTTCAGCAGCAAGGCAGTTCAAAGTGCTTTATGTCGTAAAAACATCAATCAAGTATACATCAAAATCATCGAACAAGTATACAGCAAAATCATCAAAATCATTACGCATCAAAATAAGTAAATATCAATGCATCAAAATCATCGACCAAATAGCAATGCATCAAAATCATGAGGATCATCAAACAAATATCATCAAGCAAATATAATTCGAAAATACTGATCAATGTTCCACTTAATACTAATAAAATGCAGCTCTAAACAGGTGGGTTTTTGCTTTGTTTTAAAGGAACTCGGTGTTTCGGCTGTTTTGCAGTTTTTTTGGAAGTTTGTTCCAGATTAGTGGAGCCTAAACACTGAATGCTGCTTCTCCATGTTTGGTTCTGGTTCTGGGGTTGCAGAGTAGACCATAACCAGAAGACGTGAATGGCCTGGAAGGTTGATACAACAACAACAACAGGTCTTTAATGTTTTTTGGTGCTAAGCCGTTCAGTGATTTATAAACTAACAGAAGTATTTTAAAGTCTATTCTCTAAGCTACAGGGAGCCAGTGTAAGGACTTTAGATCTGGGGTGATGCGCTCTATTTTCCTGGTTTTAGTGAAAACGTGAGCAGCAGCGTTCTGGATCAGCTGCTGCTGTCTGATTGACTTTTTAGGCAGACCTGTGAAGACACTATTGCAGTAATCAATGAGACTAAAGATAAGCGCATGGATGAGTTTCTCTTGATCTTGTTGAGACATTAGTCCTTTAATCCTGGAAATGTTCTTCAGGTGATAGAAGGCTGACTTTCTAACTGTCTTTCTGTGTCCCTGAAGGTTCAGGCCTACACCCAGATTTTGAGCCTGATCACTAGTCTAGCTGTAATAACTGAAGCTGCATGCTGACTATAGATCGTTCCTCTTTAGGTCCAAACATAATAACTTCAGTTTTGTTTCTGTTCAGCTGGAGAAAGTTTTGGCACATACACGTATTGATTTGTTCTAAGCATCTGTTCAGTGCTTGGATGGTTTCAAAGTCACCTGGTGACATCGTAATGTAGAGCTGTGTATCATCTGTGTAGTTATGGTTGCTAATCTTATTACTTGTTATAATCTGAGTTGATGGGAGCATGTAGATATTAAATAGGAGCGGTCCCAGGATTGAACCTTGGGGTACTCCATGTGACATTTCCGCTCCGATGAGAAGTTTCCTATTGATACAAAGAAATCCTGTTCTTTAGGTAGGATTCGAACCAACTGAGTACCGTACCACAGAGTCTGACCCTGCTCTCCAATCGCTTTAATAATATATCATTGTCAACCGTGTCAAATACTGCGCTGAGGTCCAACAGAACCAACACTGTGGTTCTTCCACAGTCTGTATTTATGCAGATATCACTGAACACTTTGACGAGGGCAGTCTCAGTGCTATTGTGACCACAGAAACTGGACTGAAAGACATCAAAGCGGTTTGTCATTGTTAAAAAGCTGTTTAACTGTTGAAACATAGCTTTTTCAATAATTTTACTGATGAATGGAGGGTTGGAAATTGGCCTGTAATTCTGCAATAGTGATTTTTCTAGATTGTTCTTTTTTATCAGTGGTTTGATAACTGCTGTTTTTAAAGCCTTGGTGATAACACCTGATGAGAGGGATGAGTTTACTATTTGGATTAGATCACATGCAATAACAGGCAGAACTTTCTTAAGGAAAGTTGTAGGTAGGACACCAAGACAGGAGGATGGGCTTAATTAAAGTTAAATTTCTTCTAAGTTTTCATGATTGAGTTGGTAAAATTCAGCAATTTTCTCTGCATTTGTTATGTTTGGGCATAACATCATTATTGGATTTGGTGTGGATGTGCAGATTAACCTTATAATTTTTTTATTTTTTCTGTAAAAACTTAGTGAATTCATTGCAAGCCCTGGTAGAGTGGAGTTCAGCTGGTAAAATCTGATTTTTATGTCAAATCTGTAGCACATGTCAGTTTTCCCTTTCTTTGAGCTCAGGGACAGAAAATATTGTTTTCACAGGTGTTCCTGAACCCATGATGCTGGTTCCATCTGTCTGTTATTAATGCACTGCAGTCTTGTCCCTCATACTATGCAAAATAATTCTGGTTTAGTACGTTTGTATGAAAGACACACTGGTTTGTGTTTGAGCTCTGGCACATTTAAAACCTGAAGAACAGTAGGTCTGTACTAACCGTAATATTCTTTTGCTTACATATACTGATCATCTGGTTCTCTTTATCAGGTTCTGAGGGAGGAATGCATATGCTGTTCCTGCTTCTCATTCTAATACTTCACCCACAGATAGCTCTTCTAAACAAACCATCTGTACTTGCTTTTTTCAGTTAGTGACTTTAAAAAATGAATTGATTGAGATACTTTGAGTTCAGGGGGCAGCCAGAGGATTATTTATGATTACCAGCTTTATTAAAAAGCTTTTATCTTATTTAAAACATATCATCTTTATCTCTTAAGAGTTGTCAGTCAATTATATTTTGGTCCATGCATGTCTTGCTTGTAGATGTTTCAAATAGCATTGAACTAAAACAAGCAAAATAAGCCCATGTGTATTTCTAAATAATTAAATGTCACAAAGGAGAACTAGCATGTCATTAGCACTTTCTGCTCAGCTAGAATAAATATGATTGTTTCATCCAACCAGAAGATCACCATATCACTCCTTAGAACCTCCACATTAGGTTACACATCCTTTGGTATGACATTTCTTTCCCATTTTGCCTCTGATAAGATCAATAACACCCACAGCGAGTGTAGTTCAGTGAGAAGAGTAATTGTCTTGCAGTCCGAAAGTTGTTATTTCCTCTTGCTACTTGTTGGTGTGCCTCTTGGTAAAGCACTCAACCCCAAGTTGTCTACTGATGTGCAAATTAGTGTATGAATGTGTGTGTGTTTGTGAGTGCGATTTGGTGAAAATAGCTCTAGTGTAAAGCCCTTTGAGTGGTTGTTATGACTAGAAAAGCACTTTAAAACTTAAAATCATTTAGTGCATTTACCTTTTGATTTCCTTGAAAAATAGAGCAGCATGCTTAGATTGCAACAAAGACACTATATAACATTTGCAGAAGATAGTAATTACAGCAGCTATATGGACATGAGAAATAAATCTGAATCCAATACAAAGAATTTTGTAGAGCTAAAAATGTTTTTAAATGCCCCAAATGTTTAGAGGATTTCAGTTTTGTTTTGTTAGTAGTCACACATGTAGCCAGCAGTAATCTAGAAGAACCAAGTTGAAGAGAACACAAATCTATCACAGTGTCATAAGTCAAGTTCTAAACTAAACTTTGAACTACATACAGTGACATGACAATCGCAGACCCGGCCAGAGGTATAGTTGACTTTGTGGCTGCTTAGGGCCAACTGCTGGCTACAAAAACTGTGTACCTGCAGCTGACAGAAACATATTTTCACACTTTACTAATAACTCAAAGAACATGTAAGAAATAAAAGGCTATCCTGTCCTATAATGTTCATCGCCCCCTTCATTATCCTCTGAACTCAACTTTTTTACAACTACTATGCTAATTAGAGATAAAAAAAAAAACAATGTTTTGAAGGATCCCTTTATCTTAAGATCTATGTATTTTATAATTAATGTGAAAGGACTTAAATTATTCTGTTACCAAAGAAACTATTTTGTGAAGTCAGTTGTTTACATTGTTGGCTTACTGGTTAACTTAATTATAACTTAAATGTATAAATTAATTAGGACCTCATGAAACCAAAGGCATGCTCTAGAGTACTGTTTTGACAGCTGCGATACAGTAGTGCAGTTAAACCCTCACAATTAAAACATGGACTTATTATGGGGTGATAAATGAGACTCTCAGCTGCTTCCATTCACTGCAACTTCTGCATGGCTTTTGAATATTAAGTATTCTGGTGACATAGCTATTGGGAGAAAATTAAGCATAACAACACTCATCAGAACCAGTGCAGAGATTTCATTATCTACCTGAATGATGCCACAAATTTAGATAAAGTTACAGATGTTACAGGTTTTGTCACAAATTACAGCTTCCTACTGTGGTGAATTACAGACACACTTTGCTTGCCACAAAAGGCTATTAAATCCCCTAGTAGTTTAATGATTTGTCAAGTTTCCAGATTCATTCCTCTCAAACAACATTTCTGACTTCCTCCTTTTCTATGGATAAATCATATTTGCTGTCACATTTGAGCTGAAGACTTTGTTTTGGGTGGACAAGACATTATGTTGATGATGACTGAATATTTTTGTACTAGTTTAATATATACTACTGATTTGATATTTGTTTATTTATTATACTTACCTCTTTTTAAAAACTGTATTGATGATTTTTATATGTTTTTATTTCAGCTTGTGCAATGTAATTTTGTTCTGCATTGTGTCTTTGAGGTAGTGCTGAATGACAATAATGTAAATCTTGAGTCTCGATGGCCAAATTTTGTGTTGTTCAGTATGTAAAGTAACTACCTTTCAAGAACTTCCAGCTGTATTGTTGGCTGGCTAATGCTCAGTTTCTTTATTTTAAGCTTGTTTGCATATTTATTAAGTTTGGACACTGAAGTTAAAATTAAAGCACTATTCATACGCAGAGTAATTGAATTTACCTTTCTCGAAAATGAAGAAACAGTGATAATAATAATTTTAAAAAACACACCCAAATACATCAAAGACGCAAAATACAGATTACAAACACAACGCGTCACATAAAACATGAAAATAAAGCAATGGACAGTTTATGAGAAACTGCTTTTTAAATGACACTCTTAGATCAAACTAAATATTTCTCTGGATTTTTCTGTGTATTATTGAGTACACTACAATAGCTTGGTTGCATTTTAACAGGTTTCTTAAGATGGTGTTTAGTGATAGACGTATATGTGGTTACAGGGAGCAACTGTGAAAGACGTTTGGTTTGTTTTGGAACAAATTCTTAGAGGCTAATATGGCTTTAAGCACTTTTTTTTTTTTTCCAGAGTCTGCATGTTTTACCCAGTTTGAAATGTTCTCAGATTCAGCATTTGTTCTCATGTTTGGGTATATTTATGACTTTACTGTCATTTCCCTTTCTGTCACCACTTTTGGACATCTGGCTGAAAATTGAACTTCCCACTTCTTTTCTTCTGCTGGTTACTTTTGTTAGCTTCGTTTCTCAGTTGTTTTCCTCTAATACACAAAACAATCAGCAAACTGCCTTCTTTTGCAATTACATTTCAAAAACATGTCTAACAAGTCATCACTTTTGGATACAGTTATCCTTCACAAGATGAGTGTTGTAATCTAATACCTTCCTAGCCTTGCAGGGATGCTATATGTGTACTCGGTATTCGTTTTCAGGGAACACCCTGCAGGTGAAGATCTGGTCTCTTGATTTAACATGTTGCAGGCTGGTTCCCTTCACTCTGACCAACTTTCTGACCTAAGCATATGTAACAACAAGCTTGTTTGACATGTTGAGTGTGGCTGTGCACATGTGCATTAATTGGAGCTGTGTTTGAGAATTTTGCATTGCCAGAAAACAAAAAAATCTCTTGTTCAGACACAGATAATGTATGCATAAATAGAAGACAAAGTGAGAGAGAGAGACAAAGAGAGTGTTTTTTTTTCTCTGCAAGAAAAGTCTTCGAAGTTGTAGAAAATTCCAGGAATTTCCTGTTAACAAGCGTGGGCTATAATTTGAACCAGGAGTGTGTCAGTGAATGAGAATCAGTCTCTTGGCTGGTGAGAGGAGTTAGAATCACAGCAGTCTTTCCTGTCCTTTACAGATTCCACATTTGATTCGCTTTTCTTTCTTTCTTTTCGCAATGCAAAATTCTGCAGTTCTCAAAGGGGCTTTGAAGTTTGGGATTCAAAGTATGGAAACTTATTAAGTCAAAGTGTTTGTGCGTTTTCTTTTTTTCTTTTTTTCTTTTTTTTTTCTTTTTTTTTTCTTTTTTTTTTTTTTTTTTGAGTCATTTTTATGATTGGGAGGTCCTTCCTCTGCGTTTGGATGCAGCCCTGTTTTCCAAGAGCAAGCAGTGGTGAAAGCAACACAAGAACGGCAGATTTTGATCCCAGATGAGATTTTGCAAGCAGTAGTAGCGTTCTGATGCATGCAAACTCGGTTTCATATGAGTAAAGATGCTGCATTTTTTTACCTCACACCACCTGGTATTGTTACTTGCTTTGTGGAGCCTCAGCTGCACAGGTTTAATTACAGCCTGGCCAGGCATTGCTGGAAGTAAGCCAAAGGCTAATTCGGACCCAAATGTGAGAGACTGGGGAGATTACTCAGATCTCCCTGCTGGAATTGAACATGGACTTGGACTGGAAGAGGACAGAGAACATGAAGACAACAGAGGAGCCAGAGAACCATCATCCACCTTGGCTCCTGAGCTGGATTTCCTGGCTGACTTTGCAGGCAGGAGAAGTTGACTGATCAACTGATGTATCCATTTGCTGACTTACACGTTATTCAACTCCAATGTTCTCTCCAGGCAAGAAGCGGCTGTGGGTGATAACCGCTCCATCATACAATGACAGCTACCTACGGATGATGGAAAAACAGCTTGAAGACATGGATCAGGTAATTTGCTGATGTATTCATAATTCCAAGGTTTTGAAACTATGGTACAAGTATCACTGGTTCTTGGGCAATCTTGTAAAAAAAAAAAAAAAAAATCTTACAAGTTAAATCCAACTATAAACTGAAATATAATGTATAGTGCTATGAAAAGGGGCTCAATCCCCTACACATCTCTTCTTTGTTGTTACAACTAAAGATTTTAGACTGTCAAAACAATTGTAATATCATACAATGATAAACTGAGTAAAAACAAAATGCAGTATTCAAATGATTATTTCAAGTGTTTAGAGAGGTTAGAAAAACTGCTAAGTAAATAGAAAGTAGCCCCTTGTTAAATTATGAATTAAGTCTGATTAACAACAAAAGTACAAATGAGTAAAAAAGGTCTGTTGTTTAAGTACAATGCAATCAAATATTCCTCAAAATATAAGTGCAGTGAACAAAGTTTGAGAACTCCTGGAAAACACTGACATGGATGACAATGAAACTGGAATTGCTGATGAATGCTTATTGTGTATTCAGGAGAAGGGATTGCTGCAAAGTCAAAAATCCAGTGCAATCTGTAGTTTTTCTTAGAATCTAAATCAACCCTGGTTCTCAAAGTTTACATAACTTTTTGATAATTGACATTATAAACTGTGCGTAGTTAAATTTAAATCTGTTTGTTATTGAACTGATCTCATTATATACAGTATCCTTGTACCGAAACTGGATCTATTGCTTAGATATGATACTTGGATTTGTTGTGATTTGTGGGTTATATAATTGAACTGAACTGAATTCTTAACCTCTTTGTTTTATGACAAAACAGCACATAAAAATATTTAATAATCATATAGCATAGCAAAGAAAATTTTGATTTTTGAAAGTATAGAGAGAGAATTCTAGATCAATGTTATCAGTCTCTGATCAGTTCCAGAGAAACATTACACCCTCTAACATTGGACTATTTGAGTTATTTAGATACAAAAGTACTAAGTTAAACAGATTAACCAGTATTGTATCATAACAGAGAACTTGGAAATAAACAACTTTTGAATTTGATTTTCATGCAGCTCTGTCAAAAAGGTGGGATTTGGTGTTATTTCTTTAGAGGAATCCATGTAAAATACCAAGGAATGCACAGTTTGACAGACACAATGTGCACCTTATTCAGCTTATTTATTCATTAATTTAACATCAACAATGGTTTTTGAGGAGATACTAGATGATTTACAGTAGATGGTAAACTAAAGAATTATGTTTCTCAGCTCCTGCGTGAGGTGTTTTCCTGGCTTTCTTACAGACATGATGCTAAGAGGTTGTTTATTTCCTTTGGTTAGTTTTTATATAGGCCTGAAACATCTGCTTTAGCCCTCCAACATTCCTCATTTCTTTTCAACAGACTGCACATCTGTTGCCATTCTAAGGCACAAAGACTAGAGAGAAAACAAAGCAAAGCACCATGGAAATACTTTGACCCCAGAAATCATCAAGAACTATTGAGCAACGCCACTTTAAATGTTTAGAAGAAAGTTTTATTCTTTTATTGTAAAGGATAGGAGATCAGACATGGTTTAAAATTTTTGCAAATAACTTTTGCTCTCTTTGTTAAGCTTTTGCTTATCTCCTGTGTCGTTTTCAGAAGGGGCTGAACTGCCGTTTAGCAGAAAGAGACACTTTCATTATAACCATCATCCAGAATGCCACGATGGAGGGTCGCATCCAGAAAACAACTTTTCAAGGAGATGCAACGGTGGAGAACCTGAATCCTGACACAGTTACCAAACTGCTTAATTACCTGGAGCTTTCCAGCCAAGTAAAACTTTCTGCCAACAGACCTTCTTTTTGCTGTTTTTATTTCTGTGTCACTTTCACTTGCCTGTAGCTTGCTGTGAGTTGTACTTAATGTCAAATATTTCAGGAGCAAGTCTTCACCATGCTGATCATGAAGAAGAACCTCCAGGTCAGCGAACGCTTTCCTTATCCAGTCCGTGTTGAGGCAATTTTGGACCTCATTGATCAGTTTCCAGTGAGGAAACTGGAGAAGATGACCAGAAAAGGCTCAAACTTAAGGTTTTTTCAGTGTACAACACTGGTTTAGTGAGAAACTTAAACTCTGTTGAAAGTTTTTTAATCTGACATAAAATTTGTCATACAGACAAGTTGGAGCTACTTAGTGTGTCAGTTTACAAATGGGAGGCGCAGTGTCGGAAAGAGCAGGAGCTTCTTCATGAGACAGAGGCCAATTTCAAGGCGTCAAATTGCAAAATCAAATTTCTTTTAAGTTATGTTTGACATATACAGCATTTTTATGACAACTGAAGGAAACATAGTTACTTAATTGTGCTATAAAATGGCACTATGTGCCTAGAAAATACAAAATGTCACCCCTTTAATAAGTGTAAACGCATTCCTAATCCATTTCAGTGATTAACATTGAGTTGTTATACTAGGCAACAAATAGTGTGAAATCTCAATTTACTGTTGTTATTTTATCATTTTTATTCAATTTTCTCTTTCAGCTAGGTTAGAAATAAACCAATAAACAAATTATGTGATTTTCAGATATAAAGCTTCCTTACCAATTTCTCACAGAACTGAATTAGTTATTAATTAAATGAACATGCTTTTTTAAGTTAACACTTAAACAATCACAGGCATGTTTATTTATATTTCTAATGGTATTATAAGAATAATTGATTTATAAATTCTTTATTACAGTGTGCCATTTTGTAATTATTCTTCTAAAGTTTAATTTAGTTAGTTTAATTTTATTAATCAAAATTATCAATATAATATTTTTGATAGTGTACCTTAATTTTATACTTTTAACTATGATCTTGTTGTAGGTGTAAAACCACAAAAAAGAAGGTTGTAGTGAAAAGAAAAAAGATGATGAAGAAGATGGTGCTGACTCCTCAGAGGCCAGGAAATATGACCTCAGTAATGGCTTCACAAAGGCAACCCTTGGACAAAAAAGCTGCACTGATGAGTAAGATCCAGGATATACTCAATGGCAAGTCGAGGTTTGTGATTCGTAAGAAGCCTGCAGGATCCACAAGAGGAAATGTGTCAAACAGTAATAACTGGGAAACCTCCCAAGTATCCAGTGGACTCCAGCCTGTTTCAAGAATTGATGAAAAAGTAGAGAAAGACAGGTAAGGTTTGTTAAATTTTCATGCTTTACTAAGTGCACATTGAGCATTGAAATTTTAGATGTACATGCCTTTGGTAGAACTTCTAACTTTTAACTCTTGCTTTAAAGGCCTCCCTCCCCTACAAATAAAGGGAAGGAAAGAGATGGAGGGCAAAACACCAAAAATAAAGAACCAAATATAAAGGCTGACAAAGAGAATAAAGAGAGCACAAAGAAAAAGGGCAAAGGGAAAAAAGGAAAGAAAGGAAAAGGAAGAGGAAAAAAATCAAACAGAGAAGTTAGTGAAGAGGATAAAACAGCTCTGAGAATGTTTTTGAACAGTATTAGGGGGTCCAGAAGGTTGATGGTAAGAAACTTGCTTTAGAACAGTTTTACGCCTTTATTTTAATCCTTTGCCAACAAATGTTCCTGTTTTGTGCAAAAGTTGATCTCAACGCCCAGCAGAGATGCAGCTCTGTACATTCAGCAGACTAAGGAGAACACCAAGCAACACTGTGAACTCGCCATCAGGAAGATAACTGTGGTGACCATTGTGGGAGAAGGAAGTGACGCCACGATCTCTGTGCAGCATCAGCAGCTCAGTAGGGAGTTTGTGTTGCGAAAATATTTTGAATATTTGCTTTTAAATCATTTGATTATAGTTCCTCAGCTGAGTTTATCTCAAGTTTTCTGAAGATATTTTAAAAATATGAAAAAGTGCTGCCATTAATAATTTTAGTCAATAGAGGAGTGTCACATGTATTTTAGAAAAGCAGGTCAAATGTGTCCAGAATGGTTTAATATTGCTTATTTGCATGTAAAGTCAAAGGACAGTGGATTCCCTGTGTTGTGAACTCATGGAAAATATGGCCAAACACCACATCCCTTCACTGTTTATCAAGGAACTCCTCTTGATCATATCTTTAACAGTAAATATTTAGAACACAGTTTGGGATATATCAGTACTTTTGTCTATTTGTGGAAACGGACACACAAAAAAGTTTTTTAAAAGCTTTTTTTGGCATTAGGACCACGTTTGATTTAAATAAAAGTGATGAAGCTACATCTAGACAGGTCAAACCTGAACTCCATTATTTTCATCACAGTTTGTGATGTGTGAAACTATTGCCCCAAGTATTGGTGTTATGTTTAGGGGCATTCTCAACTTGGAAGACCCAGTTATGTCCGAATTTTGACATTCCTGGTTTCTTGTTTGCTGAGTCACATTTAGCCCATGTTTTTCAAGACGAGTTTCACTGTGGATAAGCCAGCTACTTCACAAAGTCTTTTGCTTTTTTTACCAAAATACATTCATCCTTGAGGCACAAGACCCATGTCCTTTGACCTGATAACATGCACACAGCGAAGTCTGGCTAATTTTTGCAAGCTAGTGTTTAATCTTTAGCTTTAGCTTAGCATTGGTCAGTTTTTAATTGACTTAAAAAGAAGCTATCATTTAAAAAAAGAAACAGTCAAAAATATACTTTCTGTTTGTAGTACATGTTTATTTTGAATCTTGTAATTACATTTAAAACATAACACACCTACTTCAAAGTTAACATCTCACTTTACCTCTTTCAGAAGAGCTCCTAAACTTAATGATAGATACCTGCAGCTACTGTGCAAAGTTCAAATGTATCTCAACAGTCTGACATGGTTTTTGGAGAAGATTTTAATGTGTTGTCCCAAAAGTGTGGATTTTGGACATATTGTTTAATTGTTTGGCCATGATATTTTGTCTTTTCTATGTGTGTTTCAGAGTCTGAGCGTCCTCTCAGGGATCAGTCAGAGCAAGTCTTTGACTCACGTCTGATCCCTCTGTTAAGAGCCAAGCTTGGCCTGTCCTCCTCTGACCTCTTCTCAATGACTGTCACAGATTACGACATCAAACCCAAAGTAGGACAATGTCTCACTCAAGCTTCCTCAGCTTCTTGGCTTCCTGTTTGACAGCCATGTTTTCCTATTTTCACCTCAGCTCCTATAAATCTTAACATTGATGCTGCTCAGATAATCTTAACCATCAACTATTTTAAGGCAAGAGTAGGAATTAATACAACAATGTTTGGATTTTTTTTTTTTTTTAAATTTGTAGGAGAATCTGTAAGCTAGTCTGAAAATTAAAATGCTTAGCACATAAAAGTATCTGAAGTTACATTTTTTATATCTGAATTTGGTTTTTTACATTCCTGTCTTTTGGTGTTTTAGATCATGTCACAGTAACATTAAGCAACATTAACATAAAAGTCAGTGTTAATGAAATCCATATGAACTAAACATGACTTTATCTGTTCTCTTTTTTCTTTGTTTAACTCACCCCCATCTTTGCCTCAGAGAGTCTTTGAGGCTCCTCCATCAAGTCCAGCTCTGTTCGAGTACATTGACAACTTTCCCTCCAGGTACTCAGAGAAAGAGAAAGAAAGGAAAAGCCCTGTTGTTTGCTCCAAAGACATACAGGCACCTGTGGTTGAGAACTCACTGCTAAGGTAGAGTTTTTTGGGCATGTAAAAACAGCATCTGTAGGCTCTTTGGAAGATCATTTTGGATGAAATGTTAAATAGCTTGCATAGATTTTGTATCATATTTATTTATATGTTACAGAATTTAATCATGATAAATGGACCTTACTTTCACTTTCTATCACATTTTTAGTTTTGATTGCAAAAATATCTACATAGGCTTTAAAAATGCTGAATAAATGCAAGAAGCTGTAAAAACATAAACAAATGAATGTTGTTTAAATATAGCCTTTTTTTCTGTACAGGTTTATGTCCAAGCGGAGGCTGCTATTGATCTCTGCTCCCTCAGAAGATGATTACTCTTTCCAGCAGCAGATTTCTGCTCTCAGTGGTCAGGAGTGTCAGCTGGGTACATGTTTTGCTTGTTAATTTTTGGTGCAAAATAGAATATTTTGGCTGAGTTTAGCTTTCACTCTGATTAATCAGGACCAACAAAGCCAAAAAATGTGGGCCCCTGCTTAATTGTGGTTCAGTATTTGTGGATTCACCTATTTGAGGATCTTTCTGTAGAATGTAACTCCAAAATATTTGCAGAAATTGTGCCTATTTGCAGTTTTTTTTTTTTTTTTTTTTTTTTTTTACAGACCACATCTAAAATATTTGAAAGAAACTGCAGCTTGGGATGCTGAAATACCTAGGTGCAATGCTACTTTACACGTGCTATTGGCTGGCATTTGCAAAGGTTTTAGTTTCTAACTCGACTGTAGTCCCTTTCAAGATGTCCTTTTATTCCACAATTTTCATGTGTTTATTATGCGTTCATCAACTGAAATGTGAAATGTGGGGTTACAGAACGAGTGGGATGTGGAACAAAGTGAAAGAAACAGCAGCTGTAGCCACATACGTTTACAGGTGCACAATGTGTACAGAGCAGAGACATCGTCCTCCACTGAGTTTCTGATCTGAGAAATATATTGATCGGCAGAATCAGATTCAGATAATAACATGCTGAGATTAGCACACAACATTTCTTGAATTTTAAGAACAGGATGGATTTGGACAGCGTGCCTGCATGAGAATCACATAGAGCTCAGTGCCATGTGAGGGGATTACCCTCAGGGATATGGGGATGCTCCACACATCTCATGCACATAAATGCTGTGCTGTGAGTTGTAGGCCACACCCCTTTGGTTTTGCAAAGCCCTGTGAGCTTTACATTGATGGATGGATGGATGGATGGATGGATGGATGATTTATATGCACAGTAACGCTATATATATATATATATATATATATCTCGATCTAGTAGGGTAAAGGTTCAGCATCAATCTTTTTAATCTTTTCAGTGCTAAAGCTCAGATCTTGGTCTTTTCACAGGTATCCGTCACTTTGTCCTGTTAAAGTTGACTGGAAATGGCCCAAAAGCTTCAGGATCTGTTGAGCTATTTCCCATAAATGGTAATACATACTTTGTAGTTCTGCTGGACTGTAAACAATATATATTTTTTGATTAATTGTATCAGCTCAAAAATGGGTCAGTCTTTATTTAATTATCATCATTTTTACCATAAAAGGCATTCGCTTCATAATTTTTTTCTTCAGGTCGCAGTCAGAGCAAGGTGAAGCCATTATCTCGTGGTGTGGTCAACAACCTGAGACAGCAGCTGAAAATCAGTAAGGACTTCTTCAGCATGCTGGTTGTGGGGAAGGATGGTGATGTCAAGGCATGGTTCCCAACACCTCTGTGGTCCCTGGACAACATCTACGACCTGGTGGACTCTATGGAGCTTCGTATTCAGGAAGCAAACCTCCAGATGAGCGTGGGGATCCAGTGCCCTGAAGACATAGGAGATGGAAAGCATTATATCTAATCCAAATAGATGATGGAGAATGCTAAGTCTTTGATGAATTTATGAGGACTCATGCCAAAAGACCAACTGATCCGCACACTGTAGAGTCCTATTAACTGATAAAATGTCTCTGATACAAAAAGACCATACTGATAAAATGTCTCTGATACAAAAAGACCATAGATTAGATTACTCGACTCAACGACTAATGAGCTGTTAACCTACAAGTACAGTTAAACCTCTCCAGGACTCGTGAATAGCATCATATAGAACCATAATAGAATATGTCAGAAATCAAAGCACAATAATACTGAGTATTAGCTGAATATAAAAGTATTCATGGGGGCTGCAGGTGAGTTTATAAATTAGGAAATTCCAAAAAAAGAGCAACAACTGATCTGCACACTACAGGTAAATATATAAGAAATGTTACAATAAAAACTTGATACAGAAAAACAAAATGAGTGTGTTTTTTGTTTTGTTTTGTTTTGTTTTGTTTTTTTAAGAAATGATGAACCTCCAGCTGTTCTTTGAAATAGTTTTTGCTCTGGTCTTTTCTGCTGTTTGTACCAAGGGAAACAGAGTGCACTCAAGGCTGAGGAGGGGACATGGATTTTTGGCAACACTTCTGTCCAATTTTTCTCAAATACATTCATTGTTTAAAGTAAATGAAGAGTATATGCTCATGATGAAGTATTGTAATCCTATAAATATAAGTTAAGTAAGTGGGCACCTTGTTAGTTCTTGTTTGAACATTTGTTTTTTTAATTTTTTTAGAGACAAATTTTACAAACAACTTTGATCATCAAGATATGGATCTATGGCTGCAGATGTTACAGCTTTTCTTTGGAAATCTTGGATTTGTTTTGACTTAAAGTCAAAAAAGAACTTCAGTCAAAACTGAAGTATCTCCAGTTAGACTACCTCTGATAGTGATTTAAGCAAGAATGGCGGCTGGATGATGGTCCAAGCAGGAATCCTGAAAAGTGTACTCAGAAACCACCTTGGCTTGCAAGCATGCTCTGAAGGGTGGCCAGGTAGTCATCCAGCTCGAGGAGGAAGCCCTGAAGAGCTGATCATAGCTCCAGTAAGATTGCTTAGCAATTCACAGAGCATTGAGAATTGTAGCGGTGGGGTCCTCAATCCCTACAGATAACTCAAAGACAATCACTGGGTGAGACAAGAAATTCTTGACTCGAACATCCCATTAAAGAAGGTAGGTTTAAGAGAGACAAAAAAAAAAAAAAAAAAAAAAAGTCTGTTAAATATTAGCGCAATGCAACAAAACTGTCAATTTGATGATATCTGACAGCCATGAACGAATTTTTTTTGTTTTTACTTTTACATATTTGCATCTGAGGTGCTAATAAAAGTTAAGTGCACTGTAAATCCTAGAACAGTCCATCATCATTAAGTGTGGCTGATAAGTGAGGATGGAAGTAGTTACTCTAATTCAAAGGAGAGGAAAGCACCTGTGTAGAATATGTCTGGAGGGAACTCTAAAGAAAATCGACCAATAGATGTTTTAAGAGTTATGATAAAACTAACAGTAACCATGGGAGAGAAAATACAACAGGAAGTAAAGAAGACCAGAATATATGGATGTTTCAACATAAGAAAACTAACCCAACAATGCAGTTAAACAAAAGCAATGAAGGATATAACACACACAGTAATCTAACTGAACTAAAATATAACAGAAACAATGCAGTCCGTTAAGCAACAAAGAGTGAAATGAAGACCCAGACAAAAATGGAACAAATTGTGACAGAAAAAAAATAAACTTAGCTCTAAAATGTAGATTTTAATGAAACAATTAAAAGACCATACATCATTAAAAACTCTCAAAAAGTGAACAATGAAAAATGCTGAAGAAGAAGTGAGGAGGGTGAGCCAAACAGAAAGTCACTCTGAGCCACTCTTAGTTAATTTTGCATCTTGGTACATTTCACCTCCTACAGTTGCAGCCTGATAGAGGAATTCAGATGATTTCTTTTTCTTTTCAGATTAAAGACCTCGAGCAGAAGCAGGAAAAAGCCAGATGCCTTTTTGTCAAGATTCTGCACATAACAATCTGCAGTAACACTTCCCGAGCTAAAATTAGGGTATGTTGACTTCCCATAACAAACATCTATTCTGAACTGAAAATTATCTGAACATATACAGAAAGAATAATTAAAATGAAGAAAGTTAATGTGCCACACATATAACCTATCCCTAACCCACAACAGTTTAAGTTTGTTATGTGGAATTGTAAAATGTTGCAAAGCTGTATTCAATAACAATATTTTTCAGGTTCATCACCTGCCAAACATTTCTTTGGTTCTCTTACAGAGTATTTTTAAGGTTATGTTGGCTAAAAAATGTCATAGTAGAAATTCAAGTCAACAATCTTTTCAAACAAACATTGTTTGCTGCTGTATTTGCTCTGGTCTCAGGCCGTGTAATATTGCTATAACCCAATTTCAGCACTAACTTTCCCATGCTGTGAGTGTTTTCTCACCCTTCTAAATTACTCACACACTCAGTTAATCATTTACTACAGTATACATTGGTTCTCCCTTTGGATTCTTGCAAAACTGGTTATTTGTTGAACTTTTTGTATTTTAAAAAGAGAATCAACTGCTGAACAATTTTTAAATCTCAAATGTGAAAAAAATGTGTAATTGATTCAACACTCAAAAATGGTGTTGGGTTCATATCAGTGTTGCTGTAAACTGGGTAAAACCCCACTATGTGGGGTTCAGACAATAGGAAAGGTTTTTAGATCCAAACAAATATTGGTTGATGACTGACTTAAAAAAAGACATATGTACTAAAACTTAACTAGTTACATAAAACATAAACCCTACTTGTTTTCACTTTGACCCACATCATCACATCTGGTCTGTTATCCTCTGTCGTGCTACTGTTGTTCCGGAAATTAGGAAACTCAGAGAGGTGTGGTTTTCATTCTTTTATTTTTTTTTGTTATTAAATAATTAAAATTAGGATGTTAACATCTCAGCCCTACTAAAAATCCCTTGTACACAGTTAAACACCAGAGTTTTAGCACAATAATTTCAAAATACCCTATGAACAATGATTATTATTTCTTTGTGTTAAAATCAGTTAAGAAGGAAAATCAAGCAGGAAGGAATTTTACCCAGAAAGGATGTATAGATTATATACCAGTGACAGAGCATATAGGACTGACCGGTGTGTTCCTTCGTATAGTCACTGTCACCAACATGACAACAATAAAGAGACTTGGTAACTGGAGGGAAAGGAAAAAAACAGTACTTATAGTTAATTATTTTTAACACATTGGCTTCCTGGAGGTTTCAATCATTACTTTTCAGCTTCCTGTACCAGCTTGTTGTGCTACATTTCTAATGCTAGCTTTAGCAAAAACAGGAACCAGTGGTGATTTGATTTCAGCCATTATCATAATTTTTGTCCCACTCTTTAACAGTGCTGTGGCTCACAACACTTTCCTATTTGTATTTTATTTTAGTAGATGCTTTCTTTTTTGTTGGTGTAAAGTGACAAATTATTTGATCATATTTGCAATACATAATGTGGTTGCCAGGGATGCAATGTTTTAATGTGTGCTTAATTTTACTGAACTCTGTTTTTGTTTGGTTTGGTTATTTACCTACCATTGACTGAGTGAACGTCAGCTACAAAGCACAGAGGGGAAACTGCAGGGAGTTTGCCACAAATAGGCAAATCCATGAGATCAAAACCCAAAGATAACAGAGACTCTGCAACACTCAGTGTCACAAAGCACACATGTACAACTTAGAGAGGAAGTTGTCAGTTGTAGACAAATGCTTATGTCACGACCTGAACTTGCGTCCACCCACTGAAAAAAAAAAAAAAAACAAAAAAAAACTCAGTGTCACAGAGTTTGTTCCTCTGTGTTTGTTGCTCAGTATCTCTTCACACTTTGGTGCCTTTGTTTCTCTTCAGCTGCAACAGAACCTCGCAGAGAAACGTAGAACAAACACTTTTGTCCACTGACTTCAACTGAGCTAAACTGCCTGGGACTGTTGCTGCAAAGATGGTGAGTACAAATTCATCTTTGACCACACATGCCTTGTTTCTCACCCTCCAATAGAGCTTGGTGTGTTTTGATAAGGGGTAATTTTTTATATAAGCGTTCATTAGTCATGATGCTAATTAATTAGATATCAATTAATATTTTGTGACATAAATATGACTACAGTGAAAAATGTTTTACTTTTAAAACTTTATCCTTACTATCAACATAATAGTACTATATATTATCCCAATTTATGTCAATACTTGATGCTTTTGTATTCAGTTTGAGCTACAGGTTTGGGTTTATTCTTAGCTTGGTAACCCTTTACCTGCAGTCTTCAACAGTGTTAAAACAGAAATCATGGGTTTCCTTTGTGCTGTGCAGATGATTTAAACAGATCTCAACAGATTAATGACTTTTTTGATGCACTGGTGCTTCCACTGATACAGCATTTTTATTGATATCTGCAGAAACAGCAAAAACTTGTAAAACTTAAGTAATATTCCAAAGTCTTATTTACATGCATGTATTTATAATTATTATGGCAGCTCTCATATGAATGCTGCTCAGCGCAATCCTTTCCTCCCGCACCCAGAATATATTGGCTTCCCAAAGAGATCTTTTAAAAGGTTTTTATGTCACAAGCGGCCTTTTATTCAACAATAGCTTGACAGGAAGAAGGACAGAGAGGAAAGGTGAAGACATGCAGCAAATGGCCTTGACCTGGGAATCAAACCAGGGACAACTGTGTTGAGGACTGCTACCTCTTTATGTGGTGCGCCTGCTCTACCACTGAGTCATGTGGTAGAGCAGGCGCTCTCAAAGAGATTTCTGGAGAAAACTAAGGATACCTCTTGTTTTTATTTTCTTACAAATAGGTTTCACAAATCGTGCTTTTAAAAATGTGTTATCAGTAGAGATTAACTCAGTCCAGGTTTGACAAGGCAATACGCTGTAGTTTTCAAACAGGTTCTAATATAGGTTAGCCTAGATACCCCCAAAAAAGCATTAAAAAGTAATGTTGAGCTAGCTATTACTTCTCCCACAATCCTTCATCCACATTGACTGAACATAAAAAAAAAAAATACAATAGTAAACCTATTAGGGTGTAAATGACAGCTAACTTTTTTATTTTAAGGACTCTTGTCTTCCCCTGTCAGACTGGTGCCCTGGGCAGTGAGTCATTTTGCCCATGTCAAAAACCAATACTGGTGCACAAAGTATACCAGTAAAAACCATACATATATCTTTATAACCGATCAAATGATACATGTAATATTCTTTTAGTCAATTCTGCCTGTTGACTGCCACTGCATACTGGGAGGGGTTTCCAGTATGTCACAAAGCCCTCAGGTTTTTTTTTTTACAAAATTGCAACTGCCGTTTTCACATCTTAAGAGAAGTGACATGTGCAACAGTTTGGCACAGAATACATTAAGCAATTTATAGATTTCTGTGGTGGAGAAGCAGAAGTTATAAGAGGAAACTTTTTTCCTTTTTTCATCCCTTTTTTTATATTCAGCCACAATTCATGGTCGTGAGACCCTTTTAAAAGCCAGTGCTGAGAGATGTTATTGGCAGGAACAGAGAAGTGAGATTGACCCTGAAACTTGAGCTGCACACACAACCACTGGTAGATTAATTATTTTTGGGTAACGAGCAGACACCAAATACATAAATTACACAAAATTTTAAAGCAAAACACAACATTTTTAAACAGAAAAAATACAGCATCATTTAACTGCTTTTGTTACTATGACATTTTGATTATTACTATTATCATATTGTTATCTACATCATTTATTTATTACAGTGGACCACCTGCAAATAGCTAAAATCCATGAATACTTGAGACTCCATCCAAAAAATACTTATAACTGCCTATTTTAATAGTTTGAATACTACATATACCTTAATATGCAATAATATGCACAGCTTAAACCATCATAGCACTACCGCAGAAGCTAACATCTACAGCCTTCCTTCTCTCTTGAGGATACAGCTAACCAGTGTCAAGGAAAGTGAATGATGCTCCTGGATTAGCTGCTTGCAAACGGCAGCCAATGGTGTATCAAGTAACATTGCACTTTAATATTTCAGCTTTGCAAGCTGCATTTTCTTCAAATATTTTAGATATGCTCTACAAAAGAAAGAGTTATATTTGACAGAAAAATCCATGAATAGGTGAATCTGAGAAAGCTGAACTGCAAATAGGCAGAGGTCCACTTTATTTAGCTTTTGATACATAAACTTAAACTAAAATACATAATTTGATAAGTTTTTAAGTATTGCACGGACTATTTCACCTCATCATAATTCTACTCTTTGTAGATTTATTATAAGTATATAAGTGAGTTTAAAAGGCAGATATTAGCTGGTTATTTAGTCAGGTTATTTCCTAAGGTAGTCTGCTTTCAGATGCTTATCTGACATGCCACTGTAGATTGCTGATTGTAGCTTCAAAACATTGTTACCCTTACGAGGTTGATGTGTTGTGCTCCTTCTAATGTCCTCACTAATTATCCATATATTTTGTAACCAGAAACATTCTTAAAACAACTGAATTTGTCTTTTTTTAAAGCAAGGGATAGAGTAGTAGACTTCTCTCAGCCAATTTGACTAGCAGTGCACAGAAACATGTGGCGGGGAGTTATGTGCTACTGTATCCCATGGAAGTGTAAGTTGGAAAATTTGAGCAGTTTTGAATATGTAGCTTTTAAAACCATTGATTCTTTCATGCGGGTAATCAGCACTTGCCTCCCTGCAAGACAACAGCAACACTGATCGCTTGAAATCTGAATGCATGATGATGGCTGCCAAATCCTCCAGCTTTAAACCAGACTCATAATCTAAGTAACATGAAATGCAGTTAGCCTATAACCATGTACAACATTAACAGGATAACAAAATCCTGTTGCTAATACAGTTTCAGAGAGACTTACAGCAATCACAGATAGAAGGACAGAAAGTGTATAGTAATTTAGGTGCGCAAAAAAACATTTTTCCAATTAATAGCAGTCTGCAATACTGTTTTGATATTTTTTAATGCCTAATATATGCGCTGTTTGGTAACATGTATGGTGACATTTAAGTGGAAATATGTTATTACTAATGAATAAAAAAGAATAAAAAGAATAATTTAAGGTATATGAAAAATAAACTTTGTTTTCATAATTTTTTGGTGATAATCTTCCCTCCAGAAATTAAATTTAGGAGCATTGTATGGGCCTCAAAGGTGTTTAGAAATTAAAAAAAAAAAATAAAAAAAAATAATATTTCCTTAGATCAAAAGCTATTCCTGTGAGTTCCTTCCTGTTTTCATAAAGAAACAGCTGGTTAAAGATAATTATCTCAAACATTAATATTCACAAATAAAGAATTTAGATGTAAATCTAATTCAATATTCCACCTGATGTTCACTTTGCTCTAACTTCCTATTCACCCTGACAGTGTATTCCGTGTTTTTCATTGCACTACAGCTGGATTAAATGCAATTCTGTATCTCCAGGCTCTTATCTCTACTTCCTGGTTAGGTGACTCTGGCTCCAGTCAAACAAGCCTCATTAAAATAGGTGCGGCCTCTGCTGCGGCTGCTCAGCCAGTTGTTCAGTCGCTTTAAAAAGTATGAAAGTACAACTGTGTAACTGACCCTTACAACCTGAATTACAACCTGATTCTTTACCAAAAGAGGATAGTTGGACACTGACCCTTTTTTAGGCTTATGGTTAGTGTAAAGACTTAAAAAAACATCCTAAGTGCCACACTGTAATGTTCATCCTGCCAGGTCTTGCTGGACCTCACCATAAATCCATCCACGTCTTCTTTTGAACTGGAACTGAAACGCAAAATAGTTTGTTTTTTGGGGGGGGGTTTTTGTTTTGTTTTTTGTCCATCTACAATTTCTCACTAGCTGTACGTATGACAAAGAGAGGGCAGGAAGTTGGTGCAAACTGTGGTTTGAGAAATATCTGCACAGAAGTCTTGTATCAGTCAAGGCCAATCAGCCAGGAGTAAATGTTTTTCTGTTTTCCACAGTACCTTGCAGAAGTATTCATATCATTAAATTGGTACACACTTTGCTATGTTGCATGTTTACTTGTAAGAAAATAAAAAAAGAACATGTATAATTTACTTTCCAACTCACAGCTAAGTTCCACTTTGTGTTGGTCTATTACACAAAACTGAAAAAGATACTTGTGGTTATGCTCTAAGAAAATGTGGAAAAGTTCAATAGGTGTGAATGCTTTCACACAGCACTGTTAAGTTCAGAATTAAATAAATGCTAAACACTACAGTGACGTGTTTTTTTTATCATGAAAGTATACTTTCATTCATCTGCATTTTGCACTTTAAACAATATTTCTTTTACATCATCTTGTATTTTGAATCCCTTTATTTTTATTTGCGAAATTACTGAATATGTCAAAGTTCCCAAATTAAAGATGACAAAGACTCCAAAGCAAAAACTTGTAGGGATTACTTTTACTTCTTTGTTTGCGCAAATCGATTCACATCTTCCCAATCTAACTTCTAAAATGGTCTGACATACATCATGTCTGCAGGCATAATACTGTGAGTTTATGAACTTTTTAAAGTTAACCAGCTGAAATGTGTGAAAAGAGAAAAAAAAAATTACACCCTGTTTATGACCCCTTTACAAGAAGCTGGCTTCAGTGTTCTCTTTGCTCTGCTGACAGCTGAACATATTTGAACCACTTGTTCACAGTTGTGGAATGTACCAACATGAGCCCCCTGAGCCACAGGTCTGTGTGAACTTGTTTTGAATCTGGTGTAACTGACCGAAGATCACAGAAGAAAGAAACTCACTGTGGAAACACATAGCAAGAGAAAAAGCCCAAAATCCAACGTTAAAAGTAGTTTATTATGAGATAGGGAGGAAATAGCTTGTTTTTCTCAGTTTTGCAACTTTCTGTTCCTTTTTGAACTTTTATCTGTCAGTGTGTGTCTGCACATGTCCATTTTCTTTGACCAGCAGTTTTGGTTTCTGTTTTTGTCGGTTGATGTTAAAGCAAAGCCAAACTTTAACTCATCTATTGCCAGTTAAAGTTGAATTTGATCATAATTTAATTATCACAGTGTCTTGCAAAAGTATTCATACCCCTTGAAGTTTTTATAATTTTCTCAAGTTACAACCACAAACCCTAATTAATGTGTGTGGCTTTTTTAAATTTTAGAATTAAAATCTGAAATTGTGACATACATGACACAAGAGTTTGCAGAACCACATTTGGCTGCAATTACAGCTGCAAGATGTTTGGGGTATGTCTCTAACAGCTTTGCCCAGTTAGTGATAGGTTATTTAGGAAATTCCTCTTTTGAAAATAGCTCAAGTTCAACCATACTAGATGGAGAGCAACAGCAAACTTTAATTTTCAAGTTTTGTCCCTGATTCTCAATAGGATTTATATATGGACTTTGACTAGGCCATTCAAATACATGAATATGCTTTGAGTGGAACATTTCAATTGTAGCTCAGGCTGTTGAGGGTCATTGAATAGTTGTAGTGTTGTCTTTTGTTGCCTCTAATGGGTTATCTATTTGTATTTCCCAATATTTAGTTTCATCTATCTTTCAAGCAACTCTGACAACTTTTCTTACTCTTGCTGAAGAGACATTCCCCGAGCATGATACTGCCACCACAATGTTTCACTGTAGGGATGGTGTGTTGATGATGTTTTTTAGATCTTTTGCATGTAGGTTTGTAAATTTAAGTTTTGGTTTCATTTGACCAGACCACATTTTTTAATCTGTTCATGGGTTTCTTTCAACAATGGCTTTCTTCTTGCCACTGATCTATAAAGGACAGATTATGGAGTGCATGATAGATACTCCCACCTGTGCTGCGGATCTCTGCAGCTACTCCATAGTTACCTTGGGCCTCTTGGCTAGTTCTTTTATAAATCCTCTTAATAAGTAGTAGGTTTACAATTGTGCCATGCTTTTTTTGTTTTTTTGTTTTTTTTCAGATTATGGATTAAAGAGAGTTCTGTGAGATGTTCAAAGGTTGAGGCATTGTTTTATGTCCTAATCCTTTTTAATTTTCTCCACAACTGCATTCCTCATCTGTCTGTTGTTCATCTTACCTTATTCTGATTTATTTGTATTTTTTTTCAGGCAAACAAGCCTGATGTGAAGGCCATCATGGCACGCTTCCAAGCAAGCGGTGCAAGCGTTGATGACTCCACTCCAGTTGGACGTCCCAAAGCGTCCCTGCAACCCACGCTATCCTCTGGCCCAGCTTTACAAAAGAAACCAATTCTGGAGAGTCTCTCAGGCAGTGCGATAAACTCTTCCCCCAAGCCACCTTTTCTGAAAAGCACACCATCCACTAAAAGTGACTCAGATGCACATGAACCAAACAAAACTAAGGCTTTGGCGAACAAATTCGCCAACTCCATGGATGACACCACCACCAATAAACCTCCGGTTCTTAATAAAGTACAAACACCACTGAAGCCACCTTTTTCACAGGCTGCTGAAGCTAAAGGGCCTATACAGAAGCCTCCATTTAACAAACCTCCACTCAACTCCACAGTGCCTGAAACCAAAGCTGTGTTTCCAAAACCCCCTGGAGCACTTAACTCCAAGCCCAGCTGGGTGAAAGAAGATAGTGGTGGGGGTACTCCACCAAACACCAGCCCAACGCCACTTAAAGCACCTAATGTGCATCAAAAGCCAGCCAGTAGCGTTCTAAAAATGTGGCAGCAGAATGAAGAGCAGCCTGAAACAAAGACAGACATTGTGAACAAACCATCATCTCAAGCATACACTGCTCCTAAACCCCCCACCAACTTCAAGAATGCTCAAAGTTTGTTCAACAAGGAGAGAGACCCATCTGAGCAGACAGAGAGTGGAGGGGCCAACAAAGCCCCCTTCACTGCTAATCACTCTATTCCTCCCCAAAAACCTCCTGCCAACAAAAAGCCAAGTCTGAAGAAGCCATCGAAGGGTCCTCCTGCTCAGGCTGATGGTATTAATGGTGACATTCCTTCAGGGCTAAAACGCAACCCTCTTCCCAACAGTTTAGCTTTGGGTCCCCCTCCTGCTAAACCCAACCGGCCCCCCAAAGTAGACTTAGAGGGCTTTAAAAGACCTGCAGAGGCCCCTGAAGATGGTAAGTTGGAGAAGGAAGTAATTTCAGAAACACTATTAAGAAAGCTACTGTTTAGTACCCCTCAGTTCGGGAAGCGTGTTAATAGGTTCCCCCAAAATACCTTAGTTCTCAAGGTGTGAGGTCAGACTTTCATGTTCCTTATTAAAATAAAAACACTTTATTGAGATGCAGGGGATGGTTTCAAATAGGAAAGGCTTCAAACAGGCATCAGCCACCCGGATAATTGGCGGTCATTGGGTGAAAGGAGAGGTAGACAGGTGGCCAGTCCATCACAGGGTAGAACATGCAAACTCAAGAAAAAACCCAGGCCAGGATTTGAACCCAGGACCCTCTTGTTTCAAGGCAGCAGTTCTTAGAACTGCAGCCCTTAATCAAACCTTAAATGCACATATACCTGTAACAAGTAACCAGAATCCACAACCTCCCCCCAAAAAAACAGTGCTGACAGGACTCTTAAAGCCCTGTCAGTACTAACACAGATAGTTTAACAAATGATAGTTTTTCTGGTGCATTTTCACTTTCTGTCCACGTGTGAACAGATGATGTTGATGCACACTGTTTTTCAAAAAGTGATCAAAAATATCTTGTTTGAACATGGATACAGCAGAGCTGAGGCCTTTGAAGAAAAAAAGCTTTTTTTCAGTACACATTTATTTGCATTATCATTATAGTGTCTTCAATTCATAGACGTCTTGATTTGACCTTAGACAAATAGCCAAAGAGATAACTTTAACAGGCTTATTGTTTCAAAAGCAACTTCTCGAAGGCCAACGGGACATGGCAGTCCCAAAAGCAGGAATGCCCCAATTTTTCTTCTAATCCAAGATGAACTAGATGATTTAATGAGCACTGTTTCTTAAAATTTAACTGGTCACTTTCTTTCAACTGAAATAAAAAAATGAAAGGTAAATGTGCATTTATTATGACTGGAAAGGTAGAAAGCTCTCTTATTTATTTGTTTTTATCTGAAGGACATTTCCTGTATCTCACAAGAAGCATAGAGTTGTATTGTGAAAGTTTGTTCATGTCAGAAGTGTGACTAGGCCTTGCTTCACAGGTCCGTGTAATTTTAGTGATGTTTATAAGTTAGTCTGCAGTAAGTAAGTGAGTAAAGTTTAGATTGCTCAACAAATTGGTGATGCCAGAACATCATTGTTGTAGACAACATATTCTGTCAATATCAATCTTTCCTCTCCTGTCTTATTACAGAAGCTTAACTGGAACTTTTCAGAGTTTGTCAAATACTCACTTGTGTTTTATAAATGCTGCTGTGTTCAAAGGCTTCAGATAACAGGCACAAGTTAGAGAAATGCACTTAGTTCCTCAATTTGCCACAGCCAAGTTCCCCATCCAGTTTCTCCTTTCTCCTCCCCCCTTTGACAGCTGAGATGGTTTCACCACATGAGGAAGTAAGTTCCAGCAACCATGGATCATTTCAAGCCAAACTCTGTTTTTAGCTGCCAGCCAAATTTGAATTTATTTTGTGACAAATACTGCCAGAAACACTTAGCCACATTTTTAAAAAAAAAAAAAAAAAAAAAAAAAAAAGAAAAAGAACCATGACAGAAACAGAAAAGTAATTTGAATTATAGCAGGAGTGAATATGTTGCAATTGTACATGGTTAAAACATCAGTGTTTTAACTGGGGTTCAAAAAGGAACTAAAGTGTCCGTAACACATTTCACTGCACGTGCCTTTTGCACGTTTTTAACCATTCTAAATGTATGACTTTTATTAAACTGTATGGTTAGGCCATCAAGCATTATTTTCAAATGTAGTGTATATTATTCCTCCAGTAATGTATAATTACTATTAGTCTTACAAGAGTAACCTGAAGAAAGCCATTGTTAAACAAACATCATATGAAGTCCCTGTTTGTAGTTTGCCACAAGACAAACAGAGACAAAGCAAAGTTGTGGAAGAAAGTGTAATTTTTATAAGTAAAGGCAGAACACATGGTGATGGCTGCATCATGGTATGGAGATGCTTTTCTTCAGCAGGGACGAGAAAGCTGGTCAGCGTTGAAGGGGGAAAACGGATTAGGCAAAATCTGAGGTAGTTCTGGATGAAAACCTGTTAGTATCTGCAAAAGACTTGCAACTAAGGTGGAGATCCTGTTTCAGCAAGCAAACATTAAATATACAGCCAAAGCTACAATGGAATGGTTTCAATCAAAACATTGATGTGTTTCAATTGTCTAGTCAAACGTCAGACCTCAATAAACAAAGGGAAGACTTGAAAAACTGATTTCCAAATGTACTGTGGGTAAAAAATTTTTTATTGCAAGTGTAATGTTTCTTTATTGAACAAAACCTTAAAGTTGGATGTCATATTGAGTATTTGTGAATTCTTTTACATCATGTTTATTCTAATTTATTGTCTTTTTATGACTTTCTAAGTTTCCCAATCAATTGTCTTTGGACAGCAAATTTGTCTAAATTTCAGTTGATTGCTGGGCATAATGAATTTATGTATGAAGACATGGAACAGTTAGTGGAGAGCACCAACTTACTTTTAGTGAGGTAATTTTAGCTCTCTGTGTTCTTCTGTCTGTATTAGGTCCTGGCTTTAAAAAACCCACAATCCCAACTCCCTTGGCACCTAACCTTAGTAGCCAGACCAACCATGCGCCACAGATTCAAACCCCACCGACATTACCACCAGTTCTACCTGCAAGACATGTAGCCATGTAAGTCCAACAAAATTCAAACACGTTGGTTACTGAGATACAAACTGTGCTTTATGTGATCTGGGTGCATGTACAGTGAGACACAGCTAAATCCTAACTGTTCTCCCCAGGAACCAGTCAGATGATGTGCCTCCTCCTCCTCCTCCTGTGTTCAGTAAGTTCATTAATGGAATATACATTTATTATAATTTAGAATGTCATAGCTACAAGTCAGTTACATGTGAGGTCGAATATAACACAAACTTATGCTGATGAACCTTACACCTCATTCAGTTGGTCATTTGCATGTGATATCTGAGCCAGTCACTTCCTTTTAATTTATGTTTTTGACAAAACAGCTGCAGCATTCCTGATAGTCAGACAAGACATGTTTCAATTGTAAAAGTAGTTTTTCCATATATTTTATTTTCTTTTTTAATGCTGTATCTGCTTTACAGGCCACCCAAGTCAGAGGGCAAAGGTAACATACATTTCATTATTATATTTGCTTACAGAGGTATATTTACATAAATTCAAATAATAAGTTATTTTAGTATTTCAGTTTGAATAGTGAAACTCATTAAACTGACTAATTCAATTTATATCTGTTTATTTCTGATACTTTTGATGATTATGTTTTACAGTAGTATAAGCCTACTGAAAAGTAAGACCATGTACCATACAGTTTATGCACTCAGTACTTGCCAGGAGCTATTTTGCATGTTTTACTACATCCATCCAGAATGGCATGGAGCCAATCAGTCTTTCGCTCTTCTGCGATGTAAAGAAAGCCCTGGTTGCTTTAAAAGCGGCATCCAAGTCATCTGTATTGTTGGGTTTGATGCTTCCATCTTCCTCTTCAAAATTTTCTATATATTCCCTATGGGGTTCGGGTTACATGAGCTTTGTGACTAATCCAGCACAGCGACACCATAGACATTAAAGCAGGTATTGGTATTGTTGGTATTGTGGGTGGGTGCTAAGTCCTGCTGGAAAACGAAATCAGTATCTCCATACAGCTTGTTAGCGGAGGGAAACATGAAGTGCTCTAACAGCCTGGTAGACAACTGCACTGACTTTGGACTTGATAAAACACAGTAGGCCAACAAAAACAGAGGACGAAAATCCCCAAATGGTCACTGTCTTTGAAAACTTCACACTGGACCCCCTCTGGACTTCTTCTCCACTATTCATTCTAGACTCTTGGACCTTAGTTTACAAACAAAATGCTTAATTTCCTTTAAGCCACGGAGCAACAGTGCAGTCCTTTCTTCAGGCGTTCAGGTGAGTTCAGGAGTGGCTGAATCTAAGGAATGCTATAGTTTTAGGGAATGCTGTTAACACATCTTTGTGTGGTGGCTCTTGAAGCTCAGACTCCAGATACATGTTGTGAATCTCCCCAAAACTTTTGACTGGGATTTACTTGATAATGTTTTCACATATCCCAAAATTTTCCACCGTTATCTAGCATGCTTATTTCTTTCATTCAACTTTCCATTAAAATGCTTGGACTCTTGGGCACTGGGTGGCTCAGCTGATAGAGCATGTGCACCATGTGCAAAGGCTATAGTCCTCGATGTGGTTGTACTGAGTTTGAATTCCAGTCTTAGGCCATTTGCTGCATGTCTTCTCCCTATTTTCTGTCCTTCTACCATTCAATAAAGGCTCCTAGTGCCAAAAAAATCTTTAAAAATGCTTGGACTCAGAAGTCCATGTAAAACCAAGCTTTAGCAATGGCCTTTGATGGCTTAACTTAGTTAAAGCTATAGTTATAATTTTTTCTGGTGCACCTTTTTCCACCACATTTTTTCTTTCCACTCAACTTTCCATTATATACTTGGATGCAGGACTCTGTAAATGGCCAGCTTCTTTAGGTTGTGGCTTGGCTCCCTTGTGGAGAGTATCAGTGACTGTCTGCTGGATGATGGGCTTAACCATTATTGTCCAGGTCATAACATTGCCATAAAATAACATTTCTAAACTTTAACTCTCTTTTTAGGTCTTATATAATAACTCGAACAAATTTCAAAAATCAAACATTTTTCAACAAAGGCTTTTTTTTGTTGCATTTTGGAACACTAAGCTAAGCAAAATAAAGGAAACACACACACACACACACACACACACACACACACACACATATATATATATATATATATATATATATATATATATATATATATATATATATATATATATATATATATATATATATATATATATATATATATATATATATATATATATATTATTTGCATCAAAGAATTAAGGCCAGAAATAAAATTTCTGATATTTAAAACATTTTTATATTCATGTCCTCTGTCCAGGAGGAAAATGATGACGACAGTGAGGAAATGTATGAAGATCTGGATGACCGATGGTGAGCAAATGACTGAAGAGAACCATTTGTGGTGTTCTTGGTTTTTTGGGGGTTTTTGGGGGAGTTTTGTGCTGATTTACAATATACCATCATAAGGTTTTGATGGTTTTGCAACATTTAAGGGAAGTGTTATTTTAAGTCAAGGGTAAAGATAAGTTAGGAACGAGATCATACATCATACATGCTACTTATAATATTATTTTCACATTTAATATTTGTGTTTTGACAACTTTCTGCTATTTGTTGTATCTAAAGGGAAGAAGCCGACAAAAAGAAAGATGATAAAGAAGAGAAAAAGCGACAGGAGGCAGCAAAGAAGGAGCAGAAGGAGCGAGAAAAGAAAGAACAAGAAGCCAGGAAAAAGTTTAAAGTAGGTGAACATGACAGAACCTGTTCAAAGTGAGAGAGAAGATGTTTCCATGACACTGGAAGGGTTTTTGCTAACATTGTTCTTGTGTACGCTTGTGTTTACTAGTTGACTGGATCCCTGGAGGTCATTCAGAAAGGAAAAGCTCTTACAGATTCCAAAGGCAGCAAGATGGATCTGGCTCTGAAGCAGGGAGACCAGCTGGATATTGTCCGTGTTCAGGGCAACCCAGAGGGGAAGTGGTTGGCACGGACAACAGATGGATCAAGTATGTTTGCAAAAACTTCCCAGCTGGCATATGTCTTCATCTTTACAACATTTGTTTCTTTAACTGTGTTCAGGTTTCTAGCTCCAGATATGCTTATTTCCAAATTCAAAGATGAGAAATATCTAAAAAGTTTGAAAGAAAGATACTGAGTACAAGGTAGCCAAGAATGCAACTAAAAGATGCAAAAGAGTGATGATGTTCCAAACAGAACATGAATATCCACACAAGAAGAAAGTAGTGATGGGAAAGTTTCCAATTTGTCCAATCTGAGGTCATAAGATATAACATGATATAAAGTATTTGTAATTATTTATTATTTGTCTTGGACTCAAAGTGATGCATAGTACATTTTCTGGCCCCAAATAGCGAAGGTGAAACTACATCTGGCAACTTGCCCAGTGAGGATCAAGTGAACAGAGATGTGACCCAACAGACTCGCACTGAATCCAGGGAATTAAAAGCACTCTATGGGAAGTCTAGTCACCCCGTAACTCTCCATAGTAGTAAATGACTGGTTGTGATAGTAACTGTGTTTCATAAAACTAAAATTCTGCTCTAGTTCTGACAAGCAAGTGAGCACAGGCGCCTGAACTTCTTTTTTCTTTTTTTTTTTGCTGTTGAACAATAATCTGAGGACACCATCTGTCAGACCATTTAAACTCTGTAAATCCACCTGCAGTTAATTTCCTCGCAAAGACATGACCCTAAAAAGTCTTCAAGTTCTTTAAGTTAATCCTAATGCTAGTTCTTGGAAGGGAAGTTTAAATACTGATATACAACAAAACAGCAGATGCAGTCAAATGCTCTCTCCCTTCTGAACCTCATGAAGCTCATATGTGCTAAGTCATCATACATACATCATCCATATATGGTAATTGGGTCTCTGCTTTGGAAAGGCAGGACTCTAAAGGTTATTTTTTTTATCAGAACAGCATATTTTAAAATGACTGATCTTGCCTCCAAACCAACATTATATTTGCCCTTTCAATGTATAACCATTTTATCAATATGTCAATCCAAAGCTTTAGTAAAAGTCTAGGACTAAAAATGACCAGTAATTTATTCATCTGCAGTTGGCTATGTAAAGACAACCTTGGTGGAAATTGACTTTAACTCCTTGAAGAATCGTCCGGCTCAGCCAGCATATGAACCTGAAATCTATGATGACATTGACGTGGTCCCGACAGACAATGGGTAAGAAGAAGGTTAAATTACATTTCTGAACTTTTCATAATCTGTTTGCACATAGAAGTAGCTTTTTCATGCAAACAGAGGCCTTCTTTATGAAGACTATTTCTTCACTCTGGAAACAGAACCATGACAGGCCTTTACACCAGTTAATTATTTTTCTTTTTTTGAAATGCAGCACTTTGTTATTGTTAACTGCACAAAGATTTTACAGTATTGTAATTGTATATTTCAAAAAGTTTGATTTTTTTTTTTTAGGTGTTTCTATGACTAATTTATCACCAACTGAATTATGACAAAAAGCTCTTATTGTACCAGTCAGAGAAGTGTTCTTTAAAAACATAAAGAAGTGAAAAGCCCCCAGTTATTCAATAATTAAGCTTCACTTCCCAGCTGACCCGATGAAGCAGTTTGCCATTTTTGAGAATGGGCAATACATTTGTGAGAAATAAAGTTAACCAAATAAGCATTTTATGTTTATATCTGTTTTTCTTTCTGCAGAGGTGTCAAAGGACCAGCAGGTAAAATCCTACAGTAAATTTTAAAATATTTCCTTAGACAGAATTACACAATTTGCATCTTTAAGGTTATTTTACTGCTAAGAAGCATTGTGGGTCCTTTTGATTCCTTTTTGGTAGTTGTCCTACCACCACCACCAGGAGAAGATGGAGAAATATATGATGACGTAGTTGATCCAAACCTGGAAGTCAGGTGGGAATTCATTTTTTAATGTAAGAAAGTATTTATCTTTTAACATCTTTGAATTCCCTTTGTAAACAGCAAACACTAAGGAGAAATGAAGACACTCAGGAAAGTGACAGAAATAAACCAGGGAAATAAATATCAGTCTTTTTATGCTTGGGTGGCTTTGCAGTTCCCTTGAAAACCAGTCGTCACCGGCGAGGACCCGCAGCATCCTGCGGATCTTTGATCGAAACAGACGTTCTCCCAGCTCTAAAGTGTAAAATACGCTCCGTAGTAAGACTGATCACAGACCTTCTGTCGTTAATCCATAATATTTCGGCCATAACTGGCGGCCCTGAAGCTCACGTGAATCACTTCAAATTTTAACATGCCTTCTCAGATCAGCATTAAATCAACCACTTCACTTTGGTCTGAATGAGAGTAAACTGGTTTAACTGTCTAATTGCTTGAAACTAACAATGATTTTTAGGTGTGCATGTTTTATTATCTGTAAATTTAATAGCTAATCATTATAAGAAATTTGCATGCAATTGATTACAGCATGGCATACCAAGGCATTAACAGCTTTAACATGAGTCCTAACTAACAAGTTGTTCTATTGATGCATAATGCTTAATCTTAGTTACCTAAAAGATTGTTTCATTAATGACATTTTAACCATTTTAACCATATGATTTCTGTTGAGCCAGACTGCCTGCACCCGACCAGTTTGCTGCAGCGGGAAATGCAGGTAATGCTCAGTTCATTAATAACTCTTTGTTCTCATTTATTATTGTCTTTATCATTTCAGCTTCAGTCGGATTACTTATAGATCTTGATGTTAGATCAATATTAGGTCTTACTTCATCTATCTTTGTTATTTGAAGGTAATTATGAGTGAGTAGACGTATTTGCTGCAATGATTAAAGTCTCTGCTGATCTACACTACTGAATATTTATACTAATTACTTCTTCATACATTCAGATTCCACTATACCTTCACTCTATATTATTTGAGCTTGAAAACACATGTTTATTGTTGGTTGACTGATTAAGCATTTTACTTGTGCCACACAGATCGGCCTGGAGCACCAATTGATGAGGAAATATATGATGATGTTGACTCTCAAAATGCACCTCCCCCTCCTCCTCTCAGCAGGTAAAACTACCTCAGTTTTATGACAAAATCGTTTTTATATATTTTTTCAGCAAGTTGGGTCTAAATTCACAGTCTTTCATGATTCATTTTCCTTCTTATTTGTGTTTACTTTTCAAGCCTCCCAGGTATGAAAGGTAAAAACAAAGCTGAAGACATGGACCCAAAGAAGCAGAAAAAGTTTGAGAAGGAGGAGAAGGAATTCAGGAAAAAGTTCAAAGTCAGTTGCTCTTTCAACCACAGTTTTTGTCACATGAAATACTTCGTACGATAATAGAGCTTGCAATACAGTTTTCACTCTGTTTTAGTATGATGGGGAGATACAGGTACTGTACCAGGTGACCATCATCTCCCCACTCAACAATAAGAAGTGGACCGGGAAAGACCTGCCACTGAAAGCTGGAGAGAAACTGGACGTCATTGTCAAAGCTCAGGATGACAAACTGGTCTGTCGGAACGAGGAGGGAAAGTGTGAGTATTTACTCACAATTGCAGTGAAAGTTTGAGTGTACTGATTGTGATTTTTTTTCCTACTCTCCACTGTCATCTTATATATACAAGCTTAGATGTAGTATACACCCTTGTTAATATTAAGTGAAATATCTTTTGCAAGGTCTTATGTGTGCCTTGAACACACATTTTGCTGCCATCAACAAGGCTTTGGCCTAATTCTGGCAAGATGTTAGAGCTCTCTTAATCTAAGAAATAGTAGAATTCATTTAAATTGGTTAGTTTCAACCCTCTGTTGATTCAACAGAAAGCTAAACCATTTGGTGGTAATCTTCCTTTTTTATTATTATTTCATCTACATTGTGCAATCTACCTGTACCAATGACAATAAAAAATACCCAGTTAGCATAATGCTTTGTCTCATCAAGCCAGAAAATGTTCTCCAAATGGCATTTAAACTGTTCATATGTGTCGATTTTGGAGCAGGGGCCTCTTTTATGGCCAGCACCTTCTCTGACCATGACTGGTAAGGCTGGCTTCACCGTGGACTGGTGTTCCAGCTAATGACAGGTTTGAGCTTTAGTGGCTCCTGGGTTGAGGTTGACCCTCTTAACTAATTTACTCCTATCTAAGGGTGATAGTTTGGCTTAGACAGAAACTTACACAGGTACTTTTCTTCCTTTTGTTGATTAATAACCTTATTTCTGATCATTGATGCAGTTGTACAATTCTATCCTATTTGTCTAAACTCAAAAATCTCCATTTTACAGTTGGTTATGTTTCAACCAGCCATGTGGTTGAGTAAGTACTGCAAATATTCACATATACACCAAGAATAAGGCATTTAACATAAACTATCGGCTCTAAACGATTTGTTTTACCCACAGTGATGGAGAAATCTATGATGACATTGGAGGAGATGGTATATAAAATCAGTTCTGATAAATTTATTTGTAGATTGCTATTCAGACAATAGATTCATTTGTAATATTTTCTCCTCATTTCAGATTGCATCTATGATAATGACTGAGAAACATCATGCAATGACCTGAATACACTGAGATTGTTAACTTTTCATTATGTGTTATTTATTATGTTCACTGATGCTACTATGGGAGATGCTGTAAGTTAGCTGCATTGTCATTTAGTCCTCCTGTTCTAATTTATCAATACATTTTGAAGATAATAATCATATGAGAACCAGATATGGGAATAAGGACAAGCTTGAAGTCATTTGAACAATCCAATGTTTTTTTTTAAGTTTGCAACTTAAAAAAACAAATCAAAAAGAAAAGCAGAAGCTGATGTGAAGTGCAAATCATTAGCTAGATCAACAGTATTTAATTATCATTTCCTTTTTTCCTAATGTTTTCTTCTTTTGTTTTTTTGTTGTCATTTAAAACTCTACAGCTCTGAATTTTATTTTAATTGTTTTGCTACATTATAGAAACAGAAACAGTATACAAGAAAATTAAGCATTTCAGGGTTCTTCCTCTTTTTGTGTGTCAGCAATATGATATATCACTTGTGCATTTTGTTGCTAGCTATAAACCTAACTGGAAATGCATTTGATCCTCAGTAAAATATACTGTTTTTGGTGCCAAATAGCCTTTCATGTCCTGTACATATAATGTTTTCTCACAGCTTGAGTTTGTTCTATTGTAAGCCCACTGAAATAAACAGCACTTTTGTTATCAAACTAAATGAAACCTTGGATTAGACTCTGTCATGCCTGTATATGCTGATGAAACATGGAAACATTAAGAACAATGTACTTTAAAAGATTTAATGAAGAACTGTCGTTATTCAGCCCTCATTAAGCTTTCATGTAAATCTCCTTTCTGCTCAGAGGAATCTTAGTGTCATCTAGTGGCAGACACCGGCAACTACAATCTTCATCATGCTTTCCAAATGATTTCAACTCTACTTATTTGTGTCTGTGTTTTTAGTGATGTCTCATCTCCTGTTGTGGTTGCACAAAATATACTAACTTACATACTTTGCTCACATAATGTAGAACACGAAGGTCCATTTTAATAAGTTAATGTCCTTAGAGACATGTATGTAAAATAATTATGTTTAGAATAAAGAAGAATCTGTGTCTTTTTGTTTGGAATATTTGACTTAACCCATTCTGGTTGATAAAGACACAATCAGCGTGATCAGCTCATCTGTCTGAATGAATTAACAAACAGTAGAATTACTGGATACTCCCAGAACATAAATCTAACATAATCTTTGTTGAATAGATGTGGAAATTTTAAAGTAATAATTCAAATAAATCATATTTGTTATGAATATAAGGATAGATGGAAGGGCAGTTTTTAGGTTGATAGCTTGGAAATCAGAAGTTTACATATCCTTGTCATCCACAAGAATCTTAGATTTGTGCTCTTTATAATTTATTTGTACTCTCAGGGAAAAAACAACTTCAATGACTTGAAAGTAATAAGTACACAACTTTGAATTTATTGGTATTTTTTTCTTATCAACAAATGGTTAAAATTATACTTACAGCCTCAAATGTAAACATACTCTTTACTGAAGTTCAGTTTAATGTCCTTTAAGAAGTTGTAAGTCAACAACATCCGGGCAATTCACAAACATTTGGCATAATTCTGGCAAATTTGTCCACTCTTCTTAGCACAAAGGATCAGAGATCAGTTAAGTTGATTCTTTTGCTGGCACAGATTCCATTTTTATGCACAGTTTCTTAAGCAAAGCTTTATGGTAAAATGAAAAAAAAAAAAAAAAAAAAAAAAACAACACAAGAACATTGAGCTGTTTTACATCGATGACAAGAAGTATGTTTGGATGAGTCAATAAGCCTTTCAAAATTACTGACATTTTACCAGCTGTTAAGCACATTAATGGTCGGTCATGCCATAAGGTTGTTTTCCTGCCAGTGGTCCTGGAGCATTGGACAGAACAGAGCTATTAATAAAGAAAGAAGACAAACTGCTTGAAACTTGAATACAACTGGGATCCAACAGGACTATGATTATAAACACATCCAAAGTGTTTTAAAAATGATAAATGCTAACAACAAGTTTTGGAAAGCACTGATCTCAACTTTCCAGAAAATCGGCTTGACAAATGGGTCCATGCCATGCAAGAAACCAGACAATTTAAATAAATTAATTTAAATGCTTAGATTGGTCAAATAACCTTTTTCCCCCTTATATTTTTGATTTATATTGGCAAAGATGTATGTATGTGTGTATGTATGGATTCCAAAATTTTGACTTTGGGTAATTTCACAATAAATTCAAACTTGTACACTCAAATCATATTTTTAAAATTAATTTACAATGTCCATTCTATAATCATTCAATACCATGAACGGTTCAAATGCATCATTAAACCCCCAAAATAAACATAGTATTCAAAGCCCTAATTAGTGTATATAAACTTCTGACTGGCATTTCAGGTACGTATATATGAACAAAATTTCAAACGTATAAAGTGTTGAAGTTCAAACACAATGTTTGTTCTATTTTATAGTTTGGTGTTCACAAATCATGTGACATCCAAATTTGAAAACAGGAAAGAAAATCTTTTACTTTAGTTTCCTGTTGTGTTACTTTGAAAAACTTCTTCCGCTCTGACAGGAAGTCTTGTTCTGTTCTCGTCCATCATGGCTCCTCCAGTCGCAGTGTCACCGCTAATCAAGGTAAAAACACAATTTATTTAAGCAAGGGGGTACCTGTTAAGGTAAATTAGAGACATTTACTTTAAACTCCAGGTCCGTTTAGGAGTTGACAACAGATAATAAACTGACGTCTTAAGGTCGTTGTTTTAGCAGCATGCTAGCGGATACTTGCTAGCTGTGACATTGAAATGCAGGTGAATGTTTTGCTTGTCAGAACAGCCCGTTACTGTCTTCTTCCACATCTGGATAATGTAAAATGCGTCACTTATATTGCCAAATTTGTGTAATATTACCCTAAAAAATTTACATCTTCATTTCGTTGCTTTGTTTCTTCTAAAATACAGAATCTAACGATTTAAAATATATATACACATGTGATGCGTAGTAGTGTTGCTGTTGTTTTCTTTGGATCGTCTCAAACCAATAGAAATATGCTTTCCCCCCGTGTTCAGTAGGTGAAATACTGAAAATCTGATTTTTATTTAATGAAAGCAATCAAATCTTGAAAACTTATTCTCTTTGTAGTCTATAAAGGTATGAGCAAACGTAAGGTGTTTGAGTTAGTTATAGGGTCATTTGTCTTGACACCAAATCATTTTGTAGTGTCCAGTCTATAATGTCCATTTTATAAATAAAAAAAAAAAGGCAAATAACATTGCCTTTTGTAGTTCTCATGCAGCTGATTGAATAACTTTGTTTTTGTTTTACTGTATTACAGACAGCCAGGTGGTCCGTCCTGCTGCTTGGTGTGCTTTATGGGAAACAGAGGTTTGGTAAGTGGGCATCTAAATCTGTTGTTCTGAGGTTTGCTTTTGAATGAATGTTTATGTACTTTTGATTGTCCATTTTCAAAGTTTTTTTCTGCTGAGGGCTTTAGAGAGGTACAGGATGTCTAATCCTCCTGAGACAACTGAAAGGATCATTCTAATTTAGCTACTAGCTATGCATTAAAAAGAATGCATCAAATAAAACCATAATAAGATACCTAATGTCAGTTAACATTTCCAGTTATTAAGCTTCACCACCTAAAGTCCTGTTATGGCAGACTAAGGAAAACATGCTAAACAATATTGTAAAATTGTTAGCATTGACTGTAGCTGTTTTATTTCAGATATTACAGAATAGTTAGACTGGCAGAAAGCCTGATTAAAATCATACCAGAGCAAAATCCTGCTTCTACATGATGATAAACTGTAAATTCTTAAAATAAAATATATTTTAAAACCAGAATATAGTAAATATGTTCATAAATATATTAACATTTTAAATCAATTAAAAAATGTTGAAATAGCAATTTTGATGTTGTAGATCAAACTCAGACTAAAGCCCTTAAATACAAATGTTCAAATTCAAATTTCTTCTTGCTGTTCTACACAGTCAGTATCCATCTTTAAAGGTCTTACATCCCAATAATTTACCTGTCTTTGGGTTGGATGTTTTACACGCACAGAAATACACTTCTAATTGACTACATTTTTGTTCTTCTTAAGATTACCTGAAGCCTATTGCTGAAGAGGAGAGGAGGGTTGAGGAGGCAGAGAAGAAGCTCAGAGAGGAGCAGGAACGGATCTACAAACAACTATCAGAAGGTGACAAAGGAACACTCTTTTGTAGTATTTTCTCCATTTTTGTCTCCTAAATACAGTTTTTTTTATCATCTTTATACTTAATTTATCTTTATTTTTTACATGAATGCAAAAAATGTCTTATTTCTTTTTTCTCTTTCTCCCTTTGCAGCAAATTCTGACACCATCCTCAAATGAACTACCTATGGACCAATCCTAAACTCAATAAAAATCTCCAATGTTTTTCATGGAATCGTTTTAGTTTGTCTGTATTTTACATGATAACCTTTCATAACAAAGCAGAAAAAAATCTACTCAAATGCTTTGGTGAATACATCTTAGGTTCACAACAGGTAGTTGTGAACACAAACGCACGCCCTTCAGTGAGAGATGAGCCTTGGGAAAAGCAATGCTGTAATCCCAGCCTTGTTTAGCTCTAATCCCAGGATTAGGGTCAGGGACCTGTAGTAAAAAGTGCAGTGTGGACAGAAGGTATCCTTCGATACTCTTGCGTTGTGTAACATCCTAACCTTCAATATGAACTCTGAATGGAATTATTGTATGGCACAAGCTACAACAGAACATACCCAGGATTTGTTAAAATGTCATGTTTAATGGTTTAACACTGAAACATTTTTTGAATCTCAGTATTTAGGCTGATATGGCTGTAAAAAAAAAAACAAAAAAAAAAAAAACAGTTACCTCTGCTGGTTTAAAAAAAAAAAAAAAATTTCACAAGTTCATCTTCATTCTCAGTAACGTTTGACTTTAGAACGGCAAGAATCAACTCACACCATGACGACTTAAAAATACATTTTCTTTATTTGAGTCATCATTGTACACAAGGACCAGACGTTGAGGCAAGCTTCAACTCGCTGGTTGCAAATTAAAATAACTACATTAAATATGTTACAGATGTATCAGCAGGACATACAGGTTTAGTTAATACCTAATATTTTCTCTTATATATTCAAACTTCACTTTAAAAAGTGGAACATGTTTAAATTAAACTGAGGCAAGCATCAACTCATAGTTCAATGAGAGTAATGAAATTACTGGATAACTTGATCTTTCTATAAGCGTTACTATTTCACATTGAAAAATATTTTATATTTACAAGAGCAGGAGCAGTATGTACAGGTTGTTAGGCAAAGCCAGGTCGCTCCTTTATGTTGACTGAAACAGCTTTGTGACCCAGGAGTCTTAATGGTTAGCGCTGCTGCCCCACAGCACCACAGTCCTGGGTTCAAGTCCTGGACCCAACGTATGTGTAACGTTTCCACATTCTTTGCGTTTCTCTGGGATATGTGGATTTCTTTACGTAAACGGTTGCTTAAAGTTCTTCTCTTTATTCTCTGGAGGATGTTCTGTGGCTCAACCCTCCATGTCCACTGCAGTGCTTACATAACATAGTACAGACTTATTTTTAAAGCAGTTTTTTAACTTTTCCTTACTTCTTGAAAACAAATGTTCCAGTCCAAATAGATAAAATGCAAAAGAAAGTGAATCACAGTTTTCATCATAGACCACCTAATTTCTTGAACAGTGCCTATTAACACAGGCATTGAATCTACTGACTTTATAAAAGGTTTTCTAGGCTATTTTCTCTCTCTCTCTCTCTCTCTCTCTCTCTCTCTCTCTCACACACACACACACACACACATAAACAGACTCAGTATTTACATTATAAAGGCATCACAGATAAGCAGCTACAGACTTTGCTGATTGGACACTTGCATATCTATTGCACAGGATTACCACACGGTAAATTGCCTTACTAACTGTCGCATATTGTAGATGTAAATCTCTGCAACCAAGGTAAACACGCTCTCATTTGTAAATAGTGACTGGAAAGAGTGAACACTGAAAATTGCTGGAAAACACCCAAGATCGTGTCAATGATCTATTTCCTATGAGGGCTTTTTTACAGTCTGGACTTGCCCATAAAAATGTAACAGAGCTATATTTTTTCTTTATGTGTTGTAATACATACAGTACAGGGCTACCTTTGGCTATATAAAGTATTTACAGTGATTGTCTTGGAACACCTGCAGGAACGAAACAAAAAAAAATAAAACGCACAAAAGCTTATTATCTGTACATAAGAGACAAGACTCAGGACAGGAGCACTGTATCTTAAGTCTGAAACACCGGAAGTACTGTATCTAAAAGTAATTTTAAAAAGATAAACACAATTTTTGGAACAAAAGAGAAATCTGACTGCAAAAAATATTCTCAGAGCTGTTTCCAGTTAAATACGACAAAATTTAATTCAGGACTTTAATGATGTACTAATAATGAGGGATGTTATACCATGTCCCAGTATTTTAGCTGAAGTGCAGAGCTCTTGCTGTTCATTTTTTGTTTTTGTTTTTTTCTCTGATTGACATTCATATTTTTAAAAAGTACTTTGGGACTTTGCAAACATATCCAAGTTCCTTATTGTTGTTGTTTTTTTTTTTTTTTTTTTTTTTTTTTTTTTTTTTAACCCAATCAGTCTGATATATTCACAATAGTTTTTTTCAGACAATTCTGGACTTCCACTGTCTTGAGTGTATTTTAGCAAACACAGCAGGTCTTGGAGCCTCCACCACTTGGGTTGTTTGCAGCAGCTATGTGACAAAGTACAGATAAAAAGAGAACATTATGAGTCAAGAACATCCTTCCTTTAAGGAGTACGTGATTTATTTTAAGGTTTTCTACGAACAATGTGTTGAGTATCAAAGTACAGTTTACATTTTTTGTCAAAGAATAGGCCGCTATCTGGAGCTCAGAGAATTTCAACATGGTTCCAGGGTAGGATGCCACCTGTGCAGTAAGTGCAGTCATGAAATTTCCTTGCTGCTAAATATGTAGGCCATGTAAAATCACAGAGTTGGGTCGGTGGATGCAGAGGTGCATTGTGCACAGATGTCAGCAACTTGCTGACATGAATGAGTAAGTTTGGTTTGGAAGAACTTGACTGGCTTGCAGAGTCCTAACCTTCATACAACTGAACACCTTTGGGACAAATTTTATGGAGACTGTAAGCCAGGCCTAATTGTCCAACATCAATGTCTGACCTCATAAATACGCTTGTGAAGGAATGGTGAAAAATCTCCCTAAACACATTCTTAACCTTGTGGAAAGCCTCCCACCATCTTATCTGACATTAAACTATTCATTTCTCAAGGTTCAGGTAATAACATAAGTTGAGCTTAAAAGTTTTAAATGTGGCTTCTGTCTTTGTTTTGTTTATAATTTTTTTTATTTGTTGTTTATTCAGAGCTTCTTCTTTTTTCAATTATGTACAAAAAGTTGGTCTTATAAGTGCTCTTCCTCCCCCTTTTCCTATGTAACAGAGAAATTAGGAACGACAGCTAATCATGACCACTTATACCAAGTTAAGGGGGGATGTTAGAACTTTAAACAACACAGAACCATTGTGAGGAGTGTTTTAACTTTTTATTATCTGGAATACATGCTTTTATTTAAAGCATGTATTACTGGTATAATTAATTGTAGCCTCCAGAGATGATATACTACAATTTTTTATCTCTAAGTCAAACTGTGTGAAACAAAAATATCAGATAGCAACTAAGTTTCATCAAAGACCAATGAGTTTAAAGGGTCACTATACCTTTTGCTGCCTGAGCAGCCTCTTTTGCAGCCTTCTCTTCCTCTATGGCTTTGAGTTGAGCCTCATATTCCTCTTTTTTTGCATTCCATTCTTTCCTGTTGTTAAGGATGCCATCTAACATGGGCTGGATTTGGGGGTGGAAGCGAGAAAATTCCTGAGAAGATAAAGGACAAAAAAATACGAGCCACTGGAATGGTTGAAGGAAAACGAAGCGAGAATTAGATCAGATGGTGGGTAGACAATACCTTGTAGACAAACGTGCAGACAAAGTCAATGAAACCACATTGTAGTTTTGGAAGCTCTGCTGCTTTGTTCCTGTCCATCATGGGCTGGTCGAAAAGACATAATCAAATCATTGTTAGTGACAACTCACTGATGGAAGTGATTTTCTTTTTTTACCTTCATTAGTTTTCAGATGATCCATTTGTCAACTATCATTATTCATCCAGATTTTACTTACACTGTCCCTACAATCATTTGGTAAATATGGGTAACAATCCTTAAAATAAATTCATCCTTTACTGGAGCAAAAACATCTATAAAATAAATGTATTTGAATCAATTATAAATTCATACTCTACTTTTTTACTGGAAAAGAGTTTGGAGGAATTTTTAATTGCCATTTTTAAATTTTGTGATTCCCTGAGGTTTAAATAAGATGTGACGCAATGGCTTCTTTCTCTGAGCCAGTCTTCAAAATGGAAAAAGTAAGAAAACATACCATTCAAGAAAGGCATTTGTGGATTAGTCTTCATAACTCAGAAAATGGCTACCACAAAATAGCTTTTTGTCTTTATAAACTCACATTTACTTACAGTCAACTTAAAAGTTTTAAATGACTGTGACTGTGACAAGGCTGGTCAAGAACCCACGATTGTCTTGCCAGCAAGTGCAGTGAGGAGGATGGAAAGGAAGTAAAAAATCTCCAAAGCTCCCTGTTGGATTAATCCTATTTTTCAGTGTGAGAGTATGTTACTGCAATAAAATACGTATGTATCTATAATCTTTTAAAAACAGGTTTGCTATAGGTGCCAATGTTATTTGGTGCTAAATTTTACCTCACTGATATATGTTTCTCTTTTTTTGTTATAAAAACCCGTTTATGCGATGTTGGTCCAGCTGCAACTTGCAAACTCACAATAGGTTGCTGTTCCAGCACTGTCCTCTCCAAATCACCCTGTTCCCAAAACTCTGCCGCCACAGACAAGGCAACCTGAAAATTACACACGCAGTTAATTATTTGTGGACAACCAACTTTTCGCTTTGCTTAAACCTTATATTTTCATTACTCTTACTTTGCTCTGCACTTCCCAGGGCTTTGTGATGGCTGACAAGTCACATGCTGTCATCATCATGGCCCTGAAATAACAAACATTACCCAGATTAAAAACCCATAGGACAGAAGAAGACTGAGTGTGTTTATTTCACTCACATGACAATCTCTTTTCTGGTTGTTTCCAGAGACATGAAATCCACCCATTTCTTTTCCTCTTCATATGTTTTTGAAAGGTCCACAATCTTTTGGAACATTGTTCTCTTCCTGTGACAGTAGAAGGAGAATTTCTTAAATGTTTTTAAAGCAAGACAAATATGTATTGATAAGCTCAGAGCAAAGAGAGTGACGGCACTCACTTAAAATAAAGAGCCAGGTCGGTGGCAATGATAGCAATGTCGGTAAGATGAATCACGTGATCTACCTGCCGCCTGTTCAGGTTCTGGTAGATATTCAGTGACTGGAGATGAGATACAAAGAGGTAGATTGGTATATTCAGAGACTGTAAGACATGTAGCCTACATGTTAGGTTAAACATCTAGTTCTACCTATTTTTTTTTTTTACCTCGTCAGAGAGAAGGAACTTTCCAAACTCCAGGTGGTGTCGTTCCAGGATGGAGGAGCCATGTAACTTGGCCAAAGGATTACCAGATCTGTTGGATTAAATCAAAAGAAGATCCTTAAATAACTGACAACTTAACCCTTTTTATCCATCTGAACATATAACAGGATAACAAAAAAATGTGGTTTTAAATGAGTTTTGACTCAATTAAAAACTCCAGTCTTTTAAAAGCCTGTTTCAAAAGTATTTTTGAAACGCCCTCCATTCAGGCTCCCTTTGGCAATAACAACTGAATGGAAAGTTGTGTTGATATCTTCATGATGGAAAATAAGGCGACGAGTACAGGAAGTGTGGCTTAATCGCAAGCCACACCACCATTGCAGTGCTTAACATTAACACCACAACTCCATGTTTATTATTCAAAAAAATGTAAAAATATGTTCATCATTCCTATGGAAATTAAAGGTTGTAGTAACTCTCATCACATGTTTAAGTCATTGTAGATGGAGCTAGCTGTGGACACAAAGGGTTTCCTGTTGCTCAAAACCCAAATTTATTGTGAGGACCTTAGACCATTATTATTATTATTGTCATTTGTTATGGCTTTTTCTTATTCATTTTTTTCTTTGTATACCAGAGTCTGTCATTGGATGAACAATAATTAGTACATTTATGTTCAAATTTACATCTGTGTGATTTGGTTTTGTAAGCCTATATAGGTTATTTTAGATACATGTTTATTTCTTAATAGAAAAGTAAAGTCTAACTCCATTTATATTCTTGTTTTATTATGATTATCTGGTGTTTAAGTGCAACTTGTTGGCCCCCGATTTAACCATTCCTATTTAATAATTTCTTAATCTGTTTCCCTTTCAACTCAAAAAACACAGGTCAGTCTGGCCAAATGTACTCAGTGGCTATAAAGGCCACATTCACACTGCATGTCTTAATGCTCAATTCCGATTTTTTTGTGAAATCTGATTTTTCGGATTTAGGATCAAATATCCAAGTGGCCTGGGTCACATTTGTAAAAATCGGATCTGTGTTGTTCAGACTGTCATGAAAAGATAAGATACAGGTCGCATAAGGGCAAAAAAAAAATCAAATTTGGGTCACTTCAGGCTGCAGTGTGAACATAGCCTACCCAACAAGATATGAATGCAATTCTGGTATATTATTTAAGATAATAAACCATGATTATAGTGCTGCTTTTCTATAATCTGATAGTTCAGATTATAATAACATGAAAAAATGTTCTAAGGCAAAGTAAAGAATTGTGAATCAACAACTATTTTGTTTTAGTTGTTAAATCGTTGGATTGTTGCAAAACTTGAACCATACATTCAGTTTATTAATTAATAAACTGGTTCAATAAGGAATTATGATCCAGTTTAGTTATAAGCATGAGCAATTTAAATAAAGGTTTTTCTTATTCAAAATTAGTAAGCCAACAATAGTTTGCTGGACCTTTTATACTTCACAGTAGGTTACAGCTTTTTAATGCAAAGTATGTTCTTGAAATGAGTAAAGAGATTATCTGTAAGGTTGTAATCACTTACTTGACCTGGTACAAGTTGTTTGTTCCTCTGTGGTCAATATCATGCAGGAATCCTGCAGTTATCATAGCCATAACTTCTAGATCTGTGTAATATCGCTTCAGATGCCCTGTCTGAGGGCAGAAAGAAAAGAATATAGAAAATTGTGCAAAAAAGTAATGTTTTGAAGATTAGGCTGCAAATAAACTGGTTAATATTGTGTGGCTTTCAAGTGCTGTTTGGATTTTTGCAAGTGGGCACTGTTATATAGTAAAATTAAGCCCTTTTCTTTTTCAAACTGATACCGTTAACAATGTGAACATGGTCTGTCCCACGTTGAAGCCATGACGCCAGTTGTGGTAGGTGATTTTTCTGTAGCCTTTACTGACTGAGTACATGAAACGAACCAGCACCTTAGAGGAAATGAAAGAGTTAATATCGCAAACTGATTGTGCACACTATTGAAAATTAATATTGATTACATGTGCAACTATATTACTTCTTGAGGGATCTGGAACTTCTTCACTACACCAACTTCATAATACATCTGGATCCCACACTTCACCAGATCCAGTTCTGTGCAGTTAAAATCCGAGAAACGGAACTCGTAGATCTCAAATTTCTTGATAAGAGGTGGCAGGTCTTTTTTCTAAAAGGATGACACCAAAAAATGTAATCTGAGTGAGAATAAAGATGAAATGAGGCAAAAAATGGTGTTTGAATGAAATAGTTTCTATGCCTGAATTTGAAATTTGAAATTTCGTGAATTTTATGAATAAAAAAAGAGACGTGTACTTGGAAACCCAAATACACAACTTCAGGCATTACCAGAATGTCAAGAAGATCCTCTTCTTCACACTCCCATGGTTCACAGTCATAGACCTGTCTTGTGTTCTAGAAAAAATGACATCATATACTTAACCCAAGCGAATCTCAAGGACAAGTTGCAAGAATATGATGAAAAATCTTTACATTTAAAAGACAATCAAAATTATTGACATATATCAGGATGATAAACATTTTCTGCTGTTGATGAGTGTAGAATTAATCCACCCATATAGTTTAACTTAACGTGTAACTCCATTATACTACCAAGAACCTTTATCCCACTTCAATTAATTACCTTTAACCTTTAATGCCTCTTGGGTTGTTTGTGTTGTTTGTTTCGACTCCTTTGTGCCATTAATAAAAGATTCAACTCACCCAACTCAATCTATCCATAACTGCTGGTTATAAGAAAATTTTCATCAGGCTGTGATAAAAAACGATGAATACTCTAGTGAAAATAAAACACTGACACTATACAATAAACTGCAGATGATGAATATTTCACATTAGCTTCATGTCACTTAATTTATTTAAAGTCACTCCAAACTGTGTCCAAAGGAGTGTCTGTTATTAGTTTTAAATGCATTTTGCAGATGCAGCCAATCCTCTTCACACCACTTACTCTAAAACAAAATCCTTCCAAAGAGAAAATAACATTAACAAAGTTCAAAAAATACCAAAAGAGCATAATATTAAGAATTAACTTTCCAGAGGGGTTGTTGCTGTTCTTCGTATTTGTGACTTAGAAAATAAAAGCGCTCAAGCATCTTAGCCTAAACGGTTTCAGTATTGCTTTCACTAGAGTTGAAACAGGGATTATGTTGACATACTGCATGAAAAATTAGCAACTCAGAGTGATTTAGCTCCCACATCAAAGTACCATCATGGAGGTTCAGTTTTGCATGAAAAGTACTCTTTTGACCAGGGAAGTTTTCTGGGGTACATTTCTATTTATGTAATCTAACTGATTCCTGAAGTAGAAATGCACGTTTGAATACAGAATGTTATTTTTTTAAAGTAAAAGTACCACTGACCAGGACATTCTGAATCTCATCATTTCGACATTTGACGTGGTAGAGCACCATGTCTTGAGCGATGTCCTTTCGGTTCTCAAGCTTGTTCATTTTGTCGTACGTGTCTGTGTTCAAAGCTGACCATCCCAGGAACTGAGTCAAAGCCTTGAAATCAGAGACATCAACATATTAAACTTTCTAAGGATATTAGGAAATGATTTTTCATAGATCTATGTAGCTAGAGGAAGTTCTACAAAATCAGTTAATGAACCAACAAGGGCAGATTAGCCATACCTCCATGAGATTTTCATCATGATCATCAAATGGCTTCCCATCTTTCCTGTTGTAAAAAGTTGCCACACCGACTATTTCTTCTTTCTTGTTGACAATTGGAAGCGAGAGAACATTTTTTATGGTCCAGCCACTGTCGTCCAGTGGCTCTGTCTGTGATGATAAAAAAACACAATCGAGACTGTAATTGTAATTGTATGACATCTCTGGTTTGCATGACTTGATTTCATATTTATTTTAGTCAGCAGTAACATTTGTAGAACACATGTATATGAGCAGGAATTAAGTCCAATAACAAATACAGTATTTAGAGACAGAAGCATTAGCTCAAGACATTTTCTACAATCGCATGACTGCAGGACTTGCCGTTTTAACAAAACAAAAAAAAAAGAAAACAACATCACTGGTGATATGATACTAAAAATAAACAGTAATTTGGGACCGATCATGTCTCACAGAGAACAATGATCAAACCACATTAAAAAAAAAAAAAAAAAAAAAAAAAAAAAACTAGTGTTTTTAAAAAGGAAATGCAAATAGTGACAAATCTTAAGTCCTCATTACAATTATTCCACACATCTATCCTCATAAGAGATGAACAACATTTTAAAAAAATTTGTCTTGACAAAAGTTAGGGTTTTTTTCCATCTTAGTTAATATATATCTTTTTTTAAAATTAACTGCAGAATACTGTTTGGAAAGAAGTTATAATTGGTTTTTAATTTTTGAAGAATTAAATTTTTAGCAACTTAATGCTTGCAATTTAATAAATATTAATATTAATGTTAGGTAGATAATAATGTTTCTTATAGTAATTTCAACCAGTTATAGTTCCTGCAGATTCTTTTGTAATGTATAAATCAGTTTAGTAGTTTTTTTCTGTATTACAAGATACTTTCCTTACCATAAGTAATGTGTAAGACTATCAGGCTAATTGCATTATATGTTTTTTCTATTAATTTGAAAAAAAAAAATAAATAAATAAAAAATATATCTCCAATATATTCAAAACCTGTTCCAAGCCTTTAACAGAGCAATATAACGTATAGTATTATCATAAGCTAATAAAACCATTTTTATATTCATGCCTATTATAAAAAGGTAAGGACCCAACACAAATCCTTGCAGTACACCACAAATAAAGTTGAGTGAATCAATCTTTTTTTTTTAAATGTGTTTTTCCTCTAATACTCAAACTCTATTACTACTATAGCAAAGCAGCTATAGCTATTTAAGTCACCAAAAACTATCCAACCACATTTACTGTATATTCAACTAGCTGCACTTCTGCTATTGAGGTTTACCATCCATCCATCCATCCATCCATCCATCCACTCATTCACTCAATAAACTGTAAATCATAAAGTTTTTCAGAAACAAGCGTTTGTTGAAACACTTAGAGGTGTGTAAAGTCTCTCACCTGGAAGTGAAACATCTCATCTGCAGCTGCATTCATGATGTTACAAATCTGAAGGGCAAAAAGGAGCAGACTAATTAATTTAGCTTCAGATAATTCAGCAGCTTGTTGTATTTATTAAAAAGGAAACTCACAAATCCGCTCTCAGCAACATAAGTGGGAAGGCCGCTGCTCAAGGCCCAGTGGTCTGCAGGTGGATTTCTTTGTGTCAAATTGAACAGACAAGTCAGTAGAAGTGACCAGAAAAAAAAAATCATAATCTGTTACTGATCTGAGATAATTAATTTAACACTTTACAAAGTGCTATCAGCAAGTTGTGCTTATGGCCAGACATAAAAAAGAATAGGATGTGCTTACGGTATTACTTTGATGTCTTCTTTTCCATGCAGGATGTAGTCAATCACTTTGTAGAAAATTACCTCCTAGAGAATGAATTAAATAGATTAGAGATAGAGACCAAAGCCAAACTGAAATAGAGACTTTTTACTGAATAGACAAGTGATGATAATATAGGAAAAGTTAAAGAAAACAATGCACCCTGCCATCAGGAGTTACAGGTCCACTGTAAGGTGGCTGCTCTCCCATCAACACAGGCCAGATGTCAAAGAACTCCTAAAAGAAGGAGGGTACCAGTCAGTAACTTCATGGTAAAGAGCACAAAAGAATTTGGCCAGAGAATACAGATAAACAACAAACCTTTTCCTTTGTCATGTCTAGTAAGCCCACAGAATAACGGTCACAGTTGAGGTAGGCTCGGACTGTGTACAAGGCTTTGTGAAACTGTCGCTCGATGTCCGTCAGCTCTTCAAACACCTTGTTGGCAGACCACAGCAGCAGCTACAAGGAACATAAAAAATACACACTTATCTCACAGAGTTTAAATGCAGTAGAGAGACATAGAAATGACCGATTTTTGTTCTAACTTTTGCCCACACCTGTCCTTTACGTGTCTCACAGTTGTGGAGGTAACTTAGGTGAAAGATCTTAAGGTTCAGAGAGGCAATTTTCAGGTACTTCAAGAAGAGCTGCAAACACAAACAGAACAAGGAATTATATGTCACATTTTTTGAAAACAATTCCACATTTTATCACGATGCAATCACAGAATTCGATGGAACATAATTTCCAGCTGCCAATGAGCGAAAAGCAACCTACACACGGGCTGGTCTATCATAGAGACAAACAGGACCAACAATCACACAAACACAATCCTACCTAAGGCAATTTAGAAACTGCATAAGAAACCTAGAGTACCCAGAAAGAACCCACACATTAACAGGGAGAATGTGCAAACTGAATGCAGAATAACTCCAATCAGGATTTGTAGCCAGTCACTTCTTGCTGCAAGGCAACAGTGCTAACAATGATTTTTGCAACCAAAAATTTAAAAAGTGAGGCATGCATTTTTTTTTCCAATTCTCTTTCTCGAGTCAATGTTTTTGTAGAACCACATGTTGCTGCCAATCAGCAACATGTTTTTTGAGTTCTAACAAAGATAGCCCAGTGCACTTTGTAAAACAGCTCAGTCAGATTGAATGGGGAGATGATGTATTGTGGTATGTTTGTAGTTTTACCATACTCTTTCCAAAGCTTAAGCTATCATTTTAAAACATAAAACTTTTCTACAATTTTACTCCTGACCTGACTTCAGTTGGCTGAACTGAATTTAATTTAGAGTTTTAGAGTAAAAGGGTTTGAATTCAAGAACCCTTTTCTATATTCTGTTTCTGTTTCTGTTTCTATTATGAACAGAATTTTTAAAACACATGATTTTTCTCCCATTTCACAATTATTCATCACTTTTTCTTGGTCAGTCACATAAAATATATTAAAGTTTGCAGTTGTAACACAGCAATATTTGAACATCTTTTGATCATTACCTCATATTGTTAATTAATTTCTTATTTGTACCAATGCCCATCTTATAAAAATAGTTTTCCATGTGACTGATAAAAATCTTAAAATTGAGCTTGAAATGAAAGGCTATAATTGATTGTATTTTGTTTTAAAAAGTTCAAATATGTTATTTGGTTTTATTTGTTTTAAACTTGCATCATGAGACTGCAGTAGGTCTTTTTAATGCAGCGATTCTTCTAAGAGACAGATCTTTCACATATTTTCTTTAATGTCCTGTTATTCGGCCATCAGCTGTGCTGTGTGCATTGCCACTGGTGGATTGTGGACTCACATCTTCATCCTGGGCAGTGAAATGTGGTCCTGTGGTCTTGTTCAGGGCCATGATCACTCCCACCAGGTCTTTGCCGTTGAAGATGGGCGCTGCCAACACATTCCTGGTCTCATACTCTGTGAGTTCATCAACGAATGAGCTGAAGTACTGGCTCTGAAAAGGCAGAACATATTCACAGACACGTGTGAAAGTTTTGTTTTATTTTTTTATGCTACAATGAGAATGTAAGAAGAAAAATATTATTTTCCTAAAAGTGGTCCGAGTTAATGTGTTTTACGCACTTCAGATATTTTGCTAGAAAAATGTAAGTATGTATGTCTCAGTAGATAGGCCAGGGATGTTTTATGCACCAATCCCATCAATAATCACTATCTCACATCTGATTTTATCATAAAACACAATGCTGAATTCAAACAGTAAAAAATTTGGTTAGAACACATACAATCAACTTATTTCTTTTAATACACAGGCCGCATGGAAATAAGGCAGACTAGTTTTGATCTGTTTTAGATTCCTGCTGACAGCCAACTAAATGTCAGCAGCGTCTAATCCACAGCTACAGCAGAGGCTGATGCGATCTGAGAATAAATGGATTATGTCTGACAATGGGATTTACAACCATACTTTGTTCAGGTCTACAGCAGCTCTAACGGGGGACACTCCTTTCTAATGTGATTTTTGCAAGAATGTACATGTTAATACAATTGGTATTGCTCATTTTTAAAGCATTATTTAAATGTTACATTTAAAATTATGTTTGATATCAAAGAAATTAACTTTTAAATCACAGGCCTTCAAATATCTGTATTATTCACTTTCAGATTATCTTTAAATAATAATTTAAGGTGTTGTATTGGGTAGAAGAGCAAAATACTGAAGCACAAGACACCTGATCAGAGGTGCTCTGAAGTTGTATGTGGTCCAAAAGTATATTTTCACTTAGGAGCCCACTTACAGTTGAGTAAAATTAACATCATCACTAACTCTTATTTGTTCTTGCTTGATAATTTGTGAAAAGAACATTTAAGACAATGTGTTTAGGTAAGCTGGATATCAATTAAATTGTCAAACACAAGAGTAGCACTGTTCATATATGTGAACAACAACTGACACATTTTCTTGTGTTTTTATCTTCTCTATATATTTGCTGTGCAGAAGTTGTTCGAGTGAATTTAAAAGTAGGCTTGTATTGGAAATGCTTGACTACAAATATGAAGTTTTGAGATCAAAATACTTTTTGGCAATTCAAAGGCTTTTTGGGGCCCTCTGCTGGCTAAGTTTGCTTCTGCCTCAGGCTGTGTGCATCATCATTGTAAGCTTAAAAGTAATTCTCACTGGTTCATCTTTTTGCTCTGACTCACAAACTGATTTCTAACCTCCCCGCCCCCTTTTACCTCTTTGACATCTTTCACATTGACATTCTTCTTGGTAAGGGCCACGTTGCCAACTATTCCCAAATCCAGAGGGTAGACGATCTCAGAGTCTGGTGGAACCACACAGTCTTCCAAGACTGAATTGGTTGAGACGTTGAAGAGCCTCGTCGCGAGTTCTCCGATGCCGTTCCGCTGCCGGTACATGAACAGGCTGCATCGGTCTGCATGAATGAGAGCTCCGAGCCTCTTCAGGATCTTGAAGACCACCTTTTCCATGTTGATGTTCTCTTGCATGTCTTTGATTAGGTCAAACATTATTCGGCTTTCTTCAACCTTTGCAAAAAAAAAAAAAAAAAAAAAAAAAAAAGAAATATTATCTTTTTTTTAATTCACAAAAATTGATCTGTTTTTACTCTAAATATTCATCAAATATGTAACTTACCCGACTAAGCTCCTCCAGCTTTCCAAAGTCAATCTCTTTCTCTGGGAGTCCTGATATCTTTGATATAGAAGAAGGGCTCATCGTTTTGGTAAAGTATTTTGTAGCAAACGCAGGGTTGTCGTGAAGGAACTTCTCCACATCTTCTTTTTGCACACCCATTGTTCCTACTTCCTCTTCTTCTTTCAGATATTTCTTGTCCTCTCCCTTTTCTGCTCAATAGAGCTCCAGTGCTGCTCTAATGGAGCAACCGCTTCTTCAGCAAGAAACCACAAAACAGAATTTACACACCAAATACAATTTTATGGACTTTAATGCTCTGGAAAAGAAACAAATCTTACCCACGTGATGCACAGATTCGGGGAAATTGAGGTGAACACATTCAAATGCAGGTTTAAAAAAAGTTAATAATCCCCCTGTTAGTAGGATGAGTGGACTGCAAGAGGGAGAACCCTGAGGAGTAGGCAGAGGGCTGAATCCCAGCAATCCCTCTGTCATCAGCAGATAGTGCTGAAGGTTAGCAGGGATCTGCCTATGCTAAACTCATCAGCTGATCATGTAGTAACAGATATATGGACCAGAGGACCCAGCCTTCACTCTGCATCAGTACATTCAGAACAAAATCTGACTCTACTCTTGAGAACTGTGCTCTGACTAAGAGTGTAAATACTTACTGTAACATGTTTTTATACAGGGGAGCAGCAGAATTGAAGAGGTTTATTCCCTGAAACACCCTTTTAATTCTTTTTATGAAACCAACATAGAGTATTATTGATGCAATTCCATTGGTTGCAATTAAAATAAACAGAAAGCACACACTTACACAATATAAATCACATTCAGTTTAAACAATGTTTTTCATACTGACATCCCACATGTTCAATATAATTCATCTGTGAACCTGTATAAGCTATTTAACTCTATTAAACAAGGCCTCCTCAGCATGATCCTCTGATTACTTTGGACACAAATTGATTATCTCAGCACCCCAATGCTCTGTTTTTCTCTGCAAGCAATCTATATTGCAGTCTAACATGAATAAAAAGGGATGTCCTCCATCTCCAAAGGAAAACTAATCCTTTCATTCAGAGTTAGGAAGACCTGTCTATAATAAGGACGCATAAAGACCTTAAGCAAAAGGTCAAATAGATAATCTTCTGCCACTATAATAGATAACGACAGGTGTGTATGCATGCGTGAGTGTCAATGTAAGTTTGTTGCCCTGCTATTTCTCAAATTGTGAGTATATGTGATTTTGGGCTATAGCAGGATACATTATTGTTTGACCTATAATTAAGATTAGAGTTTAAAGCATAGGGTTTCACATAGCATTAAGTGTGAAGTTATACATAACACTCTAAGGTATGATATGTATAACATCATTTTTATTGTTTCAGAATATTTTGGAAGGCATGCAAGGAAAAACATTTTCTGACATGTGATCACAAACACATGTAAATGTGAGGTTTGTTAAACATGACAGGGCTTTGGTCAAGTAAGGACACAATTGAGCTTTTTTAAGGTTTTTTGGCTCCAGTGACCTTTATTCATTAGTAGATCAACATGAAGAAGGGCAGAGAGAGAAGGAGAGGACATGCAGTAAATGGCCCGGGGCCGGGAATTGAACCTGAGAAAGCTGCACTGAGGACTTGCTCTACCACTGAGCCACCTGGTGCCCACACACAATTGAGCTTTGTAGCACTTAATAGTCCATGGGGATCTAGTAGAAACAAAAGATGAATGTGTTGAGATATATCTGTAATGCTCTCTGCCAAACATAGCCTCATGAACTGTTTGAAATACCAGGAGATTTCAGATACAATTCTGAGTACCTCTTACAGTGAACTGAAAATAAGTCATTATTGTATCTTTCAGCTGGGTAGTGATCTGAGAAATATGACTAGGAGACTGTAGACATGGATTACCAGACAGATAAAATCAACCTTCTTCCATGCCCATCTTAATTTTCAGACCTAAATCTTTTTAAAAAACCATGTTAAGGGCTGGAGAGAACCCACGACTTAGAGCCAAATATTAAGAGCAGGTTTGCCAGTAATTATGATCTTGGTGATTTTGTTAAAATTATTTCTTAATGTGAGATTTCTTCCCCTACTTTCTTGTCTTGAAAAGAAAGGTTTTGATATTAACTGGTTTAAAAGAACAGTTGAACAAAGACGTAAAGAACAGTTTTTACTGTTGGGTTTATAAATGAACAAAGCTATTTATTGCAGTCTTTGATTATCTTCGTGAGGAACCCCAAAGATCACTGGGAGCTACAGAGGAACAAGTAAGAAAAAAATAATTTATTCAGTGTGTAATGAGGGTTGTATTTTCAGATGAGTATCATCTCCTTCTTTAGTCTTTAAGTTGGTATTTTTTATAAAATTGGAAATAAGGTGTTGAGTTTCTTTAAATGACTAGGTTTTGATGTCATGACAGCTGCTATGTTTTGTTCTTTCTGGATGTTTCTGTGCTGTACCACCTGATATGGTACAGAGAGAAATCAAATTAAAACAAATGATTCTCTTCAGGGTTTTCTTACATGTTGTTACCATGGGTACCAACATCCAATAGATATAGATCATGGTGATTAATAAACCAAAACCTATATCAACCTACATATGGATATCAAGGTGTATTTTCAATATATGTCTGGAAAATATGGGATTGCCCTTTGATTATTATGAGGAGAAACTAAAAGATTACTTGTTTTTCTTTTCATATTTGTACTTTAATTCAGTTATGATCTGATTGTCCACTGGTTGCACTCCCAACAGGCCCCAGTGGGTGGCAGCATCTATAAGTCCTTCAGCTTTAACACATAACACTTCACATACAAAAAGGCCATTTGAGCTTCAAATAATTGGTGCCATTCAAGTAAAATGTGCAAAATATTTAAACTTGAGAATTAAAGTGGATCCCCTGAATATTTATATAGATGCTACAGTTAGCTCTACACACTAGAATACAACTGTATTTAAAAGAAAGCCTATACTGGTGAAGCGGCCTCACACATTAGTAACAGACCCTACATGACAGAATCATGTTGTACAGAAATTAACCAAATTTTTTCATTCCTACATGCAAAAAAGACACAAATTGATTACACTTTCAAATTAGAAATGACAAAGTAGTTCACTCTGCATTTGTAAATACTCTGCATAATTTTAAAGCTGTCCTATTACAAAAATCAGTAGACAAACACTATAAAAATCCTTCAGTGTAATCTGTACCTGTTACTAAAAATCTTGGATGTCTACAGAGGTGTGTTTGAATACTGAGACGCACGATAAAGCCACCAGGACAGAGGACAAAATGACTCAGTCCTCTTATGCTCTAATCAAATTCAATTCAATTCAAAAATACTTTATTTATCCCAAAGGGAAATTAAATGTTGATGTAACTCATTTAATTAAAGAGTTATTATAGACTGATGGCTGTGGGCAGGAAAGATCTCCTGTCGTGGTCCATTTAATAACCAATCTAAAGAAGCCTCTGACTGAAGAGACTGTTTTCCAATGACAGTCTCATGAAGAGGATGGTCAGGGTTGTCCATAATTTTCTTGATTTTATGTAAAATCCTTGTTTGTACCATCATCTCCAGAGGGTCCACAGTCGTCCCCAGAACAGAACAGAACAGAACCAGCCTTCTTTATCAGATTATTGAGCCCTTTAGGTCCTTGGCTCTGATGCTGCTGCCCCAACAGATGATGGCAGATGAGATGACATTCTCAACAACAGACTTTCCTATTGTCCTATCTTTACCTATTGTCATGAGATCCTGGATACAAGTGGTTGAAATGATCTTCCTCCATGGAGTGGAGCTCTAGATCAGGATAGCTGAAGTTCCTCTGATCATCGTATTACCTCAGCTGGTCAAAGAACACCACTAGGATTGTGAAATGAGACACATTACAGTCTGTATTTTTGAATAAAACTAAAACAAATATGACTTTCTACTAGTTTCCTCAAAGTATTAAAACAAGCCCTGAAGAGGATAGTAAGGGGAGCTGAAAGGTGCACTGGAGTCTCCCTACCTTTTGTTGTACAATGAAATAACAGTAATTTCATTTGGTTTGATGAGATTTTACTCACACCTGTTATATATATTTAGCCATAAACAGATGTATAACGATAATAATACCTTCTAACCAGGTGTAATTCGGAGCTGTTGGGACAAGCTCAAATGCTGTTCTTAGATTGGTTAGCAGTGCAGCAAAATGCCCCATCCTTGGTTTCATATAACTAACCCTTCCAGAACTCTTCCAGAAGGCTGATGTTACCAAGTTATCCACTACAAAAGACGTTTTGATGTGCATTTATTGATTTAAGATGTTCGCTTGAGGTAAAGTACAAAGCCTAAATTGTAACTGCAATAACATTTTTCACATATTTTGTATTAAGCCCTTGAAGTTTCCATTTAACAGTTACAGCATCTCTGTGTTTTGTCAATGATCTATTTTGGGCAGTGAAAATAGGATTATTTCCCTGCAGCACAGTAAGTGGAAAAAATAGATCAGTAGTCTTGGCTGACTTCTCTGTCTGCTTCCTCACTGATGAGAGCCTTTACTGTCAATGTCGGGCAATTATACAGGGCTGACCTTTCTGTATGTACACATAACAGTGAGACAACAGACAGCTATAGATGAGTTAGAAAGCTATTACATGATATATTGGACTAACAGTGACCAGAGATAAACCAGCAAATGAGAGCAAGTGTATGTGTTTAAAGACATAAATGTCTACTTTCCCTCCTTATGTGGATAGAGTTAAAAAAGTTACATATTTTTAATATTTCGTGATTCAAAGATCACTTATTTGATAATGCTAGTTTGGTTATAAACAACATCCACATTTAAAATATTTGTATTCATCTAATTATCTAACTGTATTATATGTGCTTGTTTCCAGAATACCTCTTAACAGATTAAACCTTGGTCGTTCAACACAGAGACAATGTTGGAAGACAAGCCCATTCTATTTATTCTACCTACTCAGAGTGAGGTGAAGAGCCTTAGACTAAAGTCTGCCATCTGTCTAAGGTGCCACATATACTTGTGTTTATTTCTGTATCTACCCTGGCCTTACATGACTCCTTCATCCAGAATGTCTCAGAATACTTCTCATTAAATGTATTGAGTTGTTTTGATTTATCAGGATGAGATGGTGGCTGATTTTTAAGAGCAATTGGTATCATTATTTTTAAGACAATCAAGTTTGAGGACATTTATATAGGCATTTTTAGATGTGGTCTATCTTTTTTGCTTATTTGTTTTTATCTTTGATACGGACCAACTTTTATAAATCTGCTATTTTTTTTTTCATTTGCAGCTTTTCTAGGACTGTTCAGATTCATTTGCTTCAACTTATGGCACTTAATGTCAAAACCCTGATGTGGGTTGTGAAACAATATGTGTCAAGTTTTCAGATGCCACCCAGAGATGAAATTGGACTAAAAAAAACATGTTATTAATCATATATTTTTTTACTAAAAATCTTAGAACTTTTGTCAGAAGATGCATAGAAAATGTTGAGGCTGCTCCAATTGTATCACCCCTATTTTACTTGCTTATTACAATGTTTGTGAACCTTAAGTAGCAAATCATAAATCATTACTGTTGTTATTTTGTGACCCAGAAGCAGCAAAGTATGGTAACCCTTGGTTTATCACATATGAAGCCAATCTGAACGGAACTAATAACAGTTCACTTCAGACAAGACACATATTCTTTTTTTCACAGTGTCTGATATTAAATTAGAAGAAATTCTTTCAGTTTTTTTGTTTGTTTGTTTTGTTTTGTTTCTTTTACAGGCAATTGTCGTTTTGTGCAAAATGTGCAAATCAACCCCAGAGTAAAAGTACACCAGTACCAGTAACAGTTTCATTATCAACAAAGAAACTAGTTTTGTGCCAATATGGGCTGAAAGGTCATTCATTAAAGAAGAATACATTAATTTAAAGGGATATAAAAAAGCCAAATTACTGTTTGCAAATGCACACACAGACAAAGTAGCAAGCTTTTCAAAAGTGTGGGGAATGTGAGTTTACTGGGAAGGGATTGTGGCTTTCAGTGCAGGATTATGAGTTTCTTTGGGTCTATCTCTAAAAATCTAGCATAAAATTATTAAATATATTTCAGTTTTTATGTGTACAGGTTACAAAACTGATACAAGTCTCTGACATTATTTTGTTGATCTAACGAATCTGAGTTTTCCCTAATAATATCAGTGATTCTGAGCCTTTATTCATTCACTGTGAAAGGGAGACTGTCCTGGCTGCAGTCACATACCATGCACAGACCACTGTCAGTGTCAACTAGTTATGAAAACACTTATCTTCATGTAGTAGGATGGCAGCCTTTATTCTGTAGATGACTGGAACTTGACTAAGAAATAAACTGAATTATCAATAAGTCATTTCAAAACAGTTCTCATGTTGGCATTAGCCTAGCACTTCAGCAAACATCATCATTAGGAGCAAGATGCAAGTTTATTAAGGCTGTACTGTTGACTATAGGATGTGTTGAAAAAGAGATATTTTAGAAAGAAATGATAAACCTGTGCACATTTTGATTGATGTGTTATGTAGCTTTCTTTAACTATTTAAACTTGTGATAAAGAAGCATGTTAAATCTTTCTTGCAGAAACTTCAGTTGAAAGAAAATTTCTGTTGCCCTTAAGAAAAATGGAGGGAACACTCTCATGAAGCTCATTGGTGAGTGAGTTAAAAGCGACGCAATTAGACTAATACAGACAATTTTGTACTAATGGTTTTTTTTTACCACATCTTGAAACCACCAGGTTTTCAAGATGTGCCAACATATTGCAAATTCATCATCATTACTGTATCACTGTGAATATGAATATAAAGAATTGTTCAAGTTTGAATAAATATTAGCCAATATTTATTCAAATATTTGGTGATGCTTGTTGTTTAATGCAGAATAAAACATTTATGAGGGCATTAAGATGTTCTGGTAAAGTCATTAAATAACTACAATTAGTTGTTTTTTTTTTTGTTTGTTTGTTGTTTTTTTTTTTGCTAAAACAGTAACTTAGTCAAATTTACATTTTTCAAGAAAATCTGAGATGAAAATAAAGAACTACGTATTTTCTCCAGTAGTTGGATAGACTCCTTACTACCTTGAGTCTGTAGCTGCAATAAATCCAAAGCAGAAACTAGACTGTCTAGTAATGTATTTCTTTAATTATTGCAAGTCATAACATCATTGCAACAATCATCAGCAATATTGCATGCTTTCCTTATATCCCACATCCCTAATTCGTATACACAGCATAAAATGACACATAACCTTTGTTTTCCCTTTGACTTGATATTGAAAACCTTTCCTGTTTGGGTCAGTTGGGATTACCAAAATTATTTCTATTAGCTAAATACCAAAACAATGACAAAGGGATTTCTGTTTTAACACATTTTGTCCTTTGCTTCACAGAAGGTAATGACCTTCTCTCACCATCCTCAACCTGCATCTCCTCAAGGTCTTTTGCTTTTATCCTCTGGTTGACACACACATTTTGCACCAAAACATCTCTACGACATGTAGACTTGCATATCATTGTTTCAACTAATGAACGTTGGCCTTGCTGTTGTCTTGATTTCTTTTAAAGGACCCAGTGTGTTTGAGGTGTTGCTTCAAAACACATGCATGCTGGACATCAATTTCACTCCAGTTTTGCGAATTAACCTTTTAAAAGCATAAAAAGCTATGACATCATCATCTGGGGTTTCCCAAATAGTTTAAAGGCTGACTTTGAAATAAAAAAAAATGTTCTCTTATCTTTTTTCTTGATATTGTAATATATCAATTTAAGATTGTATGACAACTCATCTGTAGGTGTTGAATTAATGTACCATGATATTATCAGTATCTTAGAGAGCTTATATTGTATATTATATTAAATTGCATGGTATTGATAACATAACATAATTTCATCTAATTTATCTTTTGTTTTGTCTGAAATTGCTTCACTGTGTAATTTGAGTTTTTAAAAATGAAGAAAAGTTAATTTAGCTGTTTGGAAAAGACCATACAAGAATGTTGTGTTTTTATTCTAACCATGGAAGCAATTAATTAAAAGCCCGTGTTTAAATACATCTAATTTGCCAGCCGGTGTTACGCATGTGCCTGTTCCAATGTACTTCCAGTCAGTTACATAATGGTCTAATTGTTTTTATCATAAGTCTTGGACATAGAAGCCAGATTACGACAAGGATTTTGACCCAAAGAGATTACCTCTAGATTTAAGCACCTTATTTAGTTCCAAGCAACGAAAATCAGCCATAAGCTTGTCTGTTGGGGACGTATATAAAGGCAGCCACCGATTCAAGACCTGATCTGCTGCAGAGCGAACACATCCAGAACTTTGATTTTTAATCACAGCTGCTACTTTGACCCCAAACAGGTGAGATGCTGGATTTATTGATAACTTTTTACTGGTTAAAGTGTTGCTTCCTATGAGGTACATCTGCTGTTGTGCTGTAGTGAATAACTGAGGAAAACTGGTGACAAAAAACAACCCTCATTTAATATTGAATATTTGAACAGACTGAGTTTAGACTAAATTTAAATGTTCTAAGAAAATATGTTTAACATAGAGTTTAAAAAAAAATTTTTCAAAATTTTGTTTAAATTTACTCCTTATGTATAGATGGTCAAGAAAAATATAGCCATTTTCTCTTAAAACACATGTTTTGGTGTGCCTTGGAATGAAGTTTAAACATGCAAGTTTTGGTTGCGGATTTTTTTAAATTTTTTTTTTTATTATTATAAATATGCTTCATTACAGAATGGGATCCTATAAGCTGGCCCTGCTGCTGGTCTTTGTGTCCTGTGTTGAACGCAGTCTGTCTGCCTCCTGCATCGTAGATAGTTTCTCAGTCAAAGAAGACTTTGACCCCAAGAGAGTGAGTACAAACATAAAAAATGCATTAAGATGTGCATGTTTGAGGGAAAAAAGTTCTAAATATTTCTGACTTTTCTTGTTTTTTTTTCCTTTTATCACAGTATTCTGGGAAGTGGTATGCATTGCAGAAGAAAGACCCAGAGGGACTGTTCCTGCAGGATAACATCTCAGCTGAGTACACCATTGACGATGATGGCTCCATGACTGCCTCTTCCAGGGGACGTGTCACTTTATTTGGGTAAGTTATAAAGGCAGGAACAGAGTATTCATAAAAGGTTCTGCATCACATACCTTTTTTTAAACAATGAAAAAGTATTCCCCTTCTTTAAAAACTGATGATGACCAGAAGAGGCAAGGGAATATAAGATGTCCACTTCTTTAGCCACGATTTTAGAAGCATACTCAGGACTGAAAGATTTAGGAACAGGAACATTCTGAACAGCAATGATTATACAGAGTTTTCACTGGATTATAAAGGATTGGGAAGAGATGCAGGATGAAGTGGGTTTTCAGTACACTAGAATGCAAGTTTCATGCACTTTTTGAAGATTCATTGTTAGTATACTCTAACAAATACTTGTAAGCACTCAGAAAGTGAAGCTCAAGAATTTTTCTTGCATCACTGATCAGATTTTTGGTTTTGCAGCTTCTGGGTTGTCTGCGCTGACATGGCTGCTCAGTACTCTGTACCTGACCCCACCACCCCCGGCAAGATGTTCATGAACTACCAGGGTCTGGCAAGCTACCTCTCAAGTGGAGGTACATTCAGCACTCTTTTCTATCCTTGCATTTTTACAATTTATTCCTCCTAACATCTAACTTTTCTGTCCAACCAGGTGACAACTACTGGGTGATCGACACTGACTATGACAACTATGCCATCACCTACGCCTGCCGTGCCCTGAAAGATGATGGCAGTTGCGAGGACGGTTATGCCCTTGTGTTCTCCAGAAACCCCCGTGGCCTGCCTCCAGCAATTCAGCGCGTCGTCCGCCAGAAACAAGAGGAAATCTGCATGGCCGGACAGTTCCAGCCGGTCCTGCAGTCCGGGGCCTGCTAAACAGATTTGAAGAGAAAAGGACAGGAGAAGCAAGTGCCAGTCAGATGTATTCTTTGTGGTTTAAGGGCAAGCAGAGGGAAAATCTGAGAGCATGTGTATGTGTGTGAGAAAAGATTAATTTGTGAAAGTGATGAAGTTGAAAAATGCAAAGAGATTGACAGAAGAATATTTCTCTTCTTCTGCCTTTTAAGATTTTTCCTTTAACCTCCTTCATACATCCATGTATTGTTAGTAAAAGAAAAATGTTACTTTGCAGTAAAGATTTTAAGTGAAAGTGACAAAAAAAATAAAGATTTTTTTCTACACAAATATGCTTCAAGATTTTGTTTATTAATGTATGTGCTTAGAAATGTAAATGAATAAATAAGAACCCATCTGTGTCACTGTTAAATCTTGACAATTGCAAAAACATGTAAATAATAAATGGATCATTTTTGCAAACACACACTTACAAATAAAATACAGTTTTAGAACAACTCTTGGATATGACCAAATTAGGTTTATTGAACTAGATCTTCGGTTATCATTGTTATTCTTGATAAACCAAAATCAGTTGGCAAATTTTAGTTTATTTTTGACAGGAAATGAGACGGACATCTCCCAGAAGATAATAAAAGAATGTAAAAGGAGAGTTAATAAAGTTTTTATTTTCATTTTATTTTTAAAATGTATCAAACATTATTTATACCCTTCTCAATCATCAGAGGAAAAATCTTCTTGGCATTACAGCACTTTGGCTTTAATAAATACTGACCAGCTTTTTGCATGTTTTCGCTGGTATTCTGACAGTCTATCTTTGGTGATGAGCTCCAAGTCTGATAAAATGGAAGACCTGCTTGCCATCACTCTAATCGTTTGATCCCTTCACAGATTCTCTATCAGATTCAAGACAAAACTTTGTTTTGGTCCCCCTGCGTTTTCATTACAAAGGTGCGCAAATCTCTGTCGATTTACTGCTAATGTCGACAAACACAATTTCGTAATTGCAGTGTTTCCATTAAATAAGGAATTAAATTACAATCACACGTGCATAAGCTTGTTCATGCAGTAAGTCATCAAAAACATGCCGCGCCGTGATCCTCAAACTACTTCCTGTTATCTTCTTCATGGTTTGCGGTTGATGATCATGTGACTCGTGTGACGCGAAACAGTGTTTCCATTGCAGTTTTGCGAAATAAACCTATTTAGATATGGCCGAAAAACCACCTTATCCTAGAGCCAAAACTTTTTCTCAAAAAAAAGCACAGTTTTTGTGAAAATGCCGTGGTTCCATTAAGCAAAGTTATTTTCCTTATTTCAAATTGCGCAATTTCAAGGTTAATGGAAATCCAGCAAGTGCTTTAATCGGAGATCAAAAAAATGAGAAACATTTTCTTTCTTTCTTTTTCTGTTCTCCTGAACCCTGATAGTATGGTTCATATTTGTGTACTCGAAGCTAACCAAAAAATGTTACTTTAAACAAGATTTTTTTCACAATACATTCTTTAAAATGTACTTTTCATCTACAGTTATTCATTTCTGAGACATTATAATAAAATATTGATGAGGAAACTAGCCACAATAAAAGTACCTACAGTTTTTTTATTCCTGAATTGATTGCTTGGGTGTAAGTAATTAGGTTTTGTTTCATTCCCAAGCTGACATTCCACATTCCACACAGAGCCAGATTATGATGCCGGTAATCAACATGTTCTGGTTCCTACATTCACTTTCCACCTTGCTCACGTTGCACCTAACCTGGATTATCCACTCTGTGCATGTTGGACCCACTTGTAAGAGGCTTTTTATTTCATGTTTAGACTTTTTTTTTCTGGCTGTGGCTGAAGCCAAAGCTTAACCATCATCCTGGGAGTTGGTGGGGGTGGAGGGTGGGGATTTTGGGGAGGCTGGGAGTAGAGTTACGGCTACTCTTGATATGACTTGACTTGAACTTGCTGGAGTGACTGTCTATACACTTGGGTTCCACACAAATAAACTGGAAAATGTCGCTGGGGAGAGGGATGTCTGGGTTTCTGTCCTAGATCTATATCCATGGAAACATGACTCCAACACAGAGAAGTAGAAGAGAATAGATGCATGAACTGATGGACGGTTTGAAGCACAGCACATCTATACATTTTGGGCATTGATTTTGTCTCCAGATTCCTTCACATTGCAACCTTACTAAACATCTTTGGGATGACAAAAAAGACCAGTTTATTGAAGCATTAACTCCCCAATTGACAAATTAGGGTTGATTCCATGGATAGTCAAGGCTTGCTTGTGAAGATTCTCATGACTTCTTTTTTTCTTTCTTGAAGAGGCTTCACCTTTCATCCAAAAGATTTCTTCAACTTTGAACCAGGGTTGAAAGTTGGAACAAGAATGTAAATAGGCGATTTGGGTCATTAATTTGGTAGTTAAGGACACAAGTCAATGGCCTTAGCAACTATTCAGTTCAATGTTTCAGTCATTGTGATTGACAATCCAAACATAACCCTAATAATGCCATATGAGTAGTTTTAGTCACATGTTCCAAGGTGTGAATTGCTGTGGGAAGGTTGTGAATGCTTCAGTCTAGGTGTTTAAAAGATTAAACCTGAGGTCATCTCTGATTAGTGTTTTTTTTTTTTTTTTTCATGTTTAATGTAGATAGCTTCTTTTGACTTCCATCTCTTAAGCAACATATTTTACTGATAAAAAATTTCTATCTTCAAAACAGAGTCCATTGTCTTTGAGGTATACATAAATTCCTTCTTCTGGGAAGGCTTTCCATAAAGTGTAGGAGTTTGTGTATGGGAATTTTTGATCATTCTTCCAGAAACACATTTATGAGGTCTGACATTGATGTTGGACAAGCAGGCCTGGCTCACAGTCTCTGCTTTAATTCATACCAAAGTTGTTTTATCACATTCAGGTCAGCACTCTCTGCAGGCCAGTCAGGTTTTTCCAAAACAAACTTGCTTTTTCATTTCTTTATGACTTCAATCATCGAAAATGCTGAAGAATTAGGAAAACAGTCCCACACCATAATACTGTCTTCACCAAATTTCACATTCGACACAAGGAAGTCAGAGAAAGTGCTGTTCTCCAGGCAACTGCCAAACTTGTCCATTGGTTTGGCAGACAGAAAAGCATGGCATAGGTGGCATCTTATCATGGTACCATGCTGGACTTCACTATTGCAGTGTTTGTAAAGGCGGTCTGTAGGCCTAGGTACTGGATTTTATATATTTGTGGTCATGAAAGTGATTGGACCATCTAAATTCAATGATTTGGAGAGGTGAGCAAATATTTTTGGGAATATAGTGTGTTTCAAATTATGTGAACACCGATTCATGGGGAATTATTTTTATGTTGTTTAAATATATATTTTTAAATTAACCCAGTAACTCTTGTATTGGTCAGAGGGAAATGTGTTGAATTTTAAAATATTAGTCTTAGGTTTATAGTAACCTTTTGTTTAGGTACTTTATCACAATCACACAGAACCAAAAAGACAAACAACAGCAACAATTTAAGCTTGAAAGCACAATAAGAAGCTGCACTTTGCCCATGCAAGTGTGTAAGCCCTCATTAACCCTAGAAAATGAAGCCAAACCCAACAAAATACGTCTCAGGCAGTAATGGGCTTACTGGTATTTTGAGGTTTAGGAGTATTTAGTCAAATTGTACCAGCTCAGTATATGGGGCATGAAGGGTCCTTCAGGGTTAAATATTAAAGATGAGGTTTTTTCACCTTCATTAGATTAAAGACCTAACATAATCTGAATGTACTAAAATATGTGAAGCATTGTGAAACTATTGTGAAGTAGGTAGTTTGTACAAGTGGGCTGAGCCATCCCTTCTGTCTTGTTGTGAGTGCTGCCATGTCCAAACCATGCATCAAAACAGCTTTCTTTTTTTCTGTTCACTCCCCGTCTGTCTGCACTCACTTCTTCCCCTCTGTTATCCACTGCCTGTTGCTTTACAAGGTCGACCAGTTGTTGCAGGTTCTTTGTTGAACTGTTAAATGATTTCCTATTAATCAAAAGACATCCAATTTTATTTTAGAGAAATAGCACATTTATTTATTTGTTTACTTGTTAGTTGCCTACATGGCAAAAAGAAAAAAAAGCTGTTTAATTGGTGGGCTAAACCATAGCTCTTCATGAACAGACGTTTATTATTCATGTACTTGTCATATTTGTAGTTTTAAGGAGCCAAATTTAGTGAGGGGACCAGGTAGCAAGATTAGAAGCAGGTGAAGTTTAATTTACAGCCAAGATTTACAGGACTTACAGTAATGCTCTGTCGTGAGGTCATTTGAACCTCACTCAACATGAGCTCAGTGTGATTGACAGCCTAAATTCTGTTCTTAGGAGCAAGTGTGGTTCACCTACTGAACGCACCTGCACATGCATAAAAACAACAGAAAACTTGTTCAGGTTGCAAATAACGATTCTATTTTTAAAAAATATGGTGCTTGTGCACCTCCTCGTCTAATGCGTGCAAAACTGCCTACATGGTCCATGTAAAAGAAAACCACTGGTGACTAATCAGGAGAATGTAGTAGCTGTGGAAGAACCTGATCATGAAGCTGAGGAAAGGTGACTAATAAACAGAAATCAACACAGAGAGGACAAACTAAACCAAAAAGAGATTAAAACTAGTATGAGAATTTAAATCAAAGAGAAAAATACAAAAAAAGGTGAGAATCTCAACACAAAGAAATTTAATTAGTACAGAACATGCTTAAACACAACGTCGAACAACCTAAAAAAAACCACCTACAAAAAAATCAAACGAGAACCATAAACACAAAGACGTGTGGACCTAGATTACTGTAGGTAAGAGCCAAACGTATATTAGTATATAAGTATTATTATTTCTGTTTCTGTTCATTTTATTATCATTATTTAATTTGTTCTTACAAAGTACTCTTTGTATGATAAAAATATAAATCTTTTTTGTATTTTAAATATTACTTCATTAGCTCCAAGTAATATTGTATATGTGTGTTGCTGCATCCTGACAACACCGAAGTAAAGTATCAACTATTAAACATTAAAAAAAAAAAATCTTGATTTTACAGCACAAATTCTGCATTGTTAAATCCGATTAGTAAAATAAAGTTTATATTAATTTATGTTTCTAAAAGGTGATTTGTAACACTGAGTTGAGTCCACCAGATGGCAGTGCAGTCACATCCAACAGGTCTTTATCCGTATTTCTCAGTGCGAAAGATAGGATCATCTCCATGATAATAAAGTTGTGCTTCATGATGCATTAAAAACACCTGTTATGCTGAACAACAGAGTGCCTACTTTTAGTGTTTAGTATTTTTGTATGGATAATTAAAAAACAATAAGATATCTTACTATTTTGGTCAGTGCATTATATTCAAACTGCTGCTACCAGACGGTAAATGCTAAGAACTGATACAAAGCAAACAGGAGGTTTCTCAGACAGGCCACTCCACTGAATGTTGTCAAACTACTTTTGCTGTTTTTTAGACCTTCGAGCGAAGATCAACATTTAGTCTGTGCAAACAAAAAGAGAAAAGAAAGGAAACCTGAAGAAAAAAGTGATGAAGGAATGATATTCATTCACAAAGAGGTCGGTAAGCCACAGAGACTAGTTGTAGTTCTGTCTGCAAGTTTTCTAACTTTTCTATTGAATTCACTTAAGTATTTTGTTTTTATAATATTTTTTCAAATACCCTCTGAACACAAAGTCTTCACTTTGAGTCTGCTTGTTTTCAAAGCATCCCCTTATCCAAAGATCACTGTCTCATCTCTGCTGTCATCGTGTCTCATTTTCTGTTTATAGCAAGAGGAGAAAAGAGACTAAAGACATTACCATAACTTGAATTGACGTCCATAGTGAAAGTTTCCTATATTTCAAGGTATGGATTATTTATTCTGACAAATAATTACTTTCAGTGCAGTCATATTCAGCAAGCACAGAAAGAGGATTTGTTTGAAAAAAAAAAAACCCGTTTCTTCTTCAAATCATTTATACATGCAGTTCCGACTTGATGTTTGCCAAAACTGTACAAAACAAAACTTAGTAACCTTTGCCCCACTGTCTGATATTAAATCAGACTAAATAATTCCTGTTTTGCGTCAGTTAGGATTACCAACATTACTTCTTTCACAATGCTAGAATAACCAGAAATATTTTTTTAGTATTTCTTTTCAACCATTTTTAGTCATAAATTTACCTATAGATTACTATTCCTTGAAATATCTTGGGAAATTCCAGATGATGACAATGACAAAGGCTTTGTAACCTTCTGCTAGGTTGATTCCTGATATTTGAGTTAATTGGAGACACATTTATGGATGTTCTTCACTGCAACACATCAAACACAAGGCTTCCTTGTGTGTATTAGGAAGAGTATTCTAGACCCCAAGTATTTTTTTAAAAACTTTTTAGATGTCTGAAGGTCTCATGTTCATTGATTCAAACAACCATAGGCAAGTATAAAAAACACGGGAATGTCCAGCAAACATACCATCTAAGAAGGAGACAGCCCCCGCGTCCTGGAGATGAATGATTTTTGGTGCAAAATTTATGAACACCAGAGCAAAAGCAAAAGACCCTGTGAAGATCCTGACCAAAGCTAATAGGAGAATGTCATTAGCCACTGTAAAACGAGTGCTGTTCCGACATGGGCTGAATGGCTACACAGAAAGAAAGAAGCCAGAGTTCCCAAAGCAGCATAAAAAGACTACAACTACATCATTAAATCTAATACATTGTTTAAAGAGGAAAAAAGCCAACTTTTTAAAAGTCTAAGAGAAGAATTTTCAGGGGGATGGCCTGATCTTACCAAGTGTGCAGACTAAACTTCCTTCACTTAAACTGAACATCTTGATTTCTTTTTTAAGAATTTCTTGATTAAATATGTTATTTATTTTACAAGAATGAAAGCTGGTCATTAATTAAGTCGGTTTAAAAAACGTCTCCCTCTATGGACAGAATTCAAACATTGACATCTAATAATCTATTTGTCCTGACCTCTCTAACTGACCTTATTTAACTCAAAAAAATGTTAAGAACCCAAATTTATGTATAATTATAATTGTGTGTCTTAAAAATGTCCAGTTGTATATTCAACCAAACTTCATCCAAGTTCCTTGAATAATTTCAATAACCATGCAAGTGTTTCTTCAGTTCAATTATATCCTTTGCAAACTATAATATTGATCAGAGATAGACTTGCACTGGAATATAAGAACCTCTTTATTTCGAGTACAGTCAAAAAAACAACAAAGATATGTAAATGCTTTTCCAGTACAGAACGTAAATCCATGCACCACATTTTCTAAAGTCAGCTTTAGAATACAAGGAAATAAATATCTAATTCCACAGATTTTAAGTAAAACATAAAACATTTATTAGTCAACTCTCACTCAGATATTTAGCTAAAAGTTAAAAAACATGTTTAGATGCAGTTATCTATTGTTATTCAGATGAAAAAAATCAAAGAGTCTCTGATTAGCCAATGTATCGAATCATTCCTCTAAAACAAAAGAACATGTATAGTCAAGCCATACCCTAAAAATGACTCATTCAAAAATACTTTTTTCTTGTAAAACTGAACATTGGTGCATTATTAAATGTAGGCTAACATGGTGATATTGTTTTCTATTATTTCTCTGTGTTTCTTTTGCAGGCAGTGCCTTCACCTTTGAATCACCTGTCTTTTTCCTTTTCCTATTTCTTTGTTTCCTCAATCTGCTCCACCTCGCTGGACTCATCTACCACTTTCCCATTGATCATCGTCTGAGTCACAACCTTCACAATCTTTCTGGTGCGAACGTCTGGTTCCTCTGCACAGAAAGGAGACAAGATTCAATCAGATGATTGTTTGAACTTATGTCAGCTTCTATGATATATTTCTAGTGGGACTATTGACATGAAACTCACACCAGATGCTGGGAACAACCTAAGTAATTCACACAAAGAAATAAAAAAATACTCCATAAATTAGTTGTGTGTACAAATATGGAATGGCACAAGAAATAACTGTTGAACACATGAAGAAAAAAGATGTAAAAAGGCATAAGAAGCTAAGTAACAAGCTGAAATCGTTGGATCAGCTGGTTAAGTCCTAATTTATGGCTTATTAAAAGATTCTTATTTCATGATAAGATGGGCAAAAGTAAAGAGGTCTCTCAAGACCTTTACAACCTTATTGCAAAACATACTGACGGCACTGGTGACATACGTATTATTAAACTTCTGAAAGTTCCAGTAAACGCAGACATAATCCAGAATTGGACATATATTCACCATATTTAGCCACAACCAGGTATTCCTTGTAAGATTTCTGACAGAGAAGCCAAAATAATAATCGCAAGACCTGTTCAAGAGCCAACGACCTGTCAGAGTGCGCACAATTTTTGGTTTTCATGAAATAATAGGAAATACAATTAACTACAATGGCCTCTATGAACACTCACTGCACAAGACTCCACTGCTGAAGAAAAAGCACATTAAAGCTTGTTTGAAGCCAATAAAATGTCTGGCGAGACCAAAATATAACTTTTTGTATGATATTCCACCAACCACATTTGGAGAAAAACAAAATAATTCCAAAATCACTGTGAAATGAACTTTGGAGGAGGAATCATGATATAGGGCTGCTCGGCAGCAATGGCACTGTTCCTATGTGGATCATGTACAGTGTGTTGGGCACCAAGTACCTGGGGGGTGGGGCACTAAAAAAAATCAGGCTTGTGAAAAATCATCAGAATTATTTTAATCATAATAATGACATATTTAAAATAAAAATGTGTAAAGCGTGTCAATAGATATAAGCAATACAAAAGTAACATTTTTCCTTGTGTGTGGTCCTCTCTCTCGTCTCCCTTATGGTGCCTACCTCCCTCACCTCCCAATGGTCTGTTCAATTATACCTCAATCTCAAGTTTGGCAGACACCTGTGGTTGGGCATAGCCTGGAAAAGGCATCAATATTCAGAATGAAAAAGAGGAAAAAGAAGAGATAGCGGGATGATGTTCACTCCCTCCAGTACACATCTCCTCCTGCTAGGCAGTGTTTGTGTGTCTTTTGAGAGCATTCAGCTGAGCGTTTGCAGTAGAAGAGAAACAGGAAGAGCCTCGAGAATTATTTTACTGTTGCAGATGAGAAAAATGTAGCAAAGCATCATTTTACATGCAGTCATTCACTACTGAAGCAACAGTAAACTGCTTTGAAAAAATGAAAAACATGAAAAATAATAAATACAAATGTAACAAAGACATGAGAAATGATCTAATGTTTAGCCTGTTACTGCTTCAAAAACAATTTACTTTGAATAGCAGTGTTTAAGTCTATTAATCTAAAAGAATATGAAACTTCATGTGAAGAAGTTCTGAAGACTTTGTTCATTTTTGGTTTAAGAAAAAGCTTCTTCTAATCTCCCTCGCAAAACAAAACTTGTCATGCAAGTTTCCTCTATGAAGTCAGACCTTCTTGTTGTTTTTAGGGGTTTGCCTCAAACAAATACAACATGTGAAAACTGAACAAAGAAGTCTTATTCTTATTATTAGAAGTCTTATTCTAACAACACTTTATGGGATGAGTCCTAGTTCTATATTACACTCCCCAGTGTTACATTTAATTTACTGTACTCTGTTTTCTCGTTTTAATCCCATGTAAAATCTGTGGTAAGCCTAAATTTTCCACCAGCAAGTAAAGAGAAACACTATTTGTTCATTTAGCTAGCGCCGGTCATGCTGTAAGGGTACTGGCAAAGTTGAAGGTGAAAAAAATTGGAGAAATGTACTGGGATATTCTTCATAAGAACTGGAAGACGAAACAAGGGTGAATTACCCAACTTGCATTTAAAATCTATTTAAAATCTAACACATATAGGAGCTCCCCAGAACCTTCTAGATTTGAAAACAGTTCATGTAGAGGAATGGATCCAAATCCCACCTGAGTAATGCATGGGGCAACTTTCGTGATACAGGAGATGTCTGAAAGTTGTCAAAAAGGCTTTTCTAGAAAGTATTGAATACTTTTACAATGGATTTCCTATGTCATTCCACTTCTGATGAGAATTTAATGTCAACAGTACGATTAGACCTATATTTATTGGATAGATTCACTGATACAACTTTACAGAGAACATTGATGATACAGTAAAAAAAATATCTTACATTGAAAGAATAAGAAGGAATATGATGTGAGGAGAACAATATGCTGAACAATAAATCAAACATGACTACTTAATATTACCTATCTTATGTGTTCTAAATCCCAACCAATCCTCTGTCTTTTAAAAGCAGTTTGACTATTCTACTATCCCTAAAGACAGCTCTGTTTTTACTGTGTTTTTGTTTTTGTTTTTCTTCTCACTCAAATGATTTTCAAAGTAGCCTCCTATTTGCTAACCCATCAGCATGAGTAAGTCAAATTAAAACACTGTTACCACACTGGGATAAATACTGTCCCACCCAGAGTTCTTGCTTCAGGAGCTGAGCTGTTCACCGTGTTTACTTGTTCACAGTTTCATAGAACTGTAATTATTCCTGGGCCTCTTGGGTGTGTTACCATATATGTTCTGCCCCAGATACAATATCCATCCATCCATCCATCCATGTTGTATGCCCATCTAATCCAGCTAAGGGCTGTAATTATCTCTAATATGCTGCAGGTATTGCTTTTTGATTTACCTAGGCTTTACTTTTCTCATATGCCATTGTTCCTGTGTCTTCCAAGGCAGTTTTCTTTTTACTTCTCCCCATTCTTCACTTGTGTTTGATTTGCTGAATCAGTGGCATATGGAATCGTCAGAAACTCATCATCTGAGTCTATCAAAACTTGGTTCTGCCTCCACAAGGAGCCCAACTGTTGATTTTCTATGACTATTTGGCTACTTTATCTCACTCCAGTAGTTTAAATTTGCAACAGATCAGATCAAGCATACAGTCATTGTAAATAAATCCACTTTAGCCAACATCTTCACTCTAACTAAGCATCTCAGCTCTTGATATCAAATCCCCTTTCTTTCTGCTAACATTTAGGCCTGTCAGTAACTTGTGTACGTGCTGATCTAATCATAATTTCTTACCTTATTCTCTTCAAATCTATCTAATTCACTCTACAAGCAAATAAATCTAGTAAATATGCTAAAAAAAAAAAAAAAAAAAAAAAAAAAAAAAAAAAAAAAAAAAAAAAAAAAAAAGGGTACAAACTAAGAACTCACTTTTTGGTGGAGCAAGAACTTCTTTGACTCTGAGGGGGAGAAATAAAACTAGTTAGGATCACTTAAAACAAGGTAAAGAAAACATTTACGGGTGTTTTGAACCATAGTGCCATGAAAGAGTTTTTGACTTTTATGTAAAGTTCTCCCTGTTGGTTATTTTTGGTTACTTTCGTATGAAGAGACAAATTTGTAACTATTTCATCTTGACAGAAAAAGCTCCCTTGGCCAGTGTTAGCAAGCATTGATTTACTCTCCCTCTGAAGATAACAAATTTACAATACTTTATCTCAATTTGCTAAAATTTCTAATTTAACAACAATTTTTTAGGTTTTCAGATTGCTTGAAAATCTTGAAGCAACTGTTTCACTTTTTTCAAATTCTTTTCACTCCACCCTGTCAGTATATTACAGATTTTCAGTTTTCGTTGTTTCATTCCTGACTTTTTTAAGAATGAAAAGAAGCTGTCTCCTATAGGACATTGTACATCAACTATGTGTCAATTCACAAGCACTTTGGCAACCAATAACTTAAAATAATTTTCTAAAAAGTGCTTGTTTTCTTCTGCATGGACATTGGACTATATGACTCCAATGGATAATGACCACAAACTGGAGGTTCTTTTGATTTGATGTGGTGTCATAATCTGTTATACAGTATTTCAAACAGGGATTAGAATTACATTAGAACGAATTAGAAAATAATATCCAATTACTCATTAAAATATTTAACTATCAGGTGAAAAAAGTAATGCTCAATGGTAAAGTATAGGGGTATGAACTGTTCGAAGATACAAAATGGTAATAGATATGGAATACAAAAAGGGGTACAAAATGGGCAAGGAGTAATTTGACTCAGAACCAGAATATGTTATTTTAAATAATGTAGATTAGTTCCATTTTAATAACATTATTTTAGTTGAAGGATGTGGTAATAAATGAGGACATATACTGGGAATCATTGCTATTTTACATGTACATCACACCACAGAGTATTCTGTTCTTCTTGATCTGTTGTGATAACAGTCGACAATCCCCATGTTATTAATGTAAACTTGACTTAAAGCTGCACTGTTCTGGGCTTTAAAACATCCAGGTGGCGTGGGTTCTAAAATGGATAAGTATCTGCTCTTCTGCAAAATATGCAGTCAGTTAATCAGGAGTGGTGTCATGTCTTTACGTAAAAAGGCAAACATGGGAGTATGTCTGCAAAGGAATCATTGCAGCTTGAGAATAGAGTCTGTATATCGAAAAGTGATGTTTCGGTCCATGCACCATTAAAGAACCTATACAATGTATTATTTCAGTACTGGTTCCAGACAAAACAAAACAAGAAATACCCAACCCAAGTTATAATCCGTGAGAAAACAATGTGTGCAACCATGCAACACAAAATAACTTTAACGTCTTTTTGTGTTGCCTGAGTTTGTAACTTGATTCATTAGTTAAAAAAAAAAAAAAAAAAAAAAAAAAAAAAAATCTAAGTAATAATGTAACTTTTCTTGTAAGCATAAGGCTTGAAAAGCTTTATTAGCATCTTTACTCACGTTTCCTCTCCCTCTAGCAGGCGCCTGTAGGTAGCGATCTCCATTTCCAAGTTCTGCTTGATGCGGAGGAGCTGCTCATAGTCGGTCTTGGTACGCTGCATGTCCAGCCTGAGCTGGGACAGGTCGTCCTCCATCTGGCTTAGGGTGACCTGCAGCCGCTCCATCTCAGCAGAATACTTCTGACCTGTCTCAGCCAGGTTACCATCCAGAGCTGCTATCTGGGGGGGAGAAAAGTGAACATAACAGAGTTCACCCTGGATGTCAGTTTAACCGGTCTCATAGAATCATAGAACTTAGAAGGGATCCTCTGACACCCAAAGGGAAAATCGTTAAACACTGATAAGCTACAATCATTCTTTTCTCTTCATGTTCTCTCAAAGTTCACTTCTGTCAACCAGCTCCCATCCTGGAAGGGAAGTCTTCTGTGTTCCCATGATAAACGGATCCAAGACACCACTGTTCCAGCAAGTTTGCCTATCAAATCCAGGAAATTGAGGGGATGATTGCTGATTCTCTAATTCTGTTGTGTTAAATGATCTATGTTCCACATTGTAAGTTTTGTCTGTTTTTTGTACAGTTTGTGCAAAGTTCAAGACTCCATGTTCTCCATTAGCTGTAAAGATGAGCTCAGCATAAATTTCAGTAAATTACTAAAATTGTGTTACCTTTCGTATTAGCATATGTTTCCAGAGTGATTCAAAGCGAGGCCTGAGCCTGAAGGAACAGCACCACCTAGCGGTTTCCTGTCTTACCATATATACTACTACATGTGTCTAAAAGATGAAGAAATAAAGTTGAAGTCCTGTCACATGTTTCAAGTATGTGTGTCACTTTTGATGCGCTTTAATTCTGAATAAAAGAATAGTGCATGTGTATCAGAATCAAGGCTGTGGAATTATCAGTACTTTGCTGCATCAGAACAGGGTATGTTTACTTTTGTCATGTTGTCATTGTCACTGTCACATTTTCAAATTTAAGGATCAACTAACTGTCTGGGAATGAAATTTTGATACTATGAGTGCCCCCAAGTAATCAGATAATCACCGTCTGAAATTATCAGAAAGTAGGGCAAGCTGTCAGTTTCACTTTCAGACATGCCAAGCTGAGTAATTTTTCATCCCACAGATAGACAGATAATTGTCATGCAGTTGAATGTTTCCCAAGCATTCTGGGTTAGCTGGGGATCAAATTGTGCATGCTACAGTGTCAAATGCATTGTAAGGTGAGGCTGGAGCGTTATTTTCCTGGGACATTCCTACGTAGTAGTGTCACTGGAAAGTATTGACTGATCATAAATTTGACTTGTGATTTTAGTGATTTGTGGTTCTCAAAATTAAGTTCTACATTTTTACTTGGAGTTTTATTTGCACTGATTTTACATAACTTTTATGTACTGAGGAATATACAGAGACCACTGTGTGGTTTTTTTTAGTCTGATAAAGATAGTTCAGTCATAGAACTGAACCTTAGGTTGAATCCTTTAGTTGATTGTGAGATTGTTTTAAATTAATCTAAAACTTGATATACCTTAATTTCACTAAAATAGAAAAACTTGAAAATAGCAATTAACTAAAATATAAAGTTGTAGTAACGGAGTGAAATTAAAATATTGCATACATAAAAAGCTGTGGTGCTGTTACCATTGTACAGTGTTTTGTGGTTTGATACTTTAGAGTGATTCATGAAAGCTAAGGCTCTCTAGTCTGCTCCAGTTGCATCAGAATGTGTTTTGCTGTGGAAACTTAACCACAAGAGTGTCTCCAAAATCGAAAATAGCTTCTCCGACAACAATCAGCAGATTCTGTGAACTGATAACACTGGTACTCAAAACAAACAAACCCACCTCGGAAATAATTAGCCATCTCAGCATTGTAAATAATTTAGCAACTGAATCCCACGTGCTTTTGCGTGTCTTATCATGGGAGAACATGTCCTCTGTCAACATGGGATTACAACAAAAAAAAAAAAAACAACACAATGCAAAAAAAATAGTAGCATTCCCAGACTGTAGAGTACTTCAGCTTGAAAGGTACAAGAGATGCAACAAAGAAGAAATTTGTCTGGTTGAGACTGAATGGTTAATTCCTTTAAAGGTTTTTTTTGTAGCTGCTTTCTCTCATGAAACCAGCCTCTCTTTCATAGTGTTAATTAACATAGTGTGGTTTTGTTCAAGGTTAATACATATAACCGTCATTTTAGAGTCCAGGTTGTAGTGTTTGCATTGCTTTATTTACATAAGTTGATGTTTGAACAGCTCCAGAAGAGGAGATTTGACTCCTGTTATCATTTTTAACTTATTTAATCTATTTTCATTTTTATCTGCATCTCCTCAAGACTTCTGCATCCCGAGGGGTGAATGTTAACTAAGAGTTCCACGTCATGTTGGATTGCCCTTTGTATCTAAGCTCCGCATTCCAGCAGCAGCAGCTCACCTGTTTGTGCAGACTGTCCAGCTCCACCTCCAGTGTCTGCAGGAAGCGCTGCCTCTCAGTCAGCTCTCCCTGAGCTCCCCTCAAGGCCTCGTTGCTCTCCTTCACCTCATTCTGCACTGTCTCCAGCTGGACAAGTGAAGTTTTTCAATAGTGTGACTTTTGCCTTTTTATAAGCTATATGTAGTGGATATGAACTGAAGAATGAGTTGAATTTCCCCACACCTTCTTGCGGTACCACTGCTCTGCTTGCTCCTTGTTTTTCTTAACGATTCCCTCATACTGAGAGCGCAGCTCAGACAAAATGGTACCCAGCTCCGGCCCACTGGCAGAGTCCACCTCAACGTTCACTTCGTCCCTGGCGATGCGAGACCTCACCTGCTCGAGTTCCTTCAGGGACATAAATATTAGCACACTTTATGTTCGTTTTTTCATACTGTGAGCATGTGTTTCAACCATGTTTAACATCTGTGCAAACGTACAGTAAAACTGAGAGAGGTTCCTGTGAAACTAAAACTCAAAGTTGCAGAGTAGATGTTTATTATTTAGATGTTCCTCATTAATACTTGATTGGACCAAGTTCATCTTACCACTGGCTTTTATTCTTACCCTCTTTTATTCCCGCTCAGGTGTGCTCAGTACATCTCCTACTCTGTGACATACATACAGGCATACAATGCCTTGAAACAGTATTCATACCCTTTTCACATTTTGTGACGTTGCAACCACAAACCCAAATGTATTTTCTTGGGATTTTATGTGACTGACAGATAATAAATAAAGCATAATTGTAAAATACAGGTTCAATGATACATGTTTTAAAAAAAACAAAAAACCCCCAACAAAATCCAAAAAGAATGGTACATGTTTGCATTGAAGGGGTGTAGATGTTTTTAAGACACTGTGGGCTGAAAGGTTTTACAACTGAGGAAGTAGCCCTATAAATAGGTAAACAACCTCAGATGCACAACAGAACATAAAATACAATACTGTCATTATTTATTTAAAAATGGTCAAAATGCAAGAACAATGACTGAAAACGAAGTACACCCATGCTGCTTAAGTTAAGGTCCAGTTGATGACCGTTAAAATGAAATAAACTAGTATGTCTAGTTTTGGAGGTCTGCCAGGACAAAAGTCATTCCGCTCTAAAGAAACCTGGCATTGAAGCTTAGCTTTGCAAAGTGGAAACTTACCAAAATAATTCTGAAACATTCTTCTAAAGTCAGATGGCACTAAAGATAAGATGCTTCAGCCAAAACGCACAAGTCCATTATCAGAGAAATCTAAATGGAGCACAAACACCTCTCTGTGTCAAGCATGGAGTGATTATTTGGGGTTATTTTGCAGAGTCAAATGTCAGACAACATGCCTGACTGCTAAACTAAACAAAAATTTCCCCCTGCAGCTCTCTTGTTTTACCCATTTTAGAGAATGGCTAAAAGAAATCTTTGTCATATCATATTTAAACCTGAGGGAAAAGGAAGTCAAGAATGATCAGTTGAAAGTTTCCTTACACTCTGATATTTAAAAGTAAAGTTAGTAAAATGAAGTAGAAATTACAAAAAAAGGGGTTGGGTTTGGTTGTAGATCAATGCAGCAAGTAGGTTAGTTTAGGTTAGGTAAGTTTATCTTCTTTAAAGGCCACTTTGAATCAGCTGATTGCATCCAAAGTGCATTTTTGGAGCAACCAGATCGCCTTGCCTTTTGTCCACAGTAACCAGAGTTCCATCTCTGTTTGGCTCAACAAAAACTACTTAGACCACTAAATTGGGTCAGGCCTGTGTCAAACAATGTGTTATCTGTGAGTTCAGGTGTTACAATAACAGATAGCAAGGGGAAAACAGGACAGCACAAATGTGGGGTAAATGCTGCCAAACAGACAGGTGAAAGAACTGCAGTTCATGTGAATCGGGAGATAGGCAAGAAGAGAAGGGGCAAAGCTGTGCAAAACGAGGCTTACCTCCTCATGGTTTTTCTTGAGGAAATAAAGCTCCTCTTTGAGGCTGTCCAAGTCTCCTCTCAAAGAAGCAATGATCTGCTCGTGGTCGGTCTTAGCCTTCTTCAGGGCAACGCAGTCTCTTTCCACAGACTGACACATCACCAATTCAGTTTCCCATCTTCCAGATTTCAGAAAACAAAAATTGACAAAAATGTACTGTAGAAAATTAATCAGAATAATCAAAAAGAAACCTCTACTTTTTTAGAATGAAAGTAATTCCTCCAGCAGCACGCAGTAGGAGAAATTATTCTCATAACAAGCAGAGATTGTGTTTTTTATTCCAGGATATTCCAGAATCTTACACAACATAATGACTAATATTTATAACTTACATATAGAGCACTTTCATGTGGATACATAATGTTTCCTGAGTTATGTTCTGTGTTATTGATGCAACAGAAAATCATATCCTGAATCACCAGAGAGCTCTTTACACAGTGAGGTCAAGGTCTTAAAATAGAAAAAAACAAAGTGCATGAAATTGTATTTTTCATAGAAGCGCTATGCTGATAACTGTGCAGGTTCCTCGCATATTTTCTGATGTTGTCAGAGAATATTAGGCCTCTCAAGGTGGTTTGATTACATATTATGACAACATATCTGCAACAAATTGTGTGTTTAAGGATTGTGAGTCTCCTTTTTCCTTTACACATGTCCTGACCTAGATGATCACTGCAAATGATTTGTTTTCTGCAGGTACAATTCTAACAGAGACATTCACTGTGACAAAGTAGTTTCCCCAGTTTCTGTTTTTTGTCTCTCTTAAATATTTCAGATCATCAACCAAAAATTAATATCTATGATAACCTAAGTAAACGTAGCCTGGTTGTATGAGAACATAATTCCAGTTTTCATGTCACATCAAGGTCTGATCATTGCCAGACCAGTAGAATCAAGAAATCACTTAAATGGGATCTATCTAACAGCATGGCGTAGGCTAAAGATCTCAAAATCAACACATCATGTTCCAATCTAAAGATATTCAGCAATTACATGGAACAATTGTTTGTCTGTGTGAGAGTGGTCGTCCTGTCAAAATTACTCATGAGTGTGCATCGACTTCTCATCCAGGAGGTCACAAAAGAATGCAGGAGAACGTCTAAAGCATGGCAGACCTCACTTGCCTCAGTCAAGGTCAACATCTTATAACATACATGTTGAAACAACATAACATGATGAAATCTTCTCTCTAAAAAAAAAAAAAAAAAACAATCTGAAGGAGAATAGCCCTCCATCGGTTTGTAGCCGAGAGGTCCAGCTTCATTATAACGCCAGCAACTGAATCTTTGAACAGCTCGAAAAGAAAAATGGTTTTGGAGCAGCTAAGTCAATGTCTTTGTTCCGACTGAGAAATTTTGTTTTGACCATGAACAAGCATCCAGTGTGGAAAATAACTTTGCCAGGAACATTCTGGGAAATATACTACATGCTCATTGCCAGTTATTGTAAACACTCAATGACAGTTAAAGGTAGTTATGTTTTCACACAGAAACAGGATGGTATGGATAACATTTTTCCCATAGCAAATGAAATCAACATTGGGAAAAATTCATTCTATATTTGCTCAGGTTATCTTTGTATGAAATTAAGATTTGTTTGATTATCTCAAACATTAAAATGTGTGACAAAAAAACAACACAGAGAAAGGGGACAAATAGTTTTTTACAGCACCATAAATTGGACCATTTTGATTCAATTTGTGCATTTTGAATCACAAAATTTATTTTGCAGCTTTTATTAGGTTATCAAGATGTCAAGGAGGGAAATTCTAAGAAAAAAAGTTCTGACAGAATAAGACACAGACTGAAGGAAAAAGCATTAGAAATTATAGCACTCGAGAGATTTAACAGGTTTTATCACATGAAAAACAAACATTTTGCTTATTGTGATGTAATCATTAATCACTCACTTGATTCTGAAGTCATCAGCGGCCAGCTTAGCATTATCGATCTCTAACATGAGACGAGCATTTTCCAGGGTCTTCTTCCTCACCTGATTAATATTAACAGTGGTTAAACACAGCTCATCCACTCTCAGAGTGAAGGCTAAATCCCTGCATTCTTCTTGTTTCCGGTGATGTTTTAGGACCTTATAAAGATCTACGCACAGTATTTAGCTACATTCAGTTACATACAGTGAGAAAAGCTGGTTAATCCAGGACAATAATCACACTGTAAAAATACAGAAATAAGGTTATATAACTTTGTTTTTCTTTTGCTGTACTTTGCAATAAAAAAACAACGAAATATTGTTTTGAAAGTATAGATCATCCACATGGTTAAAACATGTAATGATTTTAAAATTAGGTTATGTATGAAAGTAGGAAAATAAGTTTATACTTCCACCTACAACTTTTTAATCATTTGAGAGGAAGATGCACTATGTGAAAACAGAAAATATTCATATTAAGGATGTTTGAAAACTTTGCTGCACTTTTCTAACAGTGGGCTTGGAAGATTCTTTTTTTTCTGTCATTACCTTCCTCTTCACTGTGTGTAATAGTAAGATAAACTTCCTCCTCCAGCTTTGTTTGTCACAGTTCCAGTTGTTTTATACTTTTAAAATTGTTGCCCTGACTGTAGATATGGGCAATTAAAGAAGAACAGCTATTTTCTTTGGTCCATTTACGATCTCATGAAGTTCAACAGGCACCTGCCTTACTTGTATGGCATGTTTTCTAGTCTTTGCTAAGTAAGTACTGTGTCAAATTTGCACGCCAAGAAAGCAAGCTTTCATGGATTACGAGTTAAAAGTTCCTCAGCATTCATGTGAAATTAAAAAAAGGAAATACTAAATTAGAATTGCTTTGTGTGAAATACTTCGAAATTATAATTCCTAAAGAAAAAGAATAAATCCAACTGAAGCATTTTTGTGATTATATATTATATATATATTTTATATAATATTGTGATTATATATTTATATTTCACTTATATAAAATTAATCATTGTCAAAAATCATTTCGTAATTAATATATGACTTGCTGCTGGTCTTCATAGATTCGGACTATGGCTACCACTCTTCTAAATTTGCCCATATTTAAAGTCAGAGCATTATTTAAAAAGACAACTCTAGCAAAGTTTTTAATGTGATATTATGCTTCTGCATTAAAAAAGGAATTTATTTTAAACTTTTAGCACATGTTTACCCCTTTTGTACAACTGTAAAAAAGGGTGTAATCTGGTTCTGTTGAGGGCAAAATAATCAGTATATTTTCGTCTTTTCTCACATTGCAATAAAATGAATAATTTTGAGCCTTGCAGAATGATATCTGTAAAGTTAAGCCCTATAAATAAGGTTGTCTGTTCAAGGTGGCTGCAGATCCCTTCATGCCCACCTCTTGCTCAACAGCATGCGCCTGGGCCATCATTGAATCAAGGTCATGACCTTTGGGGATACGTTCGATCATCAGCTGCTTGATCTTCATCTCCAGGTCGGCGTTGGAGCGCTCCAGTGAGCGCACCTTAAAGAAGCAAAGAGAAAGGGAGTGTTTCAGGTTACGTCGAGCTGGATCCTTTCCCATTTCCTGTGACCTGACAATGCTGTTCTCTATTACACCTCATACCTTATCCAGGTAGTTGGCCAGGCGGCTGTTGAGACTCTGCATGGCCTCCTTCTCGTTGGTGCTGTTGCCATGCAGTCCATTCAGCTGAAGGTTCATTGGTCCATTGAGATCTTGGCTAATGGAAGCTGAACGGGTCAGCGGGCTGGCTGCAGCAAAAGAGACAGATGCCCTGGACCGTGCACGGCCAGTGTCCATCAGAGAACGACTGGAAAATGAGGGACGGTTCATGGAGAAGCTTCTCACAGAGATGCTAGAGGCCATGATGATCAGCTGTGAAAACAGAGGACATGAGGTCAAGCTCTTGTTGCACTGATAACATGTTTTCTATTTATCTGCATGTTCAGGTAAATACAGTGGTAAGCACCCGCTTACCATTGTTCATTCAGTGGTAAGTGGGTGCCCCCCTGTGTAGCGCACAGTAACCACTTTAAGAAAAGGTGACTATCAGAAGGGCTACATTAAAGGGCTGTTTTGCTGTTTTAAATGAATTAAGGCTGTATTTGTTCAAAATCTAAAAGGAATCAGGGAAAGAATTTGTTCCTGTCTCTGGTGGCTTTAACAGGTTCACATTTAAAAGGTAATCATTACAAAAACACACAAGTTTAAATGTCAGTGTCAATGACCTTTTTAAGACATTTCAGTCATTTAAAGCTAGCCTTACACTGTATCTAGTATCAGAAAAGCCCTTAAACAAATGGGCTTTACCGCTGCGTTTAGCCGGCCTTTTTAATGGAAACACAAGTAGAGCCTAATAGTCAATTCAACTGCTCGCCCACTGAAGATGATGAAAGAAGCTTTTCAGTGAGTGGATTTACAGGTGGCCAGTGGCCATTCAGACTAACCATCTGCATCGAAGAGACAGACGACTTTATGGTCAGAGCCACTTTAGCATGTTATTCTCAGCTGTGTGCAAATTCAGCTTCAACTCCAGCCATCATGAAATCAAAATGTAAATGAGTAAAGCTTGGTTCTGAGTCAAAGAGCCTCTCAGGACAAGCTGAGGACACTTTTACAGCCTTTTACTGTGATAATAACATTTGTGTTGAATTTAAAAGATGAAAAAAAGAAGATAGACTCTAACGAGGGTTAATGTTTTGCTGCTGAATGCTTGAATCTAAGGTTTTATTGTCTTTTAAACAGGTCTTCACATGACTACCTGCACATCAAGCAAGACTAACGGTTGTTTGGATGTAAAACAGTGTGTAAGGCAGCATATTTTTGTCCCTGTGTATATGTGTGTGTGGGTTGTGCAGGGCTTCAGTGGCTGATAAGTGGTCAAGTGAACCTCTCTGTGTCTCTGTCACTTGATCCTCGCAACACTGTTCCCACAACACCACAAAGGACTCACAGCAGGAGACAGGCAGCCCTTGTTCAGATGAAAGATAGAACTCGGGGAAAATGATCTAGAAAATATTCAGAGAGAATTCCACCTGCACAAGGAGACACTTTGTTCTGCAGGAAATGAACTGTCATTTCAGTTTTTCATATCAGCTCACTAGCAGCTGATAGGTTGCTGTGAGGATAGCTTTGAATGGAACTGAACCGAAAAAAAAAAAAAAAAACAAAACATTATTAATTTACACAAAAAAGTTTTTTCCAAAATCTTCCCTAAACTGTTACATTAAATTCTATTTATAAAATTGTTGTTGTTTTTAATCTAAACAATTCCTTCACTGAGTACCAATCCTAAAAACATCCTTTGATATATTTTTTTTCCTAAATCTTACTTGCTGAACTACAATAATAACAGCAGTAATTCCAAAAACATTTTCTTCTTACCAGGTTTTACTTCAGATGGAGTTAAGATATGATCCAGAAGGATGCAGGAGGCTCTGTGTTGCTGATACCTACCACAGGTGAGCCTATATGCAGGTGTGCAGGAAGTGGGAGGAGCTATTCTTCAGAGGAGGTGTGCTTACTGTACTACACCTGAATCATGACTTCATGTTTTTTGAATGCAAAGATGTTTATTGTTACAGTAACACTAGTGCACTTTCAGGGCATCATTAATACAAGTTACGAAATAACTAGACCTTCATTACCTTTACATTTAACAGCACTGCTCACAGATTTAATACAAAGCTATGAAGAGCCACTGTGGAGGGCCTAAAGACTCACATGCAGTTCTGGAGCCATAGGTTGCAGACCCCTGGTATTGGTGGTAAAATGTTCAAGGTTCAGATTGACCACACTGACTTGGATTTTAGTTGAGTTCACAAGACAGTTGTTCTTTATGTTGGTTTGAACTTGTTTAAATTTTTTTACCTAAACCAAATCAGAAGTAGTCAAAGTATTCTGACTAAGGTATTTTTTGTAGGAATGTTTAGTTCATTTCAAGAAGCATCTATTAGTCCTGAAGGGAAAATTAGATGTCAGAGGAGCTCTCATTACTCTTAAAAGAGTCATTATCAATGGTTACAGATGTAGGCAGATAGGATCTCCTGTAGCAGTCAGTGGTTTTAAAGAAGCCTCTGACTGAAAACATTTTGTTGTCATATTGATATTGTGAATAAGATTTTCAGGGTTGTCGATTATTTTCTTCATTTTATAAAGCATATTTTGTTGTACAATTATCACTAAAGGCACCAAAATACTCATGAGAACACAGCTAGGGTTTCTCATCAGCTTTTTTAAGTCAGTGGCTCTTATCTTGCTACACCAGCACATAACTGCAAAAGAGACTGCACTTTCCAAAACAGTCCTAAAGAACTGCAGCATTTTCCTGCAAGCACTGAAAGTCTGAATTTCCTCAAAAAGTACTGTCTGCTCTGTCCCTTCTTGCAGCATAATTGTTGCATCTCAGTCCAGTCGGTTATTCAGATAAACACAAAACTCCTTCATCATCTCTACTGCCTCTCCTATCATGAAAATAGTGTCAACAGTTTCACATACATGTTAATGTGCACAGATTATCTGCCCAAAAGGATCATATCCATTAAATATATTAACTAGAACAATAAAAATGATCAGCATCACACTAGTTGTTAGCTGGCAGGCACAAAAGTAGATTATATTTCTAGTTAAGGCTTAATGCTAATTGGTACTAAGGTTATGTTCAATATATAGGCACCTGAAATATTTGACACATTTCTGTCAATAGCAGGATCTTATCAAGTTTTCACAAGGACATATTCCAGTGAATTTTTAATGGATACTCACAACTAGTTTGTAATAAACAAATGTTTATCAGCTGTTAGCTATTAATTACTTGGATTCATGGAAGATTTTCATTAGACAGTAGATCATAAACAATTTTATGTGTTTTATGTGTGAAACTGTTTTAAGCTCTTACTTTTCAAACTTCCTGCAGCTTCTATCTGTGTTGATGAGCTAACATTAAGTGAATGGCATCAACATACAGAACTTCAGTGTCAGCTGTTTAATTTCTCTCTTCTACAACAGTAACACATTTTTGTCTGCCTCTGGTGTAAAGGTATTTTGTCATGTCCTTTAAAAACAACAACAGCTTGCTTCCAGCATCCCCCCCCATCCCAAAGCTTATGAAATTCTGCTATACCTTCGGTTAGCTTTCTAAACTAGCTTTGCAGCATGCTGCATCAAGGTTCAAGAGAGTAATAAGTGAATGCAAACTTGCTGGTGCCAAAACAGTAAATCATTAACCGATGCTTAGGCACATGGCACTTTCAAAGTTTCTGCAGACAGTTTTTAAACAGAGAAGTTTAGTTTCTTGCCTGGTTGAGTACAATTTTTACCGTCTGTTTATCTCCATGTTAATATCCATATATCAATATATTTATCTGTTTGGAATGAAATTGTCTAATTGTTTAGACATTTCATTTTGAAAACCTGCAATTGCATGATTTTGCAATGTAGCCTACTTCTGAGGAGAAAAATACAGTTGAATGTCCATCTGCTTTGAACTCTTTTGTCACCATTGATTGCAACAGCAGATATATCCTATCTGAAGAAGCAGCTCCTGTGTTTGGTTCATGCATGTTTTCTGTAATTTGACTCGCCTTTCTACTTGCTGGTGATTAAATATTTAACCTACTCCTACAAAGCAGACAACCTGCGGGTGTGCTGCTTTGGTTATAACAACTTAGTGGAAGCCAACAATATCTGAACTATAATAATTTAAGAGTCATTTTAAAAGGGTTGATGCATAGATGTGCAAAATTCCAGTAAAGTATCAATCAACACTGTGAAAAGTTCCAGTCTAAAAGTGAGTCTTTAAATAAGCGCTTTAGAGCAGCACACCTAATTTTTGTGTGTTTGCGTTTGTGACTCCTCTGCAAGCCACCTTTCCGTTCCTGAAGAGTAGTCCAGTGAAGTGATATTCTTATTGCACCTCTGATGAACTTTGTCCATGCAAAGTCCCCTGAAAACACAGAGGAACCTGTGATGTTAAAAATGTGTGACCAAATCTTTTAATTCTCGCATACAGTCATATTCAAATTACAGTGAGAGGAGTCGTGCAACATTGCAAATGCTCCATTTGCATTATCACATATCCTGCCTTGAATTCCTGCAAACTAGTTAACCAAGAGGAGAAGAGCTGACATTGGTATTATTTTTGACTTGTGCTGTTTTAGTTCAGAATAACTTGTAAAGTGTTCAGAGGGCTATGTATGCTTTTGTGTGCAGTGTTCAGTTAAAAAGCTGTACTTTAAATAGATTAGATGCAGTTTACTACACTTTTTCTTACTTCGCAACACTCACAGCTGTATTTCATCTTGAGAACAATTTCACCTTTGTGGCAAATAGATGGAAGTGCATGAAAGTGAAATAAAAGCTATTTGCACAAATACAAGGCCAAGGTTTACAAAAGTATTACTATTTTTACAGCTTTAATTTTATAGTCCACAGCATCTGGGACGATGCTGGTGACTGTGGTTGTAGTTCATCCCGTAATCAGCGGGTTGCTGGCTGTCCGTCTTCATTGTTGTGTCCTTGGGCAAAACACTTCACCCACCTTGCATGCTGGTGGTGGTCAAAGGGCCCAGTGACCGGTGTATGGCAGCCTTGCTTCTGTCAGTCCAGTAGCTCTGCAATACTACAATCCAGTAGCTCACCAACATCAGTGTGTGAGTGAATGGGTGAATGACTGAATGTAGTGTAAAGTGCTTTGGGGTCCTCTGGACTTGATAAAGTGCTATATAAGTACAGGCCATTTACCATCTGAGAGACAATATTTGTTTTTTTTAGTTTCTATATATTGGTCTGAAAGCTTTAGTTTCTTTCTGTACTGAGAACCGTGAGTATCCCAAATTGAATATCATGAAACTGACTGAACAATCTGTAACATTCTAAAATGAGTCAAAGGCCTATACCTTTTGGACTGGGTGAATAATGTGCACCCTCACAACTGAAATCGAATCCATTTTTCTTTTTCAATTTACAGCCCTAACAGCACAGATCTTTTTCCTTTTGAATAACCTTCAGAGCAGAAAAAAATGCCAGAAACTTTGTCTTGCTCTTGCTTTCTGACATTAAATCAGACTAAACTTTTCCAGTTATGGGTCAGATAAGGCAGCAGCTCAAACAGTTTGTTTGTGTGTGTGTGGTGTGTGTGTGTGTGTGTGTGTGTGGGTGGGTGTGTGTGGGTGTGTGTGAGTGTGTGTGTGGTGGCATGGAAAATGCAAAAGAAATGAGGTAGGAGAACTATGGGGAAATTGTGATTCATTCCACATTCCACCACATTCATCTGTTCATATGGAGCTGTAAAGATCATGGGAATGTCCAGCAATTATGCTGTTTAGGAAGAGTAAAGGTTCTGAGTTCCAGAGAAGAACATGTTCTGCTGTGAAATGTGCGTATCCACCCCAGAACAAAAGCAAAAGACCTTAGATGCTGACTGAAGCTGGTAAGAGTGTCATTATCCGCAGTGAAAGAAATCCTGTATCAACACTGGCAGAAAAACCACTCAGTGACAAATCAAGCAGCATATGGTTTGCAAATGCAGTCAAGGACAAGGGCCGTCATTTTTAAAGACACGTCCCAAGTTCTGATTGAACTAAAACTGAATTGTTTAGCCATTATGATCTATGTTACATTTGGAGAAAAAAAAAAGCAGAAAGTTTGCAAGCCTGAACTCCTTGCCAACTGTGAAGTACAAAGGTGGCAACATGATGATTTTGGGGAGATTTGTTGCAGGAGGGAATGATCCACTTCACAAAACAGATGGAATCACGAGGAAACAATGTTATGAGAAAAATACTGAAGCAACATGTTAAGAGATCAGCCAGGAAGTGTATGCCACCAAATTAGTGACAAAGTGGCTTAAGGAAAACAATGTTCTGGAGTGACCATCACAAAGCCTTGATCTCAGTAAGATGGTTTACAGCTGAAAAGGTGTGAGTGAGCAAGGTGTACTTCAAGCCTGGCCCAGTGACAGAGGGAGTTGGCCAAACCAGCAAACTGTTGTGAAAAGCTGGAGAAAGCATACCAATAATGATTCACCTAAGTCAGACAATTTAAAAGCACTTTACCAAATACTGAGAAAATGTAACATCTGGCTTTAAAGAAAGTTTTAAAGAACTCTTTAAGAAATCAATTTCTCATTACTTTTGGAATTTAGCAAATAGTAAGAAAAATTATAATAGGTAAATCTAACTGACCTAAAGTTTTAGTCCAGTTTATTATTACACTGTCACAAAAAACAAGAACAACTGTATTTTTATACAGTGTCTGTAAAGATCTGGTTTCAACTGTACGGAAAAACATGATATTCAACTGGAAATATTTCACTTTTATGTTAGATGCTCTATATGTATAGTAAACGCTAATATACATAATGCTTTAGAGCTTTTCTTGTCCTGGAGCACATCCTGGAGTGTGGTCTATTTTTACGAGCTTTTATCCAAGTAAAAAATCTAAACACTTCAGCTGCACTAACTTTAATAAATTTGTCTCATAATCCAAAAACTTTGAAATGAGGACTTGACTTCAAAGTCAAAATTTTGCGGTTATCATCTACCACCACCAAGTGGTGAGGAGTTGTAAATACAAGAAAAATATATCCTAATTGAGCACCTAAAATACAAAAGGGGGCAGCAACAAGCTACACGTAGTTTTTACCTTTTTTAACAGAGTAAAATGTTATTTCAAAAGGGTTTCCAAATAACTGAGGATAATATAAAATATATAAACCTATTATACTCTAAACTTGTTTGTTCCTTTTGTATTTTTGTTTGTTTGTTTTGTTTTGGGATTTTTTTTTTTTTTTTTTACATCTGTAGCCTGAGCTGCATCATAGTGTAGTTCTTATAACTTCCCCTTTGGTAGGAAGGACACTACAATGGTCGTTGTTATTGGTGCAAACAATGAGCATGATCCACAACAGGATAAGACACAAAAAAACAAAAACCCAGAGCAAATCATAATAGTATGGAAATTTAAATATGAGTTTTGGTGTGTGACACAAATGTGTGATGATACAGGAAGGTGTGCAGAAATAAAAAGAATACATATGTAATAGGACAAGGAGGAAAAACGGGTACATATAATACAAATGAGTAAATAAATAACACTAGCCTTTAAAGTATTAGTAAAAAGACAATACAAGTATTAGTGAGTGGTAAAAGAATATTATCATCCACATCAGTGGATGTGAATCCAGCTAAATACTGGGTGACTGCATAAGTCTGTAAACTTCAAAGTGAATGAGAAACAAGTTGTATTGACCACAGTAGATCTCAAAGCAGACAAGAAGATCCTCATCCCAACATGAGATCAATCATATTGGACCTCTAATTAATCCACACTACCCTCACTTTCACTTTCTGCCTCCTTCAGTCAGTGCAGAGCAGAGCTTGGCCATTAAATAAATAAACAGGTGATTAGACTGGCAGGATGTCAGGATGCTACTCATGACCCCACTTGACCCCTTGTGACCCCTGTCACATGCGATCATGTGACCACAGACCGCAAAACTCGCAGCACACCGGGTGATGCCACAGGACCGCCAACGTCCAGGTGAGGTTCTCATAAAAACAGATGAGAAAATTTACACTGAATTAACTGTCACCATTAAACATCTTAATGCAGAAAGTAAACTGATGAAAGTGAAACTTTTTTCAGCAAAAACACAAACATGACAACAGGAAATAACATAAAAATGCATGTAAGACAAATTAAGTCTGTTTTTGTTTTGTTTGCTTCTTTTTGGTTGCATGCTATATATATTTACCACCATCTGGTAGAAGGTGAGTATGATAACCTACAGATCCATCTGTGTCATGATTTCATTTAAAAACTAATTTGTGTTTCCAGTTTTAGTACATTCTGGTATCTAAAGAGCAGGTTAAAAAAACCCCACATGTTCAGTTTAAAACATTGATTCAAGGGGGATTAGAAGTTAACAAAATGCAGAAAAAGGTAAACTCATTTCCTGAAAAGAGAATCCTGCATAGAGTTATTTCTTACACAGACTGTGTTCTCTAGAAAAAAGAAAGAAAGAAAGAAACAGCTATGCAAAATAAGAATGCAAAAATAAGTTTATAAAATAGACAAAGTAAAAATAAGCATCCAAAAATGTATGAATAGTGAGTGGTAATAATTCATTTGAGCAGGTCATGCCTCATTTGGTGTCTGTCTGATAGCTACAGGGAGGAACCAACTGCAGTATCACTTTTTTTTACACATCTTGGCTGCAGATGCAGAGGAGTTTTTCCAGAGGCCTCAAGGTAGATATCAATGAACAGTGATCATTTAGCTTTCATCCTACGATCTCATTTCACTTTCACTGGACAACATTGGCCTAAATGATCAGTTTGTCCCTCCAGCAGAGTAAGCCAAAATGTTAGAGATCCTCAGGTTTGGTCACTGCACCAAAAAGATCTGTTGTTGGACAAGGCCAACAGTGACAGAGTCTTCAGAGAGGTTTTTTGCAAGCCAAACATTGTTAAGTAATTCTTGTGGTCTGACTGAACATAAATAAGTTTAAAATGCAAAATAGACCCAACAAACTTAGATCATAGTGTCAAACTCCCCGAGAAATTAAATCCGATGAAAATAAAGGGAGTTTTAGCAGGTTTTTTGTTACTTTTTAACTTTTAAGACGCCCCTGTCTGCATTGGTAAGTAGTTCTGTCAGAGTGGATCCAGCCACTGAGAAGGCACAGTCTACAGCATCTTTAACATTCATTTGAGGGGCATCCAAGAGAATCTGGTTAGTAGGCTTGAAAGCTCTTGTTTCAGTATTTTAGAGTAAAACATATTTTGTATAAAGTATCCTATATCCCATACCGGCGTAATGTGTTCACCACCCAAACATAAAGACAGGATGGCTGATTTAAACCAGCATACAAGGAGGTCCTGTATACTCAAAATGAGCTGAAATTAAAATTTATTTCTTAATTAATAATTAACTTCTTTTTAGAAATCTGGACTGAAAGAATCCACATTTTTTTCTGATTTTTCAGGACATATTTTAATAAAATATTTTTTATAAGGAACAAAGGACCCAATAACCGTATCTGAACTGCTTTGAGGGTCAGCTATTATAAATAAAGTGATTCTGTTTTGTTTTTGTTCAACTTAAATCTAACTCCTTGATATTGTCTCTTAGCAGTTCAAAAAAGGGGCCGATGAATATTTAGACCTGATGTTACCTAATTCATTGAGTTATAGTTACTACAACAGAGATGAGAACATACCCATTAAGCTTTACACTGTCACCAGGTGTAAATCTATAAAATCTGCTTGTGGTGTATGGAAAAAAATAAACAGAACTCAAACCTGTAAGTCACAGATATGACTGTTTTTATCTTGTGCCATGGTAGTAATGGTGAGTTCGAAAAAGCCTTTAATTGCACTTTAGTTCTTATAAAGTTCAAAAAAGAAAAAGCTATTTTAATGGCACTAATAAAATTAAAGGCCTCTGAAGTCTAAAAAAGTTTTTTGCTTTGTACTCTTTCAGTTTGGATTGAGGAGAGAAAGCATTCTCATTTCTTATATAGAAAAAAACTCCAGACATTGATCTTACTATCAATTAATTAATCATAAAGTTGCATGCTTTTTACTTTCATATGATTTCCAAAAATAAATAGGTGTGATCAAAATAAGAGAACAATATTCAGAATTCTGTACAGCAATAAAAACAAGAGTACAACTCTTTCCTTTGGCACAGATTTATTCTGCTTCTGCCTTGTTTCTCACCATTCTCCATCAAAGCTTTAAATCTAAAACAGCCCTATATGGAAGTGCATTTGTTATTCCACCAATTTGAAACACTGCTTCCCCTTACATGCAATTTAGCTCCCAAGTTGCTGTTTGATGAGTTGGACTTCAGTGCACCAGCCGCACTGCGATAAGGAGATAAGTATCTGCGGTGGAGAAATTACACACAGATAACAACATATGTGAGCAACTCTGGAGGTCAGCACCTGCACATGCTTGTTCCTCCTGTTCTTTCTCTTCAGTATCTGTTGTTTTTTCTTCTTCGTTTGGGTTTTCCTCCCCCCCGACTAAGCGCAGGTTGCTTTTGTGTGACGGAAACACGTCAGACCGCTCAGTGTGTGCTTTTAGATTGCTATCAGTGAGGTTGGTAATATTTAAGATACAAATCTATATGCATAGCTGGTGACTGTACAAAAGTTAAAAGGAGAAAAAAGCCTGTATATGTGCTTGTGTATGTATTAACCCTTATTTAACAGAGAAAAGTTGACTAAGAGTCTTATTCTGGATGACCTATGGGAGCAACAAAAGGACACAGGGTAGAGCTTTTAAAAGCTGCAAAATGGTACAACATCGTGCAGTTTTGGGTTGTGAACAACTGTGCAAGTCTGCACCTCTTATGCAACTAAAATTAGTTTTTGTTTGTAGCTTTCACTTTCTTTTCCTTAAATGTTATCTCATGGTTGACCTCCACTGCTTTTGACACTATATGATAATTTTATAAAGTGCAAGCTGTAAAAACAGACTTGGTTAAATTGAGAATGTTTTTTTTTATGTAATAACTTAATACAGGTTATTCATTATTAGTTAATTTGTGGTTCTGTCATGCCATCAGATTAGGTTCTACGCACTATTATTAAAAGTCCTGAAAACCTGCCTTTATCAGTTAATTTCTTTTTATGAGTGATGGGATTTTAACATAATATTTCCTTCCAAACTGGAAGCACTTTTTGTTATTTCGTGATGACAGCTTATTGTTTTTCTGCTTACATTATTGTTCTCCTGGGACAGGAGCTGGACAAAGGTGATATGTGATGACAGTTGTGGAGTAGTTTGGAAAGGCAGCCAAGAATAAATGCAGTAATATCAGAGAATTCACAGTCACTGCAAGAGGAACATATTTGTTCGTTTTTGACGTCTAAATTCATCAAACATATACTGCATGAAAATAATGCTGGCATATTAGTGTTGGATGTTGTCATGGAGGGGGTTTAGCAGCTTAAAATATTTTACTTCTTAGAAAATGCATCCTCCTCCCTCATAACTGGAAAACATCTCTTCTGGAAATGTTCCCTTTTAGCACCTATGGTTTCATCACAGATATAAAAAAGAACATTTTTGTCTTCTCAGCAACAAATACTTTGGTCACTGCCAACTCAAAAACTAAGAATAACACAACAGAGAATTGGAAGGAGACAGAAAAATCACAGAAGCACTGAGGCAGGTGTACTTTCTATGGGAAAGAAAAACAAAGAGAGTACACAAATTTAATGGCAGCAACAGCTCCACCAATAACTCTACACAGGAAAGAGAGAGAGCTTAAAATGGAATTGGGCAGCTAGGTCGACTTTCAATAAGAAAAACACGAACAAGGACAGTACTAATAGTTAATTGCAGCATTAGCTATGTCTGTGGTTCCATCATGAAAAGTAACCAGCTCAACACAGAATCTCTTTGCCAGAAGTATTTTCCATGGAAAGGAAAGACAACAAGAGCACACTAACTGTCGAACGGCACCATTCGCTTTATCAGTGGCTCCATTCAAGAAAGAGACACAGTTAAACACAAAACCAGTGAACAAACAAGCAGGACAACCAGATAGGTGGTTAGCTTCCTGCGTAGCATGTTTTGTGATTTCTTCTTGAAAAGCTTAATGAATCTGTAAAAGTTTTTACTTGACTTTAAAATATGAAAGATTTTATTGCTTCAAATATTTGTTCTTGAAGCATTGGTGGCTGAGGCTAAGGCTTTAAACCCAACACTGACTTTAGGGCAACAGTGGCATCTTTCTGTGATCCATCGTTCGTCTGATCGTTAGATGTTTGTTTTTGTTTCGAGGGAAACAACTCAGAATCCAGCGTTGCTCAGCTTTCCTTCATTTGGTCCAATTTGCTGCTGGCAGCACTCTTGTTTTTCCGTTGTCGAGAGAGAAGTCCCTTTCATATTCATATGAAACGCTCTGAAGTCTGCAGAGAGTGCATGTGTATTCCCTTAGAAAATATTTAGAGAAAAATATGTATGCTTCAGAGAGAAGTTGATGGCAAAATATTAAATCAAAACAATCAAAGCAAAATGGAAATTTGATGAAGAAACAAACTCAGTCCTAACAAACACCTAAAACGGAATAATTAAAAAAACATGTGGTACAGAAAAACTCAATTCATTTAACACCCCTGTATATCAAATAATAAAACTTTTTATACACAATTAACAGAATTTTTATTATTTCCCTGAGGATAAAAGCAGAAAATTGAACCTGAGTAACATCAAGGAGGGTAAAGAACATTAATCACAGTTAATAAGGTAAACTAAAAGCAGAAATTAATATTTGAGTTAGATCTTAATGACTGCTATATTTTGCCACATCTTTGCAACAGAATGTATTAGCAATTAGCCCACGCCTTAGCCTGATTAAAAATAAGTGTTAGTTCAATTTTAAAGGGTTTGTCCTACCAGATATTACTGTCAAATCTGACAGCAGGACAGGAAAGAAGTATTTCTTTCAAAACTGACAGAGCAACATGATGTATTTCACTGATTCTTGCCTGAAGTAAGTTGTTGATCAATATGCCCAGCGGGTGCGATGAATATGCACGAGGCGTCCGCCGCCGCGGCCCGGTAATTGCCGGTCGTCAGGGGTGGCAGGCACGGTAATTTGCATCTTGGGGATCCTGCAATCAGCGTTCTATTCATTACTGCGCCAGCCGCTTCATCTGCTGGCCACTCAAAGCTGCCAATCTCCTCTCAGCAGCCAAAGCATTTGAAAAAAAGGAAGAAGAAAAAAAAAAAAAAAAAAAAAAAAAAAGAATGGAAAAGTTTCAATTATAAGCCAAGGCTGCGTGTAGTGGTGTAACAAGTCTTAAACCCTATATTTAGGCTGCTTTATGCAGGTGATTGACTGTTATTGCATTGTGAGAGAGAACTGGAGGAAGAGCTCAATATAACGACCATAATCTCTTGTATTTTATATCACCTTTATCTCTGGGTGACGGTCTGCATTCACAGCGGGAGAGGGCAGCGGCCAAGACTTCTCTGCCTGTCTCAAGTAGGCCTTCCATCAAAATAGGGTGGGGGAATGAGGGGGGATGAGTTACATGAAAGGAAGCTTGTAATAAGTGAACACTGAGCCTTAAGGCCATTGTCTCATGACAAAACACATAATAGGCACGCTTTGGGCCTCCATTCAGGAATATCTATCATTTTCTCTGCAACAAAAGGAAGTGATTGCAATATTTCTGCATCCGATGCATTAATAAAATAGAGTTGGCTGATGTAAAAACATTATTGAGACATTTCCGGGGGGGTTCCTCTTAAAGCCATAATCATTAATGTGTCACCTTGTGTTTGGAATCTCTTCTCATTTTTATGTCATATGTTCTGTTTGTCATATGTTTTGCATTGTTCTGCAAAAGTATTTTTAAAAGTTTAACTTTTTCATCTTTTATTACATTATAGTTACAAACCTGAATGTGTTTTATCACGACTGGATGGAGCAACAAAAATTAGTACATACAGTAGCTGTGAAGCAGAAGGAAAATGACACAGGGTTTTCCACATTATGAATGAAAAAGCATCTTGGTATTCAGGTTTGTATTCAGTAGCCTTGGCTGCATGTTTAGGGTTATGTTCCTCTTGGAAGGTGAAGTTCTGGCCCAGTTTGAAGGGGTTTTTTCCAACATTGCCTCTTATTTAGCTCCATCCATTCTCTAGTCATCTCCAACTATTCCCTGTCAGTGGTAAAGACATACATCTCCACAGCTGATGCTGCCACCACCAGGGTCTTGTGCAGTGAAGCTTTTGTCCAGCTCCAGTCCTCAAGGGCCGATGTCCTGCCAGTTTTAGATGTATCTCTGCTCCAACACAGCTGATTCAAATGATCCAACTATCTCCTCAGCATGTCAAACGTCTGCAGAGACCTGCTAATGAACCATCATTTGATCCAGGAGTGTTGAACCAAAGAAAGAACTGAAACATGCAGGGTACCTGGCCTTGAAGAATGACTTCTCATTGCTTTCTTTCAACCATAGTTTTCTTCTTGCCACTTTTCCATAACTCCCAGATTTGTGGAGTGCAGCAATAATAGTTGGTTTGTCACCAGATGAGCTGTGGATCTCTGCAGCTCCTCCAGAGTCATCATGGAACCTTTTCTACCTGTGCACCCTGTCAGGTAAGGTAGACACAGTATCACAGAACATGTTTATACTGCAGTTACTCTGGGTTTTATTTATTAGTATCAGAGTAAAAGGGGTAGAATACAAATGTATTCCACAACTGTTATTTGTAAAAACATTTGAAATTCATGTATAATTTTCCTTTAACTTCACAATGTGACTTAATACATTTAATACTTGACCTGACTTTTCCACACCCTTACCTGTCTGCAGTTGCTGTTGGTCTTCATGTTGCTTATTGTTCTCTAATGTATTCCAACAGACCTCTGAGGCCTTCACAGTCCAGCTGTGCTTATTCATTATTCAACATCTGTTTATTTAGGGGTATCAGGGTGAAGCATGAACACATATGGATATCTGTACTTTTTAGATTTTCATTTATTAAATGTTTTGAAAGTCATGTATTGTTTTTCTTTCACTTCACAGTTATGCTACTTTGTGTTGGTCTGTCTGTTAAATCCCAATAAAAAGTTGGGAGGTCACATGATTAAATGTATAAAAATGAAAGTTTAAGTACTTTTGCATGCATATGTATTTGTTCTACTTTTAAGAGGAGAATGCACAACTTTAACCACTTTAAGCTAATGTCAAACAGGGACGTGTAAGTTTCTTAGCACACTGCAGCAGGAAGGGAATTCCTAGCAGGAGACGCAAAGGCTTTGCTGGACAAGCGAGAGCGAAAGCATTTGTGTGTAGTTGTTCATGTGAATCCTCTGCCTATTGTTTTACAGTGACACCACTGCTGTTTACTGCATCATAAATCTAAACATTTAAAGACATCATAAATCTAAAAATTTAAAGACATAAATACACACATAGATTTAAGTTAGTAGCAGCATCACTACTATTATTGTTCATTAAAATCTACTTACACAGAAACAGCTGGGATAGGACAGAAAACCAACCTATGAAACAATGGGATGTACTGATACATTTGCTTGCAAACATTGCATACACACCTCTCTGTACACAGCTCCTCTGCCAGACCATTGTCTGGCAGAGGAAGCCAGTGAGTTTAAGAGGCAGGGCCTTGTCTTAAACTGGGGATGAACGTGTGATGAAGAGGGTTGTTTAGAGCACACAACAGGATGCAAAGATGAAGCTGGCGCAAATTGTTACTGCTATAAAACCAGAAAGCTTCAAGTTTCAATCTATAGTTACTTGACAAATTGTGGATGTAGGTGCAGATTAAGGTCAAATTTTATTCCATCCCTTTCTTAAGTCCCTTTGCCCTGTTTCAACCATTTTATGACATAAGGAGGGACGGAGGGTTACTGTTGTTTCACCCATCAAGGGAAACTTTTTTAGTTAAATTAGGTGGAATAAACTCTGCTTGTACTTATGCTCGCAGATACGATATTCTCCATTACAAGTATTTTATTTAATAAATCAAAACACTTAAATTTGGTTTCCTCATTGTAAAAAGAGGTAACACAAACATGCCCAGTTTGGTTTTATTTAAAGATAATCCAAAGTTTTCTCTTAGATGTTTCCCCTACTGAATAAATTAACCTAATTAAAATATTGTTTCTAAATAGTTCTATGTAAGATTATGCCACTGCCAAAATGGGTCAATTTATTTTTATTCTTTTAACACACCTTTACTGGAGGTGGCAATAATTCAGGAGGGCACTCTCTATTGAAATATGGTACTGTTACAACTGTTATCATTTCTTGTTCGTTGTGTTTGGAAGTTTTCTTCAGTGTCATTGATTGTCGTTTTTTTAACAAGAAATAAAAAAGAAAAAAATAGCATTGTTTAAAAATATTATATGTTCCACAGATATATATGTTATACTATCATAAAAATGCTTGTTATGTCCAGTTTGGTTCATTTTATTGCAAAACTGGTATTACTGTTGACTCAAATGTTTATATAAAAGGACTTTCTGAAATTGTGTCTGTTTACTTACAAGCAATTGGCCAAACCTGAAGATTTCTTAAATTAACAGAGTATAACGTAGAATATGAAATACCAATATCTGCTGTCACTCATGTGTTAACTTGTGTGACATCCCATTTTTAATTCATAGTGTTTAATTTGATATTAATTCACCCTTTGGAATTATAACGGCTTGAGCTCTTCTAAGAAGACTTTCCACAAGGTTTAGGAGTGGGTTTATGGGAATTCTTGATCATTCTACCAGAAACACATAGGAGGTCAGACACTGATGTTGGATGCAGACAAGTGGTTCACAGTCTCAGCTCTAATTCATCTCAAAGGTGTTCACTCAGGTTGAGTTCAGGACCACTCAAGTCCTTCCATGCAGAGCTTGCTCATTCATGCCTTTATGGATATTGCTTTGTACACTTTTGCATATTTGAACAGGAAAGTGTCATCCTCAAACTGTTCCCATGCAGTAGTTTGGAATTGCCCAAATGTCCTGGTATGGTGGATCCCAAGTTCAATCCCCCTCAAAAACATTTTTTTTCTAGTTTATGCAGTCTTGGATACTGGATATCACTCAAATAGTGCAAGTCTGTGCACATTTTTATATTGTATTTTACCTGATTTATGTTGATCATGCAGCTCTGTTGAACTAACACTTAAAAGGCAGATTCAGTTTTAGATTCATTTACTTCATCTGACCAGGCAGATCCTGTTGAGATGATTGTCCATGATGATGATGATCCAAATCACACAGTGGCACACAGAGTGAGTTGGACAGAAACAGCTCACAGGTGAAGGAGGGCAGAACTGAAACTTAACAATTGTTTATCATATGTGACCAGCTGGTCAGTTTAAAAAAAAGTAAAATAAGAATAACCTGTCACTTTATGAATTTGTCAGATTTTCAGGGGGTGATCAGATTGCCTATGATACTACCAAAAGTTGACTGTGGAATATTTATTTGCAAGGAAATTTCATGACTGGACTTATTGCACAGGTGGGATCATATCACGGTGCCACGCTGGAATTTATTTTTGTATGTATGTAGAAGCAGTCTGCATTCCTTATACACCTGTGGTCATGGAGGTGAGCAGACCAACTGAACTCCATAATTTGGAGGGTTGAGCAGCTATTTTTTTTTTTTTTTTTTTTAATTCAGTGTCTCCCCATTCTCAGGGAATGGGGTAGGTATATAGGCACAGGGGTAACACTAGGACATGGAATTCAGCCTTTGGCAATCACAGACAATGAGCCATAAAGGTCTCTTGACCTAAAGGTATCCATCTGGGTCTTTCTTTAAATTACATTTGAAATCTTGTATCAATCAAATGTCAAATGGCTTCTATGTGTTTATTTAGAGATAACATTAAGAAGAAACCCCTTGAATGTCAATATATATTTAACGGAGCTCAATAATTTCTCCTAATGTATGCAAAAAGGCACACAGATGATGCGTGTCAGGGTCTGATGACTTTATAATAGTGTCTGCCTACCGGATTGAGCTTCCTGGCAAAGAGCCACTCAACTGATTAAAGCCACCACATCAATCTATGTGTGTATAAACATGGGAGTGATTGATACATTACTTACGTTGCCCGTAAAGAGTTAAAAGCTACCATATTGATGAAACAAAGGATTTGTCTGAGTTAAAGAATGTCATATTTTTGTAAGAAGTGTTACTGCATTATTAGTAAGGGAAACAAAACTCCTTTTATCTCATCTGAAGCGCAATTTATCTTGTGACCACAACATCTGCATACAAAGTTTTACTGTATAAGCAACAAACTACAGCTCAGCTTCTGATTTTTGTTTTTCTCTCATTAAACTGTTTATTTTTAGGGGCAAATATGCTTTGCTTCTAAAAATGATTCATGTGGAAGAAAAGCAAAAGCTCGAAATAATGGTAGTCCGACACCACTAACCAGATTAATCACTGGTTTTGATAGAAACTATATTTCGAAATGGCAAGTCATTCACATATAGGTGTAGTAAAGCAGTAGAAAACTAACAGAACCAACAATTATCACATCCGTGTATCAAACAGGCCATCCTTATTTAAGGACAAAAGTACCAAATGTTGTACAAGCAGGCTTTAATGCATTCCCTCAAAAATCTGAGTAAAACGTGTTATTCAGGGCTTCTACATGAGAAAAAAAATGATCCTAAAAGCTTTAAAATTTAACCGAAACCAGGGAGACATGAAAGAAAACAGACCACTAGCATTTGAATGGATTGAAAAATACCTAAAATGGCAAAGAATTGGCAGATGTTCACCTCTAAGCTGATCAAAGAAGGTCTACAGTTACTTCTGAGTCCTGTAACAATTAGAAGATGCTAATCAGGTAAAGGCCTCCACAGTTGCCTGAATCACCGACTACCTGACAAACAAACCAAAGTTCGTAAAACTGAAGAGCTGCATGCCTAACCAGGTGGTCAGCAGCAAAGGAGCACCTCACGGGACTGTATTCTCACCATTCCTTTTTATTTCAGAGCAGAATGTACTTCTTAAGGAAGCTTAGATCCTTCTGTGTTTGCAGCAAGATGCTGCAGATTTTTTATAAATCTGTTACGTAAAGAGCAGCCTTTTCAGCCATCCTCTGGTGGGGTAGGAGCATCAGAGCTCGGGAACCTAAAAAGGCTAAACAACCTGATAAAGAAGGCTGCTTCTGCTCTGGGGACTACTGTGCGACCACTGGAGATGATGATGCAAAGAAGGTTTCTTCAATAAATAAAAAACATTGCATACAACCCTGAGCATCTTCTTCATGAGACTGTCATGAAGAGGATGTCAAGCTTGTATGTCCCAAGATAAGTGTTTGTTGTGGTTGCAACTTCCAAAGATGCTTGACCACTGAGGAATCTGTAACCTGCTGTAGCATAATAAAGACACAAAGGCAGAATTTTGGTTTTTCTCTTATTGGAAGACTTGCCACTGAAAGGTTTTTAATTTTTTGTCTCCACTCCATGAGAATGGGATGATGGAAAGTCTTTGTAGTTCAAAAGCATAACCTTTTGAACTCATGCTTATCTTACCTGCTGTGTAACATTAGGGCACATATTTGGTTAATAAAAGCACAAGGTATGCTTACTCTATAGAAAAGGTTACCTTAAAAGATATATGCTGTGATCTTGGGGTGTCCAGAAAATAATATTACATTAACTACACTGACTTTGCCCTGCGGATTAATTTTGATTAACATGAGACTGATAACAAAATAATGTTTTATGTATTGAAACTGATGATCTTTGACATCTAAATATAATTAAGTAGCCTTTTCAACTGCTACATTTACTGGCCCACCGTTCTTGAGTATGTTTTATTCTCTGCATGACGTTCTACCTTAGTAAATATGTTTGATCCAGTTTAAGTAAACTCCAACATGTCACGCAACATGAAAATGAAGTTGTTCATGTTGAATAAAGCAAGAAATTATCTCTTACTTTTTAGAAGAGTAGCTGTGAAACAAACAATCCATTTTTAATCTATGTGAACTGAGATAACTTTTGTGAAGGATGATCTTTCACAACACTGTCACAGATATTTCTGATACACCCTTGTTGTAGTTTATCACTAAAACCACAAGTGCAAGCAATTCCTTTTTCTGCTTTCACCAAACCAGCATAATTGATTTGACATGTCTGTGTCAAATTATCGTGTAGCACCTCTCCCATTTCTGCTTCGATGCATATCTCTGCCATGCTTGTTCAACTGGACTCCACGCATGCAGCAACTCCCTGTCTCCAAATGATTGGAATAATACTATTACTCCTGCCATCATCACGTCAAAACTTTTTTTCAGTGTCAGTCTGTCTCACGCAGTGTCGATGACCAGACCCACAGCTGTCAAAATTGTGAAAATAAAAGAAAAATAATACATTTTACCATGAAAAGATTCTCCAGGATGCATAAAGGGGAAGGGAGGAGCCTCTGAAAAGCAAGGTGAATTCCAGACAAGTCAAACACTGGGAATTTATGCTGGGAAACCTCCTTTCCCAGTTTAAAAAAAACAAATCTTTTTGTTATTACTCTTTCGAGGTGTAAGCGGTATGCCAACACCGTTGCGCCTCCCTGGGCTTGAATAGTAAGAAAGTCTGTGCATCTCTGTGCAACCACGGCAAGCTGAATGCCCTGCTCATGGAGACACCTTGACACACACCTGCCATCTCCACCAATGCAGCTTCTGCACATGTGCACGAGATGCAGAGGCAGGGAGCAGCAGAGAATGCTTTGCAGCTCTGTGGGTGGCAGAGGAGAGGGATCACTGGATCTGACAGGAGCTATTTGACTAATCCAAAACAACAGCTGTAAGGTAGGGGTGAGGAGGAGACAGGGGCAGGAGGGGGTGGAGGTGTAGGTGGAAATGGTGGTGGGCTGTCAGTTGAGGGGGATTTGGGGAAAAAGGAAGCGTAATATTAAAATTAATTCCTCATGTAAGCCCTGAGGCGGAAGAAAACCTAAACTGCAAAAAGAGAAAAAAAAAAAAAGAAAAAGTTGGACATCGCAAAATAAGCATGTAAGGCGAGTTAATGTAAAACCTGCTCTGTTGACGGCAGAAATGACACGTCTGAACCCCACAATACCTCGGGGTTGCAGCCATTAACCTCTCTACAGGGGGTTGGATCAGCACACACACTATGACCCAGGTGAGAATGATTACACACACACCATCCTCATGTATGCACTGGCCTTCATTACACATCTGGTTGAATTTTGTGGGAGGAAACTACAGTTGGGTGGTCCTCGCGCCTCTAACATGTCTGCCCTGTTAACGCACCGGGCCACTTCCCTATAGCATCTTTATATCTTTACATTTCAACATTTCGTCCCAGCGCAGGGTAGAAAAAGTCACTGCTCAAGGTTGGATTAGCAGAAGATACTCAGAAGTGTTGAGGACGAGATGCACAATTTAAGATTTTTGTGCACTTTTTTATTGTGAAACAGGAATCCAATTCGAAGTAAAAGCTGATATAAGTTAAAAATGATATAAACATTAAAAAAGTAACAAAACTTTCAACCACGTGCCCCTGGTAAAATCAATTCTAAACTTTTTTTCACTGAAATATCTGCCTGATGTGCTGGATATGCTGGCAGTTTTTTGGTGCCAATCTCCGACAGGTAAAGGTCTACATTCTTGAGTGAAAGTACATGGAGGCTGCTGTTTTTGTAAAGCTAGCCATGTTAATCACCAACATAGGAAACTAAATTCAGTTTAAAATGACAACTCTATAATAAATTTGTTTTTGAGTTAAAATATTAGTAAAACTCGTTTACACAGCAGGGTGATGTAGCCTCTGCTTCCAATATACAGTTGAACCCAGATTTTAAAATGCACCTCATTAAAAGAGAGACCAATCTTTTTCTCACTGTTTGTCATTAAATCAGACTTAACCTTTCCTGTTGTAGGTCATTTACGATTGCCACAATTATTTCTGAATGTCAGGATAATCAGATCATTTTTTTAGAGAATATGTTTTAACCAGGGTCATTTTCCATTTGGAAGACCTTTCCGTGCCCAAGCTTTTTCTCCCTGTTGTCTTTAAATGTTGCTTCAGAATTTCTAGATATTTATCCTTTTCTCATGATGCCATTTATTTTAAAGTGCACCAGTCCCTCCTGCAGCATAACACCCACACAACATGATGCTGTCACCACGGTTCATCACAGTTGTGATATTGTTCTGAAAACAATGAGGAAGCAGGTTTGGTTTGTCCGCACGACAGTTTGTACACCTGACTGCCAAAAAGTTCTTGATTTTAGACAAAACCATACACGCCAATGATAGAACATCAAACAACATTCTGCTCCCCACCTTCGATACCAGTAAATACAAATGAAGTTATTCTATGATACAAGCTGTACAGTCTGTATAAAAAGTATGCTTATTTAGCTATTAAATGCCAGGTATGTTCTGAACTTGACTCCACATATAAATGAATGAATGGATGGATGGATGGATATCCCTACATTATAAAATGATGCCAGAGGATGTGTGAAAACATGCATGTGAAATCAGCTGTGTAGACAATATAGTTGATCTTGTTATGACGCTGGTTTTCTTTTCTGTTCTTGTTTGCTCTCTGTGGCATTTTTCCTTCTAATTGAAAGTCCCCCAGTAGTCTGTATCCCAAACTACTGGGTTTACACAACCACCAGTGCCAACAAACAGCAGAGGGATAAGAAATATCTTAATCAGACTCTAAAAAGGATCAGAAGCGTCAGCAAGCATGTTTCAGTTAATGTCATCTATAATCAAAAATTGTTTTGACAAGTTAAATTAATTACTGAAAATGTTTTAAACTTAATCTTAAATGTAAAAATGAACAACATGTTTGACTGTAATTTAGACCCCTCCGTATGCATACACTGCACAGAGGTCTGTGACATGCAGACATGAGCAAAAGCTGTATTCCTTACCAACAATTTCTAACATTTTTATTTTGCTACTTGCTGTCTTTTCAATGTCATGCCAGAATTCCTAAAAGCAAAACTGGGCTGTTTTGCTAAACAGCCCAGTTTTGGGGCAAGATTGTGGTTTTGGGAAAAGAAACACAAATTAAATTCTTAAAGGTGACGACTTATGTCGTGGTAATCTTCAACCAGACCAAAGCTGTGCAGTCTTACTACTCAGCTGCTCGGTTTCCAGATTAATTCAGTTTTTTCGGTAATCTGATACATGAACAGGAAACACACACATGCTATGAAAGAGACAGGACAATGAAGTCATAGGAACGTTTTTATTTTAAACACTTTTTTTTTTTACAATTAGAAAGATGTATTGACATAACCACAATGGGGATAATGCTAAAAAAAAATAGTAAAACTCCCACACACTCACCAATTTACATTACATGTGGAGGATATGACATGAACCACTCTTTAAAGTCACTTCTGGAACTTTAAACATAGCTTCATGTCTGATTGGGTCTCAGTTCTTCTCTAACCTTTACTGATCTGCTCTGTGTGTGTGTGTGTGGTTGTGTGTGTGTGTGTGTGTGTGTGTGTGTGTGTGTGTGTGTGTGTGTGTGTGTGTGTGTGTGTGTGTGTGTGTGTGTGTGTGTGTGTGTGAGACTCATGACTGTATTGTGGACATAAGCAGCAACAGATGCGGCTGTGACCTCAGAGGCTTCCTGGAAACACAAATTTGTCAAAATGAAGCAGCAAAAAGAGGGAATAGCAGTTCAGGTAAGTGTAACATATAGGGGGCAAACATACACTCACACAAGGCAGCATGCAAACTTAAACACACACAAACTGCAAGGCTACACTCATACTTATCCCTCTTCACTAACTAGAAAAACAAGGACAGGAGTCTGCAACCTTGATAACCAAAGGAGTCATTTTTGCCCTCAGTCCAGCAAAAGTAAAACTCAACTAGAGCCACAAATGTTACCTGACCTTTAAAAAAAAGACAACTTTAATTTTTGATAAATATCTAATATAGGAAACTTCTTGTTATTTTTAAAGGACTGCCATTTTATTTCTTCTTTTTTATGGTTTGACAATAAAGAAAAACATAAAACTTATGCAAAAAGAGGACAGATAAATTTTCTTGTATTGGTTGTTGATATTTGGACAATAACCCCTGAACTTGGACAATAATTAATTTTGTATTATATGACTGCACACATTGATACAGAATAAATAAAAGATTTATTGTATGTCTTAGGATTTACTGTTAGAATACATACAATTTACATAAAATGTGTCCAATAAGCAAAAATTAGGCTTTCTTAATGAAATGCTGATTCTTGACTGAAAAAAATTAAAACAAAATATTGAGTGAATTTAGTGTATCGGAACAAAAATCTAAAAAAGAAAAAATTCATTTTACATGTAAAATAAAATAGGCTGTAGTCAGACCAAAAATCCTCACAGCTGGTCTCTCTCCTTGAATCATTGAAATAATAGGCTACAGCAAATTATTTTAGTTTTTGATAAAGAGCAATTTCCTCCTGACGTAATCCCAGAGCATTTAAAATGCTAACTTGTAGAACAGGTTCAGTTCTGCCTGTGGTTTGGCATATTCACTGGCCCTTTCAGCGATAAGGGCACATGGTTTGATGTATGATTTACCGACCCAGTCCTCATTGAGAATTATTCTGCCCTCTCATCCATCTTTACTCTCTTTTTCCTTCGACACCGGAAGCAATCACACTATCTCAGTGACGAACAAGCAGCCTGACTACATGATATCACCTCTTTTAGGAAAACAAGAAGGAAACGCGTGCCAGTTGCTCTCACATGCGATCAATTATTTGACGCTGAACTCAGGCTGGGGGGAGAATTTTCAGCCATTAGCGCTTTAGTGCAGGGATCACACTGAGGGTAATAGTGACTAAACACTGAACAAACACATTTGGCTAATAGGTCATTCAAACCTGAAGTGGGCCTGTTGATTGGGTGGAAAGTTGCTGTAAGTACACGCATTAGCAACACTTTCAGTTTGAAGAGCTCAGATGCTTTGAAAAATATATTTTATTCTGAGATGCAACAGGTAAAAAGGATATTTAGCAGAAAGTATCAGTAACTAAGAAGAAGGGATAACGTGCAAATCACCCACCTTCATTGGAACCTCTGACAAAGGTATATGGAAAGCCTCCAAATAAATGGGTATTTAACTGCCATATAATAGTCTAAAAAAATCTGAATTATCAATTTATTAATCATTTGAATACATTTATATATATATATATATATATATATATATATATATATATATATATATATATATATATATATATATATATATATATATATATATATATATAGATGAACTGTAAATTTAAAGCATGTCAAATAAAGTATTTTTTTCCCACCATTTATTTATTTATTTATTTATTTTATTTTGTTTTAAGTTCAGAGCAGCATCTTGATGTTTTACCTTGGGTGTAAATATAATATGATAAATGGCATTTCTTTTAGCAACTCTTCAAAATAGGAAAGACAAGAGAACAGACCATTTAAAAAGGACATATATGTGTTGAATTTTATTAGTCAGGAAATCAGTTAAGGACAATAGCTATTATACCAAAGCTGCACAAAGGAGCCATGGATGAGGAGCCATGTTCATCTTGGTACCCATGCTGCAAGAAAGGGAGGTTGAAAAGATTTTATATGTGTGAGAGATTATGTTTCTGCAAGAATAAAAATATAAAAAGAAATAAAAGGAATTTCGGTATTTTTAATGTGTGTTAATGTGTGTTAAAAACAAACCCACATTGCTTGAGGCAATGTAAGAGCACAGTGAAAAACAACTACTTCCGTAATTACCATGGACTGAAGGTTCACCCTCTAATTCCAGCACCTTTAACCTCAAAGAGCGATCAAGCTATTCACCAAAAAACCATGACCTCAAATTCACTGGAGCTCTACTTGAACGGTTGTTCTCATTTTTGAAACATTTACACTGTAATTCACAATTAGGAGATTTGGAGTATTGACAGCAAGACTTTTCACTATGCGTTCAACATGTTTGTTTTAACTGTAGAAATACATTAACAGAGCGGGAACCAAAATGGACGCTTCCTCACTCTTCCCATCGGTTTGCGTGTTTTCAACCCCGCCCTCTGTCCTCTCCGCCTTCTGTTTATCCTTCTGGTGGTGCAGACCAGGCCCCAGAGCCCAGAGGCCAGTCATGTTCTCAGGGAAACAGCAACTCTCCACAGAGCTGATATCAAAATAGTTTAAAATGTGAATTGTCTGATAGTTCCCAGTGTGTGCAGAGGGAGCCAAACACTTCCAGCTTCCCTCTGCCAGCAGAATGTAAACATAGACGGGCAGAGGGAAAGAGAGAGAGTTTGTGAACCTGTTGAGTTCTGGAAACACAAAACAGCCTGACCCAGTCTGCTTGGCTTAGTTGGTTTGGACCAAGGTTTCTTTTTTCCTGTTGGTGTTGTTTTTGCACAATAACTCAGCAGAGTTCTAGGGGGAAAACTATGTCAAGGTTAGAATGGTGAGACTTTAGCAGACTTTAGCAGATACTCTGTCTGTTATTTCCACATTTTAAAACTGAACAGAGCAGTGTATCTAAAGTTTCACATTCCATACTGAGACATCATTAAATGATGGTTAGTCTTACAATCAAGCTGCCTTAAGGGGTATCAGATGCTTTTTATTAAAGCCAATAAACTTTCCTTCACTTCCGTTGGGCGCTCTTCTGTGTATATTTTAATGGAAGAAAAATATGTGACAGTCCCTATGAGCGTCATGTCCGTGATGCATTATAAGCACATTTGTAGACCATTAAAATGTGTTTAAGTATTCTTAGAAAGTTTTTACAAATGTTCTTAATGGCACTTTCTGGAGATGTAAAGAATGGAAAGATTTTGGTGTGGAAGTATAAATTATAAATATGACAATATATCCTTGCCACATCTCTTATCGTTTTATTTTCATTCCAACATTCAGCTCATTTTAAGTTCAAATGTAAATATTAGAAATCAGATGCATATGGAAAAAACGCCAAACTTTGCAATAAAATTAAAAAAGACTCCAGCAATATACAGAATTGTGAAGATGACTTGAGCATGGTATAGAAGTATTGAACAGAGATGATAATAATGCTGACTGAAACGGTCCTAAATTACAGAATGAATATCTAGCATAATCTAGATCTATATTTATGTATTTATCAATGCTTCAGCTTTCAGGCAGTTTTAGTTGAACAAAAATGTAATTATTTGAGCGATGTTTCATTAAAAAATTTATAAATAAATATTTTTCACCTACTTAATACATTTTCATTTTGTTTACATTGTGTTAAACTCAAAAAATGCTCATATTAAGGGTTATGGAAAATGATTAGAGTATGTTGCTCAGAATACAGCCCTCTCCACCACTATTGGCAATAGTGGAAAAGACATGTATAAAAGCTTTGAAAGGTTTTTGTTGTTATTATGGAAACTTAAACCCAGGAAACAACTCTTTGCTACAGTTTTCCAACAGAGAGCTTTACAGACTTTTCTAAGCTTACTTTACATTATCCTCACTGTTTTGGTGGCAAGACAAACTTTGGTTTCAGTTGTTTGAAACTCCTTAGTTATTGCTCTGACTCTAGATATAGGGATGTTGAAGACAGCAGCTATGTTCTTGAGGCCATTTCCTGACTTATGAAGACTAACATACATCTGCTTTACTGGCAGGTTTTTCTGTGTTTCCCGTTTTGAAGAGTAGATAAACAAGGGTCCCTTCAAATCTTGACCCCAGGAAAGCAGGAGATCATAATTTGCAAACAAAAAAGTTCACTCCTATCAACCTAAAAAACTAAAATGTGCATTTAAAAAAATATTCCTGTGCAATAACTCACACTTACTTAGTTTGTTAGTTAGTTAGTTAGTTAGTTAGTTATCTTTTAAGAAACAATTTCTAAAAACGAAATTTTTTTCCCTTAATGAAACAAAAAAGGAGTTGTTTTTTTAATGTGTGTATTATGTTTGTACAATTAAGAAATGGAAATACTTAAAGGTTTTTCACACATCTATACCAGGCTTGCCAAAAATTGTGGAGAGAGCTTCATTTCCATTTGATTGCGAATACAAAAGGCAACAGTGTATATGTAAAATTTTAGCAGAACATCTCTTTCTACCATCAAAGCTTCATGTCATTTTGTAAATCTCAATGACCAACCACACATGAATTGTCTTTGGTTTTGTTCAGTTAATACCTTTATAAGTACTTGCCAAAAGTTAATTACAGGAATCTTGAGATTTCTCCTAATATTTGCATGGCCACTCGGAGCATATTAAAGTTATTAGAAATTATTACTTCTTATAGGTTAGGAGGGGTGAACTGACAACCTTAAGAAACAGACCGAAAATATAATGAAACACCTGACTTTCAGTTCAAGCAGGAAAACCACATGAGGAAAATGGAATAAAAATCCACAGAGTAAAATCTCATTGTCATTTTTCAAACCTTTGATCAAAATAGCTAGAGACCTTTAACACGGTTAAACTCCCTGAAATGCAGAAAGTTAAACTCTGTTCTTAATCCATTAACTTAAAGGTGCATGGAAGAACATATTTATCACCTTTTTTAATCTAAAAAATAATTAAAAATCTATTTTAAGGTATTAATCTTTGATAGCTTTATATTCTTGGACCTCACACACACAATACTTCTTTATTAGTGCTGTTGTTATCCTTCCAAAATCTTGCAAGGTACTTAGAAAAGCATAAAATGTTATGTGCAAGGTGCCATTAATAATAAGTATTTGTTTAAGATTAATTGCAAATAATAAAAAAAACACTGAAAACAAAAGAAGAAAGTTTTCCATGACTGTGTATTTATATGAAGCATTTATGGACTTTGTCTGAATGCACACTGGAACTTTCCAACCTTTCTTTTTCTTCTTATTTATTTTTTTTGTCTCTGTTGTTTTCTCAGGATTGCAATGCATCACTTGACATTACCCAAGCAGGTTTGAGCAGCAGCGCATCAGCTGAAAGCAATTTTGTCCTGAGCGCAGCTGCCAGGCGGATAAGACTTTCCTTCTTTCGTTTACTTTGAAATGCTCCTTTTTTTCTTCAACATCCAAAATACACAAGGCAGCCAAATTGCTGACATGTGTGCGAGAAGGGCAGTGAGACTTCTGCATTCTTTCATGCCCCACTATGCAAAACTCCACATTGTTTATTTAAAGAACACTGAACACTTTAGCACTATTAAGAAACATGTCATATGGTAAACTAAAGGTTTCCTCCCAGGAAAAATCCCTGTCAGTTTATTTTTCTGTAGTATAAAGTTATTTTAGTTTTGACTCACAAACTGCCTGCATTCACAATTAAGGATCAGTGTAGTAACGTGGTGTAGCAAAAGACGCTAACAGCCGACGTAAACCTGAAAATGCTGTCTGCTTATTCTGGTGGTATAAAAAAAACTGCTCAGGTGAAAGGAAAGGACTTTACTTCTTATTTACTATGTAACATTCTAACACAAACAACCATATTTGTGTGTTTCTCTAAATGATATTCAGATTGTCTCTAAAACAGCATTAACAAGCAAGAATTAGCTAAATAGCATTTGCAATCCAGTTTCCCTATACAATGAGAAAGTATTTGCTTTCTTCCAGATGTCCTCTGTTTTTGATTATTATTATTTTTTTTTTTTTTTGGTCACAATTTAATGTTTCAGATCATCAAACAAGTTGTAATATCAGACTAAGATAGCAACTGTAAATGGAAAAAAACTGTTTTATTGAAGAATTAATTTACCTACTAAAAAGTAATTGTCCCCTAAACCTGACTGGTAGCAGCAAAGGGTGATGAATCTTTTTCAGAGAAATTTGAACTCATTCTTCTTTGCAGAATTATTCTTATTCCAACTGTGTTAGAGGGTTCTTGAGCATAAATTATTTATTTAGGCTCATGCCACAGTATATCAATTGGATTACTGTCAAGACTTTAACTAGGCCAAAGCAAATTTTTAATTTTGGTTTTGTGCTTCGAATCCTTGACCTGTTGCATAAGACTTACACATTGGAGCCTAAGGTTACAAACAGATAGCCAAATATTCCCTTTTGGGATGTTTTGGTGCAGAGTAGATTTCATGGTTCCACTATTTACAACAAAACATCCAGGTCTTGAAGCAGCAAAAAAGTCCCAGATCATCACACTGCCATCGCCGTCTTTGATGGTTGGTATGATGTCTTTTTTTTTTAAATGCCATTGTAGTTTTATGCCAGACGTGATGGATGCACAGCCACAACAAGTTCCACTTTTGTCTTGTCAGACCACACAGTGTTTTTTTTATACTTTGGGGGTCATCAAAATCATTTTGAGGGGGTAATGCTAAATGGATAGTTTTGTTCTTTTTGTCAGCAGAGGAACTCTTCCATTGAATCAACTGTCTTATTGTTAAATAATGAACATTAATTTTAAGCAGGGCAAAGGAGGTCTACAATACTTTGGATGTTGTGCTGGAGTTCTTTGATCTCCTGGAAAAATCATCAATGCATTCTTGGAGTAATGTTTGTAGGTTCGCCATTGTGGATTTTGGCTCTCACTCTGGTTTCCTGGAGCACAAATCCTTAAAAATGTAACTCTTCCAAACTGATAGATGTCAAAACTGTCAGAGATGGATTTTCTTTAGTTTAGGGCAACATATGATGCTTTTTAAATATTTTAGCCTACTTCATGTTGTCAGACAGGTTTTATAAATGTAATTTCTTGATTCTACAAGTCTGGCAGTAATCAAGCCTGGTTGTGCCTTGACAAATTGTACCAAAAGTACATTGGGAAATACAGTTGATTTATGATTTAACAAGCAGGGAACTTATACCTTCATACTGGGCCAGATTGGTTTGGATAGTTTATTTCTGTTAACAAATAAAATACTCATCTGAAAACTTTTTTTTTTTATTTATTTACTCAGCTTTCCTTTGTTTGATGATCTGATACAAATCTGACAAAAAGGAAAAATTGAAGAAATTTGTAAGGGGAAAAAACTTGTAAAGAAACTGTAGGAGATTGCAGAAGTTTAAGGACAAGTGAAACTATTGAATTCAAAATAAAACTTGTCTGAACGATAAACTGCTTGCTTCTCTATTCAAGAATCAGACCAATGTCGTAAATCACTGTAGCACAAGATGCTAAGGAGACAGGTCAACCCTTACAAAAATGATTATTGCTGCCTTAAGAAAAAGAGGACTGTATCTACTCTTTTTGTGTTGATTTTGAAAAATGTAAGCACAAACAACAGAACTTATATGTATCTCTAAATGGTATCATAACTAACTGTTTTGAAAATAGCATTACCAAGCAAGCATTAGCTAAGATAGTATATCGGGGGGGCATGAAATTAAATGACTTTAAAATGATTACAATGAAATTTGTCTAGCCATCTTCTATATAAGAGACTGCAAACAGTTAAGGACTGGCAAAGTCATATTCTTAATTCATATGATTTTAAAGATGACAAGTGAATACCGAGCTTTGAAACACTGTGACCCAAGTGGAAAATGGAGCACAAGACAGCAGGAGGCCCAACAGACTCCATAATCGGAAAAACCTGACATCTGAACTCGGGACGATTGTCAGAAGTTGGATTATGTGGCACTGCAGACTAGGTGGTGTTTGGGAGGCAGCCAGGGAGGGAGGAAAAGTATTGTGAGTGATAGCCCACCAGGGCATCAGAGCAGACCCGGTGCTGGAAGCAGTTAATTTACCTTGACATGCGTAAGAAACCCAAAACTTTCTGAGCCCCGTGTCACATAGGAACCACCCAGAGGAGACCTGCCACAGCCGTGCAGCCCCAGCCGCTGTGCGTCCTTTCTAACTAGCTCTGTTTAGATGAACACACAGTGGAAGAATGCTGCAGTATACCTAGCAGAAACCACAAGCACAACAGGATAAAGGGCAATGTGAACTTCCCAGGGAATTCCATGAGAATAAGACAGCCAGCAGGGTTATAAGTGCTGTACGTCAGCTGATGTGTATCTCTGTGTGTCTGAGTGCACACAACATTATCCCTGTCTCGTCACTTTGATGCTATGATACTGTCAGAAAACAGTCAATAAGAGCTGACAAGGGGAGGTTCCTCCAAAGTGGTTTTGGCTTATGGTTTGGATTGTAGGTATTACAGTGGTCATGGAAATCATTCATCTTTTCAAAACATACTAAACTGCATATGCATGAAAAAAATATCTGTAAATTAAATACTTCTGAGCCAGGAGAGAAAGGTTTATGGCTACTGGTAAGGTTGGACTTCACAGGCAACCATTACAAGGAGGAAAAGACATGGTTTGACCCTCCCAAATAAAGCATTTCCTCAACAGAAATAAAAAACAAGGTTGGAAGGGATGAAACATTTATATTTAAAAATTCCTGTTTATCTGTAATAATATAATTTATGATATATAACTCATGATAAAGTGGGGACAAATCTTACATTATTACTTCAAGCATTTTCTAACCTTGTCTTTGTCTTTTTTTGAGACTTTGAATTTCTTACTTTTCTTTATTTTAAGGTTTGTCACTCTTTACTTTCCAAATTGAGTTCACTGTTGGGTTGTTTATCATTTGGGTCTTGTCATATTGGTTTATTTCCTTTTGTTGAGGTTCTTATTTATGTGCTTCTCTTCTCCAATGGTGGCATACCAACGTTATATTCTTTTTAAAATTCATTTTTCTGTCAAAACAAATGAAATATTAACAAAAAATATATAGCTTATTTCTCTCTGTGTTTCCTGTGTTAATTTGTTACCTCCCCTTAGAGTCTCAGTTTTCTGCACTACCCCTGTTGTTGCCACCAGCCTGTGTTCCTCCCATGATTTATTGTTTTGGATATTCCCCAGACTCTGTTGTACGTTTTTAATTTTCCTCATTTAATAAAAACTGTTTATTTTTTCACCTGTCTGCAAAGTTTCTTATGAGGTAAATGGTAACATTTTATAACATTTTGTCAATATTACAGTTCTACAAATTAACATTGAAAAACCCAAATGACTTTCTCTTCCAAAATAAATTTGAACTGAGGTCAGCACATTGTGGTGAGAGTTTACCAGGTGGGATAGCTGGGAATTTTTGAACAAGGTTTTCCATTTCCCTCAAGGCCATGAAGAACACCACTCAGACTCAACACTGAGTGCCATAAAATGCCCAAACACCAAGTATCTATTTAGTCAAGATCAAAATTTCTACATGCTGGTAAAATAAAGCAAATATACTGAGCACAAAAAGTACATTTGTGTTTGGCTGAACATTATTCTCTTTCAACAATGCTTTTCGGCAATAAATTGTATGCTATTGGGAAAGTCTGTTTATTTTTCCTTTGGTACCGCATTTGTAAGGAAAAGGCATTTTGGGGTTGAGCAGCAGAGTTGAAAATGTGGGTTGTGGCCATGTAAAACTTGCAAAATCATCTCTGCCAATGCCAAACAGCTTATTCTGCTACTGACTGCTGTTTGGTCTCATTTTTTTTTTAATGGATTATTGAAGTTTGAAGAAACAGGATGTGTTGGCAATATACTACATATGACAAGACTGGAGCCTCCTCCTCATGCTGGTCACCAGGTTAATCACACACTGCTGCAGGACAGCGTTTGTCGCAAGTCAGCCAATTTGGTTGCGTTGGTTAGTCTGGTAACAGAACACCCAAGGTGATCCAACACGTGTTTAACAGGACTGAGGTCAGGAATGAAGGCAGACCATCGCATCTCCTTGACTCAAATTCTGGAGGCAGTTTCTGATGAATCCTCCTCTGTGAGGGTGAGCATCAATATTTCTGGATGATAGAAACCCATCCCTTGGAGAGGAGAGATGGGATTGCAACTGGTTGCAGAATCAGGAAGATGCTGCCTCACATCATCATATTACCACCAACAAAATAAGATATGGTAGGTTTTTGTAGGTCAACTCTCCGACTAAACTCTGCTACTCAACCCACAAATGTATTTTCTTTACAAATGTGGCGCCATTTAAATGGTGTAAATAAACAGGCTTTCTGTTGTATGAGATTTACTGCCAAGAATCGTTAAACAACAAGGAAATAATCACCCAAACACAAATTCCCTTACTTTTTTGTGCTAGGTTTGATACATTGTGCCATCACTTCATCTTCACTCGTTCCTGTCTTCTGGTCAGCGCTCAGTACAAAAAACAAGCAATTTTGTTATGCAGGAAACATTAAAGCTGTATAGCTGTTTTGAATTATTAGAGCACTTAGAGACTTACTTGGTATCAAGCCACTGTGCTTCCAGATTGGTATCGTGTCTGTTATCCAACAGATCTATTTATCTGATTCAGTCATTGAAAGGCTTAGTTGCATAAAAAACATGCAGTCATGAGAAAATAAAAGGCATAAAAAGCTCAGTCTTCACAAAGCATTTAAAGTTATGAGCATGTGCAGCACAGAGTGTATATAATCACTGTATATAATAAGCAATGTGGATGTTGCTTGGTGGAAAAGTGGAACAAAGTCCCACATGGCAAAGTGAATGTGAAAATAAATCAAGATATTGTTTGCAAAAAAAGAGGATTTTAAAGAAACTTGTTCGTTTGCTGCTTCAAGTTTTGTCTGTTTTAATAACTTATAAGATTTTTTTTTTCCCCACTCCTTTCCCCTAATGCCCTAAAATGGGATATGACTCTTCTCTGTGTTAACTCAAAGACGAGTTCCTATTCCCTCCAATAGTAGAAACAATTCTCTACATGTGCCACAGATAAAACACACTTCATAGATTGTTTTCTCTTTATTTTTGTTGGTGTGGTTTAGAGGAAGGAGGATACATCCCACTGCCTGTCAACAGTATAGTTCATAAGTGGAATATGCACAAGTACAAAGAATAAAGAATAATTAGAGAAAACAAGATTTTTTTTCAAATACTTTCTTTAAATTTCTGAGGTTTACACACATTTCTGTAATATTTGGCAGAATTGTGTGTAACTGAGTCAGGTTTGTAGGCTGCCCTTTGATCATACACTTTTTTTTTTTTTTTGGTAACTCTGATCGCTACAGGACTGATTTCAGGCTTTGTGATGTTTTTTTTTTTTTGTTGTTGGTGCCAATATCTATATGAAAGACCGGTTGCTCCCAAGCTTCAACTTCTTGACTGATGTTTTGAGATGTTGTTTCAATATTTCCAGTATGATGTTCTTTCTTCACTATGTAAAGTATTTTGTGAAGTGCACCAGTCCCTCCTGAAGCAAAGCACCCACATAACAAAATGTTTCCATCCCTGTTTTTTACAGTTGAGGTGGTGTTATCTGGCTTGAAAGCTTCTGCCTGTCTGATCCAAATATAACAATGATCATTACAGCCAAACACTCAAACTTTGTAACTGTTAGCAGACCACAGGAAAAATTAAGATCTTTGTCACTGAGTGCATTTGAAAACTTTAATCTGGATTTTCAAATTACTTTAATGGCCTCTTCCTCAACGAGTGGCTTTTCAGTTCATTCAGTACAGAATTTGTTTCAGTGTGGATGGCGACACTTCTAACTTCAGGCAGCATTTTCAAAAGGTCTTTTTCTTTTGTTCTGAGATTGATACACATTTTTTGCAACATTCCATGTTCATGTCTGGTACACAGAACCAGTCTAGTTTCTGAACAAAATAATGGCTGGACATTACCAAGGTGTTTACTGTATATGTGGCACCTTCAGACATCTGGGAATTGTGCCCAGGAATCAACTGAACTTTTGAAATTCCACAGATCTCTTCCTGATCTTCATGTCTTGACCTTTTTCTTTTAATTTTTGCATAATGTCACACAAGGAAGACGTTACATTTGAGGTGTTGCCCTACAAAGCCATCCCATCATCATAGTAAGCATAAGAAATATAAATGTCTGACATTGAAGAAAGTATTTTTAAACATTCTCTAAAATAAATACTCTGGCATTTAGCAAATATAAAAAAGTTTGATCATTTTAACTGCCCTAAAACAGCAAAGATGTCTGATTTAATGCCAAACAATGACAGAAAAGGCCTCTGTGTCTTTTTATGTGGTGAACATGAAGCTTTCCGCTGAAAATGATGAAAAAAAATGTTGTTGAATGCATTTTGTCTGAAAGCAAGAAAAAATTATTCCCAACCAAATCTGTTACAGTGACTATGGGAAGAGTCTTGACTTTTTTTCTAATGCAAGTCAACAGAAAGTTTACTTTAGTAACATTTTGGTCTCCACATGGAGAACAGGAAGGGACAATTAGCACATAAACAATCAATAATACAAAGGAAAGAATGAGTCAAGAGTGGATATGGATATACACTTAGTCGTGATTTAATCTGTTTGGCTGAGAACAGGAAGAGCAAGACAAGGGAGGGTTTTTTGGAAAGAGAGAGGAGAGGGGGAAAAAAGTTTAGGATGTTGGCATGCGAGGAGAGGCAGTCTGCGGTAGACTTGTAAATAGCCGGAGGGACAGAGAGATGGAGGAATAGAGCTATCAGCGGAGAAGTGATGAAGGTCTGGGATCTGGCCAAGATAAACACACACCAGCCCAGAAGGAGCAGCAGCAGCAACACACACACACACATTTCAGAATTTTACAACACATAGAAATGCAACATATAAGGCTGCAAGCACTTTATAGCCATCATACACCTACATGTGCTCAAGCACACATACACACCTGCAGAAAAATAAACAGTGTTCTGTATGGATCACCAACCACAGCTTCTTGAGTGTTAAGCTGTGTGACAACAGGCTGGGCTGTCATTTTGACATCTCTTTTCATCACATGCTACATTAGTCCATTTGCTCAGATACCACAGAATAAACATGTTGAGAAAAGAAATGGTTGGAGTTTTATTTTTAAACACGTGAAATAAACAAAGTCGAGTCCTCTGAAAATCCCTCTTGGCAGGGTCATTTCAAAAGTTTGTAATTATCATAAATTCTCAACTTGAAAAAGCCATGTCCTGCAGATTCAATCATGGATGCAGGAAATAATTCTGACACCGCTCTTAATGTGTGTGTGTGTGTGTGTGTGTGTGTGTGTGTGTGTGTGTGTGTGTGTGTGTGTGTGTGTGTGTGTGTGTGTGTGTGTGTGTGTGTGCTCGTCTTTTTTCACTGCAAGATTGTTCGACTGAGCTGAGATGTGTCTGTGTGCGTGTGACCGAGCTTCATTGGTGAGCCATGAAGCGAGAGCTCTCCTGCTCTGTCTTGCCTTCCATCGACACACACCTCGACTGAGACCTTAAAAGTTTCCAAATGTTATCTTAAGAGTAGCATTCAGAGGCAAAACAGCAGCGTGAAAAAGTGGCTGTGAAGCGTGCCGAGCAGGAATGCAAAACACAAGCCATGGTCATCACTCTGTCACCATCCTGATTTGGAGAACCAGTGTGAATCAGCTCTGTTTCTGTTAAAACCATGTGCATGTTATTGTCATAAAGCAGATACCTTATAAAAAGAAGCCAAGATTACCTAAAGCAACTGTGAGGACTACTTCAAAAAACAGTTCAAATTATTTTCATTGATGTGTTAAAGGCTTCTTCTTACAACAATTGAGCTTAGGCTACATACAGTCGTTGTAGTTTTGATGATTTAGTATTTGAACTGTTCTTTGTCTGGATTAAAATAATAATGCAAATCACTGTAATTAGACACAGGACTCAAAGTCTGAGTTTGAGGAGGATTTTCTCTAATCCACACAGGTTCAAAACGTTTACACACAGACTCAAATATATGCAGTCATGTGAAAAAATTTGGACACCTTACAATAGCCTGGGTGTTTTCTGACACCCTGAGAAATACAAACATGAATTTAACAACAAGCCTAATGAAAGATTAAAGCGATACCAATAAACAGTAAAACTAAAGAACAGACCCTTAAAACTTTTCTGTAAAATGTAATTTTAAAAAATGCCATTTTTAGTGAGGAATGATTTCGGACACCCTCCTTTATTCCTCCTTAAAATGGTTAAAATTAGACAGGTGTTTCAGATCAGGTGGACACGATTAGAACATTGTTTCTCTGCATTTTTAAAAACTCAGATGTTTAGTTTGGTTCGCTTCTGATGAAGTGAGAGTGAACACCAGGGGGGGAGATCAAAAGAGCTGTCTAAGGCCTTCAGAAAGAAAACTGTAGCAGTTTGTGAGTCTGATAAGGGATTAAAAGACATTTGAAATCAACCATTTCACTGTATGGAAAATGGTCTACAGGTGGAAGACATTCAAAACAGCTGCCCTCATGCCCAGGTCAGGTCGTCCCAAGTTCATCCTGAAGCAAAGTGCAAGATGCTAAAAGAAGTTTTCAAAAATGTAATCACGGGATACAACAGCAAGTGCTTGCAACTCCCGATATGAAAGTGGATTCCTGTACAATCAGAAAGAGACTGCACAAGTGTAACTTCCATGGGAGGTGTACAAGGACGAAACCTTTTCTGTCTAAGAAAATCATAAAGGCCAGAGTGAATCTAGCCAGAAAAAAACATAGATGAAGTCTAGGACTTCTGGAATGATGTTCTTCAGAAATCTGAGTCTCAAAAGAAAATGACTGGACACCAGAAGACGTTACATGCTTGGCATAAATGGAATACAGCATTCCAAGAAAAAAAAAAAAAAAAAAAAAACTCACACCAGCAGAGTTCAAAGTTGCATGGTTTGGGGATGCTTTGCTGCAGCAGGACCTGGCTAACTCCCATCATTACCATGAGTTCTACCCTGAATCAGAGAGAAATGTGAGACCATCTGTAAATATATTAAAGCTGAACAATAACTAGAGCCTGCAACATGACAATGACATATCAAATCATATCAGTAAATCCACCAAGGACTCGCTGAGAATTAAGAAATGGAAAGTCTTGGGTTGAGTAAAAGCCCAGATCTTGATCTCATTGATTTGTTGTGGGATGATTTGAAATGGTCTGAACATGAAATAAACCCCTCAAACATCTCACAGTTAAAAGAGGAATAGAGAACATTTTCCTCAGACCAATGTCATCGAGTAGATGGAGCTTTCCTGCACTCCTGTTTCCTGTAGAAACTTAATCTTTTGAAGCTCTCAGATTAGTAATCCCCTTAAGTGCTGGTTGGGGATGCAGTGGTGGTACTTGTGACCTGGTGGGCATGTGCTTTATGGACCAACCTGCATAGTAGTTCAAAGCCAGCCTGTGCAACATGAGGGGGGATGATAGGATACATGAAAGTAACACTCAACAGTATGTAGTGTCTAAAGATCAGAGCCTAGTAGAAAGGAGGGAGCGCCAACATAAACAAATCAAATGCACCTACATTTTAGAGTTTGTTTAGTGAAATATACCCACATGTTGGGGGCCCTTAAAAGCACTGATGCAACAGATGTGGACATTTTAGAGTTGTGTTTCAGACAAACAAACAAGCTGAAAATGCATGATGAGAAAGGGTTTTTTCTTGAAATGTTTCTGAACAAATTATACGTACATTCTCCAAATTACTGAAAAGAAAAAAACCTTTTATCTGCTTCCTAATTTTCTGTTTAACAGATGAACCTCTCCCAGAGAATCTTACTGGCACTCATTGCCACTTCAAACATTCATCCTGCTAGACCACAAGGATACTGACACATGAACAAGCCAGGTTGTTTCAGTGTTTTAACGTGGCGGTCTCTGAGGCGGGTTGTAACTTTAAAAAAAGGTTTGTATTGTATTTCTTTCCTGCACCAGAGCCCCCTTCCTGTGGTGGTGCTGTGTCAAACACTGATGACCCCCTGCTTCCTGCAAGTCGCATGGAGATGGGCCTGCCACGAGCCCCGGGCCTCACCACCACCAGCCCCTGAACAACTTCAGAGGCCCCACTCTTTATCTATCCATCAGTTCATCTTTAAATTATTCCTGATTTTTACTTTCAACTCTCTCCTCTTAATCTAATAGTCGCTCGATATTTTCTATCATTCTTGCTTTCCTTCCCCTTTTTTTCTGTTTGCCACTTCTTGCCTGTGACACCCACTTCTCCTTACCGCTTCCCTCTCTCCACACCTCTGTTCCCCTCTGCATCCCTTCTTCCCTCCTCTCTTTGTCTGTCCGTCCAGGTCAGAAGAGGGTCTGTCAGACATTTCCTGTGCAAGCTGCAGATCTAGACCACACCTTGCGAGGGGATTTCTGAAACTTCAGTCACCAACACCTCGTTTGTAAACTTGATGAAATACTACCTGCATTAAAAACATAGTACTTACTTGCAAAGCTGTTTTTGGAAAATTATTTCGACTTTTCTCTGCTGAACATGCAATGTATGAATGAGAAAGTTGTGGTAATAAAAAAAATTGTGGGAGAGGGGGGCGGGGGAGCAGCAAAAACAACAAGCATATTCTATGAAAGCATATTTCATTCTCGGTAAAATTAAGCAGCTGTGTCAGCAAATAGTTTCCATATAACTCCAGATTTGCACATCTGTAGACTGGAATTTTTGCCCATTCTTTTTGCTAAATAGTTTAGACTCGGTCATACTGGAGAGTTTCTATCCACATCAACTTCAAAGTCTTGCATTCTCAATCATATTTTTATATCTGGATTTTGACTGGGCCAACCTAACATGAATTTGATCTAAACCAATGTACCTTTAGCTATAACTTTGCACTGGATTTTCTTATGGACCTCATCTTTCCATTGTCCAATAAAGGCCAGATTTGTTTAGTGCACAACTAACAGATGTCCTACAAACTCCCACTGAAGCTGTGGATTCTGAGCTGTGGATTCATGCAGCTTCTCCAGGGTTACAATGGGGTACTTGACTGCTTCTCTGCTGAAAAACTGCGTTTAAATTAGTGTTGTCTCAATCCGATATTGATATCAGAAATCGGGCCGATATCAGCCAAAATACACCGCCTTCACCGGCTCCCCACAGGATGTTGTTTCGTATGTGTGTTGCTTCTTTGTGCTGAGGTTTTTTGCAATCTCAAACGGTATCCTGCTAAGGCTACAGTGAAATAAGTGTGAAATATGATTTTTTTTTTCCCTCCTCTTATGTGGTAATGTGGTATCTTTCTCTTCTAATGAAAGGGCAGCGCCTCTAAAGACTGCAGAGCCTCAGTCAACGGTCTCCCCATGTCTTATGTCATGTTGTCTGTTTGTTTGTTTGTCCTGGATGGGTTGTACTGGAATTGTAATTTCCCCTTGAGGATAAATAAAGTACTATTGAATTGAACTGAATTGAAAAAGAGTATCTGATTATATTGGCCTGCATCCAAAATCTCTGATATAAACACACCGATAGAAGCACTCCGCTCCAGGATTTAGTCCACCCCAGCATTTCTATCCAGCAGCGCTTGTATCCCACACCACAGACCCATTGGTTAATAATAAATGGGTCATTTGTTCTCATACCTATTGTTGTTGATCATTGTTCTCTGAGTGATATCACTTGATCAAGCCTTTGCTAACATTCCACACTGCAAAATAAGTAAAAGTATATATGATTTGTGCTGATGTCGTATCGGGTCAGTATCGGTATCAGCCAATACTCAAAGCTGCAATATCAATGTCGTATCGGAAGTGAAACAGTTGTATCAGGACATCCCTAATTTAAATTGAGAATAAATTACAAAAATCTGGACTATGTTTACTAAATAGGGGACTTCTGAAGACAATAAGTTAGAATCAAGGGGCATCAATCATGATCAACAAAAGTTGGCCTTTTTGACAATAAAATTGACAAAAAAAAAATAATTCTCATTTAATGTAAAAGTGAAAAAATTATTTATACAAAATAATGACAAATTAAAATATTTAACATAAGTGATTGCATAAATACTCACCCCCTTCAAGTCAGTATTTAGTCGATGCACCTTTGGCTGCAATCACAGCACAGTCTGTGTGAACAGGTCTCAATCAGGCTTGCACATCTGGATGTTGCAATTTTCCTCCATTCGTCCATGCAAAACTGTTCAAGCTCTGTCAGTTTGAGTGGGGATCGGCTGTGAACAGCCCTTTTCAAGTCCTTCCATAAATTTTCTATTAGATTCAGGTCTGGGCTTTGACTGGACCATTCCAGAACATCCACCTTGTTGTCTTCAAACCATTTCTGTGGCGCTTTAGCTGGATGCTTCGGGTCGTCATCTTGCTGGAAATGTTCTCTGAAGCTGTAGTTCTCTTGCAGATGGAAACAAATTGTCCTCCAGGATTTCCTTATATTTTGCTGCATTCATTTTACCTTCTACCTTCACAAGCCTTCCAGGGCCTGCTGCAGAGAAGCATCCCCACAGCATGATGCTGCCACCACCATGCTTCACAGTGGGGATGGTGTGTTTGTGGTGATGTGCAGTGTTTGATGTCCACCAAACATTGCATCTTGTCTGATGGCTAAGAAGATCCATTTTGGTCTCATCCGACCAAAGAATGTTCTTTCACTTGACCATGGAGTCTCCCACGTGCCTTTTGGCAAACTCTAGTGGAGCCTTTACGTGTTTTCTTCAACAGTTGCTTTCTCAAGCCTGTAACCCCTTCAGCGTAGTCAGAGGTGTCCTGGCCTCTCCCACTAGTCTCCTTTTTGCACGGTCACTCAGTTTGTGATCTCAGCTGAGCTTCACTTGGGCCGTATTCCTTCCATTTCTTAATGATGGATTTAACTGAACTCCAGGGGATGTCAGTGCCTTATATTTTTTGCATCTATCCCCTGACTTATACTTTTCAAAAAAACTTTTCTCTGATTTGCTTGGAGTGTTCTTTTTGTCTTCATGTTATAATTATGAAACAGAAATGATTAACCAGCGAATGGACGTCCCAGACACAAGTGACTTTATACTACAATCAGTAGAGACACGGTTACCGCACCCAGATGATCTCCATTCCATGTATTGTGACATTACTAGTACCAGCTGGCTTGACCTATGTTTAATTAGGTCAATATCTTAAAAGGGGGTGAATATTTATGGAACGACTTGTGTTATTTTGTAAAAATCAGTTTTTACTTTGACATTAAAAGGGTTTTTCTGTAAATTTATTTGTCAAAAAAGACAAACTGTCAATCATGACTGATTTGTAAAAGCAATAAAAGGGTAAAGCATCCAAGGGGGTGAATAGTTTTAACTATGCACTATTGGTTCCTTTGTTTGAACTAAGTCCCTGTCATACGTGAACGCCTGTGTGTAAGTTGGCACTGTCCCACATGTTCCACCGGCCAGTGGAACATGTGTGACGGGAGTCTTGACTTGGCCTCACTTCTCCTTAGATCCAAGGTCACCAAAGTGCGTTTGTGAACACGTGCCGGCGGCAATAACATACGTTTGCTGTGAATCTGTGCACACTGCCCCTCTGGTCTTCTTCCAGTCCAGGTCAGAGGCAGGAAGAGCGCCAAGAGAAAGGGAGGAAGCAGAAGCCTCTTTCTCGCTGGCTACAGGTACTGACCCTGAGCCTTGACCCTTAACTTCAGCCTGAATCTTTCTGACAAAACACAGCTCTACAATTATCATTCCAAATACCTGATGTCTCTATGGTTAAAGGAAGTTTGATATGAGTCATGTGAGGAATAAGTAATAAGCAAATCACAAAAAAAACTCATGAAATTCCAGAAATATAATTTAAATCTTTATTATCCGACAACAATGACTTGTTGTTTTTGTTTAATGATTACATTTACAGAAATGTTTAGGAAAGCTGCATGAACTGATTTATTTTGTTCTCCCAGTCTCCCATTTTTCTTTCTTCCATCGAACTGTTTGACAAAGCTGGTGGGGCACAGCTTTTAAAAAGACTATAGATATGAGTCCTGTCCAAATCCAGCCACATCCACATAAAAGGGCGTAAAGAGTCGCATCATAAATGCTTGTGTTCACACCTGACAGATTTAAACCATTTGATTTCACCATCATATGGATGCTCATAGCTAGCCTTGCCGTTTTTGGACAGAACCCATGACTTTGGAGGGCGACTGATTGTTTTTTTTCTCCTTCTGGAAGCCGTTTCACCAGTTCCAGAAGAATAACCTGCTGCCATATTTGGAAGGCTCCAGTTTGCCTTCGATGGCCGGGTTGGGCTCTGGACGAGGTCTAGAGTGGTAAGGGTTCTCCGGGAGAGGCCGCGAGGTTGACACTTTGGTTACCTGTCAGAAATTTAAAAAAAAAATAAAAAAAAAACATTTAAGGATTTGTAAGATGTCTGTTGCAGATGCAATCATGTCTTCATGCACAGGTGAGTATTAACAACAGTCATGGGTCCGCTACCATCGTCAACGTATATCAACGTTTTAAAATGGTTCCGTTTCTGCTTAGAAGAAAAGAGCGCTATATTTTGGGGGCAGAAGATCCTGAATTAGATCCCGTGATTAAACAAGTACAAGTTTATGCAGACTGAGATATACTGCTTTACTTGATCATTTAAAAAGATTACAGTTAGGTTTGTCAGAAAAAAAAAAAAAAAAAAAAAATCACTAAGATGCTGTTTCTACGAATCAGAGCAGCGGACACCTACATGTTACTATGGCACAGTGGTAGGCCTGAGCAGCCTTCACCTCAATTGTGCAAATCTCTGCTTTTTTTTTTTTTTTTTTTTTTTTTTTTTTTTTTTTTTTTTAAGCCAATTCACAGAGAATGAAAAAAACGCTGTGCTTTAAAAAATAATTCAGTCATTTACTTCTCCTCCCCATGGCTGTCAAACTGCACAGATCACACTGAGATAAAGCGACTTTTATTTCCAAATCAGACTGACATGGGGAAAACTGGACTGAATCACTTCTGAAGTGAAGGACAGGGACTAAATTAACACTAAATATTACTCTCATTTATCTATTTTTAGTTTGCAAGTTTAAAAAAGGATAAGAATTAGTAGGAATTATAAATTTGTCTGATGATCTGATATTTTGATGTGTGGGAGCAAATTTATATTTATGCTCCCCCACTTTTAAAAATGGAGGAGCAGTTGCTCTAGCACCTTGTTCAGCCACCTATGCATAAAGTCTAAAATCCTTTAATGAGATACCAGAGAAAATCCCAAAGTGATGACATATAGAGCAACACAGCACTGGTCCTCCCCACCTGCTGCTGGAGAACCTGCAAGCAGCTGGCTGAAAAGAAGGGCTCGAGATTTTTCTATCGCTTACAGGAAAAGCTAATTTGTCTATTTAAAAATATTAACATTGTTTAAAAACTACTGCTGGTAATCTACAAGCAGATTTGCACTGTATATTAAATGGCCAACTGTAGGCCGGCTACCCAGGCAGATAGCTCAAATAATTAACCAGCCAAATCAGCTTATACTCAGCCATACTCCCAGTGCTACTCGTAAAGAGCAGAATGGCAAAAAAAAAAGTTTAATATACTACGAAATTACCAAATTTACTTAAGTATACAACTAAATTTAGCTGGTTTTACATTTGTCTTAAGTCTATATATCAAAATTAAAGTCAACATTTATGTCAGAGATAACACAAGTCTGACTTAAATAAAAGCAATCAGATCATGCTGAGCAATTTTGTGTTAAATTTTGTAATCCCGCCAGATTTTGACACCGCGTTATTTTTATCTAAGGCTATGAGATGGTGAAAATTTCGTATCAGGATGTGTATAACCAGCACAAATAGAAACCCACAGTGCATGCCTCATCTGACTCACCTTAGACAGATCTCCCAGTTGAGGTCTCTCCCAGCCCAGTTTATCAAGGACGCAGCTGTCAAAAGCTTGCTGCTGTTTGCGGCAGTGACGTAGTTCTGCCAAGTTGGTGTAGTCCAAACAGGTCCAGTACTCCGTGAAGGACTCCGCACAGCTTCCCTTGATTTGTCTGAAATATATATAGACATACGATTATATTTCAATCTACTGCTATATATGGCTTATAACTGTCAAGTAAAGAAAAATTGGGTTTCTTGCTTAGTTTTTTTGTTTTTACAGTAACTTCTGTTACTGTGGTGATTTTTTTTATATTGTCTGAGGAGCAAACAAAAAACAAACAACAAAACATTTCTAAAGGCTCTCATCAAACAAAACTCATTTAACACCTTTTCAGAAAAGAAAATCAGAGCACGAAAAATATCAAAGCACCTTCTAAGGTTGGGCGACTGGACGAATTTATCGACCACCGACGATGGGCTGCGCCCTTCACCGCTTCTTTTATTAAGAGCTATTTTTTTTGGCCAACAAGTTACTTTCTTAATTAATAACAAAAACAATGCTTGATTGAAGTGCAGCCGCGCTTTATTTACTCAAACTTATAACAGAGAGGCAGTATCCTATGTTCGGCAAATACATTTATTTAAATAATAACCGCAATGGCAGAGAGGCAAACAAAAGAGACCGGCTTTTCTCCCAGTTTAAACGTGTTATGGGCCATTCCACTGTTCATCTATCTTATGGACTCGGCTAAGTATGAAACAACAAAAACAGAAATTAAAATAAAAAACGGTCTCCTCCAACGAATGTGTGTGCTTCCATAAAAACAAAAACAAAAAAATCTCCGCCGCAGTTTTAAGTCTTTTTGTGTGATTTGGCGCATTCAAAATAAATACATGATGGAAAAATCCAAAAACTATACGGAATCAGAACAAGAAAAAAGGAAAATATTTCTTATGAATAAAGCTTAGAAACTGTTTGACAAGGAAAACAAGCATGTTTACCTTACTGGGATTTAGCAGTGTGCGCAGGAGTTTAACGATATTACCACCGGCGCTGAAGACGAGTTCCGAAGGTGTGCTTTTGGCCAGTATTTATACATATTTTCCTGTAATTTGTGACATCAAGGGAGACGTTTTTCATGCATTTTCCTTCGAGAGATATTTACAACCAAGGTGCACTGTGTCCATCTGGGGTTCTCCTTAACATATTTAACCATTTTAGTAAAAACACTTGGAATTTTCTCCTGGTGAAAAGGTCTTTCAATGGTTGTTGATGGAGCTGCAACACTTGGTGATTGCGCAGCATACTCAGCCAGATGGTGAACACATAAATGCTTACGCAAGTTTGTCATGTTTGTGTCCTTTGTTGTAACCAACTGTCTGAACAAGCAGCAAACCGCTTTGGTTATATCCTGTGGTTTATCTCTTCACCCGGTTTAAAGCCAAAGTAATCTCAAACAGGCAACTATTTTCTTCATTTTTGGACTTTGTGTTCTACAATGGCAAATCAGTCAACAAAAAAGTCAGAATGTCACCTGCATGAATATATCGCCCATCATTTGTTAGACTGCTGAATATCGTTAGGAAAAATGTTGCATATCGCCCAACCTTAGCAGCTTCTTAATGTTTTTTGGCAAGAACTAACATCACTTAACTTATTGCTGTCAAACTAAAGACATTTTTAATTCAAAACCAGAAAAATAATACCAATCTGCTCAAAAATATCCAATTACATCATGCCAATTTTATTGTGATAGTTATTGTCAAAATATTGTATTTATTCAAAAATTTTATGTTATAAGATTTAAAAAAAAAAAAAAAAAAAAACATATGAGGAGACCACCTTTTACACAATGGAAACTAACTCTTGACATCTACATGTGTCTTAGAAAAGCTGAAATAAATAAAGATGTAACCAAAGATTTGAAGTTGGTAAATTTACTAAATCGCTCTTCTTCACCACCTGAAGCATAAATTCGTCATCAACATGTAAAATGTCTTATCACCATTATGTCCAGAAATGTGGGACTAGTTTCAAAATTAAAGATAACATTTAAACTTAGCCTTTCACAACAAGTTAGTCTGTCATTTAATTTAAAAAACACCATATAAACTGTTTTAGGCTGAATTTCTAAAATATCTCATGACCAATCAATACATATTTCATCAAACTACAAATTCATATCCGTCTGGCCATCCTGAATAATCAGCGTATAAAATTCACACCTGACAAATGCTCCATCCAGTTTGGACCATTCTGTTTAAAATATTGTTAATTCTCAGTCCAGTCTATTTCATAAAATCTGCTTACTTACAGTTCAACAATCCTACATTCAACCTAAAACCTCACCAGTTCTTTCTCCTATTTCAGTACTAGCTTTTGTTACAAACCTCTACATTCCATAATAAATTACAAAGCCTAACTGCAGACACAAAACCTGAAACTTTTTAAATCTTCTGTCTGCAGAAGAGCTTTGAAGTTCATAAGAACAACTATCTAGGAGCAGTATTTGCAACTTCAGACCACATTTTCTTCCCACATGTCCATCACTGAGTAAGAAACATACAAAATCTGACCACAAACTTCTTATGACCAAAGTTTCATATGGACTCCTGAAGTCTGTACTTTGTTGGCTCCAGCGTTCAGCCACATCTTTAATCACTCACTGAACACAGGACCTAGGTTCAGTTTTGCAGATGACAACAGGCAAAGAATTGTTAAATCTGAAAATATAATTATTCTGCACAGAGTACTGAATTCTCTCAAATATCATGAGAGTATTTCTTAAAGCCAAAGACAATGAGACTCTTGGAGCCAATTAGAGACTGTTATTTCACAAGCATAGAACACTTTTCCTTCTTACCCTTAAATAGGAGCCATGAACTCAAGACACCAGTTAGTCCACTAATCTCTGTATATGGTTCCCATCTTTCTAAATGTCAACTTTCACTGAAGCCAAGGTAAATATTCCAGCCATTAATTCTGCTCTTTATGGATTAGGCATCAAAAACACAAAATGCTAAATAACCGAAGTTACCTGAAAAAGTTTAGTGCACATTCATTGACCTTCCTCCCTTCTTCTATGCACTTCCTTGGGTCCTTTTCTTCCCAGCGACAGAGCATAAACTCCTTGTTGGGTTTGTCACACTGGGAGCCATAATGGTGGGCAGCAGCCTTTAGAACTGCAGATGACACGTTTATCTGAAGCGAAAAAGAATGAAAATCATGGAAAAGTCAATAAAAAAGATGAATAAAGGACAAAAGATTAACTTTTTTTTTAAGTCATTCATGCAGGATAAAACTTTCATTGCCAAAGGAATGACAGAAAAAAAAGGTATTTCGATTTAATGCAGATGTAGAATTTAGAGAATATGGCTAATATGTGGTATTATTTGATTTTTTTTTTTTTTATTTTTTTTTTATTTTAATCTTTGTTATTTTATTCAGTTAGATTATTGTTCAAGGAGAAATATTCATTTTAAGCAAAAGACATTAATAAAATAATACACAATATTTGTTTTAAGAAAATGTTTCCTGTAACTATGACAAAGGTTTAACTAACAAAGAAGTGGATTAAACTGTCAGCTATTTGTTCCCTGATATTGTTCTTTTTCACTAAATTAGTTGCTGGATTAGTTGCCATGTAGAACATAAAGCAAATAAAAACAATATCACTGTTTGTGTATTACAATGGGAAATGTGAATTTAAAACTGACTTTCTCAAATGTCAGGGGGGCTTTTTTGCTTTCAGTTACTTACTAAAAACATGGAAGATCAATTTAAGATATGCACAGCATGTGTTTTGTTTTTGTTTTTTGTTTTTTTGCTTTCTTTTCTCAAAATTTGAACTGATCCTGGGGTTTCTTCCTTGAGAACTTTTGTCATTTCCCCCCTTAATTTTCTATGCTGCAGCACATTTATTGGAACAAAAAAATTATAAAACTACCTGACAAATTATTTAGTTTCATTGTAGCTTTGTCACATTGTTTGCCCCAGACTTTTGTGAGGAAGGAGAGGTCTTCAAAAGTCTCTTCATACATGCCTTTGTGTCTCTTAAAATGCTCTTATATCCGATTTCAAAAGGGTGTTAAGAGGAAGCTCCATGCCCACTGTTACACACCATCCTTTACAGCTAAGCGAATTTTGACATATATAGTAAGAAACAATCATGAAACTGCACCAGTACATTCTACTGTAACCAATGTAAATTTGTCATATCCACTTTTTGAAGGTGATAAACAGCAAAACTGACCTTTCTGTAAATGTATGTAAATAAAAATAAACTTTCATTCTTAGCTAAGGCTTGACAGAGACATAAAGACAAGACATGCATGTTATAACAATGAAGTAAAAATAAATAGTAGAAAAAAATTGCTCACAATTGATTGTTAAATAATTCTCGACAACATCTGTCATAATAAAACCTACTATAGCTTTGCTGCTAAGTAATAGATTGTTTTATAGATTTGGATATGACAAAGATCGTCATGTGTTGCGTAAATTAAACTATCGAAACACAGAAGGATCCCAGGTTATCATATTGAGTGTTGATGATGACCTAAACTACTGACGCCGATGACCTGATTTTCAAGGACAATATATATATATATATATATATATATATATATATATATATATATATATATATATATATTTATTTTATTTTATTTTATTTTTTTACCAAAACGAAACCACCTGAATAGCAAATCCAGTTAAACTAAGGTTTGAAAGTAGTTTTTATGAAGTCACTGTTATTTAAAAGGAAGCAGAATGTGGACTATAGCCTGTTAACCGTGCCACACACCAACTTTATCTTTATCCTCTTAACGTAGTTCCGAAGGACAAACATAAATTTTTGGTATTTTATGCCTGGTGGACGTTCACACATTTATGTCATTTATACATAATTCATCTAGCAATCCTTGTAATTGGCTTTCATCGCTGTAATAACTTCAATGGGACAGTTTTAGTAGCTAGGCGGTTAGCTTGCTAGTTAGCTAGTATATCTTCTCTTAGCAATAACAACCACTACTCACCTCATCCACTTTCAGCTCCTGCAGCGTCGGAATTTCCAGCGTTGTCGGCATGACTAACTGCTTGTTTTCTAAAACAAGCGACTAAAATCAAACACCGCTGAGAAAAATCATTCAATGTCCTCCCCGTTTGTCTCAGGGACGAGAACGACGAGGCCACGGAGAAGGTCAGTTTACGTCGTCGAGAGCGTCCTGATGACGCAGTCACGTACGAACGAATACGTCTAGATCTTAAATGGTTTAAATAAATTATTTGGAAGAACTTTATTATTTAAATAAAAACAAATAATTGTTTTGAGAGATATTTTTTTAATTCTTAAATTAGTTGTCAAGATAAAGCGTAATCGTTGTCATGTTGCCATGGTAACATTATACTAACCTTGGTCCTCAACAGCTCTTCGTATTTTTTGTGTTGTTTACGAAAATTATAGTTACTCGTCTTTTCTGCCTTTTTTTGTGTGTGTGCTTCTTTTTTCTTTTTTTTTTTTTTTTTTTTTTTTATCCAGAAAAGCGAGACCGTTTAAGCCTAATGGAGTTTATTCGAAACAGATACAAAGGCAGTACAAAGTATGGAAGGTAAATATAATAAAAAACCAAAGCAAAACTTTGTTACTAATTAGGGTATAGTAAGTTAGCAGTTGAGGGAAAGAAGACTTTCATAATGTAACTTGTATATGACATTTTTTTACTATTAGGATGGATGGTGAAGGAAAGTACACCTTTCCCACAGACACTAAGTATGTGGGAGAGTTCAAAGATGGGATGTTTCATGGCAAAGGCGTGCTGTTCTTTCCAAATGGAAGTAAATATGAAGCCACCTGGGAGAACGGCATAGCTAAACAGGTGAGTTCTCTGGGAGTCTGTGTGTGTTTCTTGCCTTAATTTCAGATTGCATCCATTCACATGCATGACTGTGTTTCACATTGGTTATACTTAATAGTACATCTGTTCCCTTTTAGCAATCACTCACCATTATTGTTGGGGTAATTATGTTGCTCCCATTATTTCCAAGGATCATGCTTTGTTCTTCCCTGCTCTGATATGATCTTTCATGAGCTTTGAAAGTAAAGCGATCATTTCAGTTTTTTATCATTGCTGCAGTTGTGCTCCATTTTAAATGCTGGCAGCTCTGAACCGTAGTAAATCTTGGCTCATACTACCTTCCACCTGCATTCAGTGCCAGCCCAAGAACCTCTTTTTAAAGAGTCGATAAGTTGAATTTAACACAAGAAAGATTTACATTCACAAAGGTCTTTTTTTTTCTTTATGTGTAATCTCCTGTAGTATTTTACTTCAAACTTCAAGTTTTAAAAATTAGCCATTTGCCCTATATTATGGATTACAAGGTGTATTATTTGTTCATACCCCTTGATCTTTTTAACATTTTATCACTTTACAGCCCTATGTTAAAGTATTTTATAGGGATTTTATGTGATACTTTAACGCAAAGTACCACAAAATTATGAAGTGAAAGGAAAAGGATACATATTGTTTCACATTTTCTTACAAATAACATTAAACAGTCAAAACTGTGGCTCGCATATGTGTTCAGTCCCTTTAATCTGATGCCCCATAAATAAAATCCTATGCAAAAAAAATGCATTCAGAACCCAACTAATTACTAAAGAGTTCACCAGTGTTGTCAAATGTCAGTATAAATACACCTGCGTAACACAAAGGCCTGAAATATTTGTTAGGTAATGTTAGTGAACAAACAGTATCATGAAGACCAAGGAACACAGCAGACTGGTCTTGGAAGTTTAAAGCAGGGGGCGGGTGGGGGGGTTCTAAAACAATATGAACATCTCACAAAGCACTATTCAATCAGTCATCTGAAAATTAAAAGAGTATTGTACAACTGGCACAAGCCATACAGGAGAAGAGACAGCAAGACATGGCCATTCAACTAAAATGACAGCCAGGGCAAAGAGAACAGCAGTCAGAGAAGGAGCCAAGAGCCCCACATCTATGGAGGAGATGCAGAGATCCACAGCTCAGTTGGGAAAATCTGCTGATAGGACAGCCATTAGTTATGCACTCTGCATATCTGGGCTTTATGGAAAACTTGCAAGTAAAAAAAAAAATCCTTGCTGACCGAAAGTCAAGCCCCACTAACAGTTTGCCACAAACCATGTGAGACACAAACATGTGAAAGAAAGTGTTCTGGTCAGATGAAATCAAAAATGAACTTTATGGCCTGCATGCAAAAAGCTATGTGTGTAGGAAAACTAGCACTACACATAACCCTGAATACACCATCCTTACACTGGAACACGGTGGTGGCACCATCATCCTGGGGAAATTCTTTTCTTCATCAGAGACAGGAATGCTGGTCAGAGTAGACTGTAAAATGGAAAGAGCTAAATATGTTGTAGGCCAACATTGGAAGAAACTCTTTCAGAGACTGCAAAACACTTCAGCTTTGGAGGCAGATTCACCCTCCAGCAGGGCAGTGACCCTAAAACATACAGCCACAAGTACAATGGAATACTTTATATCAAAGCTTATTGATGTGTGAGGATGGTCCAGTCAAATTCCAAACCTAAATACAAATGAGAATATATGGCACAACTTGAAAATTGATTTTCATGAATGCTCTCCTTCCAATCTGACTGACTTTAAGTAATTTTGCAAAGATGAACGCAGACAAACTTCCATTTCTACCCTAAAAGATTTGTAACTGTAGTTGCACCACAGTGGGGTTTTTTAAAGTATTTAACAAGGGTTACTGAATCATTTTGCACAACACACTTTTCAGATTTTTATTTGTCAAGAAATGTGAGAACAATAATTTTCACTTCCCTGGTGTTGGCCTATATATAACATTCCATTAACATACATGTAAGTTTTTGATTAATCCTTTTGGAAAGCATTATATATTTATTACTCTGCATATGTTGTTGGTTTTGTACACAAAGGGTTTGAGATATCCATCTCTGAGGGGCCTGTCTCAATCCAAAGACAATAGGGGGAAATATAAATTCTTCTGTGGTCCTTTAAGTGCTGAAGACTGACATTTGAAAACCTCAGCAGCTACTTATCTCTTCAGAAACCATGTCTGAGGTATGCAGGATAACCCCCTAGACCTTACATGCAACTGTTTGTGCTGGAACTATTTTCTGTCAAAGGAGTCTTCACATGGAAAATTTTCATCAGCAGCCTGAGCATTATCTTCACTGGTGCAGGAGTCATTTCTGCCTTTCACCATTGAAAATGCAGTTGTTTACCTTCTTGCTTGTTTCCAGCTGTAAAAGAAAGTGTACAGTTATACCAGAAATCAGTGCATTTTATCAAAAGAAGTGAAGTAGCTACATCAAAACATATCTATTAATGAGGGAGAAATTCAAATTCATGTTTTCAATGTTCTCTTTCCTAAGGGGTTTTTTATCTTTGCTGATGGTCTGCAGTACCAGGACAAGAACTGGGACTACTGCAATGGTAATGACAGGCGTTTCTACAGCGAAAGATGCAATGGATTCAGACCACCAGGTTGGAATTTATATATATGCTATAAATATGCTCAGATTCCAGTTTTTTCTCTGTTCAGCTTCCTTAAAAACACACATCATTTGACTATAAAGAGTGGTAAGATTACATAAAAAAGCAGAAATATTTTCATTTCGACAGTACATCACATGTTGTTTATTTTAGATCATATAAATAGGAGATCAGGTTCAAATTTTGGCTCTGGAGGTGAATTGTTTTCCAGTATTTAGGAATGGGTGTGCCACGTTTTTAATATTTTGTTGTTTCACTATGTCCAGATGCTTTAATAGCTGCAAGGCCTGGACTGGGATGTGCCAAATATTGGTTATGATCTTGCTGGAAAAAAAATTAATACTTTAGCTGAAAACTGTGAACGGTAGATGTTGGAAATGCACAACAACAAGAAAACACGATTTTTCCAACTCTTTTCTTTCTTTTCCTTCATAACTACATCCCCACAACTCTTAGTGAGCTTTAGCATCTTAGCCAGTAAAAATATCTGTTCTGGGCATCGAGGGCAGAAAAAGTCCATCCACCAGGCTAAATATACTACTGGCATGCAGAATTTGCATGCATAGCTCTAGAAATAGAATATCCCACCAAATATTGCAAGCAGTCCTTTATTGTGACATTTCACACATGGTTGTTGCAATAACTCAATATATTGTGCAGCTCTACTAGATAGGTACAAATGCCACATATGTGGCTCAAAAGCCATATATCTGCAACATGCTGTTTCTGTTTCAGTTTGGAAGAGATGACTGTCTGTTCCCAAAGATTTGTTCTCTGAGTCTTTGATTTTTATGACATATTTTAACTACACTTGTTATCTCAGAAGATGAAAGCTCAAAGTCATCCGTGTTTAACACATTGAAAAGACATTATTTGCAGTTTGTTGGGCCATTTACTTGCAGTCTTTGATGGAGTGACCCTCCTATTATTTGTAAGATACTCCACCATCTGTTTTTGTCTTTAACAATAACTGCTTTAAAAGTTGGGGACTTTTCCATCTCTTACATGAAAAAAATCAGGTGGAACACATTTGAAAGAGCGACGTATTTAACGAGGAGTCACCTTGATGTTGTGCAATAGTATTGATTTTTTTTTTTTTTAATCATTCAAGCTAGCATTATAATTACAAAAAAAACAAAAAGAAAATGAAAATTTCTTTAATGCTTACCAAGCTTTCTGTTTATACAGAGGAAACTCAGTTGACTCATGTACACCCACCACCAACTATCCCTGATGGCTGCTACGATTGTGCAGATGGTTTCTATAACCCAAATACCAGAATCATCACTTCCTACACTGGCACATTCCTCAGAAATGCAGGTAAAACAAACATGTGGTTTATGAAAATAAAATATGTTATTTATTCACTTTTTTTTAGCCTCCCCAAAGACTCTCTTGTTGGAATGATGTCTTCATTATAATACTACAGTCACATATTTTGTGAATTGCATGTTGGTATGAACAAAAGAGCCCATAGTTGTTGTGTAACTGCACTTTTACTTTAAAGTAAAATGAGCTCACATCCTTTCAGTTTATGCATTTTTCTTCCACTAACCTGATGCCAAGTTGGCTCGGTCTGAGTGAAGAACATCCAAGCATCGAGGTCTATGATGCCAAAGTAAATTAGAAAGATGAAAGTCAAGAGCAAACACAAATTTCCATTCCAAATTATGTACACAGACTTTTTTGTTCAATTATACACCGGTTCATGCTAAATCTTTTTACTAAGTGACCGAGTAAAGAAATACCATTACAACAGTTACAGTGTTGCTGTTCATTCAGTCCCCATGTTTCAAACCTGAACATGTTTTAGTTCTTTATTTACGGAAAACAAAGAATAATTTTAAAGTAGGGACAATGTTGCTTTGCAGGAGTCTTTTGTGCATCGTCTTTTATTCCTTTTTCAGTTGTCAGAAAAAAATCAATGAGTGGAGCAGTTGTTGGGACTGTTGCTTTGAAACAAGAAGGTCCTGGCTTCAAATCCTGGTCTGGAGTCTTTCTGCATGGAATTTGCATGTTCCTCCTGTGAATGTGTGGGTTCTCTTTTGGTATTCCAGCTTCCTCCCACAGTTCAAAAACATCCATGTTAGGTTAATTAGTCTCCCTAAATTGCCCTCAAGTGTGAGTGGGTGTGTGCATGCATGTTTTTTGTCCTGTATGTCTCTGTGTTGCGCTGTGATAGACTGGTGACTAGTTGAAGGTGTACCCCAAATCTCAGCCAATGATCACTGGAGATTGGCACTAGCCACCACCCTCAATGATCCTGCAAAGGAGAGTAATGTCTCTTTTTCTAAGTTCGATTTTTATGGGGCACAATTTGAATTTAAAGAGTCAATTCAGTTAATGCAGTCATAAAAGTGAAATAAATGAAATAGTTTAGAAGCTCGGTTATTTATTTTTTTCATAATTTTACATAATTTCCATAAAATTTGGAACATTAATATTCAAATTAATTATTTTATTGTTAGTTGCATGATTTCTAAATACTGGTGGCAGATGAGTAGGTGTTGACCAAAAGATCTGTGGGTATGAACTGAGATGAAAGCTTGGAGAGAGAGGTCCAGCTGTGTAGTTCTGGTTCTGAAAGTAACAACCAACAGGATTAGAGAAAGAATATTTAAAAGTGGCAACACTGACAGTATTACCTAAGAAGCAGATTTTATGCTAAAGCAAAGCCTTACTAAAGCTACAGTAGTTTCATACATACTAAACCTGTTTTTTAAATTTGATTTAAGCCGGACTTTTTTTCTTTGCCTACACTCTGAAAGTTTCCTTGGTCAAGGAACGTTTTGATCTCAATGAACCTATGGAGTGATGTTAAATGAGTCCCTGTATTATCTGATTTGGGATTTCTGAGTAATGTCATCTGACAGGTAACCTTTTACAGACTTATTTTGTCCAAAGAGAAATATTGGAAGCACATTTTATGACTGAATCAATGCCCAACATTTAAAGTAAATGCAGTCTGTCAGGTATCCAGAGAGATATTCCCTAATTCTGTCATCTTCTGTTCATCAAGTCTCCCAGACATGTTGTGACATGTTGCAGAAAATGATAGCGTTGCTCACATCAGGACCTTACAGGAGATCCTGAAGAATTGTCTGGGGAGACTAATCATTTCAACACTTTGATCCAGACAGTAACAAACTTACTTGGCACAGGAGGGAAACATGAAGGAAACAGCAAAACTAAAACCACTGAGGAGCATGAGGGGAGAAATGGCATGGAAGTGAAAGCACTGGTCCCCAACCTTGGTCCTCAGGGCCCACAGCAACACTTGTTTTAGGTTGTTCTCTGCTACTCAATACCTCTGTAATGCAGTCTTTTGAAATAGGTGTGCCAGAGCAGGGAGACAGTTAAAACTTGCTTGGCAATGGGCTCTGACGACCTGAAGTGGGGTCAACTGAGATAGAGAGTGAAAGGATCTGGCAGAAAACTGACTGTGCAAAGGAGTGTTTAAATGCTAGGGAGATGATTACTGGAACCAGGATCAGGTGATTCTTAACCAGCAGAATTTGTGACAGCTGTATGGTGAACATGCCTAAAGGAATTGAGAGGAAAATGACTAGAACTTGCTAAACATAAAACCTCACAGACCCCATACAACAGCTTTAATAATACTGACACTAGATCACACAGTGGTGGTCTCTATTTATTAGGCAATTGGTTGTACCAGATTTAGTCTAGGTGCATCATGTTAACAGGGCTGAATCTTCCAGATTTTTATTAATAAAAAATGTGAAAACCATGTACTCTTTTTCTTCTACTTTACAATTACGCTTCACATTGTATTGGTCTATCACATAAAATCCCACTGAAAAACACTGACGGTTTTGATTATAATGTGGGACAGTCTAAAGAAAGTACAGTGAGTATGAACTCAGGAAGCTCAGTGGATTTTATGTCTCTTAACTGGACTTGTGTTGAGCAGCACCAAGTATTTAAAGACTGAAATTGTTACATTTCATTTTCAAGCATAGCAAAGGTCAACAATCATAATGTCAGGGGATAATCTTTATCAAATTGATTCTGAATTTGAGATTTACCAGCTGTTTGCCCAGAAAAATGAAAATAAGTATTCGGATAGAAATCCTGAAAGAAGCTTATCTGTGACTCAAAAGCACCCTAAATGGATCTTTGTGCAGGGTTTGTATTCAGATGAGCTATTTGCAATGTAAAACAGATTAGTTCCACAAGCGCTCAGATCTCATTTACATACATGTAAAGACTGAAGACAAGATCTAGATCAATGTCAGATGTTTAACATCACAAAAATATGCTTTTTATATTTCTTCCTGATGCAAGTTCTTTACTATTTTAGCTCTGGCAGTGATGAATACAAAAATGAGATAAAGAGGAAAAGAGGAACAGAAAGACTAGACAGAAAAAAAATGGATACCAAGGACTGAAGAGATGAAGAATGGAGCACCTTTTAACAATACTCACTTTTGATTTAAATAGATATGCAGGAAAAACAGGAACTGTGGAATTGATGTCTGCCTGTTTTTGGTTGTGGTCGTGTTCGTGCCTTCAGAGGGATGTGCTCTATATGTGGCGGCTGATGACAAATAGTATTTATGCCTATGTATGCTCTCCCTTTTGTCTTGATATACAACTCTTGAAAGGAATGCTTCTGTATCCTGTAAGAATTTATTTTTCAACCCTGGGAGGTGAAGGCATATTTGTCAGAGTGGGTGTGAAGACGGAATTTATTGCCCGGTGGCTTCCGCCCAGGATGAGGACTGCGAAGATGATGGGACACAGGGAAGACCCGCCCTCCCAGTGGGGGCGCTTACTGTGGCCAGAAAGAGGAAGGAGATCCCCATGCAGCTGTGGATGTAAGGCGATGGAAAACTGCCAGTGAAGACAAACATTAAAAAATGCTGCATAGATAAAGCTTGTTTTTCCAAACATTTCACCCCGTTAAATTGGATGACTGTTATTACTAGGAAACATGAGACTAAACTTAATTTACTGACCAAACCGGATCTCCTTGGTTACTAATGTTAACATGGATAAACAAGCCATTCTGGACAGGTGCCAAGCTGTAAAACAATAGGATCTTTTGCTAATATTTCCCAAGTGGATACAGATTTTTTTGGAGTACTGTAGAAGCAATTTTTACATAGGATCTTGCTGGACAAGAATGTGGAAATTGAAAGTAGTGAGTGGACACGAATGGTTTATTGGACTTAGGAATGAAGTTCAAAAATACAAGTCAGTCTTGTGTTTTTTTGTTTGTTTGTTTTTTTTTTTTTTTACCAGAGAGCCTTAGTGAACTTAATGGCCCTATCTCACCACTGTGCCAGTTTTCTCAATACTGTGTGTATTTATTTTTATTTTTAGAATAAGACTTTCACATCAGCTGAAAAATGAGTGCACTGATTTTGAAAAAAAGAAGAAAAATATGGCACAGATATGGAACTAGCCAAACATCCATCTAATGTCGGGGGGTGGGGCAGGAAAAAAACATGGCAGTGTAATGAATTCCTGCCATAAAGGCAGGGAGGAGGAGACTTACTGCCACAATGATTAAAAATAGCATTAGTATTTATAAGGAGATGAGAACATTAATATTGTTGTCAGGACAGATGAGGGGGTTCAGTGGCACATGTATGAGCCACAGCAGCAAAAAGATCTGCTGACTAAGCAGCTGAAGGTGGACCTGGGCAAACAAGATTGGTATGCTGTGAGTAATTTGTTGTAATTGTGGTTGTGTAAGGTGAAGTGACATTTCTGTAGGCATTGAGCAGATACCTTAATTTTCTGTGAGGCTTTATGTTTTAGGACTTGATCATGTAAACAAACAGCATGGGGTCTCCCAAACAAGCAGTGGGTTTTACAGCATGCTACTAAACTTGGTCTTTTATGGACTAAATTTAATAGGAGGGTGCTTGGAATTGACTGTCATGGATTAAGGAGAACAACCTCTTTATCCTGTAAAAAGCTAAAAGATAATATAGTCATTAGCCAGGTGCAGCTTGGAGAAAGAAAGGAAGCTGTGTACAAATTGTTCAAGACAAAGGTTTTTACTAGTTTTCATTGTCAACAGCCTGTTTGAGAGCTGGGCATCAAAATGCAGGACAGCTTGCAAAAGAATAAAACAATTGTTTGGGGTTTTTTCATCCTACAAAACAGAAAAAAGGTGTTGCTGAGGATAGAAATCCTGAACCAAAATATATTATGAGTGAAACAGGATTCATGTTGGATGTAGTATAGCCAAATCAAGCTCCCCAAAACAAAGAGATAATTAAGCTACAATGAGTAAAAGACAAAAAAGGAAAAAACAAACAGGGAAACCAGTATAAAAAAATGTTATAGTAAATAAAAAAAACACAACAAAAATCATATATACTAGAGGTAGGCCAGTTTTCTAGGTGGCTGAGAGGTTAGGCCTGTTTGGCAGTTTTTTTAAAATCTCAGCCACCAAAGGGCAGTCAGTGGGGCTCCGATTTCTTAACGTTCTGCTAGATTAATATCAAGCCTTCAGTTAGCCACTGTAGCTTCATGAGCTATTAGTTCTGACCACCTCAAAATGGCTGCCTTAAAGCATGTTTCTGCCATGTTATATCTTGTACTGAGGTTTTGCTCTTTTTTGGCAGCTGCATGTGAAGAGGAGCAGATCTGTGAACATGATGAAAGATGGTCCTGCTTCAGCTACCTCATTTTAGCCAACTAGTACATTCAAGTTTCTTTCCCAAAGTAATTATTTAAATCCTTATCCGAGCTCAAAGAAAATGACAGATGGAAAAGTGATACATTTCAGTCTTACAAGTTAAGATAATAAACAAAATTCGGTTCATCAAAACAATAAAATGAAGATTTTCTGTCAATATGCTGTGGGTTTTGTCTTAAAATTATTATAGACATTGAGCTAAAGATGATTAAATGCAGGCTAGACTCATTCAGAAAAAGTGATGGTAATAGCGCTTTAGTTTAAGACCAACAGATATCTGTGAAGCAGGTGCCAACTTTAGCATAGTTTGCTGCTACTGGTTATAAGAACTTGTTTGACACTGTCACCATTTCTTTTTTCTATTTGAGTACTCAGTGTTGCCACACAACAGTCTAAAAGTGATGGAAGCCTTCTCTATCCACTGAAAACTAAATGTTGTAAGCCAGCCCAAGAATTGTTGATTAGGTGATTCTGCCACCACAGCTAGGTGCCACAAGAACTACTTTCTTTCTTACTTCAAATTAAGAGTCTCAAACATCAACACAAGGTATCAAACCTAAAGCTCTTACCCTCAGCTCATAATGACTTACACTTACATTACCAAACAAAGCCACAGCGCTTTCAGCAACACGCTTCAATTTCATCAGAAATATCCTGTTCTTTTCCTGAGTTCTAGCATGTTACACTCAGTGATCTAGCTACCAAATGTCTTTTATAGTAATTAATTAAACAATAGGTGTTCACACATAAAATTATAAATGTACATGTCTAAGCTAAAGCACAATATTCTAAAGAGATTTTGTGGTACAAACTATTCTCAGACTGGGACCATAATTAGGGAGAGAGAGGGTTGCCTTGTACGGATCCTTGAATGAATAAATATACCAAAATTTTCCATCTACTGCAATATCCGCTACACTTCTATTCAATGAGGAAACTGTTCAAAAACAGTAGAAATTATTTTATTTCCAGAACTATTTCTGGAAATAAAAGAATTTTATTGTGAAAGAAGAACAGTGTCATCTGTTGTTATATTATCAGTGGCAGTTATACATTTTCAACGGATTTTCTAATACGAAACTGATAACACAATAACAACCCTCTAACTTAAAGTATTATTATGAAAGCATTGTCATAAAAATGTTGTTAAATTATTGGCAAGTTATTACATTATTAGTTGCTACGGGCTGCCCTGATTTTTAAATATTGCCATCGGCATCGACCAGAATATGACACTGAAAACCCAAGCCAATTCGGAAGTGCCTTAGACATGTAAAACCACTAGGAGTTGCAATATTTGCTGACTCTCGTTCAAAACATTTCATAAAGAATATGAAATCAACTTACTTAAATCTAATTAGCCTAATTTTTAATCTAAGTGGATCATTTTTTTAGAAAGCTGTGTCCAGAAATACACAGGGGATGAAAATCTAAAGCATGTTTAAAGCAATTAATTATACATTATCTTTTAGTAAGGAATACAAACCACATATTGAACAAAATTAATATTTTGAATAAATTATTAACCTTTTATTTTGTTTCAAAGGGACTTCTTAAGATATTTAATTGGATTTCAATTTGATGCTGCTGATTAAGATTGTTAGTTAAGTTTTGAGGTGTAATATGAGAGATTTGTGTAATTAAAAAGAATGAGAAAAGATACAAAGGTCACACCTGCACAATCAAACCTCCAGCATCATCTGATTGAACATGTTGAGTTATTTTCAAAACAAACACACTCCCGGTTAGTTTTTACTATATTCCCACTTAGCAGAATGGTCCGCGTGTTGCCATATGATTTGGTCTCACTTTCCTGTTGCTGGAGTGACTGCTTCCATCTGAAACTGTGGACAGAAAACATTCCTCTGCCAAGGAAAACACCTCCTGTGACCGAACCGTGGCCTGCTCCCTTTGTCCCTGTCCAGCCGAGGTGTTTCACAGACAGATAAAATCAGCCTGGGCTCTGAGGAGTGGAACTGAAAATTCTTTGGAAATTCTCCCCCTTTCAAACATCTTTCAGACATTCACCCTGAAACAAGAATTATAGCTTAATCCCGTAATCTTTGGCTGATGAATTAATAACTTTTTAAAGTTTTAATCTGATATGAAAGCCACAAGTTGATTTGTTGACAATGAGTGGGAGACGTTTGACTTATGTGAGCATGTTTAAATGTTTGTTTTGGCATTTACATATTGTGTGATTTCACTGTAAGGCCCCTACAAACTGTGCATGCAGGATAATAGCACATAATGATCTTAAACTGAGCCTCTGGTAACTGTTACAGGAGCAGTCAAAACTTTCCTATTTCTGTCTCAGTTTCACTTTCACATCCTGCAGAACCCCATTATATCGTATGCAAATCACCACAAATGAAGAAAACAGATTTTTTAATTGAGCCAGGGTGGGTGTAACTCCTTGTGTACATGCGCAAGTGTTAAATCACAGCGATCAGGCTGGAAGGAAACACTTTTCCCTCCGAGTATGTTTTAGGGTTAAGATAAACAGACTTTAACAAGGTGCCATTATCGCTTCCACACTCACTCCTGTGTGCCTTGAATGATGATCATCCAAGTATGTTGTCAGTCCAGATTGGTATCAACCACAAAAACTGCTGAATGTGTGTAAAGTTCTAAATCTTTATTATGTTAAATATGTCTTTTGATTTATTAGTATTTTCCAGGTCTGGATTACTATGAAAAATTTAAAAAATATATTTGTATTTCCAGACTTTATTACCTGGTTAACTGTCCAAATTTTGTTTCCATTCATCTATGTATATTACAAGGTATGGAACAGACCTATGGAATAGCTTAAGTGAGTAAATTAAAGCCTGTACAAAACCTAAAACTCAATACGTTTACAAAATATGCTGGTGAATAAAATACACACCTAGAATAAGTTGTATATAGCCTTAAATATATATTATTTGTAAGAGGGGATAGGAAGATGAATTTTTACTTCTTTCTACCTCCTTTGTTTAAGTTAATGTTTTTCCTTGTCAATGTATGTAACATTTTTTACTTTGCCTGCTTAAATAAATAAATAAATAAATGAAATGGATCTATGAATCTATCCATCCATCTTCTATTGATTGTTCTAATCTTTTATCAGTCCATTTATCCTTTCATATGTTTATCATCTATCAATTCATCAGTCCATTTGTTTCCCTAGCCATCCATTCATTCATCCACCTGTTTTCCTATCCCTTCCTTTTATCCATCTTTTTTTTTTTCATGCTTCTATCCAACCACTGGTTTTTACAGATTTCAGAAGTGACTAATGACTCTGGTGGAAAATCTGCTGTAAACTCATAGTAAGCTTTTGTATTTCATAGAGATGCACTGATCAGATGGTTTCTCTCTAATATTGATTTGGGTTTTTTCTGTGGGGGAGAGGGGGTTGGTTTTGTTTTGTTTATTTATTATTTATTTTTATGTATTTATTTATTTTTGTGGTTCCTGCCAATTCCAATTTTGACCCAGTCTGATTTTCCTGCCTATCTCTGTTACATAGTGAATAAAAGTACATGCTATTGGTTGACACATTTCTTGGCTGGAAAAGGTGAGAGTTCTTAGTTTTGATGTAGTCAATCAGGTGAGGAAATAAATCAGATTATTCAGTATTTAACCTGCTGATCACCAATCAGAGGCTATTAAAAGAAAAAAACGGCTGATTTCAATCACTGGCTGCTGGTTTGGTACATAATCTCTGGTATTTAAAATTGGGACTGAGAATCCTGCTTAGTCTGGAAAAGTATAAAGTGCGAACATTATACTTTTCCATTTTACACACAAAATGAGTGGAATATAAAGATGTGAATATTAACTAACTAAAATCTGTCTATATTTAAATGTATGGACTGAAAATGTGTTTTAATACAGTGCATGCAAAGCCTTAAATATACCAGCCACCTGTGCCCTCATTTAACGTAAGCTACCAATTACATGTGACTTAAATCCTCAGATAAACGCTGCTATACAATCTGAAGAGGGCAGAATTACAGCAAATATAAAAATGTCTCAATCTAATCATCATTAAGCTGCGAGCTGTGACTAATTGAGGTCAGTCTCATGGTAACACGGATAATATATTGCCTCCAGTAATTACCTGTCCCATTTTTATATACGTCACAAAGACAGCGCAAATGTTTGCTGTGGCAGCTGTCGCGTGGCCGATAGAGTGTCCAATTGCCCTCGCGATCGGCACAGGTAGAGTAGAGCCGGCCTGTTATGCCCTTGAAGTGGCTGGTGGCGTCCACGCCCACCACCGCCAATTACACACAATCAGCGAGCGAGCCGCAGACCTGCTCCTCTGAAGGTACAATAGGGGCCCCGCGCGCTCCGTGGACCCTCGGGGTGAGGCCCGCGAGCGGCTCAAGTGCGTGCAGCTGCGCGCGCTCCAGAGAAAGCTTACTTCCCCTGCAATTAGCTTCTCGTTTCAGCGTCTAACAAGCAGAAACTGGTTTATTATCGGCTCCTCTGGCGGTCGTTTGGTTTAAAAAAAGATTGGCGTCCATTTTTGGTGGGTTATTATTTGTTGGTGTCTGAAGTGGCACTAAGAAGTTATTTTCCTCTAATTGTTAGGCTTATCTTGCTTTGACAAATTTATCCAAGACTTGAATGGCACTTCAGTGCTGCAGTCTAGCGCACAAAACGACCTGCAGTTTAAATATGCAAGCTACTGATTGTTACACTTAACATGAGCTCAACAAAACGAGAACAACCTCATCTTGCTATGCACCCTTTAGAGCAGAATTTGAAAGCAGTTCTTTGTGTTGTTTTTTTAAAGATTGTTTATTGTCTGAAGAAGTATGGAATTTGCTTTGAGAAAAATAAAATGAGTGGAAAGATGTTTGACATTTTTTTTCCTTCTTCCATTTTCTGAAGGACAAAGGCCTAGTAATGCTTAATCAGTTCTGTGGATTTCACATTGTTTTATGTTAAATTGGCATTAGATTTATTTATGATTTGCCAGATATAACTTGATTTTATCATTTTTGCCATGCATATTGAGGTTTTTGACCCAATAACTAAACACACATTCACTAAAAAAACAATTTAAAAAAACGTAATGGGCCATTTCACGACCTGTTTGGGCCAGTGGTCCTTTCTACAATGCTAAACAGAGCACTTAATTTGCTATTTTTATTTAATTTTCATACAGAAAATAACCAAGTTCTAAAGTTTACAAACTGTATTGAATTTAATACTTAATTCCTTATTTGGAATGTCCAAGAGTTATAGATTTTGAACTAGAGCTGAACCTAAAGATGATAAAATCTAACTAGTATTTAAGCAGCTAGGTTCAACATTATATTTCTTAACTGAAATATCTAGTTATAAAACAGCTAAAAAAAAAAAATCAAGAGATTTGATTCTGAAAAGGGATATGGGATATTTTAATGAAAAATGTGTTGGAGCTCTGCAAACAACTACAAGCAACTTTTACTATCATTTGTTTCTGATACTAACAAGAATTTATAATTTCCACCAAATCTTTTCACCAGATGACTCTGAACATGAGTGGATTGTGCGCACATGTCGGAAGGCTTGGGATGTGCCTGTGGACAATGATCCTCCAAAAACCTTTTACAACCAGACTTGAGGAGAACTGCAAGATTGTCTTCAGAGCATTTTAAATTGTGGCAATTCACATAATAAAACTGAGTTCAATAAATGTCTGTGTGGGGGGGGTTCTCTCTTGTTTATGTAAGAAATGGCTAAATAAATGGCAAGAATTGTAATCAAAGGTTTTGTTTTTTTTTTTTTTCTTTGAGATGTTTTTATTAGCATAAAGTTCCTTTCCTTCAAAAGACTTGGGCTCTTTCCACCTACAGAATTCGGTGTTTCAGTCTATTCAGGAACCCTCATGTTAATGAAATCAGTTCACTTAAAATTTAATTCTTGCAATTAGTTTTTGCAGTAGCTGAAATTGATTATTGTTTCCTATTGAACAAACTCTTCTAATTGGCCTATACATGCACTAAAGCCAAAAATTATTATCAAAAAGATTGAATATATACTTTTATTCTTTAAAAACGCAGTTAGTTAGAAGTAGAATAATATGGTTATAGGCTTTAATGCAGACAATTAATAAAAACATCAGAGATTAGAAGAATTATCACAGTCAGTTTTGTAGCTCAACTCTGGGATGCAATCACAAGCGGGCAGTATTTGTTTACAAAATTTACACAAACTGTCTCTGCAGACAATATGTAGAGCCTTGTCAGTCGCTCAACTACCTTTTAATTATCATTTTAAAATAAATTACCGATGCCGCCTTTGATGCAGCTTTCCTGCTTTCTGCCCATCCCACATTAACAGAAACAAACACAACAAGGTTTCCAATAACAATATGAGACAGAAACTTGATCCTTCACCTAAAGAACTAAACATGCGAGCAGCAATCAGCACACAAAAACTCATAGAAGCTGATCCAATAAACAATTAGGATTTGTTTATCATCTAAATGGATGATTTCATTTCACTCAGGACTAATATAAATATCATGCTACTTTTTTGTGCCACTCCTTTGGTTTTATTGTGTTCCTAATGAAACAGGGTTCACCTATATATTGCCACAAATTATCTTTAAAAAAAAAAAAAACACACTCAAACCAAATTATCACATTTTGATTTATTGCATTTTATTACACAAAACATTTATGGCGCACAGTCTTTCAAATAAACCTTTTGTTTTATTTCTTTTTCTCTTTTTTTTGTTAATATTTTTTGACTTAACAAAACCATGTCAGAAAGGGGGAAAAGTGCTTTTTACAGGGATTTTTATCATGTCAATAAATACAAGGTCTTTGAGGTGTTGTTGGATTCTATTTTCACACAATGGCCATGGCACTAAGATACAGACACACACTCATTCCCCCCGCCCATAAAACACACAAAAACACATGCACACTTCTCACTATGTACAAACCCACTTGGTTTAACTGGGTTGATATTGTACCAAAGTTCTTTGTTTTCCTTATTGTGTAAAAAAAGCACACACACACACACACAGAGGCAAACCAAGCAACCTTCTTAATATAAATTACTGAAAATATGAACATGTCTTTTTCTTCAGGAATGGTTTGAGTAGATGCTAAACTGAGATTTTCCTTTATTAGAAGGACTGTAAAAGAATTAGAACAGATGCCAAAGCCTATATTCAACAAATAAAAACTCATCCAATTTTATGCCTTTTGATTTTAATTTAGGAGGAAAATGTGTGAGAGCATAATCTGGAGTTTGTTTGTTTTTGTTTTTGTTTTTTTTTAGAAATATTTAATACCTTTTATAAATTATCTAATATCTTTAGTTTTGAATTTTCATAATGAGGAAACATTTTTATTGAGATGAATAAGGCACATCTTGTTTTATTTTTTCCAAAATTTTAATTGTAAATCTGTAAAATTAAGCTAAAATGTAACTGAAAACTTTGATTTTTTTTTTTTTTATTTATTTATTTATTTATTTTTATGATATCGCTAAGTAAATAGTTGTTTCAAATGGAAACAATGTATTGTTTACATTTAGCTTTCCTTCATGGTTGCTTTGGGAGTAAAAAAAAAAAAAGTAAGGAGTCTTACCTCTAATGTGTGAGCCCTGTCCAACAGGCCACAGTGACATTTTAATTTTATCTTCAACAATCTGACAACCTTCAAGAAGCTGCAGTCCTGCCTCCTTTTATCATTACATCCATTTAAAATTCCCCAAGTTTGAAGGTGGGTGAACAGAGCGGAAGATGCTGTACATGAGAATCAGGATGGGTCCGTCAGCTGGTGTAAAACACAGACTGAGAGTTTCTGCTAATAATAAATGCTGGAAGGTGATTGATTTGAAACACTGGCCACAGGCTGAATGTTCCCGTCCATTGAAAAGAAGAGAAGATGACGGCAAATCTGTCCCTTTCTCTTTCTGTTCATGATTGGAAGATTAGTCTTTTCTCCAGGACTTTTGCACGATCTTTAAGTGAGGTCAGACAGCGCCGTTGACGGCAGAGCCGGAGTAAAGATCCAGAGGTCAGGGGTCATGTGGAGAGCTAGCGGCTGAGGGGGAGCTGGGGTAGCGACATGGCCTGGTGAGGGAGGCTCTGAGAGGTCAGGACCGAAAATGGATGACCTGAAAAACATGTATTTAAAAAAAAAAAAAAAAAAAAAGATACATAGAAATGAATATTTTGTCCTTGAGGAAGCTGCAAAAACATTGTAGAGCTGAAAAAATAAAAGCAAATGGAAACTCACTATCGATGTACCCGTGAAGAGCCACCATGCGCGCTCGCTCAGGACTGCCGAAGGGGGAGTAATGCAGCTCATCGGGCAGCGACGAGGGTATCCTGGACTGAGGATGACCCTGCGGAGCACCACTGTGTTGGGGCGTGTGCTTTTTATGTCTCGCTCTGCAGTTTTGAAACCACACCTATGAAGAGACAAACATCATATAGCTGCACTTTTTACCTCCACTGCTCTATGCTTATGTGCTTTTAGGTGTAAAAAAAAATACCTTAATTATTTTATAGATCTGCTTGGATCAAGAAAAAGAATTGTGGAATTGAGCTACTTCTATGCATGCAGCTAATGATTAGCAGATCGTGCATATCTGTGAGCTTTCTGACCTGAATGACTCTTCTGCTCAGGCCCGTCATGTCGGCCAGCTTCTGTAGCGTTTGAGCATCAGGATTGTTGTCCTGAGCAAACTGCGCCTGCATGATCTGCAGACAGCAACAACATATTAGCAGAGGAAAACACAAGATCCACTAAAAAAGATGCACAATTTCTTAGACACTCATTGAAGGGAGAGTCTCACCTGTAGCTGCTCTGCAGTGAACGACGTCCGTGCCCTTTTGGCCGGTTTGGGCTGACTGTCTTGTTCTGTCGGGACTGCACCCTCTAATGTAATACCGTTACCTGAAAAAGACACTGAAATTTCAGATATAAATGTGAAGCATATTTACAGCTGAGAGGTGTCACAAATTATATCTACTTTTCTATATATTCTGCATCACATCTCACAGATCCATATACAACACTTTACTATACTGTGTTCCTCCGGGTGCTTCAGTGGCAAGTTGACTTCGAAAATAATGGGATGGAGGGGGGGCAAATATTTTTTTTTTTTTTTTTTAAAGAGAGATTTCAAGCTTTCAAATGGCTTACAGAAAATTGGCAAAAGTTTTGATAAGCGTTAAGAACATTTATGATAAGCATTTATCAACACAGATTTTTTTCCAGCCAAAACAATGAGTCACATAACAGTGAAAATAAGTCAGTTTATCTATTAAAACTTGTTAATCAGTCACATTTAATCACTAAATATTTTTGCTAAATTCTATAAGTTATAGTCCAAAATGAGCTCAGTGATTACATGAGTACAAGTAACATTTTTAAAGTGTGTGTTTTTATTTGGCCATGTTAAGTGTCTTTCTGTAATCTTCTGTTTTTAGTGTTTCACTTAGTTTTACCCATACATTGACTTACAAAAGTCACTTTATTATTACCTCTTGAACTTTTCCACATTTTGTCATGTAACAACCTCAAACTTTTTCAAAATTGAAATAGAACTGAATGTGAACAAACTCAAAGAAGTACATCGTGGAAGGAAAAAGTTATTTGGTTCTTTTTCTCTTTTTTTTTCCTTCCAAAAAAAAATCTGAATGTATGCCATGCATTTTCATTCCAATTCAGCCCTCCCAAGTCACTAATTGTAAAAGTAGTTTTCTTTGCAGTTACAACAGAAGGTATTTTGGGGTGTATCTCTATACCAGCTTCACACATCTAGAACTGAAACTTTTGCCATTTTTTCTTTGTTTAACTGTTTAACTCAGTCAGATTAGACTGAGAGCTTCTGTGAACATCAGTTTTTAAGTCCTACCATACATTGTCAACTGAATTTGGGCCTAAACTTTGACTGGACTATTCTAATACATGATTATGCTTTTACCAAATACATAACAGTGTAGCTCTGGCTGTATATTCAGAGTGGTTGTCCTCCTGAAAGATGGACCTCCAACCCAGTCTCAAGTCATCTACAGCCTCTAACAGCTGTTCTTCCAGAACTGCCTTGTATTTAGCCCCATTTAAACACTAACCAGCAACTCTGCCCAGTTTCCCAGGTCCCTGCTGAAGAAAAGGCTTCCCACACACACACAGTCTGTTGCATGTAGGTCAAAAGATTTTGACTCATTGACATGAGTGCTGGCTGTGTTTCTTACACGGCTTGAGGGAAACTGCAGAGGGCATCCTTTCGTCTGTCTTTTAACACTTCTTGCCATTCTTTCATAGAGGCCAGATTTGTGGAGTATGCGACCAAGTTGTCCTGTTAGCTTTATCGCTGATCTAAATAACAGTATAAGTTACAAGAAACTATATGTTTGCAGCATGCAGAAAAATGCCTGAAAGCCCAGCAAACCAGCAAGGTTCAAATCCAGTTTTGGGAAACATCTTTCCTTCTCACCACTCTCAGCTGCCCGCTTGAGGTTCTCCACCATGGTGTCGTAGTGGATCCGACACAAAACCTTCTCCTCCACCAAGCCGAACTCCTCTCCCGTGGACAGCTGTCTCTTACATGAGTAGCACGCAAAACAGGCCAAGTGGTATGCGTTCCCCCTTGCACGACGCACCCAGTCGCTGGCATATATCTGCCGCCCACAGCGGGCACATTTAGTACCAAACCTACTGTGAAGGAGAGAAAAGGAGAACAGCATGGGGCAGAGAAAGAGAAGGAAATGCAGAGAGAGAAATGAGGGCAGTGTTTGCTGAAAAACAAATCTAAAAAACAAAACATGAAGAATTACATCCTTTTCTTTCAGAACATTTTTTTACCAAGATGAAAGTGTGTGTGTGTGTGTGTCTGTGTGTGTTTAAATTTGTGGCATTCTCCAAAGCCTTTGAGGGAAGAAACCTTGGAGGAGGATGAAGCTTTTAGCAAAAAACTGCAAGCCGAGCCTTGAACACAAACAAACCAACACCTGCAATTTCCTGGTTGATCCATGAAGGCCCTGACACACACGCACACACACACACAAGTAAACACAAATCATAAATTAGACGGAGGAGCAGGGGGTTGCACACAGTGGAGGAGGAGGAAAGGCGATGACATCATTACAGGTCACAACACTGTAACTGATAGTAACAGTGAGCTCGTCTCTGTGTTATTTACTGTTCTGGGTGGGCGGTTTGGGGAGTTGATGGGCATGGGGGTAGACAGTGGGTGAGAAATGAATAACAGGAGTTACTACAAGAGAAAGGGGATAGCTGTAGTTGAGGAAGTGGACATTAAGTTGTTAAATCAACAAAAGCTGCGGGGGGAAAAAAATCTCGTTTAGCCTGACAAAAAAAGAAAAGCTAGATTTTCAGAGGCTGTGAATGTGACCGACGGGAGAAATAGAACATGCTTGTAGATATGAGAAGTTATCTGCTGTAAAATGTAATCTTTTAATTTTGAGCTGCAGAATGTACCAAATCATAGCCACCATCACAATATGAATATGTGCAATATCACAATTACAAAAGACTGCTTGGCCTCTCAATGCCCTTGATGCCCACTCCTGTTAAATATAGTACTGGCTGCTATAATGCTCATCTAGAGTGGAGGTGACATTGTGATGATAGAGAAAAAAGGGAAGTGTCAGCAAAATGTGGGTTAATCAGAACTGATATTTGAATAAAGTGATAAACAAGTCAACTACATTTTTTCATACAGCACTAACTGAAAACAAAAATCATCTCAAGGTATTTTGCAAGACAGACTGGTTTCATATCCAATTATAGAGAAACTTCTTTGGTCCAAATTCAGTTTGCATCAATCATTCCAATGCAACACAGTCATGTAGCCAGATTCCGATCAGATTGCATACCGTCCAATTTGATCATGCTAGGAATCCAATACAGTCAAATTCAGTTGATCATAAATTGGCGGATGGTAAAAAAAAAAATATATATATATATATATATATATATATATATATATATAAGAAATACAAGAAGAGCAAAGAAAGGTAACAGCAGCAATAGCTCCAGCATTAGCCCTATCCAGGAAACAGACACAGCTAAACAAAAAACACAAGCCAAGATGTGCTGTCTATATTTGTACCTAAAAAAAAGACTTTGAACTGTAAAACTATTTTCACTGTTATTTTCCACTTAAAATATAATGATGATGTCATTCACTGTTTTTTCCTACTTCGTTTTTAATAAAATAAATGCATTGATTATTAAAGTTGCTAAACATAGCTTTAAACAATCTAAATCAAACCAGAATAAGTAAGATTCATAACTGATCCAACTGATAGTCCAAATAAAGAAAAATACTGGATAATATCAGGTTTATCAGATGTTTTAAAGTATCTAAAATGTCATAAAAATTCTCTGCTTTACACAAGAATGGAGGAGGGATTAAGCTCTGTTCTAAAGTGTGCATTATGGACCTTAATGAATGTTAAATGCTTCAAGTTCAAGATGGTTGGGGTTAGGTTAAGAGCCATTGTTGAGGTCAGCAGATGGCAATTCTGGTGAAGGAGGCAGCCTGAAAAAAAGAGCTGCATAAACAGCTACCTTTTATCAAAGTGCAGAGCCAGATTTATGGTGATTAATGCTTGCTATGGAGATATCCTTTTAGATATCTGAAGAAACCATGAATAAAGCTCAAAGGCAAGCCACATTTAAAGACACTTTAGAGGAATAGGTGAGGGGATGGAGCAGGATAATAGACATCCAATGGGAAAGCGAAGGACCAAGGCAAACAGTTGTAGCGCTGAGGGAAGTGGCAATGTGAGAAACGTCAGAGAGAGAGAGCAGGAGGACATGGGTGCGTTGCCAAGTGAGTGGGTTTGGCAGCGATTTAGTGCACTCAAGTCCACTCTGTCTGGGATAAAAGCGTACTACAGCCTCGACATCACAAGGTTGCAGCTCCTCTTCTGCATAAGAGCAAGAGGTTTCATTTTTATGCATGTAGTGTCATAGAGGGCAAATCATTGACTGTGCCTTGCTCTATCTAACTGTATTCCCTTCTGGATTTTATCATTTCAGAATAAATCAGCAAGTAATAATAGATCCAATAAATTGTTACTAGCCACAGAGGAATAAAACTCGCCACAGCATAGACCCTGCTTACACGAGCCAATAAAATCGTGCCAGAAACAAATTGACCCTGTGGCTCGCAGTGCACAATGTTACAAAGGATTCCAACCCATCTTTACAGTAAGAAGGAAAACAATGTGAAACGCTGTGACTAATCCAGCATGACAGCTTGTCAGTTTCGTGCTAAGAGACAGAACCCAGAAAAGCTGGCAACCATCCCCATGTTTCAACCTCCTGCTCTTCTATCTCGATCAGCTTCCTTCTTCTACTCTGGCCTTCATTAAAAAAAAAAAAAAAAAACATGTTTATGTTGGAACATTATCATTCCTGGCCACCTCTACAATATCCTACACCACTAAACTAATTTTTATTACCTGCCTCTCGTTTAACTAATTTTCATATTATTTTAACAGTAATTACCTTCTGCTGAAAGAGAACTTTAAGGAGCTACTGATTTTTGTATTATTCCTTTTGAGCTTTGAGAAATTCACTTGGCTATTATTAGATTTGTTCAAACAGAGGTCATGTGGTTTTATGGTCTGTCTCAGGTCTGAAGCAGAGGAATCAAATCAAGAGAAAAAAGAGTTTTTTCACATTCTTTGCAGATTATTCTTAATTATTTTTTTTACTTAAACTATTCAATAAGTTTTTCTGCTCTATTCTTTGAGATTATAATCATTGCATTACTCTGATTAGGACAGTTTTTGTTTAAATTTATTCATCTATCTGACAGATTTCTTATTAAGATTATAACTTTCTTTATTTCCTTCTTATTTAAATTAAAACCCCACTCTTTGTGCCCACTGCTTTTCTTTTTTTCCTTTTTTTTTTCTTGCTACTATGGAGACCTAATCAGTTAACTAGAAGTGGGTAGATGATGAATAATTGCTTTTCCAAAAATAACAAAGAGTGCACATGCATAAAAAGGTGCAGGGGCGTTTAGATGTGCAACACACACTCATAGTTACGGCACTGATGTCCCAGGGAGCCCCTGATTAGTGCAGCAGAGCAACTTCCCGTGTTGCCTGCAGCTCACGGACGTTCATGGACGAGGTTTTTGCAGAGTGAGGAGAAGGCAGGGAAGGGGAGGAGACTGATAAAGAAGCATTTTATATATATATATCTGTGAGAGTGTGTGTGAGATAAACCCCCAAGGTCTGACATTGGTTTGAGAGGCACAGCGGGGGCTTTATCCCCTTCAAAACCCCCCTTCAACTCCATCCCTACACACACAGACCTCATACACACACATGGAGGGAAACCCACTCTGATTTCCTGCTATTACGCCCCATTAAAGGAGCTGTCAGTCCAAAGCCAGATGAGAGGCTGACACAGATGAGGAAACATCTCCAGAGGTCTGAAAGCAGCCCGGAGGATCAGGACTCCAGCCGTGTTTAGCTCACTTTTAAATCTGATGGCCTAAGCCCAGACTGCAGTTTGTGTTTACAGAACGGGGCGAGCCACAGCAGGCCCTGCAGCAGAACCAGACTGTTTACTGCTATGGTTTTACACAAGTTCATATTCTCAGGGCTACTTAGAGAAACAGCAAATCAAAATCTAAGAATTTTACTTGGAAAATTTGATATTTTAGGTGAAAATCGTGACAGAATTAGGCAGAGGATTCACTTTTCTACTTGATAGAGTTTGACCTGCAAAACACACAAATCCTGATTATGATATCTTAATTTATTTAGGAGTTAATTCTGTTTAATTGTACCTGGTGGCTGGAGGTGTCGCTCTGTTTCAGTCATCTAAAATGGTAATATTTAACTAAAGCTATAAACATCCACCACAAACTTTTCCACTTTTCTCAGTTGAACTTTTCAGATTTATTTAAGCATCATAAATAAGAGCTCCATCTGAAGCTAAATAACTCTACTGGAGGCCTCTTTTAACACTGGCACTGCACATAGCCATGTAATTATTTCATCAAGAACCCCACTGCTCTGTGGGAGAAAAAAATGGTCTGATGATTCGGGTTTTGATTCATCCTGTAAAATAACAGCATATCCTGTATCTCAAAGGTAAATACATGCAACTTTACCTGTATTGTAAACTGAGGATCATTGACAGCTGGTCAAGCGACAAGAGGCATTAAGAATAACGCCTCTAATTACTGAGCTGACACACATTCAAAATGATATCCTAACATATTAGAACACTTAAGAGCTAAGGTTTACAATTATATAAGAGCTCAATCATGTTCATTTTTTTGTAACTGTGAATCAAATTTAGAATAAACTCCACAGTATGCCTTTGTGTGTCATAGTTTTAATTTTAAAGGGCAAATGAGGGAGCCTTTAAATGGACCACTGGTTCAGTAAAACATTGTTGCAAAGCAAACATTAGAGACTCCAGTTTGTTTTAAAAAAATTGCAAAATCACTGACAGCTCATTAATGAACAGAGATCTCCATGTGAAATCATATTATTTATATATAATATATATTTCAAATAATATGTGTCCATTGTAAAGTGTGCAGTTTCATGTCTCTTTGCATCTGAGTTTCAGTTTGGATAAGAGTCACATTCATGTCAGGAACATGCTGGACCAGACTCTCGGGGCGGTCTAATTGCTGGTCTGGAGGCCTGCGGGTCTGGGGTTGGAGGACAGCTAATTGCGGGTGATTATAAACCTCAGAGCACTGGCCTGGCCTGGTGTCAGGTTCTGATCAGACAAACACCCAAGTTCACGCGCTGCTCCGTGCACTCTTCCTCTACTCTGTTAAACACACATGCCCTCACACACAAATGCTCACAAACTGCCGTGTTAAGCATAAATAGGCGTGTGTGTTTGCACACCCCAACCCAGCTACTGAACATAATATTACTATGCTGCCGCTGGTGTGAACCAAGTTTAACCCGGCGTACCACACAAACTCACACACATTTGCATGCATAGAATGCGATATCTTGTAATTATCTTTTGGGATTCACATGGAAAAGAATTACAGATAAGAAGAGTAAATCCAAGAATGAAGCCATCAAATGTTGCAAGCAATGCAAGCTGCAGATACTGTAATAGCGTACCCAAAATTATACAAAAGCCTGGTAGTAGATTTAGATCTGTTTAAGTGTTTTTATTTAAATTTCTTTTTTTTTTTTTTTTATTTTTTTTTTTTTTTTAAAAAAGTACCTCAAAATTATTTTTACCCTTCTATATGAGCAGAGAGAAAAAAATCTCTATTGCCATCAGAGCAAAATCCTGCTTATTATTTGCTGAGCAGCTTTTTGTGCATTTCCACTGGTGAGCTCCAAGTCTTTCAGGCTGGAAGGCTTCTCTACCATCACCCTAATCTTTAGCTCCCCGCATAGATTCTCTTTTAGAAGTTGGCTGGCCCACTCCAAAACGTTATTACTTCACGTAAGAAAACGATGTTGGTGACACTGAAAAATTACTTTAAACCTAGTCTTGGTGCCTTGAGGTTTCTAGTGAGTTTGCGCTTTGTAACGGAATTGGACTGAAGTAAATTTGGGGGTCCGGACTAAGAGCAGCTAAATTCTGACTGCTCTGTGTGTTACATGGTGTGAATCACTGGAAAATCTCGTTTACAGTGAAGAAACAGCAACACTTTCAGAATGACATGAGTGGGAAAATAATAGATGAAATAAACTCAAGGAGCTTTAACAAACGCATTTTAAAAATGCTGCCAAATCCAATATAATAAACATGTTGTAAAACGTGAAATTTTCTTCCAAATAAATATAAAGATTTAAACTCTCAGAACTAAACGCAACAACATGTTTTATGCTTGGGGAGTAGATAGCGGTGGTTTCCTTTCTGTGGCCCTTAGAAACGTTGTGTGTCAGATAGCCATAACAACATCACGGATCTTTCAGCTCTTCACTGTGAGCAGAGGCTTTTATTTTGATACACACTTTCAGCTTTTGAAAGAGCCTTTCAAAATTACATGAAGCAGCCCGCATCTATCTCCAAGGGATATTTAGGATGCGGGGTGCAGGGTGTGTGTGTGTGTGTGTGTGTGTGTGTGTGTGTGTGTGTGTGTGTGTGTGTGTGTGTGTGTGTGTGTGTGTAAGAGAGAGAGCGAGAGGGAGAGAGCAAGAGAGAGAGAGGGAGAGAGAGAGAGAGAGATGTAAAAAAGTAAGGGAGAGCAGACGTGGTGTTTTGAAACGCGACCATAAACTTACCCCTACCTGAAATAATCCATTTTGCAGAAGATCTCCTTGTTCTTGATGTAGCAGCTGCTGTGCTGACGCAGTGACGTCCTGCACACCGAGCACTCCAGGCAGCGCACGTGCCAAATCAGGTTGTTCACCTGCGAAAAGACACCAGCCGTGTCAAATCCACGAACACCCCCCCCCCCCAAAAAAAAAAAAAAAAAAAAAAAACATCAGGGAATTAGGTTGTCTGTGCTGAGAAAACCCTGCTGTCATATCTACTGCAGAGTTTCATCTAATCAGCACTGATATGAACACAAAGGCTGATCTCGACTCAGTTAACCAGATTATCACCAATTTCCCTCAAGAGGAATCACTACAAGCATATCACTTATGATTTACATTTAAATATTATCCGACCACGTCACAGTAAAAACTCAGAGGTTTTTCTCCCAAAAAATTTTTTGTTTGTATGTTTGACTGTTGCTGTTTTTTGTCAGTCTAGTTTTTATATTTTCACAAAAGCCATAATATATTTTTTCAGCAATTTAAGACGCACGTTTGCAATATAAAGATGTTTTTGTTATTTTTGTTATTATTGTTTTTAGGCTGCACTTCTCATTACGTTATCCAAATAGAGTAAATGGAAAATTACTTCATTTTATTGTATAAAAGCGTAAATAATATATAGCACAACAACACATTTAAATAATAATAATAATAATAATAATAATAATAATAATAATAATAATAATAATAATAATAATAATAATAATTGTAACTTGTGAAATACCTGGATTTTGGGGGGTTGGTTTGGCTTGTTCGCCACCCCTACAGCCGCAACCTTAAAGAGCTGCTTCATATTTGTCCCTAAATCAGAATAATTATTCATGTTGTCAGTTACGACTTTCATTTCCCACTAAATCACGAGTGTGTTAATTATGTAGAGCTAAATTACCACATAAAGAGAATTTAACGTAAAAAAGAGAAAATTTGTAATATTTTTGAAAATCTAGATATTCTAAATACTATATTTTCATGAGGAAAAACAGTAAAGATAATTTTTTTTCTCTATTTAGATACATTTTTTACAGAATAAAATATTTCTAGAATAAATCTTTTTTTTATGTTATTTTTTCCAGAATATTAATGTGAAAAACTTTCAAAGATTAAATAGTCGGCTGAATGAAAAGAATAACTCGAGACAAATTAAATATTTGTTTAGGTTAATATTTATTAATAAAGATGTTTTTTATAAGATAGATAATTTTTGTTTTAACTGTCATAAAGGTTTGAATCTGTATTTATTTCCTCAGCGCTATCTGTCAGTCTGAGAACAAAGTGTTGTGAGATAATGGACCTCACAAAAACAGAGTTCCCGAACGTTTCACGGTGAGATAACACCAGCCGCGTCTGTTAACGTTCATGATCCGTTCAAATAATAATAATAAATTATTTAGACTTGTTTTATAGATGGTTTAGATTTTTGTCGTTCCTCATTTTGGGTATTTAAAGTATCATCGTCTAACACAAAAGGCGCATTAAGATGTTAAGGCTTTCTTTTCACTTCAGCACACCAGAACAAACACACAGCGCGTTAGTTTCGTTACCAGTAAGACCACAGTAAACACGCACACTTTGCTTCTGTTTGTACTTCGCAAGACAGGCTGTTGTCTGCCAATTTTCATGCCAGAAAGTACAAATATTTTTAAATGAGTCGGGGGTGGAAATAGGTAAGTGAGATCTCCGGCTCACCTTCAGCAAGTATCTGTCCAGGATCTCCAGCCCGCAGCTTGCGCACACGTTCTTCCCGGTGGACGGCACGGAGCTGGCGGTGGAGGTCGGCGAGCACACGGAGGGGGTGGACGGAGTGCTGGGAGGAGAGCGGATGTCTTCCCGCTCCATATTGGAGCGCTGGGACTCTCCGTCCGAGTGAGACTGAAAACAGAGGCAGTCAGAAAATCCTGTTCGCGGATGTCGCCATTTTTTACAGCGTGATTCCCGCTTCTAAACAGATGCACTGATGTTAAATAATAAAGAGGCGCTCACCATCGGTGTGTGTTTGGAGTCCACAGTGCTGCGCGGGGTTCCCAGTGTGCTCTGATGCTCGGTGCAGATCACCTACAAGAAAACCTTCAGTAAGCTGCTGGTCTTCATCAGTTTCCAGATCTCATCTTCTGCTGCAAAAATCCCCGGGAGACATTCGCAGAACCCTCTTCAGGGTTGCTCCTTTATAAAGCAGCCCCGACAATAAACCGCGCTTAAAACCGCTAACTGGGCCCCCGCAACAAAAGGCACATTTTAATGAAGCTATTTCAATTTGGATTGATTTTTTTTTTCCCCCATGCCCTTAACCCATGCCTTTGAGAATAATAGTATTTTCTGCGCAATCCAGGACAGCAAGAGTGGACTGGGGGGGGACAACTACCTGTAATTACAAATAGCTGCGGATAAGAGGGACCCGGAGTGTCAATTTCAACTGTCAATCAGCAGAAGGCAACGGGTCACCCAAAGAATTGCAAATTTGATTTTTAATGGCTGTAATTAAAATCTAATTCTCTTCAGGGCGAACTGGCTGCGCTCGACACAAACGGTTAGACTAGGGGGAGAGAGAGAGGCTTGCGGACCGCAAATCACGCTATTCACAACAGAAAGGGCGCGTGCCTCCTCACTGCGGCTGGCGCGTGCGGCTGATCACAGTACACAAGCCGTGATTCCTGTGACATCACAGAGAGGCAAAAAGCAACACGCACAAAGCGAGGCTGCGGGATGCAAAGAAGCGGCGCGGTCTGGCCGGAGGAGACATGCAATGAAGGAGCGTTTTTACGCACAGTTTGCGTAAAACCCAGGTGCAGAACTGTACACAAGTCCAATATCGCTACCCCCACCTGATAAAAGTTTCCCAAAGTGTCAGTACCTGCTTTGTTGGAATTCCTTCAGACAGAATATTATTGCCCTCTGAGAGAGGGGACAAAACTTCATTTTTCCAGTACATGAACCCCCCCCCCCGGAGTCTCAGCCTTCAGGGTCTCCAAACTCTGCGCCTCAAACCAGGGGAAGAATCAACGCCCGGCGTCAAGGCTTGCACCATCCGTGGGATATCTGGTGCACAGTTTTGTTTTTGATACAATGTTTTTCTTCGCTAAACCCTCCAGCGCGTTGAGATCTGCGCAACCAGGCAGAGGCTTTTGCAGATGCGATGACTCCCGTTTCCGATTTAGACTTCTTCTCCTTTCTTCTTTCTGTCCTTCTCGCTCTCTCTCTCTCTCTCCACCTTGGTGCAGAAGCTTGTCTACAGGAAGTGAATCAAATGGAGGGGTTGGCAGCTGTTTTACTCCGAGTCTTCGGGAGAGGCCGGCTGGGATGCAGAGGCAACCAGAGCGCAAGGAGAACAGAACCAAAGTGTCTCTGCAGAGCTGCAGGGAAAGTTTGCACAGCTCTGCAGGCCTGCCTTATAGTCAAATAAGGGGGAGGGAGAGGAAAGAGTTTCAGAAGGGTGGACACAGTTTGTAACAGCTGTGACACAAACTTATTCAAGTTATGCAGCTGCGTGTTGATTTTCTCTGAATGACTAAAAAAATAATACCATTAATTTATGACTGAAAAGTAATGTCTTGAAATTATAAATTTTACAATTCGGAGGTTCGGCAAATCTGAAAAGCAAGAATATAACATATAATTAATTATAAAACTTTAATTATTTTTAATAATATTCATTGCAGTTATAATTGCAATACCCGGTCAATACTGGCTTCCATCATGTCTGGTTTATTAAGAAATAATGAAGTGAAATAACAGTGAACTTAATGCACAAATTCGTGTCATCCTGAAATTGCAAATTTAGTTCAGATGGTAACATCATGGAACTATTTTCCGTTTCCTATACAGGCCTGACTTTAAAAAATAAATAAAACCTCAGGACTCTATTGAAATGCATTTGAGTTCATGCTTCTAAGAAGCGACTGTAAATCTTGTCTTAAATTATCTCCTAAATATATGAAGTATATATTATTTTTAAGAGCGAGGAATCGTATATCTGGACATTGAGCCTTTTATTGAACGATAATAAGAATGACACAATCCATTACTAAAAGCGACTTTAATGAACCCCCCGGAAGCTTTCCAATTTGGGATCTTAAAAACATATAAATAAATTCAACAAGTCCCTGGTTGATGTAAACATCAACCATCAGTCATCGGTCCCTAACAGAATGCTGGTGAATTTCTGGTGCAAATTAGCGGGTAAAAATAAGAGAAACGCTGGTGCTGCTGGCGCACCAGCTTACTCTCAAACTTTCTAATTTTAAAATCTAAAAAAAAAAAATCCCAAATATGATTTTATCTTCGACGGTTTTCCAACATTAAAACAATATCAATTTATATGATGCTCACTGAAATCACCAAAAGCGTGAAGACAGAAGCACAGAAGGGACGTAAAGTCTTCAGACAGACCACAAATATTCCAGACCTGAAAGCATCAAATCCAGTAAGCCAAGCTCTTTAGCTAATGATACTTGACAGAAGGTATCGCAAGTTTGTACTTTCTGAATTTTGTTAGTCAAAAATTAAAGCTGTAAGGATTCATAGTTATAAAAACACCTTAATTCACTTGGGGAAAAAAACGAAGGAATCACACAAGTTTATATTAATAGGTCATTGTATAGGTCTCTATTCATATGTAGCCTAATGGAAGCATTAACCCAATCATTTTTAGTATATACCAAACCTGAACTATAAAGCAATCTTTCAGGAAGCTGCTTATATCAAGTCTCCTTTTAAACCAAGTCACTCATTCCATTATATCCTCAGTTCCGATCGCTCCAAAATGTAAAGGTGATTTTGCATCTCAAATATTAATAAAATAAATTTCTTCACAACCACATAAAATGGTTTTAGTCCCCAATATCCTTGTTTAAACAAATCTATAAAATAAATCCTTCTTCTATTTTGGTTATTACTTCTTGAAAACATGTTTTTAAACTTCTCTAGAATAAATAGGACCCTGCTTGAAGGTAGATGTTTGAGATGCATCAGAGAGCTGTGGGAAGTGCTTCTCATCCAACTTGTTGAGTCAATGGATCCAACAGAAAGGAAGTCATCGAGAGACTATATCCCACCTCCAACACATCTGGGCTGGGCTTTCTTCAGTGGTCAAAGCTGCGAAGTCTCCTGGTCTCCACAAGGGAGACGATTAAAGCAGAAGGTTCTAAAGAGGTAACAAAAACGAAGATCCACGAAGCAGCTTGTGGTTTATTACTTCAGTCTATCTGAAGGAATGACAGATCACGAAAAAAAAAAAAAAAAAAAAAAAAAAAAAAAAGAACTCCAACACAAATCCAAAACATTTTAATTAAATAACATAAAGTGAAAACAAGGAAACTTGTTCAAACGAAAGATTAGATGTCTGTAGAAGATTTGACTGCATCAAATAGTGCACAAGTGACAAAGCAGTTTAATAGATGAGCCAGTCAGATCGCTGGTACAGCAGTAAAAATAAACATATCATCCATACAGTCCTGGTGCTGTTTATCTGCTCCAGCTTCAAAATCTTCTCAAATTTAAGAGTCTGTGTGGATATGGGGGGAATTAGGAGCAGAACTTGGAGGAGAAGGGGAGGAGGGGGCTTCAGAGTAGGCAGGAGGATGGGTCATCTCCTAAACTTGCGGAAGGGCCTGCTCTGGTTACTGTGGTGCGATTTAGAGTACGGCTCCCAGCGCTTCCTCTCAGGCGGTTTGTTGTAAACATAGGCCGACGGGCCTGAGTAGCTATCATCTGGATTCTCCTCCATCATCTGGAGCTTGGCCTCAATGGCACGTATCTTAGCGCTTGTGCTGAAGAGGGAGGGAAAAAAAAAAAAAGTCAGAGAGGAGATGTTAGCAGTGAGGGTGAGGGAAGACGCAGAACTGAGGGAGGAGAAGGGGAAAAAAAGGAGGCAATATCAGTTTTACTGACAGGTGGAGCAGATAACAAAACAACTGAGATCAACAACTGTGCTGCACAGAAAGATTGTATTTAAATGTTGAGAGAGTACGGACGAGCAAAAGATAGGACTGAAGGAAAAATTGTGGGGCTTGTGTGAGAGAGAGAGAGAGAGGAGAGCAGGGATGGGTAAAAGGTTGCACAAGTATCCCAAAAGGAGCGGGGGGCAATCGGGTGGGGGAAGTGTTTCAGGACGTTATACATGTAGGGTTCACACTTCGCACAGATTATACCTTTCTACGCAGAACTGTGTTTATTGGAGCTGACATTTCTGCTCCATGCAAAAGACCTGACAGTGCTCCACTTGGCTGGTGGGTGTTTGTAGGGATAAGCGACATGAACCCACACGTTCAGCGAGTTAAAGCACTGCGACACCTTGTAATGTGATTAGTTACACTCGCATTAAGAAAGTGCCAACCTCTGACCAAAATGTTACACACAATTTCAACACCTTTGACCCCTGACTAGCTAAACCGACTAGCCCAGTTCATGGTGACCTCAGGTGCTTAAAGTAAAGAGGAGATGCCAGAAACCAGACCAAATAGGACTTACTTTGAGAAACATCTATGAAAAAAATTGCAGTTCTTGAATTTTCTTGTATGGTGTAGTTCGGTATTGAGAACATACAGCTGAAATGAAATAAATACAATTTATGAAAAGACAAACTAAAAACTTCCTGTTTTAGGTCAGTTAGGGTGGCCACAGATTCTATTTGCTAAATACCAGAAATGAGAGAGACTGTTAAGAGTATTTGTTTATTAGTTTGTTCAAATTCAGAAGATTTCTTTCTCTTTTGGCTGTTTAAGAAAGGCCAGATTATGATGTCATGGCTTTGCAAGCACCTGAGTTCAATAGAGGTACACCTGTCAATGTCTTCAAGGCAACACCTCAAACACAATACTTCCTTGTGTGACATGATGAAAAAAAAATCAGCCAAGATTTCAGGAAGAGAATAGTGAACCTTCTTTAGGTACAATCTTCTGATGTCTGAAGGTGGCACACTTATCTGTTCAAACAATTATATCCAAGTAACAACACCATGAGTAAGCCAAGCCATTGTTACCATTCAGGAAGGAGACTGGAGATTAATGTGTTTTGGTGCCAAATTTGAATATCAACCAAAGATTAAGGGCCAAAAGACCTTGTGAAGATGCTTCCTGAAGCTGGTAAGAGCATTCCATTATCTACAGTAAAAAAAAAACAAAAAAAAAACACCAGGACTGAAAGGCCATTCAGCAAGGAAGAAGCCATAACTTCAAAAACAACATAAAAACCCAGACTACAGTTCTGCAAATGACAAAGACTCTAATTTTAGAAGACGTGTCAGTGATCTGATAAAACTAAAACTGAAGCGTTTGACCCAATGATCATCATTACATTTGGAGGAAAAACAGAGGACAGCTTGCTTGAGAACATCCTCCCAACTGTGAAGGGGAAAGTCTGGCACAGTTTTTTCAGACTGAATTCTTTTTTTCCATCTGATCCAGACTTGCAAAAGAAATAGGACACCAACCTGAGGTTGCTTGTTGCAATAGAGCCTGCTTCTGTTGAACCACTGCATGACGGTTCTAGGCTTGCAGGCATCGTTTTCTCATTGCGAAAACCTTCAAACCTCTGTAAAGAATAAGCGGCGAGAAAAAAAAAGATGGCAGGGGACAAACAAATGGAAAAAAAATAACAAGAAGCAAGAAACAGACATGGCAGTTATAAGTAATGCATAATGAAACATAAAGCTGTCAGCATAAGATTAGATCTTTTCTGTTGAATAAGCAGAAGATAAGAGGAAGAAAGAGTCCTATTAGTAACAATCAGAGCAAATTAAACACTACAACAGTCCTCTGGAAATTCAACGTTGGCTCAGTTCCACATATAATGATCAACATAAAATTTCTGGATTTAACATTTTCAAGTCCAGTCAAGCAAATATTAACCAATCGGGGCTCTGTGTCCAGCTCAGTCACACATTAAAGGATGAGTGAGGATAATGTTGGAGCTTCTGATGAGCAACAACAAACATTTGCACTCATTCCTCTCAAAACCACCTTCCAATCATCGTGTAACCTGCAGAGAAAAAACAAAAACAAAACAAAGCATGATCACATAACAGATACGGTTATTTCTCTTGCTTCCTTCAGGAGCCTCTGTTCACAGATATATGTATAGACCTTGTCCTCAAGCTATACTGGTGGAATTAGAACAGCTGTTATTGCAAACTATTCAGTGACATAAGTAATGCACAGAGTGTGAAACAATGACGTTTCCCCCAGCTAGGACCCTTCCCTTCCACCTATTCCTCCAGGCCGGAATGCCAGGAGATCTGCATAGAGCCAGTAAGGCTGGAATAATCTGTAAACAATCCAGGAGAGTTCAGGGAAAAAAATGCTTTTAGGTTGTTTGGTTAAATATCTGCATTGCGGTGTTCTTTTAACAGTTTAACAGTTATTTTATTATTATGATTTCAAAGATTCAGTAATGTTTAAGTAAATATATTGCACAGATTGCCAAGGCTGCACATTAACAAAGAGAAACCTTAAAAAAAACAACAACAACAACACGACGATTTAAAATAAAGTTAGAAATTCTACTGAAATCAAGCTTTGATTTTGAATATTTTCACATGAAGCTGAACACACTGATGTACTGCTTGATATGATGTATTTTAATTCCTTGCTTGCTCAGACCTGATGACATAATGCAATTTTAGTAAACACATCTATTACATGTAATCCAATGTATATATGCAGGAGAAAACAACGCTTGAACAGCTTTTTAGTTAAAACTTTTACTTCGCTTCAAAAAGGACACATTATCACATAAAAACTCTTAACACAGCCAAAGTTATTCTTTTTAAGAAAAAAAAACTTAAATATTTAGTTTTAAATTTTATCTTCAAAGTTTAAGCATGTCTCGATAACTATAAATGTATTTGAAATTATGCATAAAATTGTAAAGGCGTTTATTAAATCTCAGGACATTTACTTGTATCCTTGTATTACAGACTTATTTATAAATATTTGAATACATGCAGCCCATGAGTCACTTATTTAACATCTGTGAGCAGCTTCAGGGGTTAAACTCCAAGAAGAAGAAATCCCCTTAAATCATCTCCACCAAAGGAGAGTCAGAGCAGTTCTGAGCTCTTGTCTGGTCTCAGATTTGGTCAAACACTATCATTGGGGCAGCACTGAAGGGGGTCATCTTGAACTACGCCAACACCATCATCTGAGCTGCTATCAAAAAATGTAATCTATTAAATTCTTGCAGGGTGAAACAACTGGCAAAGCAACCTGCAATACTTCACACAGAACATGCCTTGGATTTAGCTCGAGAGTAAAGTTCCGACACACTTTTGTTAAAATGCCAATCTTTTCCAGGCTCTGGTTCTAGTTTAAGCCAATTTCAAAAATATCACAAAACCTCACTGAGAAATCATGGCAGATGTTTTTTGCAGGATGGATGGATGGATGGACAGATTGAAAAACAAATGTCTTTCAGAATCAGATTGAAATTTAACTGCCAAGTTTATAACTACATAAACAAGGAATGTGACTTGGGCTTCACATGCTCACAGCGTACAGACATCAGCTATCAAAATGTAAACTTTAGATGAGATTACAAAGCAAAACAAAAGAACACAATATGTTTAAACATTTATTACAAAGTAGTTAGCTCACGGGTCCCCTCTTTATAGTAAAGTATGTAAAGATCCTGCTACATTATATGCAGAAAGCTCAGTAAAACAGCATAGGGGGGGAGGTCCTGACAGCTCAGACTTACTTTTGAATTACCATTAGACATACAGCGAAACATTAATTCTTCATATTTGTGAGAATATCAGTACAGACAGGTTCTATTTCTAATCCAATAATAAAAAAAAAAAAATTCAGCCCAGCTCCAGATTTATTTAACAGCATGTTGCCAAAGAGGTTGCAGCATTGACCTTCACCTCCCCCTGTCATGTCTTTGTGCGTATGTGTGTGTGAAGGGCGGGATTCGTCTCCGAGCAGGATATCCCCTCACCCTTCGTCAGTCGGCTGTCTATTGTTAAGAGCAAGCCCTGGGTTTGTGCAGGGATCTCGTTGCTCTCTGTAAACTGCAGCAGTATTAATAAAATATAGTATGGAAGCTACAATCATAAATGCGCTTCATCTTTTATTTCAGTTCCTTCAACAATGCCGTTGATTTCATGCCAGACATACGGTACTAGTTAAAGACAGGCAAACAAATGCACTTTGACTTTTACCTGTTCAACTAATCAGGGACTGCATCCACAGAGCAATCATAAACTGTTATGCTTGAGTGTGACACTTACCCTCACCTGAGCGTGCGCCCATCGCACCACCAGCTTCTTGGATAAAGCTAGCTTCCCATTTAAACACTGGATTGCCCTCTCTGCCTCCTGTAAACAACACAAAGAAGAGGAAAAAGGAATAGGAAAGAGGGAACAACAGACTGCTCAAAGTTATCACTAAAAATCAGTGTGTAATTACATCCAAGTCATTAAATCATTAGATAAATAATGATAAATGGCAAAGAGACAATCTGTTTACACGGGGGCCGAAGCAAGTCGTGTAGCTAAATGTAGTTTCGTCTCGTCAAATGTGCGAACGGCTTTTACGTAAAACTATATTCCTTAAGTTCTTCATCTGACCGTGTCTACATGTGAGTGAGTGCGAGTGTGTAAGATAAACAGCCACTTCCTCTGTATAATCCTGTTGGGAGGGCTTCATATCCCACTGATAGACACTAGCTGTGAAACGAGATGCTTATCATGATCCCCAGGCACACTCCAAAACAAATACTGCCCGACAAACCTGTGAAGTTGAGCGCACTCTTTTTAAATCCTTTTATTTTATTTCTTTTTCCTCAGAAACACACTCCACTTCAGTGAAAACAAACAAGGAGTTCCTGTCTTCTTGAGGATGTCTCGTAAAGTTTGTTGAACAATTTCACTTTAAATTTTACACTAAATGAATGGCCCTTCTCTGATAAAATATACAAACTCCATCTGTGGGAGTCTATATGAAAGACCTTTCTGCTTTCTCTGCCCTCTGAACATGCGCACAGAAAACAAAATGGGTTCGTTGACGACAAAAAAAAGGGTTATAACCCAAATTATCTGTGCAAAATATTGACATCAAATATGATAAAAACAAAAAAAAAAGATGCACGTCTGCTTTGTCTACCTCTCTGGTGCTGAAATTGACAAAGCAGTAGCCACGTGGCTGCCCCTCCAAAGGCCCGGACTTATGAAACAGGAAGTCAAACTGTTTAACTTTGCCAAACTTCTCCAACAGCTTCACCAGGTGATACCTGTCAGGAGAATGAAGAAAAGCAAACAAAAGAAGGTAGTCAAAAAAAAAGAATATATAAAGAAATAAAACAAGATGAAACAAATGTTTACAAATACAGAAATAATTAATGTATTAGAAAATTCTGAGCCATAAATTCATTCGAATCTTGTGGAAAAACTTCCAAACAAACCCGAAAACAGCAAAACAAAAACATTTTAAGTGGTCAGAACAATTTTTATACAATGCAATCCCCATCATTATTAAACCAGCAAAGATAAGTTTCTTTAAACTTAATCTAAAAGTATTACAACTTTATGAAGAATCTGAAATTAAAATAGTTACATATCAATTATATTTTATGTTATTATACAATTATAATTTTTTTTTTAAAAAAGGAAAGGAAAACAAGCACCACAAACATAAAATCTTTTTGCCACCACTTTGTCTGTGAATCTGTCAGGTCGGGCTAATGAGAATGACAGCTTTCTTTCCTCGACACCTTTTTAGCAGCAGGCCAGCTGGTGTGGCCAGCCACTAACAGTAAATCTCTTATTGAGACAATGCTGAGGATACAGTAGCAGGACAATGAGGGAATAAAACAGAGGAAGTCTCAAATCCCCCCTGAGCCCTGGAGTTCGGCACAAACAACATTCAATGACGACGTAGAAGCTGCAGGGCACTGCTGGACTGAATATGACGACAGATATGCGGTCACTGAAAAGATATGCAGCGTGTATTTGTGTGTGTGTATGTGTGTGTGTGTTGTGAGCATTAGCAGTCATGGGAAGAAATTGTTTCTCCAATGGGTACAGAAAAGAGCTTTAAGTTCAGGGTCACTCAAAGAACACATTTATTTATTCTGGAAGTAGACAGGAGAGAGTTAGTGGGCTACAACATCAATACAGGGCTTCACCCCCCAAGTCAGTAGTGTACATATATCTTTAGTATTTGGTAGAATTGCCTTTCAAGATGTATGATTGGGTCAAAGTTTTGGGTTTCCTTCCACAAGCTTCTCACACTAGTTTGTTGGAATTTTGGCCCATCCCTGCTACAGAACTAGTATAAATGAGTCAGCTTTGTTGGCCGCCTTGTTTGTATACACTTTTTCAGCTCTGCCCCCAAATTATCTGTGGGACTGAGATCGGGGCTTTGTGTTGGCCAATCCAAAACATCGACCCTTGCAAAATATCCACAGGTGTACCTCGACTTAACTCTAATACAGTGTATTAACCTGTCAGGAGCTTTATCACCATCTGGCCCTTCACAAACTGTTACAAAGCATAGAAATCTAAGTGTATGTAAATTCTGAACTTGATCATTCATTTTAATGAGAACAAAAAGCTTAAGTATTTTTTTGAATTCAGCGTATGTAAATATCCATTTTCAGCAAATTCGGTTAAAAATTGATATTTGCTAGTAGCCATTACTTGACTTAAGATCAATATTGGCGTTTTCTCTTGTCTTTTCCATTTGCAAGAGTGGTCCTCTGTGTCACACCATAATCATACCCCAGAGAAACTGAAAGTCATGCATTACTAATTAGAAGTTCCTGGAGAGTCTGATAAACTTCAAAAAATACAGGAGAAGCTTAAAAAATGCTTAACAGATTAGACTTGCATGATGCTGGAAAATCACGCAATAAAATAATCTGCAATAAATCCACATCTACCCCTCTTCTCCTCCTCTCATCTGTTAATACTATGCTTCCAACTCTCCTTGTGATCTTTAGCATCTTGGATACTGTCATCTGGGCACCTACTGCAGTGAGACTCAATCCAACAGCTGGAACATATTACTGGCATGAAAAGAGTGAAATCTTGACACTTGACACACTCAGCAAATACTACATTCCAGCCATTCCTCAGCAATATTAATATTTCACACACCAATACTGCATTGAAAACTTATCTGGGATACATTATCCAGATTTAATTCAGTTACATTTATTCTATAGGAGTTTTTAGGGGTGCCAATAATTGAGGAATTGATGATTTAAAAAAAAAACAAAACAAGTATAAATCTAATATTCATTTTCTACTTCCTTAATGTACGCAAATTAAAAGTTACAAAGGAGTATAAAGAGCTGCAATTGCATAAGGCACGCTGGCAAATGGTTAAAGCATTGCTGTCACTGATCCTTTCTGAACTTAGTCATTGCTTATCCTTGTTTTGAGTTAAGGGTAATTTAATGCAGCTGATCAGATGGAACAAGCTTGTAAGCTGAAGAAGCAGCCAGTTTCTGAACACTATTCTGCAAAATGTAAACCTGTTTCCAAACTATCAAATCACCGGTCCGAGAAACATCTTTAAGAGCAAACCATACAACCACAGTGTGATGGTCCATACAGAATCCTTATGATGAAACAAGAATATAGAAGAAAAACAACTAAAACTGCTTGCTGGAAAAATGGTTACGGTTGCTGCGATGCAGAACTCAGTGAATATTCTCCACATTAATCACATTATGACTAACATGCAAAGCACTCAGTGTGGAGAAAAAAAAAAAAGCACGCTTTAACGGGGAGAAAAGGCTGAAGCAACGCTAAAACATCTGTATTGAAAGATAACACTATTTTCTTAGCATCAAACATCACTGAAAGACAGTAAAGACACACGGCTACTAGTCGATCACTGAGACTAGTCACCTACTTCACTGTCTCTGCTCCTCACCATACACAGGGCATCTTTACAGTCGTATCTCAGCATTCAGGTTTGTATTTTACGCCAAACATTAGAAACATCTTTCATCCGTTTCTATTTTTTTTTTTTCGCTGTAATAAATCGTCTGATGGGGTCACCCAGCCGTTAACGGCTGCAAGTTCTTGGACAAGACGAAAACAGACCCGTTAATGATGGTTTAAAAATGCCTTACAAAACATAAAGAAATATAAAAATAAACTCACGTTGAAAATAAATCAACAAAAAAATGTCACCGAAGACCTTCCTGTGTTTTTGTTGGCGTTTCTGAGTGTAACTGTTCAGGCCCGGGAGTGACCCCCAGGTGCTTTGTGTAACTGTTCAGAGGGGCTTAAAGCTGCAGTCTTTTATTGTTTAGGCAGTTGTTATTTTTAAGGCCTTAAGTGGTTTGTTTGTGTGTGTGTGTATGTGTGAGAAACCACAAAAATGACTGTGACGTGACCATTCATGTGTGCAAGAAATGGATTCTGTGCTGGATGCTGAGGCTGAACTGGTGGGAGGTGGATAGGGAGGTGTGGGGGGGTTGCTGTGCAACAAGTTGCACTAATGTCTTCCACCTCTCTATCTCTATGAGTCCCTTGTGGGTTGCAGGCGACAGAATTTCTGCTTTTCCCAGACAACACCCTGCAAGTCTCCCATATGGAGGTGGCTCATCATGGCACTGGATAAATGTATAAAGAGAGAAGCATTTATAGAAATTCATCTGATGAAATATTTCCAAGCTGGGTCTAATGTATAGATTAACTTTGACCAGTAACAAGTAAGACCTTCCTTCGATTTAACACATCTTAAGACAGTTGTTTCCAAACTGTTGTATCTTTACTTCAGTCAAAGAAACAGCATCTTAATCTGCAACACATCAAATATCACATAGTCATTCTATTTAGCCAAACACTACCTTATATATCTATTTTTAGAACAGATTAAACTCCAAGAACATTTTTTGGGATGCTATAGTGAGCTGAACCACAATGGGTTACCCCTCCTGGGGGCTATAAAAACCACCAGAGGAAGAGGGGGAGAGAGGGAGGGGATCAACAGGAGGAAAAGGGAGGGAAAGGTGGGCAAAGGGAGAGTAAAGTTCAGAGAGGGGATGTTGACAGCTAGGTGAAAGGTGTAGAAGAAGGAAGATGAAGCTGAGGAAAAGAGGAGATTAGACACCAGGTGAGACAGATACGAGAGGAAGGAAGACAGAGGGGTGGGTGGGGGGGGGGGGTCATACAAGCAGAGTCTAGAAAGATAACAACAGGCTTGAGGTGGGATAAGTGTAAGTTACAAGGAAAAATAGGCTTTAAGGCAGCTTTCTGCAGTTTCTTCACCCTATAGCGGCGAAATGAGTCATTGCTGGTGGTTATCGTCCAACTACGCTAATAAAAACACATGACAAATGCCAGGCCCACGACACTGAATGTAACACGAGGTCCAGAGAGGGAACAAAGAGGAAGACTGTGATGGATTACCACAGAGCAGGCAAAAGCAAAAAAGCATGAATGTGTGTTGAAAGTTTCAGTAACACCTGTTCTGCCTAAGGCCTCAATGGTACGCAAGAGAAAGTGGAAAAAGCCTAATAAGGCACCCTGTGGGGCGTGAGTCTCTTCAACTATACACAACAGAAAACGCAATAGAATACATTAATGTGCTGATCTATCAAATATTTTGCTAAGAACAACCACAGCAGAAAAGGACTGAAACCCCCCCCTCTACCTTAAACAAATTTTATGGTGCTAAAATAAAATTAAAAAAAAAAAAAAAAAAAAAAAAAAAAAAAATCAATGTATTTATTAGAATTTTAGTTGACAAACAAACAAGTAGTTTATGTCTGTCAAGCAGAAGAAGTATTCATCTATCCAGTGTCTATACTCACTTATCCACCAGGTCGCAGGTGGCTGAAGCCCATCTCCAGGGTACACCCTGGACAGGTCACCAGTCCATCAATTCTTTTCCCCAACATATGAAAATCTTAAAAGTGTGGCATGCATATGTATTCAGCCCCCTTAGTCAGTACTTTGTAGAATCATCTTTCACTTCAGTTATTGCAGCAAGTATGTCTCAAGCAGCTCTGTACATCGAGAGACTGCAGTTGTCTATGTTATTTGTAAAACAGCCCAAGCTCAGTCCGACTGGACGAGCTGTGAACATCGATTTTCAAGCCCTGCCACAGAATCTCAATTAGATTGGTCTGGACTTTGACTGGACCATGCTTTTATCTTGAACCATCCTATTGTAGCGATGGCTGTATGTGTCGGGTCGTTGTCCAACCGAAAGGTGAAACTCCATCCCATCTGCAACTCTTGCAGCCTCTAACAGCTTTTCTTTCCATGACTGGCCTGTATCAATGTTCCCAGTCTCTGCTGTCCCACCTGACATGATGCCGCCACCGCTTTGTATCACGGCAGAAATGGTGTGCTCAGAATGAAATAGAATGTTATTTTTCTACTATATATTCTTGCTTGTTGCTCAGTTTAGGTCTCATCAAACAAAAGCTCCTCCTTCCTCAAGTCCACTAGCAAAATGGACTTCTAATAATGGTCGTCTTTTTGCAGCTCTTCCATAAAAGTCCAGATTTGTGGACCGCACAATTAATATTTGTTATTTTGACAAATACTCCTACCTGCGTTGCGGATCTCTGCAGCTCCTGACTCTGTTTTAAAACTTCCCCACAACCCAATCCCTGACTGGTATGGTTTGTTCTTTTGTCTTCATGCTGTTCACTGACATTCTCCAAGAGACGTCAGCTGGATTCATACTGAGATTAAATTAGACAGAGGTGGACTCTGTTTGCCAATTAGGTGACTTCTGAAGGTTGAGCTGCACTTTATTTTCCTTTCATGTTACAATTATAAGCCACTTTTTGTTTATCACATAAAATCTACTACAATAAATCAAAGTGTGTGAATACTTTTTCAGGACACTGTAAGTGTTTAATCCACCACAAAAAAAACCCAAAACAAAACATGACCCAAGTATTGACTAAGCGCCTTTCTCTTTGCTTGTTGAAGCTTGAGGTTATTGCATCTACTGGACAAGACTGGATAGTGACAATGCAACCATGTTTATGTATCCAAGTATAAGACCTGATAAATACCAGAAAATTATGCTTTTTCAGCAGAACTCAGCAATATTATAAGTTTTCAGTGTTATTAAGGAGGTTTGAATTTATTAAATATTTATAGAAACAAAAAAAAAAGGAAGAAATCACATCTTGAAAATATAATTCACTTACTCCATAAATGAAGTAAGTTTCCTCACATGTTTTATGTTTTAACACAATCTTGAAGAAAACATTGTTGGTTAGTTAATTAGCTGAAATAAACAGTGAACAAATTTTATTCACTGTTGATTTGAAACGTGTCAAAGCAGTGCAGGGTGTTTAGTGACTTAGCTCCTGGTCCCTCTGCACCAAGTTTGGTTTCGCAGGACAAACAGAGAGAGTCCTGCCTGTTTTATCCTGGAGCTAATTAATCTTCCCAATCAGTAACAGGGGCCACGTGCATTTCTCTTATTTTCCCTCCATACGCTGAACCACTGGACTATTTAAAGCGAAGGAGAAGCAGAGCAGAGCATGGTAAGGGGAAGGAAACGCCTGTCTAGACGCCCACCAGAACCTGGGCCCGTACATTCTCCAGCAGCCTCCAACAGGCTTACGAAAGCACCCCTCACCCTAATAACATTGCAAATTCAATATTTTCTGAATATTTTTTGCTTTTTTATCAGATAATCAACCGCATGAGAGGATGCATGCAAGCGCACACAAAGTCAGACAGGTTAATGATGTTCAGACTCATGTATGTGTTGAAGCCTGCACCTCTACAAACTGCCACCCAAACTTCTACTGTGGATTTAAACACTCTCACACACAGCCACACACACACACACACACCTTCAGGTTGACACAGAGAGAGTAAACAGGCCAGGTGAGTGAGGAATGATGGCTGCTCCTTTGCAGAACAGGTCTCCGCGCCTCACTGCATCTCCTTCACACACCCAGGCTCGTCTGCTCTGTCTCAGCCCATGACACACACACACACACACACCAGCTCACATACACAGTGAATTAATCATACACCTAACCACAACACGTTGCCTCCTATGTGGCAAAGCCATACATGTTAAAACCAAACTCTCAGGTTCATACGATAAACTCAATTATAGCACCATTTTTTTTAGAAACTGTACAAAGCATATTTTAATTACCCGACAGAAGCTTATAAGAACACCTTATAATAATAAAGTTTCACTCCGCATTCTAACGTCTTCTCATCAGAGATACATTTCTATAAGTAAAGCTGACATTTTATGATGTTTAATTTTATAATCAGTGATTGGATAGTGCTATATATTAGTTTGATGGATAAAAGAAGCAGGCTAAAGGCTTTTTGAACAAATATAAAATAAGCGCCTGACTGAAACTAGAGTGGATTTACTCACTCTGTGATTTTGGGATCAATGTTGCCAATCCACAAGCGGTTTCCATCATGTGCCGCGCTCTCTGCAATAATGGAGGCATTTTCCACAGTCTCTGCTGCAGACGACATGTGTACCCTGTGGAAATAAGATTAAAAGAAAGTTACCAAAAACCTTTAACTTCAACATTTTGAGTTCATATATACATATGGCTTTACAAACACATAGGGTCATGGTGAAAAGAATGTACGGATACTCTTATGTCCAGGGTTTTTGGACTACATTTAGTTTTTCACAATCCTTTATGGTTGGTTTCATTCTTACATTTATATAACTCTAAAAGCTGGTAAAAACAGAAAAGTTAAATACCAAAACACAAGAACTGATGGAAAGTGTACTCTCTTCTAACCATTAACTGTTGCTGTAAAGAAGAAATAAGGTCGTAAAAATACTAAAGCTGCAAACTTTCAATATAGCAGTTTTGTACTCGAAATTAGAAAATTTTGAGTAAAAAATGGCTTAGTTTGATTTAAAAATACATTTATAGCCACAATTTCAATCAAGGATGCTTGATATTAGGAAATAAGTAATTGCAATATCATTGTTGAATATTCCAATAACAATACTGGTTGTAATCGGATGTGACACCATCCTCACTTGTCTCTCTTTTTCTCATCATCAACTAGTTTCAACTACTTTCTGATAGCTTTGATCCATCCAATTCAACCAATACATTATCAGAGCAGGAAAGAATGGTGCTTAGAAATATGGTAGTCAACCAAATATTGCCTGAAAACAGTCATTTGTGGTTGAGATACTACACTCATCGATATTGCAACGAATGAGAATAGATATATCGCCTAGCTAAAGTGTTCTTACTTGAGCCTGTTAATCTATAATAACAATTACAAAATAATAACCAGTTTTTTGGGTTCTTGGATAAAACAGCTCTATCAAAAATGATGGATATGTTTCTTTCACACCTGCAAAACAAGGGAAGCTCATGGGAAAACTGCAAAAACATAACTTCACTGAGAATTTACATAGGCGCCACATGGCTCTGAATGATGATTGGAAAATACTGATATGATAACCAAAGCAAATAAAAAAAGAAAGCAAAAAATGATATGCTGGAACTATAAAAACTGTGAATGCAACAACAAACCAACTGGTTATCGAAACTGAGTGTTTTCCTATGACAGACTGTGACCGTTCCAAATATGGAAACATTGGAACTTGATCCTGTTCATTAAATGTACTGAAAACTCCAACTTTTTCCAAGAAATAAACACATCAACAAATAACTTTTTCAATCCTTCTGTTTTTAGTAAAAATCAAACAAAGGCTGAGAATTTATTTTTTGATTCATAAATGGCAATCCCCTTGAAATTCCTTCATTCTTTTACTTTTATGGTCAATGTTTGTGACATTTAATTGTGAAATTAAAGGACACTGAACATAAATGAATGTGTATGTTTTACTGTCATTTAGGAAGAAAACTGAAATTGGTAGGTTAAGTTACAAAGAAAAAGAGAACTCAAATATTAGCCAGTAAATGCCTAATTTATGCATCTCTAATGGAACTACGAGCATGATCTAGCCCCATCTTATTTATGTAATCTCCTCCCCATGCACCATTAAGCACTATAGTCAACCAGAAAGTTTCTCCTGGATGATCCAAATTAAAATGTAGAGGTGGTCAAACTTTGTCCATGGCTTCCCCATAACTGTGGAATAGCTTTGCTCTACACGTCAGCAGTGCTTCTATCATAGATTTATTTTAAAAATCTGGTACAAAATTTATTTTCTCTGCCTTTTGACATGGAAGGAGTGAGAGATCCTACATTCTTGCTTTTTTTAAATTAATGTTATTATATTTGAGTGCTATTTCTTTTTTCTTTTTTGTATTTTATTTCTATTCTCAGTTTACACTGCTCTTTGGTTGGATAAAATGTGAAGATCTTTGATCTGCCTTTACTATTGTGAAATGTGCTATCCAAATAAACTTGACTAGTACAATTTTTTTTTATTCAACCTTTATTTACACAGAAAACATGAATAAAATGTTTAAAGCAAATGGCAATTTACACCAAAGCACGATCTCCTGCACAATGCATCCCCTGTTCTGGCATGGGATGCATGCAAAACAGATACGCATCGCCTAATGTCTAGCTAGAAAAAAAAATGGAGAAGAAATGTTTAATCTCATCTTTTAAAATATAAAAATGAGTAAGTGTACATTTTCTTTCATGCCGATTTACTTTAGGAGTGAGTTCTACTTTTTAGCATTTCTTGTGCCGTAAAAACTCAGTTCCTGTTAGATAACCCAATGTTCACGACCAATAAAACATTTGCTTTTAACGTTATCTTAGCCAACTCAGTAAGATGAACGATTTATTATCATTCCTTAATAATTACTCATATCATATATCATAATATTAAACGTCCTAAGTTACTTTTTTTTATCACGAACAACTTCATCTAAGAGTAAAAACCACGTTTCAAATGAGAAGTGGAATGTAGCTCCTAGCTGCTCTGACATTACCTTTGTTTGTTCCTCTTGAACTACGAGTCCTACGATTTAACGTTCACACAAATCCCACTTTTGGGACGATCCAGTGACGTCAAAACGTCACTGCAATCATCTCAGACCACAATTGTCCACCTAAATAAGTGACTGAGTTTGTTAGCTCCGAGAGAAAACACATCCGCTCTGATACAGCCTGACAACAAAGGCGCAGCGTGATGGCGTAGATTTTTTAACTGCGTGACAAATCCGTTGGAGGCAATCGATTTAGTGTCTGGCATCTCCCGTATGCCCGGTGTGTTCGAAAATTTTCATCATTATCAACGTGTAACTCCGCCCACCCGGTGTGATTAATAAACTATCTCAAGCACACTTATCTGTGACATCTCCTCTTGTTGATGACGAATTTGTCAACTGTTGTGCTTCCCTCTTTAGCTAACATGCGTCTCATGTAAAGACTGACCCCGAATAGGTAAGTAAGACTTTTTGTATAATTTAAAGCTATGTGTTGCGTTTTTTCCGAAGTAAACACTGGATATTTGTTGAATAACTTAGTGCCGTTTATATATATTTAGCTCATTCACATTACCCCGACCTTCACAAGGTTTTAGTTGACAATTCGCAAAAATACAGTATGCCTGTATGAAGAATATTATTTTATGGCTGGACATTTTCAGTGTGCTGTATTACCCAAGTCTAGCTACAAAGCTTACCGCCTGGTCGCATTTTCAGGACAAATGATTAATAATAAAAACATAAAGAAGCCACTGGTTAAGCTTTTTTTTTTTTTTTTTTTTTTTTTTTTTTTTTTTTTTTTTTTTTTTTGTCCTCGTTTATCCTGTGCATAAATGTGTTGTCGAAGCATGCTTAAAAGTAGACTTATTCAAGCAAAAGGATTGCACAGTCATGAATGGTCTGCTGTATGGTGAATGGTAAAATATGAAAATGTTGTGGTGTTGTTAAAACGAGTACTTGTGCTGTAAAAGTTGTCCATCTTTTATAAAAGCAAATCTTTCCAAGGGTATCGATAAAGGAAGGCGACCATTGGCCGATCAGATTAAAAGGAGCTGAAAACAAATGCACCCCACATTTTTTTTTTCATTTTATTTTATTTTATTTTTTGATGGATGGATGTGAGACTATTTTAAGAACCAAGCAGTGTTATTTACATTTCTTATCCCTATTTTAAACTCATTTCTATATTTTTTTTTTTTAAAAATGTCAAAGGTCTGATTAGTTTTATTAAAAACAATACGCATTTTTACATTTTGGACTTGCTTGGGAAAAAAGTAATAAAAGAATGCCACTTTTAAGAGTTGAAATCAGATTTTTTTTTTTTTTTTTTTTTTTTTTTTTTTTTTTTTTTAAGGGGCAGTATTATGTGTTTTTCAGGCACATAGTCATTTTATAGCACAATCAAGTAACCATGTTACCTTCCATTGTTACAAGAATACTCTATATATATATATATATATATATATATATATATATATATATATATATATATATATATATATATATATATATCAAATATGTCTTAAAAGAAATTTGACTTAGTAATTTAACGCCTTGAAATAGGGCCTCTGTCTCTTTAAGAAAGTCCTACTCTTTCTGAAATTTCACCTCCAGGAAGTCATCACAACAGCTAACCCTTTAACAACGTTTTTATCAGTGTTTCACTGAGAAGTAGCTCATATAAAAAGTTCAACAGATGTGCAGTTCTGCCAGGCGTTTGCTAATTTCTGCTGGCTCGTCTGAAGGAGCGGGGAAGTCGCGGAAGAGGGTTGCTCTGTGTGGCAGAAGCTCAGAAGCTTAGAAACTGCAGCTCTAAGGAGGAGCTGGGTCTCAAAGGCAGCACTAGGTCCGTCCAGGTGTTTTGCACAGCTAAATGGTTGCCACGGGAGATTAAAGTTTTTCTCAAACATGCATGAAAGAAACAAGGAAACACTCCAGGTATGTTTTTGATGAGGGAATAACATTATAGCATTATGCATCACTCAAAAAGTCGATTTTACATAATACTGCCCCTTTAACTCTCCTCTAGGACTTTATTGACTTTTTCACCCCTTTCAGTGGGAAATTTGTTTGAGGAGGCAAAGTGATGCAGAACATGATCAGATACTCCTCAGTGTTCTTTTCTAAAGCAAACAGTGAGAGCATGCGGGCTGACCAGCTGGCTCCCCACTGCTGGATGAAGAAGCAGGGGTGTGGCTGCAGCTGGTTGTGAAACCTGCAGGATATGAGACTACAGTATCCCATTGAACACCTGGGCTTCACTTTGTTTGCTTGACTTATTTTGTAAAGAGATCTGTCACCTTCCCACATCTCTGCCCATCAGCTCTGCCACTGTGTGGTGAATCATGTCGGCTTGTCAGGAAACATCCCAGTTTCAGCTGCCTGCTCCAGGTTTATTTCAGAAGCTGTGGTCCATATTCTAGCCTAAATAGACAGAGTTTCTTGAATTGAAAGCAAAGATTAGAATCTGAGGATACATCAGGATCTTTTTTTTTTTGCTATGATTTCATCACAACTTTATGATGTTGAGATACACATAAATTTAACACAATGGGATATTTCAAGGGGGCTCTAGCACACTTTTTGATCTGTAAACTCAGTTTTAAATTAAAAGAATAATTATTTTTACTGTTAAATGATGCAGTTTATGTTATTTACAGAACATAAAAGATTTTCTTCGTGATTTTCTTCGTTTTCTTAGACGTGTTTACATCACGAAGAAAGTATCTTTACCGATATGCCTTTTTTTTTTTTTTTTTTTTTTTTTTTTTTTTACTTGTTTGGCAGATTATGTGTTCTGTGGCTGAACTATTTCAGTGCAGAGCCGATGGTATGTTCCTCTTCAGAGATAAAAGCTGTGAGTGGTCCCCAGACAATAGAAGATGCCAGTCAGGGAGCAGCGTACCACAAGCCATTTTACAGCCACTGACTTTGAAAGACAGGCTTTACTGTGTGCTTGTGTCTGTGTGGGCTTAAATATTGCAGAGATGGTCTTTGTTTGCATTTGCAGAAAGAGGGTCAGCGACAGAGTTCACAGTCAAGAGGCAGGCTGCAAGGTGGGCTATGATTCATCTATAGAAAGGCAAAACATGGAGTCAAATTGTTGTGTTTCTATTCAGGAATGTCCAAAATGACTGCGTAGGCTGAATGTAGGGATCGTTATGTCTTCATGGTTTTGTCAGTGTAGGAAGAAGTTTTAGAACTGCATGTAATGTTGCTCGTGCTGCTGTTTGCAAGATTATTTACAGCATCAGTAATTTGAGACACATCCCAAGAGACGTGTTTGCTATTGTTATTCATTTTACTATTCTTCTCATTGAGAACATGTTGAGATTAACTAAGCGTTAGGTTCTTTGATTATTTCAAACATTCACAAGTCTTTACATTGTGTCCTTTCTGCTTTGTGGAATCGTAAACTGACTTATTTACCCTTTTATAGAGGAGTAAGTATATAATTATGGAAGCAGGGATGTTCCAATGAGTCTACCAGTGATCAGAAATTGACAATTTTGCTGTGAACAGCTCTGATCCATGATCCTTTTCTCACATTTCTCACAAATACATCAAATTCAGAATTTTCCCTGTTTTGAGTCTATAAAGACATTAACCAACAGCAGGTACGCTTATTCAACCAAGTGTAATTAATCTTACCCAACAGCCAAAAATAAAAATCTGTTAAGTTGATTCCATCATGATGGTAATTAAGATCTTCATAATCATTTGCTGACAGATACCTTTTTAACAAAAATTATTGATTAACTATTAAGTTAAGTTCTGCTCATTAAACATGTTTCCTTCTAACTACTTATTGGTCACATTAATCCTCCTTTTATTAACCATTAAAATGTATGCAAAACGGTGCTATTATGTTGCAGCCAAACTCCTGCTGTCATCACTAACAGATTATGAACATTTAGCTCCATATAAGCACCTTTGGACAAACACTTGTTGTTCTGTGACATTTTTATCACTTAAGTTTTAAATTTAAAGCCAGTTTCTTGCCTTACTTTGTATATTTCAGAAAGGTAAGACCCCCTATTTATGCTAATGCTATGTATATCAGTGCATAATATTGCATCAAATTATCATATATTTATAGATTAAGGAAGAGCCTTTTTTGCTGTGGGAAGTTGGAAGAAGATGTTGGCCTACCTCCTGCTGGCTAACATGAGCTATTACCTCATTTTGATAAATATATTTTCAGTGCAGCTATCAAATGATTTCTAAATTATGTAGGACTTCTTGAAATCTTTGTATCACATTTATGTCTTTTATTAAAAAACTTTTTGTTTTTGGCTTGTTTACAGTCATGGCTTTGAATCACCTGAACCTGCTGCGACCCTTTCTGTGTCAGTCCTTGGTGCAGCATGCCAGGTCTCCCCTCACAGTCACCTCATGGGTCGGTTTCAGACCACCGATTTGTCCTGGTACCTCCCTCCACCCTGCTCCTGCGTGCATCAGGCTCTACGCCACTAAGAAGGCAAAAGGTCAGTGAAGAGAGTACCGACACTGAAGCTCAGATTTGTGTAACATCTTCATGGCTCAGATGTGAGTTTGTTGATTAGATGTTATTTGTCTTTATATTTGAGTCTTCTTTTCTCCTTTTTCATCGTTTAAGCCAAGGCAAAGGGCCAGTCAGCTAAGGTGAATATTAATTCAGCTTTGGTGGAAGACATCATCAGTCTGGATGAAGTGAAGGAGGACATGACCGCAGTCCTCAGTGCACTCAAAGATGAGTTCACACGCAACCTTAGCATCCGAACCTCACCAGGTAGTTGGCTTATGTCTTGTCACACATTTCCTGTTTGCTTCACTCTCATTTTTCTCCAGGTGCAAAAGAAAACAGTTTATAATGAGATGAAGCATGCTTTCTTCTCAGAAGAACATTTGGTGCATGCAAAGCCAATTTCAACATTTAAAGATGTTTTGGAATCAGATTTTCTTTTATTTCTTTAGACGTACATTTTTCAGTTTATAACATAGTTCCTTTTCAGAAGTAGGTCTACCGATCAGCATAACATTAAGAGCAATGACAGATTCAGTGATTCAACAGGCCTTATTGCTCGGTTTTGCTTTCAGTTAGAAGCCTGTCTTGTGTTTCCATCTACCTCACAAAGTACCGCAGGGCTTAATATGAGGAGATCCATGTGTGACATTAGTTTGACCTGGCTTTGGCCTGTGTTTCCCAAACTACATCCGGGCCGTGACCCTTTGTTTCTGGGTTCTAACAAATTGGGGGAGTGAGGTGTGTAATAGAAGCTGCCATAAAAGAACACTGCAACCAAAATCTGTCTTAAAACTGAAAATTGTTTCCTTCTTGGTTGTGTTTTATATCAGTGATTCCCAACCAATCCAAAGAGACTTTCACTATATTTGGCACAGACGCCAAATAATAAGCTACATGCAACAAAAGCCTAAATGAAACTTTGATTGTATCAAATGCTGACATTACACATGTATCTGTTTTTTCCTCATTTATATGATGACTTAAAATGATTTAAAAAAAAAAATAGTAGTAGTTATAAATACATAGTATAAACATGGATCAGGCACATTTTGACGTTTTAATATAACATTTAAAGTCTTTAGAATGAGATCAACAGGCAGATGCAGCATCCAGAGCATTAGGAATACAATAAACTTAAAGGAAATGAAAACATCATGTTAGTAGCAACTTCAGAGAATACAAAAGCTTACTGTTGAGACTTTGTTCGCAGATTTTTTTAACATCATTTTGGAGGAAAATTTGTACCATTTATAAATGTTTGCGAAAAAAAAAAAAAAAGAAGTGTCAGCACCTCAGACGTACAAAACCTCAACTGTTTTCAGGCTGGGAAAATTTACAGCAGGTTGATGTTTAAAGAAAAGCTTTGGGTACTTAAAGGAAAGGACGATTTGCTTGAAATGATCGGTTTCAGGTTCCTTTCATTTGTAAATGTATATGTGCATGTTGAAGAATTTAGTTTTTTGAACTACAGCATGAATTAAGCCTTGATTCGTATGATCAGTCTCCTTGCTTGCCTTATAAGTGTTTTCTCCCCTGATTCATCACTTGGCCATTTAGAGTGAGACCCCTGTGTTGAGATCTTCTTTTCATTTACTGTTAGAGATTATTGTGAGGGCCTGTATACGGACTGCACATTGTAATAATGTTGTGTAGAAATACAGTGGTGTCACTGAATTGACATAGAAAGTTGAAAGTTACTTTGTCCCTCATATTCCAATTTTGGTCCAATTGAGATTTTTTTAAGTACTGTAACACAGATTTTGATTTAAAGCGAAAATGAAGGACTTACAAGATTCTCCCCATTTATGCACTAAAACATAGATCCCTAATCTTTATCTAATTTCTCTGAAAAAAAAGGTGCATAAAATTGAATTATCTTGGTAGATGTTTTTATAGATTGAAAATATTGTCAGTTTTTAGTTTGGATGAAGTTTTTGTATCGGAAAAAAAATCTATTTTGTTTCCGTATTTCACATGCAGATCATAGATAAGAGCTGATTATTATTAAAAGTTTGTTATTCCAGTTTCCGGTTGAATAATTGGTGCACATCAGTTTATTACTGTTATATTTCCATCTTTGATCTCAGCTGATGTGACATTTTCACTTTCATCAAACAACATAGGTGTTTAGAATAATATATATATATATATATATATATATATATATATATATATATATATATATATATATATATATATATATATATATATATATTTTTTTTTTTTTTTTTTTTTTTTTTAGTTAACACCTTACCTGCAGTTTTTTTTTTAAACGACTTAAACCTGAAAGATATGGTTGCTGCTTATGTGAAGATTTCACTGAACCTACCTGTAATAAACCCTTCTGGCACATCTACATTTCTCAGAAATATTTCAAACAATCCTAAATAAGTTCTATCAATCAGCTGTTTCAGTACCTCTCTTTACTCCCTTTTATCTTTCTAGTACCCCTCCCTCTGCTGTCTTATTCATCTATTTTAGATTAATCCCTTTGCTTTGTTATCCTTCCTGTCCTCTCCCTCCATCAGTCTATCCGTCACCGCTCTCCTCTGATTGTCCATCCCTCCCTCCTCTGTCCAGCTGCACAATAATCCAGGGAAGCAGCAGGGCTTGGATCTGACAGGACAGAGGAGATGGTGAAATTGAATGACGTCAGTTGTCTGAGAGTGTGTGTCTCATTCAACTGTATGTGAGTTTGTTCTATGAGTCTGTCATCTGGGTCTTATTAAAATCACAAGTGGGAGACTATGTGTGGATATCATTGTATCTTCTGCTCTTTGTTGCTATGAATCCATACTTGTATGTGTGTGTTTGTGCATCAGACATATAACAGGAAATCACACAGATAGATGCATAAAGCGTCAGGAGATCAGTGACTTTTCCACCATATTGTGATGATTAAGTATGGGTTTTGCAGCTTAGAAACTAGCTTTGTTTCTATGTAAACAAAGAGTGTACAGGTCATTTGTTTGGAGGCTTAATCCTAAATCACATTGTTGTTGCAGGGGTCAGCAGCACCAGACTGGTAGCTTAGCTTTAAGACTGGAAACCGGGTAACAAGGTTTCATGTCTATAGATCTAAGTTTTGCCACCTGTGACACAATTTTTTTTTTTCTCATTTCCTTTTACTTGAAATACTGTTGTCTATGTCTGCATTTATTCTGGCTGCGAGTAGCAAAGTCTTGTCTGGGTCCAAGTTTAAAAAAAAAAAAAAAAAAAAGTTATTTGCTGAGTCATCTTTTATGTGAAGCCAAAGCTTTGTTTCATTACTTCATAATGCTTTAATAATTCATAGATCAGATTTAAGCAGTTGATAAACATTCATCTAAAAACTGAAAGAAATTTGGAAATGCATCTAAATATTGAAGGAAAACATTGAAAGATCTTAAGAAGGCCTGAAATTTATTAATGGAAACCATTTTATAAGATTATTAACAAAAGCTTGAGCTGCCTGGGAGCAAAATATGAAGAACTGTGCTGTCACTTAATATACCAAGACCTTTGCTCTAAACTGTAGTTCTAGCTAAGACTTGTTTTTATGTTTAAAAACTGGTTCAATTTAAGCAGAACCAGAACAAAAATTTTAAGTTTTGTTTATCTGTGCTTTTATTAGACATTTAGGCTTAAAGGATAAAAAAGACAATAAATGTTACATTAACATTTAAATGCCTTTTAGTGATATTTATGGTATGGGGCAGCTAATCGAAATGAAAACTGGATAAAATAAAAATAAATAAATGAATAAATAAAAATAAGGGGTGGAACATCTCAATAGTGTGGGAGACGAATGTGAGAAATTTCTCAGGTGGCTTATGATTGAAGACATGTCGCTGCATGTGACAAGTCAGAGATGTGTTTTATGTTACAAGCCAAATTATCAATGAGTCCTATGAAAACATGCTAAGAGTAGCCTACTACTTTAGCAACTGTTTTGCACGAAAAACAGGCAGCAGAAAGAAAACATCAGCTTAAAAATAAAATCTCCCAATTTTTCATACCTAAACCGATTTTAATCAAATATTTTATTTATTTATTTATTTATTTTTATCTTGCTTTCCTTTCTAAAAAAGAATTTGCAAATGACAGAAAATATTTTCAAAAAGTGGCTTTTATTTTAACCATCCCTTCTGTGAGTTGTACGATGAGTATTTGGGTCCGGACTACAAGAATTTTTGTTTAATTACAAGAATAAAGTCATTATATTAGCAGAATAAACACGCAGTTTTCCAAGAAGAATGTCTTAAAATTGCAAGAAAAAAGTTGTTTTAATCAAAAAAGCTTCTGAAGTTATTGAGATCTAATGTGAGAAGCTCAGTTCATGTGGTTCTTTCTTCGAAGTAGACTGTAGTTTGCATCCAAATAAATAGAAACTGTAAAAACCGCTTGTCAAACAAGATGGTTGCCCCGGGAATGCTGACATCACTCTGAGCTATGGAGACACAAGGAGGTCTTTTGTGGAGAAAAAAAAAAAATCCAGATTTTCCAAAAATTAAATCTTCAAAAATCCGATTAATCAATAAAATCGATTTATCGCCCAGCCCTAGTTTTAAGTCAGATCCATTTAGAAACATAAGACTGTCCGGCATTAACAACTGTTGGGACAAACTGTTGCTTCCAGAACATCATCTCTGAAAATTAAGTGAGACACCAACACATTTGTAGAAGATGTAATACTAATGAAATCCAGCATAGTATTTTACTGCACTTCAAAGCTACTGAATTGTCATGTATACATGGCATTGAATTTATTAAAGTAACAGACTGGTACTCTGTGACTTTACGTAATATACTTAAATCACTGAATGGTATTCAAGCTAAAACATTCTTATCAGAACATCTTTGAGACTGGATGACAGAAAGCTACCTTTGCTTTACCCCACTCTGACCAGCTCCAAAATGAAACTCTGTTTCATCCTAATTAAGGCTCTAAGAGTTACCTGCTGCAGGTAAGATACTGATTGCTCATAATGTTTGTTCGGAACCCCAGTTAAAAAAAACTACTATCATCAAGCACTTGTAAATATGTAGGTGGTTAATATTTCAGCAGAGGTAATTCAGGTCAAAAATTAGTGTTTGCCCTTTGACTTTAAACATCTGGTCAAACCGACATTTAAAATAGAGCTAAGATATTATATAATTGTGTTATTCAGCCAATATACATTTGATCACATCTATTATTTTTAATACATCTCATGCACATTGACTCTCTGATTAGTGCGTCTCTTTTTCTGTCCTTGAAATCAAAAGATAAATTGATCCTATAGAGAAAATTACACCACTGGCTCACCTCCCCGTCACCCCACGTCTCCACACACAGCACCAGCACAGCCCCCCTGGGGGGAAAGAAGGGAGGGGATGATGTAAGGCAGAGTTGGAGGAGAAGGAAACAACTGCGTCTGAGGTTAGCCAGATGGAGGAGGGGGAAGGATGGATGGAGCAAGGGAGCAAAAAAAAAAAAAAAAAAAAAAAAAAGGGGGGGGGGGTGAAAAGAGGGTGGGGCAGGAGTCAGCTTGTGTTGGCAAAACTTTTGTTTCTGTCGCTGGTGACTGTAAGGGGAGACAAAAGATCATGGAAACTTTTAACAGTTTGACAGTAGGCTTAATTTTTACATCTGTTATTTGTGGCTTCTGCTGTAGATTCCTTTGTCTTTCTGTTTGTTAGGCTGAGCAACTAAATGATTGATTCTGTTTTCATTCATTCCATTTCTGCATGAAAGCAGTCATATCAAGCCAGAAAATGTCACCACATTGATGAGGGGCCAATAACAATATGAGAGAACTTGATCTCAGTGTGTACTTCACAAATTTGACTAGTCTTTTTTTCATTGGCTAAAACAATGTTAGAAGAGAGTAATTTGTGTTAAATTTCTGCCAGATATTGAAGAAATGCAGTTGCCACAGTATAAGAGTGCATATCGTGTTCATCGCTTCAACCGATGCGACATCTGAGTTTTCTGTGGAGGCAGATAAATAAAGAAATGAAACACCTCCTCTGGTCTGTATTTATTTAGGGGCTCTGGATCACATTGTGGTGACGACTCAAGATGGGAAGTTTCCTCTGAACCAGCTGGGTCAGATCTCCATGAAGTCCCCTCAAGTCATTATGGTCAACATGAGCAGCTTTCCTGAAGTAAGACGATTACACACTCACTCACTCTCTCTCACACACACACACACACACACACATTTCATTGCAGTTTCTTCCTACCTGTATCTGTTTGTCTCATTCCGGACAAGCACAGAATAAATAAGCTTTGTAAAAATAAGCCAAAGCAGAGACAGATAGATGGTCTTCGGTGAAGGAAAAGTGAGCCAGACCAGAACTGGAACCCCACATCACTCTGTGTGTAAATGAAACCTGACCAGCCTCTCTCTGCGCCCGGAGTCTCAGATGCTAATTGATTGATCACTCAAGGAGCCCTTTGTTCTGAAGGTGAAAGATAGCAAAGAAGGGTATGTGTGCACTGTAGTGTTCTTATGTCTGCGTGTGAGTTGTCCCAGATAGGAAATGACCTCATTTTACCCTTGGGTTAGGAAGAAATGGATTATTTTTCTTTTCTTTTTTTTTTTTTTTTTTTTTTTTTTTTTTTTTTTTTTTAACTCACTCAATTTCTTTGTAGATTTTGTTTGAGGGGTCAGAGGTATCAAGACTCTTTGATGCTAGAATTTGCATTTAACCCAACATTATTAAATCATGTATTTAAAAGTATATGAGAGTTGGATTTCACAAGGTTTTTCATGTCTGCTGTGCTTCCTGCTCCAGCTCTGTTTTATTGTTTTTTTTTTTTTTGTATAATTTTACTACGCGCTGTAAATGAAAATACTTGACAGAAATGGTGAGATGCTTCATTGCTATTGTCATGTTACTTTATCACAAAATTAAGATGCAGAGCAGTACATTCCACATGATAAAGCAATGGTATAATCTCACGCTATATGAGTACTTGGGCGGTACCAAAAAATAGATTCTCATAAGATTCTCATTTACTACAATTTAAAATGTCCCAAAATCAATTTTTAAAAAATTGTCTGCCAGCTTCCATTTCGTAACTATGTGGGACGTTCTGATGTCACCACACAGCTGGTACTGGAACGTACACGTGCACGCAAAGAACCACAATAAAGAGGAAACTACAAAAACGAAAGAGAGAGATTCCCTGTCTTTGTTGAAGGTAAACATTTGGACTTATTTTGTTTTTTACCGAATGCCCGGGAAGATTGAGCTTGACATGAACTTCACCATGTACAGTTTTTGCAAAATAAAGATTAAGCACCGCAAATGCGTGAAGCCAAACTACAGCGAAGCCAAGGTACGCCATACACTCCCGCACAGAACTCTGTCCAGTGTGTCGTGTGATTGGTCAGAAGTTAATGACGTGTTCTATGCAGAAATGCTCTTGGACAGCAATGTTGATATTTTGCTTCAGCTAGTCTGCTTCTACTATCCGCTTTTTGTATTCGTGGGTGACATGAATACAGAGCGTTTATCCGATGAGGAATTATGTCAATTTTTTTACAGTTCTTCACTAAATAACTACAAAGACATAAAGATATAAAAACCTTCGGGGTGGAAATTGCAACACTGTTATCCACAGAGGAAACTGTGTGCAGAAAGATGTGCAGCAGCCTCCGTGACGGAGGATGCAGGGAGGGATAATTCTATCTTAGCATGGATTAATATTGAAACTTAATGTGAAATGTGAAAAAGACACTTTAAAGCCTTCATTTGTCTTTCTGCCTTGCAGAGCAGACTTGATTAGATCATGAGAAACCTTTGCACACCTATAGATAGATTTTAAATTGAATCGTGGCCCCAACAATTTGAAGCGAATCGTGAGATAGTAAAAGATTTCCACCCCTAATGAGTACATTTATTCAGTAGGAAAAAAATATCACCTTAAGATTTAATAGCTTTTAATTAAGAATGGTACTACTAGCAATTAATATAAAATTACTGTAATTTGAGCTGTTTTATTTATATATAGTTTGCCTTTAATAGTAAAAATGATTTCCTGTTTCCATGGGGTTTAAATTTGATGACATGGAGGCCCTTTTCTTTAACTGCTGTTCAAAATGAGAAAAATGAGACTGTACCACTTAAATGATTCAAAAATTAGGATAAGGAACAAGACAGAACCAAACAGTGGCATCTTGAAGGCACCAAAACATCATTACACTCATTAAACACTATCATCATGCCAGTTTTTAGATCTGATGCCAGAGAAAAGGCTTAATTTCAGTTCTATCTTCACAAATGTAAACATGCAAAAGAAGCCGATGTCCAGGAGGTCTTCAGGACCTTATTTGAAGATCATTACTTTGCAATAAAAAGTCAGGTTCTAATGTGAAAATGAAGAATGAAACACAATTCTTTTTAGTCGCAAACATAAAATAGACACTAAAGTTAGGTGAAGAACTTGATTAATATTGACAAAATGCTTGACTGTCCGTGTATGAATATTTATGTCATATTTTTATAGCAAACATTCAATAAATTAATACAATGCCTGGCTAGAACTTTACTATGTTTGCGATGGCTGTATCCTAGGTGCACAAAGAAGCGTTATAGGAGATCCTTCCTCCCAGAAGTTGTTAGACTCTGTAACATATATCTATATCACTGCTCCCAACAAAATCAATGCTAGTATCTGTACAACTTTATTGTTGCACTGATTTTTTTTATTTATTTATTTTTTTTTTTTTATTGTCACTAATTGTAAATAGTTCGTCTTTTTATTGCTCAAAGAGGCATGCACATCTTGTACATTTTTTAATTAACCTATTCAGTTCCACATTCCTCTGAACTGGAGTGTTTTGGGGGGAGGTTGTAACTACACAGTATTTTTATTCTTTATTCTGTTCATATATATATTCCATCTTTGAGTGAGTCTATTTGCTGTAATTGCCTGTCACAGTCACTTTGCTGCTGCTGCACACAAACTTCCCCATTGTGGGACAATACAGGATATTTGTATTCTATTCTGTAGCATTATATTTTGCATTACATTGCCCTATTGTGCTACTACCAGGAGACTTGAATGGATGGAAATTACCATTTCACTAAATCCCATGTATTCACAGCAATATTGTCTGTTAATATGGGTCACATTCAAGTAAAATCAATTCAGTTCATCTTCATAAAGGTCTGATGACCTGATTTCTAAAAGGGTTTCATTCTTTTGAGCTGCAGCATCTTGAGCAATAACAGTTTTCTCTATGTTCTTTCACCTTCTCTAATGTTATCCGGCCACCTGAGAGCTATGGTTTGCCTGGCTTTGTTTCCAGGTGGATCAGCGTAATAAGACATCAAAACAACCCAAAAATCTGAGGTTTTTATCAAAACTTACAATCTTCAGATACAGTTTTAAAGCTGAATCTGGCTTAATGTTTCTCCAGTGAGTGTTCTTTTTCTTTTCTCATTTCTTAGTAACCACAGACCACACATGCTCAGGAAGACACAAACTGTTTCTCTCACATGCCAGCCTGTCAGGACCAGTGTTACCCATGTCCTCTTTACCAAGACCTAATAGGCTGATAATGACACCTATCCATTACCTGCCACCGCAGACTATCTGCCATTGTTTTTTATTCATTCATTAAGAGCACCCTGGAAAGATAGTACAGCAAACATGTATAAATGTGGGAGCAGTTTAGTTTTTGTGTGTGTGGAGGGGGGCATGCATCCCCATGTTTAGGCATTTTAATGTTGTGCTTCTTAAGTGTCTTTTAAAGGTACACACAGCCTCTCGATCACATTCCTCTCCGCTCGCCTGCTCGCTTTGAACTGGGCCATGAGCATTTGATGCAAAACTTCACAGTAATTTCTCTTCCTCTCCAACACATTAACCAGAACCTGCCCAGCATTTTTTTTTTTTTTTTTTTTTTTTTTTTTTTCATTTTTCAGAGGAATTGAACTCATTTTTTTGTAACCACTACGGCACTCATCTGAGAGAGGAAGCTGTGATGAATTCGATGCTGAGAACAATCAAACATAGGTATGGGATAAATCTATCACCCCGCACTCAGAAAGCAACTGGAGTCCTGCTTTCCGGATGACTTTAACAAAGGAAAAGAAACCTCATGAATTTTTTTTGATACTCACAAATAAATTCCTTTAATCTTGCTCCCATTTTTTTTTTTTTTTTTCCCCCCAGTGGAAAAGTCCAGAAGGAGCCGTCAAAAGCAAAGAGAGGAATAGAAGGTGGTGGGGTGAACAGGAGGAAATTGAATGGCTTAAATTTCTTTGTATCACACTTTTACATACTTTCAAAAGGTCAGTTGAGGGAATTATTATGCAGCTGAAAAATTACCTTCCTTCCTGTTGTGCATATGTATACCACAACTGTAGCTCTCCAGTGTAGTTCAGTAATCTTGAGACTGAAGGATTGTGTTAAATATTGGGGATACTTTATATTCTTCTGTTGGTGTATGTCAAGGTTATATATATTCTTTTGGTGAAAGTAAAGAAAAATGCAAAGAATTAGATAAGTTTGAGGGTGTTGAATAGCAATAATTTGTTGTAGTACAAAAAAGATTAGTGCTATAATTAACAATTTTTTTAAAATGTTTTCTTTACTAGATATTTAACTGATTAGGTTTTCAGCATGTAGCAGTTATTCACACCAACACATGCAGAGCCATGAAAATTTAATTGTCCTCTTTCTGTTTTTTCAGTTTTTGTCACACTTAAATATTTCAGACCATCAAAAAATATATTTTAGACAAAGATAACCTGAGTAAATTCAAAGTTTTCTAGTGATGATTTCATTTGTTAAGGAGAAAAAACCTATCTAAACATGTTGTTCCATCTGTTTGTGGCAACAACTACTAACAAACATTTTCAGAAACTGGAAATTAGTCTTTTTTTTTTTTTTTTTTTTTTTTTTTTTTTTTTTTTTTTTTTTTTTTTTTTTTTTTTTTTTAATTATTGCTTTGGAGAAATTTTGGCTCACTTATCTTGGCAAAATTGTTTTAATTCAGCCTTGTTGGAGGGTTTTCAAGCGTGACTGGCCTGTTTAAGGTCATGTCAAAGCATCTCAGTTAATGTAAGTCCACAATTTGATTAGACCACTCTGAAATCTTTATTTTTTATTTATTTATTTATTTATTTATTTAGAATAATTCCAAGTTGAGCTGCTGTTGTACCTCAGATCATTGTCCTGCTCCCTAACCGAAGTGCATATGACCTTAAATGGTTAGTTCAGTTTTTTTTTTTGTTTGTTTGTTTGTTTTTTGTTCTGGGAAGTTAATCAGTAATGGTTCCCTTACCAATTGGAGAATCAACAACAGTAAATCCATTCTAAGATATTCTGAAGAAGATTAGCCAGATAGTAGATATAAGTTTAGAAGTTCTAAGCCTCCACAGTTTATACATTGTGACTTGGATTTCTATAAGAATGGAAATCATTAAGTTTATTTGCTTGTTCGGGATGATTGAGAATATATAATTAATTTAGCCGACAGCCGTCATGTTAAATGTAGCTGTACTTCTCAAAAGAGAAAGGGGAATGGTATTCCAGCAAATGAGATCATCCTTAATTGTTTTAAGTAATGAGAAATAGTCAAACGATGTTATATCATGCAGCTTTGTATAAATATTAATACCTATGTAATTAATGTTTCTAGTCTATAATGGAGTATTTGGATTAATCTGGATTTTAGAATTGATTGGGAGGGATATGGATTTATTCCAGTTAATAGAATCATCTTAGACATATGAAAAGTTGTTTATAAGTTTTGTTGTCTCAGAGATAGAAAGTTGAGCTTTATGAAAGAAAAGCAACACATTGTCAGCATAGAGTGTCAGAGTAGTTTGGATTTTGTTTTTCAGTCATATTGTTACTGCTGTTGGTCTGATGATTGTAGCAAATAATGATACAGAGATGTCTGGTGCCTCTTCTTAGCCCATCCAGGGGGAAATTTGATTGTTTTGATACAGGCATTGGTGCGTTATATAAAAATCTTTATCCAAGATAAGAAATGTTGCCTGAATCCAAAGTTTTGTTGCATGGCAAATAAGGTTTTTGGATTTCACTCCATCAAAGTCTTTTTCTGTATCCATTGAGATAATTATGGCATATTGCTTTTGAATATTAAAATATTATATTAATATAATTAGCCTTCATATATTATTGCTGCATACTGACCTTTAATGAATTCAGTCTGATATGAATGAATTGTGTCATTAGTTCATTACGTAATTCTGCTGCCCCGTGCCTTGCACCTAATTTAGTGTGCTAATCTTTGCATATTTAAAGCATACATCTTTTTTTTAAAAAGATATCTCAGCTTGAAAAGTGATCTGTTTGACATAAAGTTAACCACACACTGTTCGTGCTGTAATATTTAGTAAGCTATAATATTTCAAGTGCTGTGCATTGATACTATGCTTGACAATAATATATTGAGCCACTTAGGTGGACTTTCACTGTTCTTTATTCCCACACCTGATCTAGATCTAAGTAATCACGTCCTAAATTGCTGGGAGAGCTTTGGGATGATGGAAAAGAAGAAGAGTGGTGAGAAAATTGTGGGTTAACTGCAATCAATATCACCACTACGATGTTCAACAACTATATTGCAGTTGGATTCTTTCCTAATATCGTTTAGCCCTAATTATAACCCATAAACACCTGTGTAATATGTGTTTGATCTGCTGAGAAGCCACTATATTTGAAGGTTTTACAGATGCTTTTAAAAAGAAACATATTTATGCTGTATATGTGTCTTTTAATGGTTCAAATAATTATCTTTTGTTCCATCTTTCTGAACGTTATTTATTGAATTCAAACGAGCTGAAACACATGTTTGTGTTCATGTATCAAACGCGAGTGCAGGCAGACTCTCCTGTGAGGTTGTCAGAGGTCAACTCTGTGCCCCTGCAACCTCTCAGTACTGTCCCATGGGACCTGGCGCTGACAGTGGCCCAAGGCACTTCCACGCTACACAGGATTCCCCTGGCACACACACTTACACACACACATACACACACGGTACCTTAATGATTGCCAGCTGGAGGGCAGTCACTACCTGTAGCTGCGGCTCTGCCTTTCCTTTCACACCAGTGCTGAAGGTGTGTGTGTGTGTGTGTGTGTGTGTGTGTGTGTGTGTGTGTGTGTGTGTGTGTGTGTGTGTGTGTGTGTGTGTGTTTCTGCCTTCTGCCCCAGGCTACAGCAGCGGCCACCCGCGCCCTGAGAGAGAGCAGCATGAACTTAAACCCAGAGGCGGATGGGACGATCATCAAGGTGCCCGTTCCCAAGTGAGTCCCCCTCCTGACACACAAATACGCCAGAGGCCAGAAGGCCTTTCCTCCACTTACCACTTTTCCTTCTTTTCCAACTTCTATTCACTTTTGTTTTTCCTCTTTCATTTTTCAGGTTTTTTTCTCTGCTTCTCTTGTTTTTAACACGAACTTCTGCCTTTTCCTCCCATGAAACATCATCCAGTTTGCAAACATCACAGCAAAATCTCACATATAGTCTCTCTCATGATTTTTGTTTCACCTCGTTAATAAATAAATCCAGAATTTTTGTTGTAGCTGACAGGTTTATTGACTTTTCAGAGGGAGTTTTAGAGAACCTCAGTGTGTTGGCATGATTGTCAGGTCACTCTCCCTCTTTCTATTCTTGCTAAATATCTCTCACCCTTTCTATTTTTTCCCTTTGCCAAATCAAACAACCTCACACAAAACAATCCGTCACTCACTCAACGAGCCGCTCTCTGTGTGTAAAGACTACGGTTTTTGCATATACACAACGTGCATGTGAATCAGCATGCCTCCTGTGTTTATGTGCATGTGTGGTGATGTGCACGTGGAGCAGCAGGTGTTAGTCTGGCAGAGGAGGGACACAAGAGTCGGTCTGCTTTTCCCCCTGCAATCAGTCTCGGCACGCTCCGAGCCTCCATTTGCATTTCCAAAGAAAGGGCGCTTCTTGATTGGCCCTGGAATCGGTAATTAGCCCGCATTGTTTGCAGTAAATAGACGCGGCACTCGGATTGTTTGCAAATTGTTCCCGCAGCAAAAACAAGGCGAAAAAGCCAATTAGGGGCAAGAAAAGCAGAGTGTAACGGGAAGCAGGACTTTTCTGACTAACAAATGCAAAGTGGATACAAACTTGTTGGGAGGATTTTTTTTTTTTTAATTATTTTTTCCAACTCGGCTTTATGTTCTCGAAGTGATTGTAGTTCCAAGCTGTGAGTCAGAACTACAAGGCTTATGTTTAAGGCTAACAAGCACTAAGTATACCTATTTCCCTGAGTGAGGATATAATTTTGTGCATTTACATTCCTGACCATTTTTTTTGAAGCTCAGCCGTACTATGATCAGATAAAGTTGTAACTATGTTGGATGCAAAGAATGCCGAAAGTATTTTTTTTTTTTTTTATGATAATTGACTAGGTTTTCTTAAATTTTCCTTTGGACTTTACACTTACTTTCCATTTACCCATTTCTCTGTGGGGGGGGTGTTATCATTCAGACATGAAAACCGCCTAAACTCAAGTGATGTGCCAGTCTCATCAGTAAATAATAGGCAAAATCAGCCAGGTCTATATAGACCTGGCTGATTTTGGAGGAGTCCTCCTCAAATTGTCCCCACATAGTTGGAGTATTATATTGTCCAAATATTTTGGTTTCCTGAAACACAAAGAGTTTACTGGAGCTCAGAAGCTGAGCCCAGTATCTGGAAAAAAAGCCCCACAACATAATTCCTGATTATTGCACTGTTTATAGTGCAATAATTGTTGACTAATATATTTCAAGTGTTATGAATTTGCATTTTACATGCTAAGGTAATATTTAGCTGGTTGGACAGAGTCTCACAGCAGCAAATGGTCACACTGTACACAAATGAGATTGCCCAAAATGCTAAAGGTCACAGAGTGTTGGAAGCACATATGAGGAAAAAGAGGAAATAAGAAAATGGGATATATCCCACCTGATATCGTCATCGCATTATTTACTACTGTTATTGCCATCACAAGATTTTCTAATGTTGCCTATTGCACAGGTGGCCTCCTACCATAGGACCATGCTGGATTTGACAGAGCTCCTGAGAACAACCCATTGACCCATGACAAATGTTTGCTGAAGCAGTCTGTATATAGCTGCAAGACTTTATTCACCTGTTCCCATGGAAGTGATTAGAACCCCTGAATTAAATTATTTAGATGGGTGAGTGAGTACTTTTGGCATTGTAGGGTAAAAAGGAGTATCCACAAACTGTTTTAAAGAATTGGTATTTAGCGTCATAGCATAGCATTTAGATAATCCAGTTCTGATTCTCAAGCGGGTATTACATAGGTTGAAACAGAGAATAGTTAATTTGGTCAAGATAAAAAAGTCTGAACTGGAAGCAAACTTCAGCTTGTTTTGTTTCTTGATTTGGGGAATGTACAGATAAGTGCAGAATTTATATGCTCCCACGAGCTCAGATTATAACAAGTAATAAGATTAGCTACCATAATGACACAGATGATGCACAGGTCTAAATTACAATGTCACCAAGTGACTCCAAACACTAAACAGATGCTTAGAACAAATCAGTGCATGGATGTGCCAAAACTTTCTCCAGTTGAACAGAAACAAAACTGAGGTTATTATCTTTGGACCCAAAGAAGAACAATCGAGAGTCAGTGCGCAGTTTCAGTTATTACAGCGAGACACTAATGATCAGGCCCAAAAACTGGGTGTGGTGATGGACTCAGACCTGAACCTTCAGAGACACATAAAGACAGTTACAAAGTCGGTCTTCTATCACCTGAAGAACTTTTCCAAGATCAAAGGACTAATGTCTCAACAAGATCTCGAGAAACTCATGCATGTGTTTATCTTTGGTCACATTGATTACTGCAACAGTGTCTTCACAGGTCTGCCTAAAAAGTCAATCAGACAGCTGCAGCTGATCCAGAACGCTACTGCTCGCGTTCTCACTAAGACCAGGAAAATAGAGCACATCACCCCAGTTCTAAAGTCCCTGTAGCTCAGAGAATAGACTTTAATATACTTCTGTTAGTTTATAAATCAATGACTGGCAGCATCCCCAGAACCAAACATGGAGAAGCAGCTTTCAGTTTTTATTGCACCATAAAACTGGAACAAACTTCCAGAAAACTGCAAAACAGCCAAAACAGAGTTTCTTTAAATCAAGGCTAAAAACCCACCTGTTTAGAGCTGCTTTTGATTAGTAGTAAGTGAAACATTGATCAGTATTTTCAAATTATATTTGCTTGATGATCCTCATGATTTTGATGCATTAATATTTGCTCGATGATTTTGATGATTTTCATGTATATTTGCTTGGTGATTTTTATGATTTTGCTGTAGACTTGATTGATGTTTTTATGATGTAAAGCACTTTAAACTGCCTTGCTGCTGAAATGTGCTATACAAATAAACTTGAACTAGAATACTGTAGTACTTTCAGGGTGCATATTAGCACCCAAAGGTCCAAAATGTTCTAAAAACTGCCAGGAAAATCTCCAAATTTGAGTCTGGAAATTTTAAAAAGGAGTGTGTATTTTACACAACAGCTACTGTTCCTATAACATATCCTACTAAGAAGTAGAAAGAATTTGGCTTATAGTTTGACCCATAGGTGTCATCCAAGAACAGCGGTGAGCTTCAGAACAGAGAGGTTCCTGTGTACAGTCTCCATTTGGGATACTTATTGTGGTGACTGCATGTTCTATTAGTGTTAATGTGCCCCAGGTGCTTTACTTTCCTCCAACATGCATTTTGTTAATAAAGACCCCTTTCACAACAGACTAAGACTGCACCACAGCTTTAAAAATCACTCAGAATGGATGAGGTCCTCTGGGGTAAATCAAGAGTTCAGTGTCCTACACTTGAATAACAGAAGTTTCATTATCGTGGTGGCACATCTTGGTCCTGAGTCCTGTAGAGATGAGTCTGGTATCTACAGTAGTAACTAATGTATGACACATGGCCTGGATGCCTGGTGAGAAATTGTCAGAGGAGCCAGAGGTACAAGCTAATTGTGCCCATACTCATCTGGCAGTCCTGTATACACATCCTGCCAGTACTCTGAAATCAACCAAAGAGATCTCAAAATATCAGCTCAAACAAAAATCTGGAATCTCCACACCAAAACATACTCCACAAATGGGAGAAAGGCACACACCTCCAAATTGTGCATGGGCTGGTTGACTGAAAGAAGTTAAAGAGAAGAAGATGAAGCATGCATTATGATCATATTGTTGTCACAGCACAATAAATAAAATGGCTTCAGATGTCAGAACCCAAATATGATCAGCTCATAGTGATCGGTAAAAAATCACCCACATTTTTGTGTCTGATTATTTTTGACTGTCCTCTCTGTGACATGCATACAGAAAGCTGCACCCAATGAACTTTATTATGCAGGATGTCAAACTCGACAATGCACTGAAATTGTACAGAGAACCGTCACATCTTCATTTTATTCAGGATGCTGATAAGTTCACAGTCCCAATGACATATGCTCCTCCACAACAAGACGGAAACTGATGGCGGAACTCCAGAAACCTCTCATTTTCATAGGAAAATTTTGCACATTATTGAGCTGTGATTTTCTGTGATTAGGCAACATTTGAACTATCATAGTGATCATCCTTGTCATCAAACTTTTTTTTTTCTTGTTTTCCCTCCTTTAACTGCAGAGTGACACGGGAACACAGAGAAAACCTTGCCAAGTTGGCTAAACAGTTCAGCAACAAGGCTAAAGACTCTCTGAGGAGAGTACGCTCCAATTCTGTCAACCAGGTGAAAAAGGCAAAAGAGGGGCACTCTGAAGACACAATTCGACTAATAGAAAAACAGGTACAAAGCCTAGAAGGCTCTTCACATTCACAGCTAAGAGTCAATACAATGCTTTTAACTTCCTGTATATTTTTTTATAGATTCAACAGATGGCAGACAACATTGCAGCAGACATCGACAAACAACTTGCAGCCAAGACCAAAGAGCTTTTGGGATGACTGTAAAAAAAAAAAAAAAAAAAAAAAAACACCAAGAAATCTTCAGTTACATATTTCAGCATCGATTAGACAGAAAATGAACCTGTTGGTAACAGAGACTGGATCATGATGGAGATGTGCTTTTGAATCATCCACAGAAGCACATTTTGGTCTGCTGAATCTTTTCCTCTTGACCATACCATTGGGTACTCATCGCATTTGTGTGATATCAGCGTCCAGCTGCAGAAGGGCGTAAACAGAAACTGGCACGGAAATAGAAAAGGCAACGACAGACTGCCTGTCACCTCCCTCCTCTTCCTTGTTACTCTGCCCGTCTTCAAACAAACATCCAACAGGGGACGAATGGCCTTTTAATGGGATTTGTGGGCCTCCTCCTAATCAAACTCCTCGCCACCAGGGATGTCTGTTTATACAAAGCAAGCGCACCCATCCGAATGTAAACTGGCTGCGGGTTTTTCTTGGTGGCGAGAGTAAGACGCAGTTTGTTCTCGAAACTTAGGCAGATACCATTAGCGTGTTGCCAAACATTTGTTTCGCATTGATTCTAAGTCTGGTATAAATGCACATCAGGAGGGAGGAAAAAAGGGCCTTTAATTTCTGTCCATGTCTAGGATTGATAACATGGCTACTCTATTTTAAACACAATAAAGTCAGGAAAGAAACATTATTGATGGACCCCATTAAAGAAACACTGCTTTGAAGCATGTGCGTCATCTTGTTCTCTCGTGTTTTCTTTTCATTTGCTTTACTTTTTGGTTTAAAGCCGGCCCCCTGCTCCATTAGCTGGAGTGATAATGGACTTTTCCTGTGCAGGGACCTTCTGGGGGCCCGGCTGCTGGCACCATGACCGTCCATTAGGAAAAGAGGCTTTTAATGTTCTACACTTGGCCTCCTTTGTCTTTAAATAGCTTCACTTTTCAAACTTGTAGTTGAGAATAGCTGGTTTGCAGGAGCTGTCGAAACAAAGTCAATAACAAGAATAGTTGGAATGAAAAAAAATAAAAAAAAAAAACCTACCCAGCAACAAACATACACACTGTGTCCAGCTCTGCTTTCATCTGCCTGCTGTTTATGCCAGCTGGAAGCTTTCTGTACCATTATGTGGCTGGTGTCATCATCTTTATCATGATTTTTTTTGCTCCTTCCGCTACTGCCCTGGTCACAGGCAGCCCGCAAGTCAGACAGGCTTTATTTTCAGTCTGCCCACACTTGATCTCACAGCCACACAATCATTTTATGATTTCAGCAACTCTGCAGCTGCTAATTACGTTCTTTATTACAATGCATTCTCACTTCTCCAAATTGGATTTAGGAATAGGTGCATTGCGGATTCCACTGTGGTCTTATTGTGCATCGTTGGTGCTGCAAGCCCCAGATTGAGGCTTTAATGTATGCTCACCAGAGCCCTGTCTCCATCTATGGCTTTTCTTTAATGGTCCAAACAGACCAGAGTCACTGGATAAACAAGAGTTTAGCAGAGGAGTGGACAGGCTGGGACAGAGGAGGGCGGGGTGGAAATGTCATGTTTTTGTGGTGATTCTTAGTCCATATGTCAGCAATTTGAGGGCATTGTGTACCTTGGCCTAAAACAGAGGCTTCATGATCGATGGAGGGGTGAAAAATCTCCCAAAGTCCCTGGCGCACAACACAGGCAAAGCACAAGGAAATTGCTTTCAGCTGATAGCTTCATTTTGGTTGACATTTATCAACTGAATTACCCCTGTTCCTTTCGAATGTTTACTACTACCAGCAGCGTTGCCTTTTGACGTACATGTCTGCGAACGTCTGCCGTTAGCGTGTGGGACCGCGCTTTGCCAACAAGACAGCGGTATAGGTTTGCGTCTGTGAAAGTTCAGTTGTGTCCTTTGGCGATACCTCCAAAAATACACATGGCCAAATTAGTTCAGTAAACATTTAAGTTGATAGGGCAGGCCTTTATTCACAGGTGGTGCATGGTGTAAACATGCTATCTGTAAAAGTTTTGTGTGTCCATTTTACAAAAAGGGTCACTGTTTGATTCCTAGATATTAGAATGGCCACATTCAATAGCACTCCCAGTAAAAATGTGTGAAGTTTAAGATAAATTTATCTTCTACTGCAGCATAGCATGATCTTGCATTAAAAAAAATTGAAAAACCTAACCTTTGTTTTGAGTACATTTATTCAGCAGGAAAATATCCCACATTAGCTAATAATTGCTATTTAATGAATTTAGCAGTGGCACTATTATCGGTTCCTCTGCTGTTCAAACCCTTTTGTGGAGTGACAACACACTTTCTTTATTTCACAATGTTGTAGCCTACATACTTGGCACTGGGAAGGACATGGAAGAGGTTAGTTTTACAGTCTGCTGAACCATTTCTGTGTTATATATTTATATAACACATATATAATATATATTAATGATATATTTTGTATCATTATGTCTTTAAGACCCATTAATGACAAATTTTTAAACTTCTGGCAGAGACCACCAGATTTTTATGTGATGTCTAATGATATGTCAAAGAGTTAATTGTTCGATGCACTCTTAAAAGGTTCTCATGGCTTTTGGAAGAGGCCCACAACATCACAGTCCTTTACCTTACATGACAGTAGAAATTAGGTTTTTTTTTTTCATAAATCTATCCATTGTTTCACTCTACGATTGTATTAAGGGGTTTGCTGTTCTTAAGGTATCTCCAAGATTCATTGTTACCTTGGTAATCCAAAGATGTCACTCTTTGTTGCAGTTGAGCTGTATTTTCTTTTCTTAGGATCTTTTTTCCCCTGCTGAATTAATGTACTTGTTTTGCTTTTTTTTTTCTTTTTAAGCAAAGTATTATTACATTTTGACAGGCCAGGGACATCGAAGCAAATTATGTTGAAGTCACATCCCTTGTGTCTGCAGCATCATCTCACAAGAAGTTTGCATGATCTGTCTGGTAAAATATGCAATCTGATCTTTCTGGAAGGCCCATACTGTGGCTTCATGGGAAAGATGAGGAACATGATGGTTAACCAAAAGAAATACTTGGATCTGGAAGCACTATAAGCAAATCTGGGCATATTGACCCCCTGCTTGTGAATATTTTCTAAATACTTACATTTTTAACAGCTACGTTCTTTAATGAATGACAAGAACATGCCAGGGTGGACAAACTGACTTGACTAACTTGTTTTGTCACGTTGACTGAGGGCAGACTAGATGCAACAATGATTAATAACCCCATCTTGAGGCGCAAAGTGGTATTGCATATGAGTCCATGCTGTTGCTAGCTGCTAAACAGAGGTTAAAGTTATTCCCTCAAAGATGGATGTTCACAGATGATTAAAAGTTTTACATTGTAGTAAAAGAAGAGTTGAGAAATTGAATTGTCTCAAAGTTTACAAAAATATTAAGCTACTGCTCCTGCTGACTGATGTATGCAGCTATTGTCCATGAGGTCTGCTTTCTTGCTGTTTTGCTTATTTTAGATGCATCCGTCTAGTTTGATTGATTTAAACAAATAAGTCTCTACTAGGCTTCTGCAGAAGTGGATGAAAAGTTGAGGAGGTAATTCAACTCTGTGTGTTGAAGTAGGGACGCAACCAAACTCAGGACAGTGACCCACACAGTCTGGAGTTGGGGACCACAGAAAGGGAAAGTAGCATATCCACTCATTATAGATACCTTTTTGAAGCAGTTATGTTTCTTTAAAAGTGTTTAGGCATGCAATTAAGTTTTAGGTCACACAGCATCTGTATATTTTCTTTATTTTAAAAGCCAAATATAGAAATAAAATGGTAGTTCTTTAAATAAATTTATCAAAAATTCTAACTTATCTTTTTTCAAAAAAATCATATAACAGTTGTGCCTCTAAACAAGTTTTATTAAGCAGGACTGAGCAGAAATGGCTCTTTGGATTGTAAAGGTTGCAGATCCCAGGGCTATTTCATTGGTTCTTAAGCTTTTTATATCAAGTAGTAAATACCAAGTGTGTCATTTCTGACATAAACAGGAGTAGGATCTTCTTCAGGCTGTTATATCACTAAAAATTGAACAAAAAGCCTTTGCATCTGTTGGTGCTGCATCATTGATTGAAGGCTGGAATTAGGCATAAAAAATTATTTCCAATGTTTAAATGTACAATTGTACAATAAAAAAAAAAAAAACCCTGAAAATCCAATATGGCTGCCATATGTTTAAAACGTATTGTTAGTGTTTCATATGCTTGATTTCTATATCTTCAAACTTTCATACATAGTACTACAGAACCTCTTTGGTGATCAGTTTAGTTTTTAAACTTAGTACTGGAACACTTAAGTTGGGTTTAATATCCCTCTTAGATCAGAGTTCTTAGCCTACTTCAGAGGCAGGGGTGGATTTTGACAGGCCAGGGACATTGAAGGGGGGCCGATGCCCATTTAGCAACCGGCCCGGGGTTAATTTCACCAAAAAAGTATATTATAAATAATTTTTATTGATCGTGATGGCCCATTGGTGATTTACTTCAAGGACATTGGGCTAATCCAATGAAAACTCTCAGCCTTCTTTGGAGCACCCCTCCCCTTTGACCAAGGTTATAAAATTTTGCTGTTTGAGCTGACCAGAGTTGGAGAGACGTGAGTAGAAATGGATAAAATACAAAAGTGCAAAAGGATGCAAAAAAAGCTGCAAGAATAAAGGCTAAAAAGCCTGTAAGTGGACGCAGCCAAATGTACCAAACTTAATATGTTTGCCACCGCAAGTTTGACCGCAACAGCAGATGTAGGCCTGGAGAAGGAAGGAGAACATACTGTGCAGTATAAACAGTATTTTTCATAAAATACTGAGAAAACAGTGAAAAGACATCTCTGGGAGTGTTTCTTTGACATCCACTTTCACTTCAAGATGGGAATTGTGACACTGGGGCCATTTCTCCCAAGATAATAGTCTTTGAGTAGTGAAAGAACGTAACATTTTTTTTTTTTTTTTAATAACATGGTTACTCTCCTCCTTGAAGGTTGTCGTGCTTTATTTAATTTTTGAAACAACACAATGTGCACATGTATTCTCTGGTATATCAGTGCCTTTTTATAATCATATAAATAATCATGATGAGCTGCCATGGCCAAAAATGCCAGGGCCATTTTTTTGGTCCCAGTCCTGCCCTGTTCAGAGGTAAATCCACCACCAGCACTTGTTTCTGGCTGGAGTTATCAGAAATATTTTCACTGGACTTATCTTTTGAGAAGTTTGTGATGAAGCAAAGATATGTGTTGCTTCTCACTTTGTCTTTTTGGCTGTTGGTGTTTAGAAGCTCTGTAAACACCCCAATAACCACTGTTTGAGTTCTTTGAATTTAATTTCCTTTTAATTTTACAATATTTGGATGCCCTGAATTACGAGATTATGAAAGCCAAGCCCCAGGGGAAAAAAAGGAAAAGGAAAGAAAATTCATAAGAACAGCTTGTGTTTTGCAATAGGATGATCACTGATTTTATTTTTTTAATATAGCAGTGTGCATCCAAATCAAAACAATAAAACTAAAGTTAATCATCGATTAAATATAGATTAACAGATGAATGCAAACAAATAGAAATTTAAAGCTCATATATAACATTTAAACAATAATTTTTACATTTTACTATTGTTTTATACAATTTTATTATTATTTATTACTGTGTCAGGAACACAAACAGCACACCTCTATGTGCGCCCTCACAGTCCAGTATAAAGAAACGTGAGTGAAAAAAACAGTGAAAGTCCATCGATCAGAACCACTTTAAAGGACTACAGGTAAGAATGATTCCTTGGACTAAATTAAGCGCCGTTTAAAACTTTTCCACACAACTGCATGTATTTCCAAGTAAATTCAGAGCTATAAAGTACGGTAAGCAAAAACATGATTTCATCATTGACTTCCCTTTCTCTGTCTACAGCATATTTCCACTTTAAAGCTGCATTATTCATACAGTCCAAGAGAATCGTGGCGTTTGCCAGTTGAATGTTCTTTTTACTGTATGGCCACTGAAGAAGAGGAACACATGCTGTCGTCTGCTCTTGTCTTGGTTGCGTTGCCACTGATTACACCCTGAGCTGAATGCTCCAGCAGCAGATACGTCGCTGAGGAGGCCGGGCAGTTGGGCGATGACAGCGTTGACCACTTCAGCATAGACAGAGTGGGTTTGACTCCACATACTTACCTCTCATCCCCCCCTCCTCCTTCTTCCTTTCTCTCGCCTCTCATCACTTCTGGAGAGTAAAGAGCATTGCAGTGCGAGAAGCCACCCTGAAGATCTCATCAAGGATCCAATCAGCGCTTGGAAATGAAATGCACTCTCCTCTCTGGTTGTGATGATGGGTAAAAAGACATATTGAGAGGGCCTGTTTGGAAGTAAAATCTCTGCATATGCAAATAGAGCCGAAAAATTTAAATGAATTTAGAAGTGTCTCTGATCATGTCAGGGACACAGAGGGGAGGAAAATATGTGCAGATTAGCCCATTAATATTTATAGATGTTGTTGTTTTTTTATTATTATTATTATTCGTGTGTGTGTGTGTGTGTGTGTATATATATATATATATATATATATATATATATATATATATATATATATATATATATATATATATATATATATATATATATATATATCTGTGGCGTCAGGTTTGGTTATGTCTATTAATCCAGGTGGGTGCTCTCTGTTCCTCTAATGGCAAAATGAATGATCATTTTAGGAGGAAGCTGGATATCCTAATAATCAGGTAAGCAAATAGCAGGCAATGAGAGTTTCCTTCCGTCAGTCATTCGCAGAATTGCTCCTGTCTGGTCTGCAAGTCATTTTAATTTAATGGAGCGTGTGCCATGCTCCCCCCACCCCCGCCTCACAGCATTTAGAGAGGACCGTACTGGACCTCTGAAAGGCCTCTACACCCACTAGGAAGCTCCCCAACCTCCACAGGGACCCAGCAGACAGTCCATCCTGGTTCTCGAATGGGAACAAAGCGTTCCCCAGTCCAAAGTGGTTAAACTGTCATTTCAAATTGTCTGGACATCGTGATTACCAGCATGGGAGGAATTATATATTTAGCTTTATGTCCATCGCCATTTCCTCCCACCGCCCTGATCTGAAGTGACTAGCCCAGTAGTGCTTTCGATATTACTATCTCTGAGGGGTTTAAACCTTCCCCCAGGAGATGGGAGTAATCAAGGGCTGCCAGCAGGAGAGCAGCAGGAGGAGGAGGTGGATGAGAGGTGTGGGTTGGCTGCTGATGGGATGGCGAACAAAATGACAATGGACTTGATTTACAAATATAATTGTTTCCCTGAAGCTTGTCTGAGAAATAGATCTTAAATCAGTGTTTGGAAGATTTAACAGAAAAGAAAATAGTGTAATATGAGTTACAACAACAATTTCACTCCAGGATTAATAAAGAAATGTTTTTACTTCATTTTTCCTACTTCTAATAGGCTTATGTCTACAATCAGATATAGGAAGTAAAACCTTTTGTCTGAATTCCTCTTGCAGGTTAATTTTTATTAGTTTTTCAAAGAATGGTGAAAGAAGTTTGCATCTAATAATCTCAGTGTTATTAAGTAGACATTTTACCTGCTGCTATCCAAAAATGCGATTTTAAAAGGGAGAGGAAATGGTTATTTAAAAAAAAGAAAAATCAACAGTTTGTATGTTTTGAAGAATTAGGAAAATTCACCATTTACATTTACAACTCAGATATTTAGAGCAAAAATCACAATAAACACTTTAAGATAATCAAGTAGAGTTTTTTAAAAAAAGTTATTTTAATATTTTACTACAATTTCTAATTTTGTCCTGTATTCTGTCTTTTTTTTTATTTTGTAGAAATATGTTTTCTGTTTCCATGTTTTTTCAATTTCTTTTCAAATTTTTATTATTATTATTTCGTTTTTAAGTTTTCGTTATTTTTATAATTTGTTGTTACCAGACAAATTTCTTTGTTTGCAGAAATCCTCTGATCCTTTTAAACATATATTTATTGTATGTTTTTATATTAACCTTTTATACTTTATAATATTTTTTGATTAGAATAAAATATAAGTCTTGTGTATTTATTTAGTTTCATTCGGTTTCAAAATTTTTGTTTGTTCAACAAAAAACAAAAAATTTACTATATATGGAAGCCAAGAGTTGTCATACTGGCATGTTTGTTTTCCCGATAGTTAACTCGAGATAACAAGTTATTTATGTCGTTATAATGACATAACGACGACCGTTTTCTCGAGATAACGAGTTAATTTCTCGATGGTTTAATCATACAACCAAAGATGTGGTGTCATTATGGTTTATCAAACACTTATTCACAGAATTATTCATAGAATCACAAATGCATACCATGACTTACACTTACACTTATAAGTGATGGAATCAGGTTTAACACACACCAATCATCTCATGATCTCGAGAAAACAAACTTTGTTTTCTCGAGTGATTCCATCATTCAAATGCATGCCACGCCCACATTTGAGGACTTAAGTCATGTCATGCATGTGTAATTATGTGAATAATTCTGTGAGTAAGTGATAGGTAAACCATAATGACACCACATCTTTGGTTGTATGATTAAACCATCGAGAAATGATCCCGTTATCTCGAGAAAACGATATTCGTTATATTGTTATAACGACATAAATACTTCATTACCTCGAGAAACCATCAGGAAAATAAACGTGACTGTTCTCGGCTTCCATAACTATAATAATACTACAATTATTAATACTTAGCATGTATTTAAATATATATGTATGTATGTATGTATGTATGTATGTATGGATAGATGGATGGATGGATGGATGGATAGATAGATTTCATTCACTTCCTGGTCCCATGGATACTGATCAGTGAATACTTTGATTTCTTAAAAGAAATCAAAGTAAGGAATATAAACCTCTACACCACTCAGCCTCTCATCCATCCTGGTAGGAACCATTTATCCTCAGGAAAGTCACTGCTTGGTTATAAACAACAGTGACTGTCAGAAAAGCAGATGAACTCAGCCAATGAACTGGACAGGAAGCCTGTTTAATCTGCAACCCAATCCAGCCCTAGTTTAGTGAAACCTGGCTCAGCTTCGCTGGTCGAGGCTTGCGAGGAAGGAAGTGAAGGGCTCAGGAAGCAGCGTTCAGAGCTTTCACCAGTCATATCCATCACAGCACACAGTGATGGAAGCATGTGTGTGCATGTGTGTATGTGTCCCTGTTTCACCAGTCGTATCCATCACAGGACTCTGTCTCCAGGCCCAGGCGGGGGGGACTTGGAGGGTCATTAGAGGGGCTGGGCTGAAGGCTGCAGTGCTGCACTTTAACTAAACATCTTTTCCATAAAATAAATGCTTCCAGGTTAGCGCAGGTCCTGGAGAAGCCTGGTTGCCTCGCTTTTGCTGCCACTCATCTGATCCCAATTACCAGACACATGGGGTCAATGCCAGCCAAGAGTTTATAGATATAAACTGGAGTCGTTGGACTCCAAAATGAACCCTTCCACCAAAGTGGTGCATCTTTAGGCCCTGCTTGTCACTTGGCTGTAATACATGATTTAATGTAGCCACTATACAATGGCTTTGTCTGTAAGTAGGTAAAGGTTTTACTTTAGGGGCATAAAACTGTTGGGAGATCAAACCTGAGACTTCCTTCATGTTCATTTATCGTTATTCAAATCTATTTGGCAAGTACATAAGTAGACAGAGAATAAATATTTTAATTTCATAAAATATAGTTACAATGCCTTGCAAAAGTATTAATTCCTTTTTTGTATTATTTTCATATGTCTTGTTGCAGTTACAAACTTCAAAGTACACATTGGGCTTTTATGTGATCAACAAAGTAGTGCATAGTATGCAGTGGACACAGAAATTATGCTTTTTTTAAACATTGCTTTACAAATCTGAAAGGTCATTATGCATTTGTATTCAGACCCCTGTTATTGCGATGCCCCTAGATAAAATCCTGTGCAACCAAAAGCCTTCAGACGTCACCTAATTAGTAAACAGCTCAGTATAAACACAGTGGCTCAGAGGTTTGTTAGAGAACATGAGTGAACAAACAGCATCATGAAGACAGAGGAACACATCAGGCAGGTCAAGGAGAAAGTTAAAGCAGAGTTGTGTTAGGAAACAACTTTAATAGCACTGAACATCTCTCAAAGCACGTTCAGTCCATCATCTTGAAATTGAACCAGTGTGACACACCTACAAAGACATGGTTGTTGCCCAAACTGACAGGCCAGATAAGGATTTTGTGGATCCGAAAAGCAGCCAAGAGGTCCATGGTAACTCTGGAGCTGTAGCAGAGATTCGTCACTGTCAGTCGTGCACTACACAAATTTCACTTTTATGAAAGAGTGGCAAGAAGAAATACATTGTCAAAAAAAAAAAAAAAAAAAAAAAAAAAAAAATCATAAATTTCACTTTAAAGTTTTTGGTGAACAAATAAACTCTTGTCATAATAGACCAAAATGAAACCTTTTGACCAACATGCAAAATGCTATGTGTGGTGGAAAGCTAACTGTACACCACCCTAAACACATAATCCCAGTCATGAAACATGGTAGAGGCAGCATCATGTTGTGGGGGTGGATGGAGCAAAATAGAGAACAATCCTGATAAACAACCTGTTAGAGGCTGCAAAAGACTTGAGCCAAAGAACAACAACCCTCTGTGTAAGAATGGCCCAATCAAAGTCCAGGCCTAAGTCTGGGGCAGTGTTTGAACATTCCTGCTTGTACAATCAATCTCCATCCAATCTGACTGGGCTTGAGCTATTGAACAAAGAGGACTGGGCAGATATGTAATATTTATGCATTACTTTATGTGGGCCCATCATAAAAAAATCCTCTTGCTATACATTTAATATTCTTGTTTTACTACAAATACCTTTTCAGTTGTGCAAGTCAAAGTCTTGTTATTGCATATGTATTGTATATCTTCAGGTTTTCCAATGCCTTTTTTTTAAATTTTATGTACATCTTGGTTTCTGCAACCCTTTGGTTATTAAGTTACTTCAAGCGTGCTGTTGCAGAGCACATGCAAGCACATCTGTAATCTGTGCACACAGTGTATACTATAGAATTTGTAGCAATTAACAATTATGTTAAAATGTGATTTGTGTAGAGTATTTAAACCACCACATTTGTGTGTAGTCCAAGACACACTCATTACATTCACTCCAGTTGCATCAAATGCATGAGAGTAACCTGATCTCTGAGGAGAGGAAGAGTCGATCACGGTGATGTATATATGTGCTTGTGCACGTGTGTTTGTGTGTACTGAGCGTGCATTTACATCCATACATTATTGAATAATTGCTTCCTGATGCTCTCCTCTTTTCCCTGGAATATTAATTACCGATTGATGAAACTTTGTTGGTCTGAGGAGTTGACGTTGAAAGAGGAAATGGGGGAAGGTGGGGATCAAGCTGTTTGAATGGGGGTAACCCTTATTTTGAGTGTGTTGTGTGTGGTTTGTGGCTGTGTTGGGAGGCAGGACGTGGTTGATGGGTAATGAAGTAAAGCATCAGCAGGATTTAGTTTCAGGGGCACCCATTTTTCTTGGTTTAAATGATAAGATTTTTAAATGCAGCACAATAACAACAGACATTTATCACATTTTGAAGGAAAAATACCTTTAAGCTCTGAGAGATAGTACTTTTATAAAGCCCCTCCTATTGAAGAGTTGTTTTTGTTTGTTAACTGTAGTTATGATACTCAGGGTACACTTTCTGACGCTTGTACAGTAACACGTTATTGCACAGTTTAAACTAAACGGCAAGATGAGACTGAAACACAACAAAAACTGCAAAACTGAAAATATACTCCTTTGTAATCAGATGCTGGTCAATGATGTTTGGTTTTTTTGTTTTTCTTGTTCTTCCGGATCGCAAACAGAATTAAATTAAATTATATGGTTTTATTGTCAGAGAACCCCAGAAACGCTGAGGCTGCATGAAAGGAGGATAGCACCATCTAGTGGACATCTGAGGTAAGATTAAAAATCAATCGGATTGCATGAAAAAAAGTTGTGGAGACTTAGCTGGGAAAAATGACCAAAGGAGATCACTAAACATTAATATTTTGTTGCTATTATATACTTTTATGGTATTTTCAACTGAAAGTAAAGCTGATGAATACCTATTTATGGTAGATAACTGATCTATCTCTTTGCTGTGTTTGTCTTGTCTGATATACATTCATATCAAGTTTGAAGTCAGTTCTTCTTCTTTATTGGATAATCAGAAACCAGTCAATGACAAACGTTGTTTAAGTCACGAAACAATTTTTTATTGGTTTAGACCAAGAACATGTAGCATCCAGTTCAGTAGATGAAAGATCTGAAGGCATCATTTCCCCATAATGAGAAATTAGGTAACTCAAAGTGGGTAAATGCTTTTCAAATTATCAGGAAACCGCTGTTATAATCGAAACTCACTTTCAGTAGATCTGAGGTTTTTTATGATGGGGAAACAGTGCTAACATACAGAGGAAGCCTTTCTTGCATAATCCAGAACTTTTAAAGATTACTGCAATACTTTTGGTAGTTTATGATTGAGATTCTCTTAAGAGTAACAAAAACGAAACTATGCTATAATTCTACTTATATGAAATATTACTATAAACTGTACTATGATACTACTTTAGCGGTGTTGCTTGTAAAATATTTAGATGTAACAGGGACAATAATATTTTGATCATCTGCTGATTTTTTTATGTCTGCTTATAAAGAAGTGAAGAGTCCAAAAGAGACCAAAAATGCAGAAAAATGAACATTACATAAAAGTTTCAAGGAGAGGAGAAACCTTTATTGGTAAGGACACATTCAATCAATCAATCAATCAATCAATCAATCAATCAACTTTATTTATAACATAAAGTACATTTGGTTACAGTGAGGTGAGTCACCTTTCTTGCCAAACAGGACATTTGACATAAACATACAATGATCATAAATATAACATGATTAAAAGTGACCCAGTGCTCAATACTTGAAAATATAAAAAAAAAAAAACATAAATGCAATAAAATAAAAACACACTGACTCACAGTATCATGAGGACAAGAAAAAAAAATAAGAAAAGCAATGATAAAACTATGCTAAATCAAATTTTGGAAAGTTATGGCAAGAGGAACAAAACTGGTTTTATACTGCTCAGTTTTACATTTGAGGACCAAATATCTGTGTCCAGATGGGAGGAGCCTGAACTCGCAGTGCAGAGATTGAGACACATCTTTAAAGATCTTTAAAGACACATCTTGGATTTAGATAACCTCTGCAGTTGCCTGAAGTACAAGTTTCCAGGTTTAGCTGCACCACAGCCATCAGGTTACTGGACCATTTTACAATTTGGTTCAGGCAGTTCTTGTTTTTAAGAGTTAGATTACCAAACCAGGACACCAAGCAGAAAGATAAAACCGATTCAATAAAAGCTTGATAAAATAGAGTCAACAGGGTTTTGTCAGTATGGAGGGAGGAAAGTTTTCTTAGGAAAAACAGGTACTGGTTCCCTTTCTTATTGTCAGATTTTGCCTCAAAGGTCAGTTTACTGTCAATAACTGTACTCAGATATTTGTAGGTATCAACACCTTCCACAGTCTGGCCCTTTAAAAGAGTAGTTTCCTGTGCCTGAATGTGTTTTCTACAATCAGTGAGCATCTCCTTGGTTTTTGAGATATTCCTCTGCAAATAGGATTCATCGCACCGCTGAACAAAGTCCTCCGCCACAGGGCCATGGCTAGTTTCCTTTTTCATTAAGAAGGCTAACAATGACTGAGTCATCTGCGTTCTACTAAAATGTGAGGTTGAATGGTGTTAAAAGCAGATGTAAAAATCAATAAATAAAATCTGTGGGATGTTTCTTGTAGCTCATGGTATGTTTTTAGCCATTGTCTGCTGGAACATGATCCACCATTGTTCAGGCTAGGGGAAGAAGGTTCTTATTCAAGATTATAATGGTGCATAGTCTTGTGCATTGAACCCTCTATGCAGTGAAGTTGTTCAGTACCTTGAGAAGAAAAACAACTTTTTGTCACAGTGTTTCCAGCTCTGTGGTTGACTGCAGAGATGGTGTTCCTTAGGATATAGAGTGGCAGCATGTTCCCTTTCCAAGCATGAAGCCATGGTCACACAAGGTCAGATTTCTGAGCATTTCTAACGCTACAATGGTCTACTAGCAACTGTGGGTCGAGTAGTTTCTCAAGAAGGAGTCTGACTGAAGGTATTTTAAAATCCAGGTGACATCAGCAATATGTGATTGATTGATTGATTGATTGATTGATTGATTGATTGATATGGTCAGCGGACTTATTCCCAATTACATTGCTGGATAGTCTTGAAGGTACAGTATCATGTGGGCTCCTACAGGGGTCACTGTGTCTCACTGTGTGCTAAGCTTTCAGCTCAGAGTTATAGCTGTGTCACACATTTTTGATTCTATTGATTTTGTTTAGTTCTATCTGTACTCTGCCTGTGTCAGTAATCTCATAGAGGTGTAATAAAATGTGTGCACATTTCCTCAAAAATACGAATACTCTAAAAGGGTCTGTAGTACACATTGTAATGGGAGTTTCCAAATGATGTATGGTTTCCTAAACCCAGATTTCTCAATAAGGATGACACATATATTGAATCCCAGGGAGGTGTATCCATGAATGATGATAAATTTGGGGATTTTTTTTGTTAGGGTAGTTGAGACAAATTATGTTGCTGTAAATTACCATAGTCTCCATATCAGTTTCATAAGTTTATGATTTCATGTTTTATAACATAATCTGGTGATTCCTTTATGACAGTCAGAGGATTTCCTGTTTCTATTTACATGGAGCTAACTAATAAAGTCTTCCTTGAAAGAAATCTGATCAATAAGAACAACTAACCAAGGGACAGATAATGAAAGCCATTATTCAAATTGCAAGGTGGTTTAATAAGGTATTCACCTTTTAATCCAGGCAGACAGAAAAAAAATCCAAACATGGCACTAGGAGGAAGTGTTTTCCAACTAACAGGTGAAAAACACAACAATAAAACTGACATGTTGTGTAACCTATTGTTTTTCAAGAGACTGGTCCAGTTTCTTTTTTACCGTAGCTGTTTTTCCTTATGTGTTGAATTTCCTAATGGTGATATAAAGAAGTCTGACACCAAAGGGGGTGGAGTTATGGGAAGAGACTTCATCCTTGCTGACTTGGATGAGGAACAGGTTTGTCAAACAGACAACCTAATATACTGTCGAGAAGAAGGGAGCAAGAGGAAAAAGCAATGCAGAAAGAGAGACAAGTCTCATACAACCAGAGGGGGAAATGATACAAAACCCTTGGATTGGTATTAACTTTGCATTCAATATGAACTCTGAGACCAAACACATAAACCTTCCTGACATCTATCCAGTTTATTCGGGTTGCTTCAGATGGACTGCAACCCAGTTTCAGTCTAATCCAAGGATAAATAAGGTAATTTGACCATAAAAGTTTGCAATTTGCAGTGTTTTCAAACATATGTGCTTAAGTTGTGGTTTTAGGTCACAGTAACAAAAAGCCTAATGGCAAATGTAAAAAGATCAGAGGTTGTGAATTCTTTCTGCAGACTGAATATTTGCTGCCATGCATAAAGAACCTGTCACAGTTATCTAAACTCTGGAAGTTAAAGTGGAAGTGTTACTGATTAAAAAAACACACTAAGCTTCTACACATCTAACAACAGTCAAAACTTTAACCACTGCAATCTTTCTAGTGAGTTTTGACATCCAGAGATGTACTTCACTGACTGAATGAATATAGTTCCTGCAGCTGGGCTTTTTATCTGATGCATTCATAATTTCTAATAAAAATGCAACAACATTTGAATTTTTTGTGGCTGTCATATCCACAGTTGGTATTTCACTTCTCCATTTATGCCTCATAAGGAAAACAACATGCTATTCACTGGTCACAGCAAAGTTTATGAGCTCACACAGACACACCTTAAAATACAAAAACTTAGATTCACCCTTTCAATCAGCTGTGACAGTTAATGAGGAGTACCAGTGCATTTGCAAAAGTATTTATACTTCTTCTCAAATCTTGTCTTATCCACAAACCTTAATGTATGTTATTAGGATTTTATGTGTTAGACCAAGACCAAGCAATCCATAATTGTGGACACAATGTTTTGCAATAGTTTTACTCATTAAAATTTGAAGTCTCTTTATGGAAGAGTGGCAACTGTTGAAGGAAAGCCAACTTTTTGGCCGACATGCAGAATGGTATAAGTGGAGGAAGAACAATACCACACACCTCCCTGAACACATTATTGCAATGATGAAACATGGCTGTGGCAGTATCATGCTGTGGGGATACTTTTTTTTTTTTAGCAGGGACAGAAAAGATGAGACGATGGATGTAGCTGAGTACAGGTCACTCCTGGAAGAAAACTTGATAGAGGCTGCAAAAGACCTGAGACTTTAGTGGAAGTTCACCTTTCAGCAGAACGAAGACACATGAGAAAGAACTATTTTAAAAAGTAGAACGGGCACAAATTTCAGCTTCTGGATGTGTAAAGCCAATAGTAAGATAGTCCAAAGGACTTGTAGCTGTAATAGCAGTAAAAGGAGGTTCCAGAAAGTATTGACTGACAGCTGAACATAATTGCAGAACACAGCTTTCAGGTTTGAGTTGGTCAGTCACATAAAATCCCAATAAAATACTGAACTTTGTGGTTATAATGTGACAAAATATGAAACAGCTAAAGGGGAACACTTTTTTAAAAACACTGTGAACCAGAAAAATAAGTTTCTTGACCAATATCCTGAATGACTCGTAATCTCAGAAAAAATGTCCATTAATTTGCCAGAGAAAGAAGAAGATACCAAAATTAAAAATAACACATTGCTTTTATTTTAAACTAAACATTACTGTAACCAGTCATGTCTCTTGCCAGGAATGTTGAGGCACTTCCTCATCTGCAGATGACATTAGAGAAGCTGTTGCTGCTTCGCTTGCAGTCCAGCAAGTGATCTAAATCGAGACCAGTCGTTTTCTCATGCACTTATGAAGAACTGGAACCTGCAGAAAGTCTCAAAAACTGCTTGAGTTATCAAATTTATTGAAAGTGAAAGAATTTGAGACCAGTATTGGGTCTTTTCCACCATTGCACCAACAGACAAAGGGTGGAGCTCAAATTTCTCTAAGCAGCATTTTGAGAAGTGTTAAGATGCCATGTATTGAAATAAACCGCTTGGTGAAATGTAATCTCTTTAATCAAGCAGACAACAAGGACAAATTATAAAAATACAAAATCTATATTTATTACATATATATCTTAAAATGTGTTTATTTTGCAGCATATTTGGGCTTTTAAACAAGCTATACATACTAATATTCCTTAAAAAAGTAACAGTGACTGAACATGTTTCTTGTTCATCACCATTGTGTCTTTAGTACTTTGCAGATTGCATTTGAAGCTTCAGTGTCCCTCTTGTCTTCAGATTTTGCTTAAGCATAGGACAGTCACCTAGACAGGATGTGACCAATACTCTACAAGATCCTCTTTCACTTAGAAACCTCTTCAAAGTCTCATCGAAAAAGTGGTTCCCTTCTTTATATCCATCCAATAGCAGCAGAGTTTTATTGGATCGGGACAGAATAGTCCTCAGCTCCCCCACTGATATCTTTTTACTGAGAGAGAGCTGCGTTGTTGCTTCCTGGAACAAGTCACCCTTCATGGTGCTGCAGTTGACATACATGAGAAGATCCAAAAAGCCGGCGTCAAGGAACTTAGAAGCAGCATCGGTCCAAGATGAGAGCAGAATATGGGCTACGGTTGTTTTCCCACTTCCTGGCGGTCCTTCAAGCAACAGGAGTTCACCAGCGTTTGGGAGTAGATCTTGGAGTCTCAAAGGCAGGCCCTCACTGAAAATATAAGGAAGTTCTGTCATTCTGAACTGCATAAACGAGTCCAACCATAAAAACCTCAGCAAAAGGTGTCAGTACAAACCTATAGTTTCATAAAATTAATGTAAATACTGCCAGCAATTAATAAAAGGGTCCTAACAGTGATCCATCCAATAAACTTCACAAGAAGAAAATATGGTTTTTATGTCTTTTATGCAGAAGGAATTTAGAGTGCCTAAGTTGTCTGGCCTGGATGAGTAAAATATAATCAAAATCACTTTCTGAGTGAAGCCAATAGTTTAATTTACTAACATATGGGAGGTCTAATTGGGTGTGGGTCATTTCATTCTTTTCCCATTTAATACATTTGCAGATTCAGTCATTTCATACTGATCATCCATCAGTTCCTACCCACTCGGGGTACTCGAAGAGTTTAACTGTCGAGGTATCTTCATTTTAACCAGGTCTTAATCTATCATATTCCACTAGGGTCAAGTGGCTAAAATAGGGATCAGAACAGAGATAAATAGAAAGAGGATATAATACAAAGTTTTTAGAAATTAATATTAAATTGGGTTGAAATATGAGCAAAAATTGAGCATTTTAATTACTATTTAGAAAAAAACGCATTGGTTTGGGTTAGCAAGTATAAAATCGTTTGTCTTTAGGTAAGAAATCAAAATGGAATTGGGCAGCAACAACATATGGGTTAAAAATGGCAAAAGAAAGAATCAGCCTTGAAGTCGTTTTAATTTAATGCAATCAAATTGTTGGGCTTATCGGAAGTGAGATTAAAAATGAAGAGGAGTCTGCAATTTCTTCAATGGGACTGGAAAAATGTCTTTATGACTCACTTGTTTTGCAGCCTGTGAGGCAGCTCATCTGTAGCGAAACTATCACAGTGGTGTCTCATTTTTGTAGTGAGGTAGAGTTCGGAATAATAGGCTTTCAGATGCATCCTCAGATTTTCCTCTGTGTGACGTGCAGAGAAAAACAAAGTCGTTGTTAAAACAGAATTGACAAAATGTGAAAAGAAATAGATAATGTTCTTGTTTTACTCCCTTCTTGAACATATAATTTCATATAACGGTGTCTAAAATGGTCGAATATGCCTAGATTTAGTATTTTACATAACTTCGCATTTTTTCATTATAGGCATTTAACATAGTATTTCAACTTCATTTCTTTTTTTAGATTGTTGTTTCTCTTCTAAAGATTTTTACTGGAAGGCAGTAATGATAGTAGTGTGGATAACAAAAAAAAATGGATTGCAGTCAACACAGCAGTGTTTCAACATAGAGTCACGTCTTACCTTCGGTAATAACGATTTCCTCAACCTCGTTTCCTTTGTCTCTTTGTAGGCCTGGTGGAAAATGAACATTATCAGGAAAACAGGGGACTTATTGTGCTGCTCAGTTAATCAGTTCCAGAATTAATGATTAACAACTAATTAAATCATTACTAAGATATAAGAGACTTAATTTATCAGTGGTTTCACTTCAATGGTCTTTTTTGTAGCAGTTAGACTGTGCTATTAGAGATAGTACAGTTGTTGTTCTGTACACCCAAAGAAGAATGGAGCTGTTCAGACTTACAGGCAGCTGCAGACATGGACTCCCCATCATCAACCAGACAGTTCCTGGTGTTGGGAGTTCTGCCACCTAATAAACAATTAAACCTTTGTTTTAGTGTGTTGGCACAACATGTTAGATAAATACACATAGAAGCATGAATACAAAGAAAAAAAAATCAGAGGATGGGCTCTAAATGCAAGGATAATACAGCACATTTATATTGAAATAAGACATATTAGTTTTAAATTGATGTTTTACAGTGTGATTTCCATTTATTTCTCTTCTCACACATTTAACCAAGATGGAATTTACAGTTCAGGGACAAAATGCTGCACTTTTCAAAAGAATTATGCCAACCTTAGTAAAGATGTTTAAAAAACATTAAAATACATATCTTTTGTTGCATTATAATAATCTCACACTGAAAACTTTGGAAAAATCCAACCATTAAGTATCGCCACTGAGGAAAAAAACTCTAGCAGTAATAAATAAAGAATTGTAACAAAATTATTGGTTTCCACACTTATTTGCACTCTAAATTAAATGTAGCTGAAGCATTTTCAGTGCATCCATTTCCTTTTTACTGTTGATCAGAGTATTTAGGAACTAACACATGACCTCCTGTTTCCTTGGGGTACAAATATGACATGACAAAGAGGCCAATTTCTCTTAGCTACTCTACAAAATTGGAAACACAAGTGCCAAATACATTTTAGTCAGTCAGCACTCTGTTTTTGTGTGAAAATAATGTACTTGTAAGTATCACTAAGAACGTTGGCATTTCCTGAATCAGTCACCCAGATATTTCTATACCCGTAATTGAAACAGGATTTTTTGTCAAATTAGCCCGTTCATTTATCTGAAAGTATGTGTAATAAGTGTACAAGTGAAGTGGCGGGGGTGTTTGTTTGGATGATGAGGCGAACATGCGCTAGACCAAAAAAGCACCCATGCATTCACAAATAGCTGTGAATTCCCCCTTTAACACAGATCAAAACCAAGCAGGGTGATTCCAGGCAGATAAATGGAGACCTCGACTTCAACAAAAAAAAAAGCAATGTCATGCTCACATGACTATTTCGAACATAACATGTCACATGCTGGTGAAATTCCACAAAATTTAAATTACAACAGGTACAGCATTATGTCAAACACGAGAATGTAAAAAACATTTTGAGAAAAGCTTCCTCTTTCTTGGGGAAATTGCATCACAACACATACAAAAACCTAGATTCAAACTTCTCATTGAAATAACGTTTTTTTGTTGTTGTTGTTTTTAACATAAACCTTTTTTTTATTTATTTTATTTTTGCCCCTTTAGTGACAAAACTAAAGTCAGCTAATGGCTCTGAAATAAGAAGGATATAAAAATAACGAACGCTGAGTATTGAACTGAAACTAATGCCAGGTTGTTTGAGCTGAGACTGAGGACAAATTTTTAGGTCAAACACTAAAAATATGAGAGAAACAGTCCAGAATTTTACTTAGAAGCTAAAATGAGGAAATAAAGACAGACCAAAGTGAAAGTCCAGTGATGCTTCCCTTTCCCATTGGTCTGCTATAGGTATCTCTTGTAGCGCTACCTGTGTATCACTTTTTGTTTTACTTTTGCAAAGTCAATTTTAAATTCCCATATGTGGAAAATTATGAGGCTCAGCTTCCCTGGCTTCATCTTTCTTTAAAAGTTGCTGAAGAGTTTTTGACAGTGTTACTGGCATCATTTTTTTTTTACATGTGTTTGTTTTCTAAATGCAGCGAACCTGTTCAGTAAATAATTTCAGTTGTACCTTAAAATTAAATAAAGTCGCAAAAAAAACTAACAAATTAAATGATTATGTTTTGGTCCTGTGTTTAATAGAAGAAGCAAACAGTTACCTTTTCGACGTCTATAAGTGACCACTCCAACACCAATGGCTGTCAATATTAATCCTATACACAACACAGTGATGAGGGCATCATTTTTTCCATGAGGGAGGGGTATATCATCTGTAGTAAGAGAAAATACAGAGCAATCGCTTTTAACATCATACATGATATTCAGCTCAGACAGCCTTAGGTTGCAAACATTTTGTTTATGTCCACAGATGTTTTTTAACCACTTTGGAAAGAACCAAATTTACCAGACAATGTGCAGCTGACTTCCCTATAATGGTCAAGAACAAAACTTATTCTGGCTGTAAAGTAGGAATAGTTTAGCCTTATGCAACAGTATTTTTGCTGAGCATCGAAACAACTTTCCAAATTACTTTTACTGTTTTTGTTGCTGTTTTCATAGTTTCCTTAAGCATCTACTGGATCCTCTGTACTTTAAGCTCATCAAGTTCTACCCCTTAATAGACTAGATTTAACCTCCAATCGTTTAGAACATACTTTCCAGTGAAACTAAAAAAATTCTAAGATAGCTTTAAATGTTTTTTTCGAAGCACCCCTACACACTGTGGAATTGTTTCAAAAAGACCTGCAGTTTTAGTAAAAAGGAGGGCAAGTGCTGCATCTCTAGAAAACTGTAGGTGGGTACGACTGCTTTGCTTTTATGTGGATGTGAATAAAGATAAAAAGCATGACCATAACAGGAAGCTGCAGTAGATTATGAAGCACAGAGGAGATGACATCACATTTCCTGCTGGTTTTCAGAGCCAGTAAATGTTCTGTAATAAAACTTTTTAACTTTAAGTTGATTCTTTAGCCATTTAATGCCTTTCTGAAGCAAATCGGAAAAAATAAGTTATGAGAACCTCTGCATGCCTCTAATTATATATTTTGAGCGCCATCTTCACAGAAAACCCTGACAGATGTTCAGAATTTACCTGGAATGCGAAACGTTGCAGAGTAGCCGTCTTCTATAAAGTTGCATGTGTAATTGTTTTTCTCTGAAGAGCTGACTTCTATCTGACTTGTGACTTTAAAAAGACCGTCTGGTGTTGTTGTAGCTGTGGTGTTGGGACTGTGCCTCTCCGTTTGCCCATCCTGCCACACAACAGGAGACTGTGGGTATCCCTCAGACTGGCAGGTTAACACCACCTTATCCCCCTCTGCTGTTCTCTCAATCCGTTTAGAAACTGATTTATACGGCGCTAGAAGAGAATACGAAATTAAGATTAGTGACATTTTAGAAATTAACATTAGCGACATTTTATGACAATAAATATATTTTGTTTAATTTCTGAATACAAGGTTCTGTCAATGTTTCCATTTCAAAATTCAATCCAGGTGAGTCTAAACTTTTTGCTTTGTTGAGTGTTAAGAGTTTTTTTCTTTTTTACAAACTATGAAACAGCACAATGTTGAAGGTAGCTTCTGATTTGGTATAAAGCACTTTGAATTTCCTTGTGGCTGAAATGTGCTCCACAAATAAACTTGACTTGACTTGATTTAGCAGAGTTGGTAAGGGACTTTTCCACACTGTGTTTGGTTCTGAACAAACTTATTTCAGTTGATGTGTATAATATTTAGACAAATCTGGACTAGATTATCCTGGATACAGATCCTTGAAGTCACAGTTTGTGATGAGTAACACATTCAGTTTACAAAACATAAGAATTCAAATGCCGTGTTTGGGTTCAGATATAATGAATTGGGTTAGATTAAAGCAAATTCATGTACTGGAAGGGCCCAGTCAAAGTCCAGTTTTAAATCCAATTGAGAAGCTGTTGCAAGGGATTAAAATGGATGTTCACTAACACTCTCCATCCAATCTGACTGAATTTGATCTATTTTGCAAAGAAGAACTGGCAAAAATTATAGTCTTTACATATGAAATGCTGGTAGACATAGACCCCTCATGACTTGCAGCAGTAATTGCAGCAAAAGGTGGTTTAAAAGTTTGGTTCAGCATTCACTGAATACAAATACATGTCAAATTTTGCAAATTTGTGTTTGTAAAAATATTTGAAATGCACGGCTCATTTTCCTTTGACTTTATAATTTTGCACTTTTATGTCTTGAAAGATCAAATGAAATCCCAATAAAATATGAAAACATTTCAGGGGTATGAATACTTCTGCAAGGAACTCTTTCTGAAAAAGTCTCCAGCTTTTTCTCTACCAAACTGAGTAATTATAGGTTTAGTTTTGTTTTCAAAATGAGTTGTACTGCCCAGAAATGACCATGTGCGGCAGTTGTTGAGCAAGACCTTTCCCAGAACAAAAGTCCTGTGGTAATGAACAAAAAATGTACACTGTTGCAGATTCAAAGAGTGATCTTACCTCTAACTGACAAAGTTATAGTTTTATAATCGGTTCCCTCTTCTGTTTGAACCAAACACTGATAGGTCCCAGAGTCAGTCATCCTGACATCTGATATCTGTGAAGTGTGAGGGAAGATAAGATCCTTATATACCCTTAAGATGATATACTTTAGATAAACTTTAATCATAACTGGATCGCTGCTTCTCTGTCTAAATGTCTAATGCAGTACAATAAACAATAACACAAAGTTGTGTTATATATTTTGTATGTACGCTTTTGTTTTAAGTACAATTTACCCTAATAGGATCAAGAAACTACAAACTCCTATGTCAGTTATTCTTGGCAGCCTAAAAATATGCTGGCAAACAGACAAACCACATGTGACATTAGAAAATTACTACTGTCCCATCAGTCATTTGACAATTGTTATGTGAACTCCATCTAACTGTGACTCAGTGCGAACAAAATTTTGCTTTTCTTTTATTCTTTTACTTTTTTTCTTTTTATATATAGAAAAGCTTCTTTTGGGCAGGCAATGAAAATTAGCTTGTTTGCTATAATGCTTAAACACAATGCATCTGTTTTACACCAATGTGTTTGTATTGTCCCTATTAAATGAACATATCAAGAAAAAAGAAATACCTGTAACTTTGCCCAACCATTTTTCAGCTCGTCAGTGAGAAGCTTCACTCGGCCCTGGTACTTTGAAGATGTAGAGTTCTCCACGTTATCTTTTAGTCGTATCACTTCCTGATACAAGTTGCCATCCATCCAGTGCCAGATAACCTTCAGGTCATGTTGAGGATTTTCTGGTTTGGAAGAAAACTTGCAGCCCATCACAACATTTCCTCCATACTCCGACATATACAAAGTTCGCTCTGCCTCCACTGTAAACAAGGCTGCAAAAAGAAATAAAATAAAAAAATATATATATAAATATATATATATATATATATATATATATATATATATATATATATATATATATATATATATATATATATATATATATATATATATATAGAGATATAGATATAGTAGTTGTTTCTGGGTAAACTTGCAAAAAGTACATAGGATACACACACTAAACTTCAAGTTTCATTCAAGTGAAAAGCTTGCTTTGCAAATTTAAGTTAGCTTGCAAGTCAAACTGAAATAGAAAATATTTCTAATGTTTCACAAGTAAATACTTAGTACCCACCTGCGAGAGATGGCTGCAGGAACACTTGCAGAACTACAACAACTACAACAATGGCACAGTCCATTGAAATCTGCAGGAAGGCATAAAAAGTGCAAAAAACTGTTGAAATCTTTTTGCCACAGAGGATCACAAGTCACTTTGCAGATGCTGGTCAGCTGAGAAATTTGCTGAACTGTATGACATTGAGATCATCAACAACACATGATGCTGAGTTCTAATTTTTTTTCACTGATCAAACCATGACAAAGCTCTTACTGTCACAAATAAACCTATTGTCTGCAGATTTACATAATATAACATCAGGAAACCACAACAAAAAAACTAAATGTGTGTTCAGCTCTGGAGTTTTGTCAGGACACCATCTTTCTCTGATGGAATGATTCATAACTAAAAACTTTCACGGTAAATGCACAACAGCAAAAGATTGTGACACAGTGAGCTGTCACATCTGGTTTTGGCATTAATCTGTTTTATGACATGTTGTACTTTTGTGTACTAAATAGTAACACTGAAGAGTAACACTGAACCAGTTTGATTAGTTTCAAGGTCTTAACATCATTGGCTTCCACAACATATGCTGAAATTGGCTTTGGGTCACAGCTAACTCTCTGACTTGTCAAATAAGGACTGAATTATCAGACATGAAATGCAGATTCATTCAAGCATAGTTGATAAACTTTGGTACCTACATACCATTAGCAACAAGTTGTATAATAGGTCTTTGTTGTTTTTTTGACAACAAAATCACACACCACATGCTTACTTTTCCTTTTCCCCATACTTAGCCAACCTGGAAATGGGTTAAAGTGAATCCTGTACTTGTCCAGACTTATCAAGACTGCATAGAAACCTAGCTAAATTAACATGATGTAATTTACAAATGGCATGTTTGCAGTTTCCATTAAACGTGATTTTTAAAAATTTGCTTATGGTACAAAGTTCAGTCAGAAAACAAAGCTTTTAAAAAAAAATACTTTTGTTTTTAGACGTGAGGCAAAACATATAAATTGCAAATCAATATTTGAATTGAAATATTAAAATAGACAGATGAAAGGTTTACAAAACCTATTACTAAAATATACCTTTTAACCTTCCCCTTGTATTATTGTATATTATGACTATATTGAGTTACAAAAACAGATAACTACTATTTATCATAGCTAAATAAAGCAAAAATGCGAAAGCTGCAAAGAGATTAATACTCATAAGGCGCTGTCCTACCTGCAGACTGTACAAACAACCTTTTGTATTTTCATGAGCTGTTTCCTTCTGCCTTCACGTCTAAATGCTACAGTTATTTCTTCGAGCGCTTTTGATAAGGAGGAGGTCCTTCCTCCTGAGCAACCCATCCCCTCCACGTACCACATGCCTTAACTCACAATCACATGAATTTAAAAAAAATCAAAACAAAAAACAGTTGATGCTTGTCGCTGAACAACGATAGTTTTAACTACGATATAAACGACAGAACTGTAAGGGGACGCTGTAAACAAGTATTTCAACTTTTTGTTGTTGTTCCACCTGCCGGATATAAAGACACACGAGTATGTTCGAACAAAACCACTATTTTGCGTTGGAGGACCTACCTACCGTAAAAGCAAAGAGTGGGTGCGCAGTTTCCACGGTAAGTGGCAGCACCCCCCTCCCAAAATCACTGTGGCGAGCTCTTATCGCTGAGGTATGAAGTCAGTAGTTTATGTCCAACACGGTATAACAAGAGCATAAAGACGTCTGGTAACAGTAAAGGCGAGAAGAGAGTAAACCCAGCTGACTGAGGGCACGTTTTATATTCGAAACAATAGCCCCAGTCTGTTTTTTCCCACACTCTCTGTTGGGTTTATCTCGGGATTCTCCTGACACTTTTTTTTTTTTTTTTTTTTTTTTTTTTTTTTTTTTAACTTCTTCAAGTGACGTCACTCTGATTGAGCTGTTAGAGGCAAAGCCTGACACACTGTTATCGTAAAACTGACTAAGCGGTTTTCACAGGACCTTATAATTAACGATCATTTCCCACCAACAGGAGCAACCAGAAGCTACGGTTGTTTAATAAACGGTGAATCATTTTTACAACACGCGTAAAAATTATAACATAAAAAAACCTCACCTGCAATAATAACACTGAAGAATGAGAAACTAAACCAGAAACTAAGCATTAATTCTGATGTGTATATATTCTGACTGTTAATATAACTCCCCCCTTACAACTGAAACTAAGTATTATTCAAAGTATGTTATCACTGTAGGTTAATATACAGGATTGGAGCATAATGGGTGACTGGCTGGTTAGTCAACTATCTGCTCTGGTAGCCAGCCATCAGCTGCTTAAGTTGACGTGCTGCTTAAAATAGCATTACCATATGATGGGTCCATTGTGCAGCTTTAGTTTTCAAACCACGATGCTCTGTGGATTTTTTTTGTTTTTGTAGCCATCTGAAATATTTCTAAATAACTGACTTTGTCTTTCTTGTAAGCAAGGGATAGCCAGCTGATCGGCAGTGAGCAGCAACACGTGGAGGAAGGACAGCGCTGTGTCACTCTGGCACTCTCTTTGGCATCTTACTTCTAGATATAGGACCGGTATGACACTTTTGCATACCTTGATACCAGCAACCGACCCATGTTTACTGCTTAAAAAGCTTTTTTTTTTTTTTTTAAATTAAAAAAAAAAAAAAAAAAAAAAAAAAGCCGTGGCACTTCTGGAAATGATGGTGCAAAGAAGGATTTTGCATAAAATCATGAAAATTATGGACAACCCTGGACATTCCCTTCATGAGACTGTCATTGGAAAACAAAGTCTCTTCAGTCAACAGCTTCTTCAGTTTGGTTGTAAAACAGACCGCTGCAGGAGGTCTTTCTTGCCCACAGCCATCACCATCTATAATAACTCCTTGACTAAATGAGTTACAACAACATTTAATTTCCCTTTGGGATAAATAAAGTATTTTTGAATTGAATTTGAATTACCTTTAAATAAATTAGACAAACCATCTAAAAATGTTGAATCTATGTAATATCTTATAATATGGGTTCCCAGTTTATAGAAGTAAAGGGAAAACTCTAGGCTGCTATTCATTTATTGATTTACAACTTTCTTCTGTTTCTTTTTTGCATCTTGTGCCATATGACAACACTTTAGTTTTTCAAGCACAGTATGTAGTTCTAAAAGTACAGTTCAAAAAAACAACAATATTCCTGGCACGAGACAGAGATGCATTCACAACATGTCGTCTCAGAAAAACGGAAATCTGAATAAACCCTGAATTTCCTTCCCCAGCCTTGGCACTAACAAAGTGGAATTCCCATCTGTCCTGTAAGAAAGACATGTCATAATTTATCCATTTATCTCTGGCACGTATCACCATAATACATTTACAACGTGAATGGGGAACAGTTTGTGGGTTTGCCAGTGATTTTATTTTCCTCCTGTGCATGCTGGGACACAACAATCTTCTTTCCAGTCTGGGAATAGCAGTCTGTGTCTGAGCTTGTCAGTTGAGAATTTAAAATGAATTTCTTGTTGTGGTTCATTTCTTAATCGGTCTCCTGGAAAGTCATTGTGGTTAATTTTACCACCAATGTGAATCAAGACAAAGTGTTTTTTATCCTATCACATCCTGTTCTATAACAGGAAAGGTTTCTTAGACAAGTTTTGTGTGAAAACTGTTTTCCTCTGCAAAATCTGGTTGTTAGTGTTGTATAGAGCTTTTATCTTGCCAAACCTGTTTAAGCAAGGTCAAATATAATGACACTGTGATTTGTACATGCATAGTTTCTGTATTATGGCTTATTATTAGGCCTATCTCTTCTGTGATTTATTTATGTTAAGACTGTGTCTCTAAGAAATTGGAAAACCGTGGAGTTAAGTTTCCAGGAAGTTGATCAGTGATTTAGAGTTCCCAATAATGTTCTACTGTAAATGAGGAAAAAAGATATGAGTCATTCCAAACTGCTCAAATCACAATGACTAACTTGTTGACTAATCCAGGCTTTGTCAGTATATACAGTTTCTGGAAGAAGTCCTGGCAAGATTTTATTCTGAATTAATTTTTTTGCAGTCATAATGAAAGGTAAGTAAATCTTTCAATTTAGGGTTATCCTTTTGAAAATGATAATTTAAAAAAAATGGGTGAGTCTAGTCATCATCAGGTTCTAAATGCAATAATATTTAAATAAAAACAAACACACACACACACACACACACACACACACACACACACACACACACACACACACACACACACACACACACACACACACACACACAAACAAACAATGCATTTCACTGTGCCTGTATGTATTAAGCAAAAGTGAAGCCAAAATTGAGAATATTTGCATGAAAAACTAAGTCCAGCCCAGCTGTTCCCACAGTATGTAAGGGGTAACAGCTGAGTGCTGCTAATCAAATGCACTTTATTAACTGATCATCAGAAGGCAAACACCTTTATACAACCACTGGTAGTTTCTTTGGTGTTGAACAGAGAAGTGTGCCTTAACACAATATCAAGATGGAAAGACTTCAGCAACGACTTCAGAGAAGCATCTGTATCTGCCCATCAATCTGGGAAGGGCTATAACAGCATTTCCAAACAATCAAACATCCGTCATTTTACCAAGAGAAAGATTATTCAGAATCAGCTTATTACCCAAGATGGTGAGCACCAATAAGGAATATGAGTTTGGTTTTGAGTGCTCACAGCATACTGACATTCAATTTAAATATATATTCACAAGTAAAAAAAAGAAATAATAGGACAGCTGCAAAACGTCCTAATTTTTTCAGCAAATTTACCCCAAGAGCCAACTGTACAGCTAGGAGAGCAATTACAAAAAAGACAAGAGCTAAAGACTATCTCACCTCTGTGTCTCACTTTGACATGGTAAAGGTTAAAGTTTGTGAGAACACAGAAATACAAAGAAAATGATTATGGTTTGTTTGGAAGGATTGAAGGAGACAGCCTGTCTTGCTTAAATAAGGTCATACTTATAGGTTTTACTCAACGCCGTGTCATTTCAACTTAATCTTTGTTTAGTAAATGTTGACAGTGTGGAATTTGTGTGTGTTTGAACTGATGTTGGTAAAGAACAAATGATTTTACTATGCTCTGATACATAAAACCCAAGAACTAAAAGAGGACTAAGAGAGGGTGCAGTCTCTTTCTTACCTAGACAACATATCCATAATGTGCATAATGTGCCATGTATTCTGTAGACCTGAAAGGAAGTCTACATATATTCAGCTTTTTATTTATTTATTATTCAATATTTATTTCCCCCTAAATTCTGCAGTTATATTTTAAAAAAATTCTCTTCGGGTACTTTGTTCAAATTTTTAACTTCAAAAAGAACTATTATGGTTAAAACGTACGGGTTTTCTTTTCTGTAATCTTTGAAACCTTGTTTTTCAACAGAGGGAGCCATTTCCCTGTCTGCTCTATGCAGCCGTGAGGTCTGCTCACAAAGTAATAACAGCGGCTGGCAAGCAGATTTCATGTACCTCTAGCTCTAATTTGTGCAGCAACTTAGCATTTTTGTTATTTATTTAACCGAAAACTCTAAATGAATTACTAATGGATAAAACGATAAGCTTTAACTTATTTTGAAGGTCTTCACGGAAGTAAGACACCAACTTCCGTTACTAGCTCTGCAGCTCAAGTTGCTTTTGTTTTGATAAACACCCTTGAATGTTTCTCTGTTTGTAATTTGTTTTCTCTTAACTTTAAAATCTCAAATTATTCTAGGTATGTATAACTTTTATTTATAGTTAGCCAAAATTTACAAGTAATAGTTTCAAACTAAATCTTTTCAGGCGGAGCAGAATAAGCTATTTAATTAGGTTAGCCATATTATCTCCTCTCACCTGTCTGCTGAATTAACAGGGGGGGGAAACAATATTTGTGAAACTAACACGATCTTTAACAGCACACATTGTAGGTTAATCGGTCTTATAATTGAAAAAATAAACGAAGATGTGCTTACCGAGGCTAACAAGGGCTTATTTGCTCTTTAGCAGTGGCAAGGTCACTATAACATGAACAAATACTGTTGCTGTTGTTTCAGTTGCAGAATGACTTTTTGTCTTTCTCTGTGTTTTGTTTCTCAGTTTCCAACATGGGCATTCTCATGTCTAAATCCATGGATGCAAACTTACAAAAACAGCAGGAGTTCATGCTTCATAATTCACGGCTGCAGGTAAGTCAAGGTGACAACAACCCAAGAAGTAAAGTCGGCACTGCACTTAAAAGGACTTTAACTGCTACATTTTTAAACAAATGGATGCTTTCATTCATTCGTTCATTAAAAAACATTGTGCACTGCTTCAGGTTGGTGGTGATGAGTTAAACTGATTATCTATAAAGTCCTTTTATCATCACTGCATCTTATATTTTCATAAAGAAATTGTTTTTCGATGACAAAATATTGAGAAAAAATTTGCTAAGTAATAGGTGTAAGAGATGAAGCATGCTGTATGCGTAGTGTTTGATTAAAAAGACAGCCTCCTCTATCAATATTACCAATGAAAGGTCTATAGAAAAGTGCATGTAAGCATCTTGAGTTGGCTCAAACGACAGATTTGTCCGATACTTTTCAACTGTGCTGTTTTCGTGAGCAGGCCCATATTCTCTTAAGTTGTGCCACATGTTTCAAGTCTCCACAGGATAATTAACTGGGTTGTTTTAAAAGGCGTGCAATTTCAGAGCTCATATTTTTCAGCGTACAATTTATCTGTTTAAAAATCATAAAATTATCACCAAGGAAAGTTAAGATATATTTCCTCCAGTTCTTCTGGTCCCAGTTATTATTGAGGAGGATGCGTCACCATGATCATGCACTGAACGAACACCAGTAACCAAACCTGTAAAAAAAAAAAAAAAAAAAAAAACCCCAACAAAAACTGATTTAATCATAATGCAGCAGATGCATCACTGAGTCGAACGCTTGAAAAATATGTCAGGAAAGGACCTCTGATCTTATCAGATCTGTCACTCTTATTCTGCATGTGTATTTTCAAGGCTGAGACAAAACACGATGTCAGCAGCGCAGTGTTATTTTAAAACCCCAGTTTATATTTTGCCAAACTTGAACAGCAAGCTAGTTGTCTGGTTCCAGGAGGCTCAGGACACACTGACCTATTTGGTTATGTTCCGAGGCTACAAACCTCATATAAACCTAAAATAAAAGGTTTCGAGACTGGTTGATGAACACCTTTAACACCAAAATACCCACTGATGAGGTAAAAGGCCACTGTTACTAGAATTAAGTCTGCCTCTGCCTTGTCAGTTGCTCTTCCCATTTTGAGATGATGGATTGAACAGTTGTAAATGGGCTGAATTTATAAAGCACTTCTTCATTCATTTTGACCACTTAATGAGCTTTACAGTAGAGCCACTTTCACCAGCCCCACATTCATACTGACACACAGCCCGATAGGCTTTGGGTTAGGTGCCTTGCACTAACAGAAGGAACTTGTGACAGAAGGAAGCTGAAATCAGACCCACAACTTCCAGATTTAAAGACGACTCTTCCCCCTGAGCTGTGTGAGGTGTTACAGAGGTGAAAAGTTTATAACCAAACCCGTTTGTAATTGCCTGGACAACTTTATTCCTTACCTGTCTGTGTTCTTTGGTCTTAATGATGCTGTTTGTTCACTAATGTTCGTAAAACAACCTGTAAGGCCTTCACCTGAATGCTGTATTTGTACCTTGATTAAATTACACACAGGTGACCTCTGCTTATTAATTAGCTAAGTTCTGGAGCTATATTAGTTGCACTAGATTTTATTTAGGGATAGCGGAATAAAGGGGGATGGATAAAAATGCATTCCAAGATAAGGCTAGATGAAGATTCATGATGTTTCATGAATTCATTTAATAATTTACTCAAACTATTACAGCTTGGATACTTGGGTGGATGTTACTTTCATACATCAGAGTTCAGCTGATAATGAAGCACTGATCTGACGTGTCCGTCAGGCGTTTCTTTTTAACTTGTGTGACTCACTAACAGTTTCAAAGCTTTCCTTGTGTTTCCGTCTGGCGAAAACGAGCTTTTATTGGTCTCATTATTATTATTATTATTATTTTTGTTTTTCAGTGTATTTTAATTCAAACAAAATATTGTTTTTTTCCCCCCCTTCTGTTCTCCATTAGGGATAATTTGGTTTGATTTATTCATGCCTGCAAGCCGGCGAGCAGCAGGTGGGATTTGTGAGTGTCATAATATCAATGAAATTATAAAATTTAGACCCAAAAGGGTTGCTCTGTGGTCTGCACCTGAAATCTTCTCAGCTTATCCAGCTTTAAACGCGGAAGATGATGACTAATATAACACAACACAATGATGGCAAAGGTTTCGCAATTGAATTTCATAGCACCCTCATCTGGGTTCTGAAGATGATTCATTGAGGGATATTAGATGCATATTTATGCATTACTGAAGTGGGTCTGCATCGTTTTATAGCCTCAACTCTCTTTAGCTTCTTCCAATTTTTATAGTTCACTCTCAGAATCACCTTTTACACAGCTTGATTGGACAGTTTAAATAACATATGTAAAAATAAATAAGAATGTGTGATCGATGAAACATTCAGTAAAATTTCCAGGGTCACTGAGGGTGAGAACTCTTACTGGTCAATTATATGAAATAATTTCACAACTTTATTTTTTGCATTTGAAATTTTATTTGACGTTGCCTAATTGAATAGGTCAGAGTGACTCTTGTCGTTTTAAGATGTCTACACAAAGCTGCGTTGTTACCAACCCCTGCATTAAGATGTCAAAAATGTCTTTCTGTCTGTTTTTTTAAGTCCCATCAGTCATTGCTAATTGATCCCTGTCGGGCTGTTCCCTTCAGTCAAAGCCACTCGGTCATTGTGTTGGAATAATGGCCTCCAGAGATCCACCATAACATTTACTGGGTATTGGTCTGATTTTTATGACACATGCCTTTAAAGCTAATGCAAGCAATGAAATGACGTAAGCGTTGTCTTTTGTTAGCCTTCTATGTTAAATGTTTGGCTGCTAGCTGTAGAACTGTGAGCAGTCCAAAGAGCTTTTTCTCTGCAATATTTGGTCTTAGAGCATGGAGGGGATCAAAGTTTTTCCTTACACTCTATACTTTTAGCTAATTTGAAAATGGAAAAATAAAGCCTTAAAGCAGTGTAAAGAACAATGAATATTCAATCCCAGCTTGATTACTTCCGAAAAGCAACCCATGTTTTGCTCCATAGCTGATCAAATAGTGAGATGTCTTTTGTTTTTCAATTTAAAGTGCTGCACCTTTTTAGAGAGGCACAGAAAATCAACATTTGCCATTTTTTAGCTTGTATATAACTGGATTTTCAATAGGATTTCCATTCATCCATTTTTTTTTATACCCACTTAATCTTTGCAGGGTTATGAGGCTGGTTTGTATTATTGTTAAAATTTTGTCAAAGAGGAAGAAAGCCTCCGTATCAGGTTGTGACAGCATGTAAATGTCAATGTAAGGCCAATGGGGAAGTTACACAAGGAGCATCTGGAAACTGAGTTGCGCAATTGCAGAGAGTAAACTTCTGGTTATATCTTCATTAGAAACCTTCCTGGAGTTCCATTGAGTTGGTTTTGCATTCTTTGAGTACATGATATATTTTTTTTTACAAAGGGGAACATGATGGTGCAGTGGTCAAACCTAAAAGATTGTTGGTTGCAATCTCCTTATGGGTCAATTCTCTGTGAAGTTGTGTTTGCCATCCAAAAGTATTTTTGGGTGTATGTGTGTGTCCAAGAAGTCCTTGGATATATATATATATATATATATATATATATATATATATATATATATATATATATATATATATATATATATATATATATATGTGTGTGTGTGTGTGTACTAGAGCTGCACAATATATCGAACTGCAGTGATCATCGTAATATCATTGTGTGCAATATTGCAATCGCAAAGGACTTCTTGGATGCAATATTTAGTAGGATATAATATTTCAAGTGTCATGTGTTCACACTCTGCATATCTATATGTGGCCAGTTGAATGGATGTCTCTGAATGCCTACAGCAGGTGTATTTCTTTTAGTACTAAGATGCTAGAGCTTATGGAGAGTGTTGGAGACATGATGTAATGGTAAAGAAAGAAAAGTATCTGGAAATGAGGGTTAATTATAATCAATATGGTTGTTGCAATTTACAGAAGTAGTGTTGCAATTAAATATTTAAATTGAATTAAATATTTATCTGAAATCATTCAGCCCTACTGTAAATGTAGCTTGCCTAACCCATCTATCCATTATCTATCTTGCTTATCCATGCAGGGCCGCGAGGGGGGCTGGAGCCTGTCTCCAGCAGTCATCGGGCGAGAGGCGGGGGACACCCTGGACAGGTTGCCAGTCCATCGCAGGGCAACACAGAGACAGACAGGATAAACAACCACACACACACACACACACACTTAAGGAGACTCCTGTTCAAGTTTGGAGATGATCAAAACTTGATCAAACCAAACTGACTTTGAGCAACCTCCTGTTATTGCTCATATTTATTGTCACACAACCAAATGTTTTTGCAGTAGACTGTGAATAGTTTATAGAATATTAATCATCATTGTGAAGTTGTAAATGAATTGATGCACAGTTGATACGAAAAGTCGGCAGTCGGCTCCGTTTTATACAGCACCTTCATCCCAGGAGATTGTGTATGTCTGTGTAAATCTGTCTTCTATTTGGTATTATTGCAGCCTTAACTGATCTGAGACCTGTGAAATATACTGATTAAACTGTGTGTTGAAACTTAGTTATTCCAGGTTCCCTTACTTTTGAGTTTATCTGTAGCAAAAAAAGTCATATTTGATCCTATGTTGAGTAGGTGCTACTTGTTTCAAATATGTGCTTCTCTCTGTTGTGGTCTGACCCATCTGCTTCTGCTTCCCCTCCCTACAGCTTCTGCAGTGAAGCATGCATATCCAGGATGATTTGTGATGATTTCTGCACTTGTTTTTTTTTTTTTTTTTTTTTTTTTTTTTTTTTTTTTTTTTCATGCTTTTGCCCGAATTTGATTAAGCTTGAAGCCTTTATAAATGTCACTGAGTTTCCTGCTTGGATTTAGCTTCATTTTCTTCTCACTTTGTCACCTTCAGGTTGGATTCATGTCTCATTTCTTCTTTTCACTTTTTCTTCACTGCTGTTTCCAGTCACTGTCTCTGCTTGTCCGGTCTTTCTCAAACCCACTCTGTCATGCTTTGTGATGTTGCCAGTGTGCAGCATGTTTGTCCTGTTTCCAAGAACACATATTGATTAAATTAACACTCAAGTTTTCAGAACAAGTAAGTTGCCATCAAGTTAAAACTGTCAGCTCTGTCATTTCTGTAACACAGTTCCACATTTACTGGCACTGTCGGCTTTTAGTTCAAAAGTAAATGCAACTTTTAATACATCATCTTACATTGAAAGATTTATGTAAAGCACTTTGAACTGCCTTGCTGCTGAAATGTGCTGAACAAATAAATTTGAGTTTGACATTAACATGGACAAAGTCGAAGATATCGCTTCTTGACCAAAAGGATGTTGGTTGGACCCCATCCCAACAAGACCCTTTGTGGATGTTGTTACTTTTATTTAAAATACGTCTTTGCAGTTTGTTTGGAATAAACGTGTTCCTGCTGCTGTGTTTCATATTCAGTGAATAATCAGTCAAGAGTTTTGCTTTACTTTTCTCACTGCAGTTAAGTGTAATGTATATGCATGGGTCATTTCATGGTTTCTGTTCTCATTAATGTGAATCATCATCACTTTCTAGAATCATCAGGATCAAGTAGTTTCTGCCTCAGCGGTTTCTGTTTTGAAACATTACCCATCCAAGAGCTTCTCTCATTATCGTTTGACTCTAAAACGGCTGTAAGTTCCCACTTCCTGGAACGAGTCATTGTTGTGGTCAACCCGTGTCGCTGGTGGTGTCAGTGGATTCCAAGGGTTAGTTTCATATTTAGTACTGGTGTAGTGAAATTTTTAGCTGAAACTCCTCAAACAAAAATGGTTAATACCTCCAGTTGTTCCCAGGTTACAATCATGTTAGTCAGGCTTACAGTACAAATGGCTGTTTCAGTCTGAATGGCCATGGTTCCCTCTTGGGATCTTTTGCAGTAAAACTGTGACTGCTTTTTTTCAATGGAAGTTATTTTAGTTCATTTAATTTTTGAAACATTATTAAAGTACAATTTTAATAGCTCCAGTCTGGAAACATATGGAAAATCAAAATATTAGTGTGTAAAACTATTTGTATTTCCAGACTTTGTTTCCTATTCCACAGACATTTCTGTTGTGTTATCCTCTTTTGTGTCTTTCCTGTCATCCTTGGATAGTTCCTTGTTGTCCTTCCTTTGTTCCTTTTGTTTCTTCCTTTCTCACTTTCGTCCTCATTTCTTTCTTTACGGTCATTCCTTTTATCCTGTCTGTTTAGTGTCCTTCCTCCCCTCCTCTTTTGTCTCCTGCCTTCTTTCCTTCCCTGTGTCATTCTTTCCTTTCTGTCTTTTTTTGTGTACCACCTCTCATCCTGTCTTGTGTCTCCTTTAGCTTTTTTCATTGCGTCCTCCTTTCTGTCAAGATAGCTTTTCCTCCGTTCCTTCACTGTTTCCCCCATTTCCCCATCTCTTGTGTCCTTCCTTCCTTTTGTGTGTCCTTCATTCTTTCTATACTTGCATCCTCCTTTTCTTGTGTACTTCTCTCTCTCCCCTTATTTTCTTACTTCATGCTTCCTTTCCTTTCTTGTCTTTGCTTGTGTCCTTCCTCCTTTCATTCTTTCCTTGTAATCTGCCTCACTTGTTTGTGTCCTCCTAACTTTTTTCCAATTTGTTTTGCTTCCTTCCATTCAGTTTCTATGTAGTTCAAGCTCCATATTGGAAGACTGCCCACAGTAGACATTTCTGGCATAAATTCATGGAGTCTAGAAAAGTATGTAATTTTAAAAAACAAGTTGTGAAGTAATCAGCCTGTTGGTGCAAGCTAAAAGTACTGAAATTGACTGTAGCAGCTAAGTGTTTGAAGTCACTTATTGTAAACAAAACTGAGATGGGTATGTCTAATTTCCCCCATTTCTCTTTAAGAGCCTTAAAAGACTTCAGAATATTTGTACTGAAAATGTTTCTGTGGTCATAGTAAAACAATTCATTTATCCATTTTTAAAAGGTTTTCTCCAGCTCTAGTAGCCTTTATTTGACAGTGGTCAGACAGGAAAGCAGGCTGTTAGAGAGGGGAAAGACATGCGGCAAAGATCAACGGCCCAGGACTCGAATCTGTAACGGCTGCATCGAGGACTAAGGCCTCTGTACGGGTCGCTTTACCCCTGCGGCATCGCTGCGTCCCAACATTATCCAACTATTTTGTATGCTTGTTTAATCCTTGCATGGCTGTGGGGTTACGTTTAGATTGATAGCCCGAACCCGGCCAAAATTATTTCCTTGATGGTTGAGTTCAGGTCGGGCTTCTGTGGTGCATTTTTAATAAGCCTACAATACACACAGCACAGAGAACATTAAACGAGAATGCATGATAAAAAGTTGTGTTAATCTACTTATAATGTGAATAAAGGAGTTGGCAGCTTACCCTACTGAGAAAAGAAAGAAAGAAAGATGCAGAAGTTAATTAGACTGTAATGAGCACTGCGCACTGCACAACTAAATATGCATCTGGGATGGCTGATATAAAATTCATTCATAAAATTCATTTGATATAAAATTCATTGAGCCGTCTTTAAATACGCTGAAAAGCAGATTTATTTCACCTTCTCTCCCCATGATTGGAAATATGGAACTGAAGCATTTCAGATTATCAGACAGAGAAAATTATAAAATGGCATTCAACTGAAAAAGAGTTAAAGTATTTCACCTGCCTGTTCTTTACACATATTTCTAATTTATTGAAAGCTTGTTATCTGTGTACAGTGGGCATGTTAAAAACTTTTCCCCAAGTTGTCAAACATTTGGAAGTGATGCAAACTGAAAAAGGACAGTCAAGCACATCACTTATTTCTGATTTTGCTTGGAAATAGAAAGTATCAGAAAGAAATGAGCATCAGCGGCCCTTCATCCTACATGACTACTTGTTTTCTCTTACAGACTTCGATTGTTCTGACGTGTCATGTTTCTTAGTTGATCTCTTTAGATAATTTTAGACTCACTTCATGACGTTTCTGTTGCTCTGCAACAGTGAGATTGTTTGCATGTATTAAAGCACTCCTTAAATGAAAGAGTGCCTTAAACATATGCCTTTTTTTCTTCCTGCAGAGTATAATGTAAAGAGTGAACCACTCATTCATTCTTGGTGATGCATCAATATGTTTATTACCTTTGCAAACTCTCAAGATTTCCTGAAACTTCTGCGTGGTACTTTTGTCACATTTGATCATTGTTGGTGAAAGCAATAAAAAACACACAGCTGCTGATTATACTCTTAACATTGAGGCCAGCAGTATATTTAAGAAAAATACAATAAATTCAATTTAAGGGTTGATTGCGCTTTGTTAGTGCAAGTGGCTTAGACTGTAATTTTACCCCCAAGTGACGCTTTACCCTCATGATTACGGGGAAACTTTGCTGAGTTGCTTTTCTGTTTGCCAGTGCTAACCAGCATTAGTTTAAAAGTACTTCAGTCTGGAATTAACCCACCTTGTCTACTTTAGATACTCACAACAGGAAGCACGCCATGTCTTAACCAACAGGGATATTTAATCTATGCTTGATCCTTGAGTGTTTGCGCATTATGTCTGTGAAATGAGACAATTGGAGTTAAGGTTCAGGTAGAGCTGAAAAAACACAAAGGGAGCTACATCACCTGATGAAACCTGGATAATGTTGGAAAAGAAGCTATGCATGTGAACCAGTAGAAATAAGGCCACATTATACAAAACATCTGTATTTTTTTGTTTGATACCCTTGGACCATTTTTCACGTTTAACATGGCAACCACAAACCTCCATGCAAGTGATGGACCAACACAAAGTGCTGCAATATTGTCAAGTGGAAGGAAATGTATAGTTTTCAAAATCTGAAAAGTGCTGTGTGTATGTGAATCAACATTTTCTAATATGAGCTTTTACTGAAATTACAGCTCCAAATTTTTAGGGTCTGTCTTGACCGGCTTTGCATATTGAGAAACTTTAATTTTTGCCAGGAAAAAGAAGCATTCCCACAGTGTATTCAGGAGGATGAATACACTGTGGGAATCAGACTAAACAGCTGATTGGTAAGACTGTTAGTTAGTCTAAACTGCTAGTTTAGACTAACTAACAGTGTTAATTTGCAGTCACACTTGCAATAAGTCCCCTACAGCTTGTGTAAAACTGCAAACCCCCTAATGCCTGAATTTATGTGGTTATATATAAAAAAGGTGTTTTTGTTGTCAAACAGACACTTATTTAAGAATATATTTTTCATTTGAATGTAGCACTAAATATATGTGTATAATTCTTTTGAAAGTGAATTATCCAAATTAGGCTGATTTAGAACTTTAACCATTAGATAGTTGGAAAGTTCTGACAAGAAGATCTTTGGTATGTGCTGAAAATGCATCAGTAGGCATTATACATACACCACTTTGGCTTTGAGGTGGTTTGAAGCGAATTTCCAATAATCTACTGAAGTTTCTTCCTTCCTGCGATGGACTGGCGACTTGTCCAGGGTGTACCCCGCCTTTCGCCCAATGACTGCTGGAGATAGGCACCAGCCCCCCTCGCGTCCCTGCATGGATAAGCGTGATGGATAATGGATGGATGGATGAGTTCTTCCTTCTTTTTCCTTAAAGGCTATATGTGTGGTTAGTTACTTTATTCACTGATGTTCTCAACTAGACCTTTAAGGCCTCCAAATAACAGCTGTATGTGTAAGGGGATTAAATTTGATAAACAATCAAGTGAGCTCTTTTTATTACTTCTAAAGACACTTGTTTGCTGTCAATTTTATTTCAAGATGTTCGAGTTAAGGGGGTGGAATATTAATGGATGAAGAAGTTGAAAAGGTATGAATGTTTTTACGAGAGACTGAACGTGTTCAACTTGCTGAGGACCATAGTTCCAGTGAAATGATCAATGGGGGTGATGACTGGTTGCCAGGCAATTTGTCATGCCTACTGTCATCCTGAGGAAGGCACTGAGTGGCCTTGCTCGCGTTTGACAAGTTAAAGACATTTCATGCTGGGAGTGGAGCAAAATGTAGCCAACTCCCTCATAAAGTCTTATTAAATTGCCTCTGACTCATTCAGATAAACGCCCCTGTTTTGTTCAGTTTCCTAATAATTCAATGTATTTTATTTGTCCCATCTTTCCCTCATTATCCTCACCAAAAATTAGATGTTTCTTGTGTCTTGAAATGTTTTTGTGTTAAGAGTCCAATTTTATTTCTAACAATTAAACAGCTCAGTCTGCCTAACATTGACACAAAAGCACCTGTCAGTGTAAATTTGTTGAATCAACACAGCTCCTGGAAAGTGGTGTAATTTATGTCTTTTACCTACATTGTTAGCTCAGCTGAATGCCAGTTTTGTATCATCACCAGGTCAGAGTCACTTTCCTTTTGGGAGGAAACAAAAGCTCATCTTTGACACTTTCACTTTTGAGAAATAAAAGGCTTTTTAACTGAGAATGTCACTCAGTCAGGCTCTGCAGGATGCATGAATTTGTCGAAATGGATGCAGGCTGGTGTGTACGTGTCAGACAGGAAATGAAAGACAAAACGTTGGCCTTGCTAAGGTTAATTAGCGTGGATGCAGCATTCCTAACCCTGGACTGACTATCTGGCTCCTCCTTGATTTGATCCATGCTTTGTCTGACCTTGTGGCCTTGCTGCTCTCTACAAAAACTTTTAGTCTTTTGGCATCAAGTTCAACTTTAACAGATTCAGGACATGTTGCTGTAAGAATAAATTCTGACAGTTTAGTTGGGTTTTATACCGAAACTTATGTATTCGCTTTAGATAATTTACCAGTCAAACCCAAATTATTTTAAACTTAAATGGTACTTTAATATGGTTTATGGTAACAAAGTTTTTTATAGAAGTACTGTTCAGTATTTAGTTGTCTAATGATGTCTTTCCCCATGTGTGTCTGTGTATGTTTGTGTTTTTCTGCATAGCTGGAGCGTCAGATCCTGATGCACAACCAGATGAGAGAGAGACATATGGCCATGCAGATCGCCTGGTCCAGAGAGTTTCTCAAATACTTTGGCTCGTTCTTTGTAGTGGCCACAGTGGGACTAACAGCAGGGTGAGAGGTGGAAGAACCACACTGTTTACACTCCTTTAGTCGTAAATCACTGGGAGAGACAAACCAGCTTCGACATGTGTGTGACTGATGTAAAGCGAGAGTCTTTACAGTTCATATGATCGTCTGCTGGCATTTACCGATGCCGTCAGTGACCAATGGGAATGTTACACAAGCTAACGCATCAACTTGCTACTGATAGGTGGCTCCAAAAGACCACAACATAAAACTCAGCTTGTTTTTTTGTTGTTATTGTTTTTTTGTTTTTTTAATAAGACCTCTTATGTTTTTAAAATTCAAGATGTTGACAAATTTATAACTGTGGGTCAAAAATGTGAACACGTTTCTTCTTTTCATTTATGTTCATCCTCAGAGCCATTAAAAGAAAAAAACCGGGCATGTTGGCTCCGATTGTTCCCCTCGGCTTCATATTTGCCTATCAGATGGACAGCGCCTATGGGACGCTCATTTATCGGATGAGAGGTGAGGCGATTGGGATGTAGAAATATGTTTTATTTGGGTTTTTCTGTTAAGACATTTACAAACACACATCATGAGCATAAATTTCGTTTTAATTTTGGGTTTTGCAATTATTCAGATTCTTCTTTTTCGAAGGTGGAAGAATGATATGACTTCTTTAAATTTTTTTTTATTTTTTTATTTTTTTAAAACATGAAGTCGATGAACAATTTTAAGTGTGTAGATCTAATACTCACAGGGTCAAAATTACACATACAAGCTTAAATATATACCTATACCTACTTCCCTTAGTTCTGTCCTTCTTCTTCTCTTGTATCTTTTTTTTCTCTTCTTCCTTGTGGCCTCCTTTCCTCCCCTCCTTCCATCTTTCATTGTGTCCTCCTCCTCCTCTCCTTCCATCTTTCATTGTGTCCTCCTCCTCCCCTCCTTCCATCTTTCATTGTGTCCTCCTCCTCCCCTTCCTTATGTCATCGCTTCCCTTCGTTGTTTAAGAACCCTGAAAATTGGTGAGGATATTCAGGAACAGCCTAGAAAGCTTCGAAGCTTAAACCAGTCAAGAACCAGTTTTAGTAAAGATCAGAATCATTAGAAGCATCATTAAAAGTCCCAAACTGATCGTTTATGCTGATGTGTGTATGTAAATGTTTCACAAGAATTGATTATAGTAGAGCTCAAACAGACTGACTTTCAGAGACAGAACTACTGATTCAGAAAACGCTACTGGCTTACAGAAGAAAAGTGACTGTCGTATGTTTGGGAAGAAGACAACAGCTTCCATGACATCGATACGCCGCATGACACTTACGTTGGGTTTCATTGCACCTTTAGGTGAGGCCGAGAATATCATTGCATCTGAACACGACCGTTTGGATCTGCCTCTGGGGGCTCCAACGTTTGAGAGCATAGAGAAGGCCCGGCGTGCCAAAAGCAGCCTCATCTCTGTTTTGGAGAAGTGATGCATCGGTTGTGACACGAGTCAAGATCCAAACCATCCGGCCGGTGCGTTCACCTGTGCTATTTTTGTTTTATTGTAGAGAACAGCTGTCAGGTCCAATCTGGGTACTTTAAATGTGTTGCAGTCCATGGTTTGCACGAAGTCTACATCACGGACCTTTAAATAAATCTGTAGCTGTTTTGATTTGTATAGTGGTCTCATTGTTGAAAGCTGATTGGCTGATGAAGAATACTGATTCAGATTAGTTACATTATTATGTACACTTTTACTGTGCTGTAGTGGGATAAAAAAATAATTGATGACAAAAAGCAGTCACTGTCAGTAGTGGATTATTTGCTCCTGGGAAAGTTTGTAGGTAATGATTTCTGACCACTAGGGGGCAGAAAGACCGGACGACTGTCATTATCAAATTATTGTCACATACACTATCTCATCAGTGTAGTCATCATTTGCCTTTTGACTGCTGTATTATCTTTATATATATATATATATATATATATATATATATATATATATATATATATATATATATATATATATATATATATATATATATATATATATATATATATATATGTCTATCTATCTATATAGATATATATATATAAAGTACTTGATGTCAGATTTACAGTCAGTTTCTGCTTCACTACTCAGTAGTTGGGGTTTTATTTTTAATTACATACAATGAATTGTCATACCAAATCTTTTTATTTATACAATTTTATTTGCTATCAAAATGCATCTGACATATTGAAAGTATTTGTAAAGCCAATAAATAAATCTTGCAATAACATCGTCTTAAAAAGCAAAATATTTCATTCGTCTTTGTTTCATTATCTGTATTTTTTTCATCTTCCTGCATAGATGGTGTGCGCAACAATATTACTACAACAAAGAAATAACTCCAAGTACGTCAGTGACATCAATCTAAGTGACGTGTGTGTTTCATTCATGGAGGGGAGGGTGGGCAGTAGAAACACACAAGTTCATGACTGAACTACTGACTACAGTATATAAGGTTGTGGCCACTGGCACAGAGAGAACCAGAGGAGCAAGACGCAGACAAACTGGAGCATTTGTTGCCATTTCAATGAGCTTTAATTGAACTCTGCAGGTGAAAAAGTCAGTAGCAGGATCCTCAACTCTGAACTAAAACGCATCAGCTACCTGGTTAGGTTATAGTTTCAGCCTTTAGAGAAGATGCTGTGGACAGTGACTGTTGCCTTGGCCGTGATGTGCGTCGGAGGCGCGTGCAACAGTGTGGGAGCCGATGTGATGAGCAGACTCATCCTGGCCAGGAACTATAGGGTGAAACTGTGCGGGAGAGAGTTTATCAGAGCCGTCATTTTCACCTGCGGTGGCTCCCGGTGGAGACGATCTACAGAGGGGGAATTGGGTGAGTCAAACTAGATACTCTGTCATTAAGAGCTCAAGAGTGTGCACTGAGATTGTATTAATGTGTTGAAAAAAAATTTAATCTGCATTTTTCTGTGAAATCAATTAAGATTGAAATAAAGTAGAAAAATATGCTGAAAAAGTTGGGAGAAAGGTTATTATGATCAGCTGAATTAGTTTTGAAAGTCATTTCTTCCTAAAAATCATCTCTGCAAAAGCAGAACCTTATTAACTGGTTGTTTTCCCCTTTAAAAGAACATTTAATGAATGTTGGGACGTTTTCCTTCCTCCAGACCAGTTCCACTCAACTCCCCTCAGTGATGTTGTGCCTGAAGACAAGTGGAAGACCTGGCAGCAAGGCACAGACCCCAGAGACGATAACTCGGCTCTCCCTGTTCCCTCTTCCAACTCCCTAGCAGACCTTTTGACCTTCTACAGAGTCACAAATGAGAGACAGCAATCCTCTTCAAGCTTCCCAGGCCTGGAGCAGGAGTCCACAGCTTCAGGAGAGCAGGTGGAGAACAAACATGCCACTGACCGGCTTGTAGCAAGAACGGTGAAGAGAGACATTTCAATGGGCTTGGCGGGGATGTGCTGTAACCAAGGCTGCACCAAGAACGATATCGGACGATTGTGCTGAGCCAATGAGGAGTAAAGGCTGGTGTGATACTAAAGATTAGGCACTGTAAAATCATTTGGTTGGAGTAAAAAGAAGGAAATTATTTGGCTCATATTTGTTTAACAGCAGCCATTAACAGTCTGTCTTCGTACTTATTTTAACAAAATTCATGTTCTGTATGTCGACTGTCACCTTCCCTGAAACATGGAATAAATTTTAAATAATGTGTTAATCTGAATCATCTTGCAGTGTCTTTATGTTCAAATGATAGTGACTTTGTCAGTCATAAGTACAGCGACACAATAGTCCTCATTAGTGTCATTGAAGCTGCTCTGAATTCACTGGCCTTTCCCATGACGTTCCAGTTGCTGAGCATTTTCAGTCATCGCTCCGAGGACAAAACGGCAAAGATTGGAATTTTATTTCCAAACAAAAACAAACATCTGACATTTAGAATAAAATCTTACCTCCTGATTTTATGACCCAAGTTGAGAAATATTTTCTTTAGTTGCTTAAGTGGATAAACAAATTTTTTTTACACCAGACATTTACAACTATTTACATTCATCAGTTAAAATTCAGTGCAGACCTGCTGGAAATAAATGTGGAGCACATATTTAAACCAGTAGTTTAAATATGTTTTTATAAAAAAAAAACCTTTGTTCATGAAATAAACACATACTTTACAAGTTAACATATTTGAGCAAAAACAACAAATTCATCATTCATAAAAGTTTTACAAGTGAAACAGATGCCCCTTTTCACAGCTTTAAACAAAGTAATCATTATATGAGTCATTCATATTTTTTTAAGTTCCACTTTTGCACCATGTTTAATGAATTTTGAATTTTTGGGTGTAATATTTTTAACAAAGGCACTGAACGAAATAAAAATATGAATAAGGTTTAGTTACTTATGGCAGGAAAAAGTTGAACACTTATGAAAAACAATTTCATAAAATGCATATTTTCTTTAAAGCCTTCAGTCATCAACATCCAGCACATTTAGTCTTAAATATCCTCAAAATAGTTTCATGATAAAAGAAAAAACAACCCATTTCATCAGTTATGGTTGATAATGTAATGCAAATATTCACATCCAAAAACAGCATCTCTGAATGACCAGAAAAGCCACAAGCACAAAATAAAGGCATCCACTTATTTTAAAGCTTTCTATAGGCTGGTAATGAAGCCTTGAAACATCCAGAGTGTATGATACATCACAATAATACAAACATAACTTAAACTGAAAACCTCCAGATATGTAACAGTGTAACTTGATGAAAGCACACACAATGTAGGCTGCAGAAAGCATTCGGTTATCAAGCATTCATGGTTGTTAAAATACATTCTGCATAAAAAAGATGTAAACATTTAAAATGAAAACGTTAAATCCCACATCTTCGACATAAAAATAGTAATTTTTTTAAGATATTATAGAATCATACAAAGTGTGTGACATATGGTGCCATGAAAAATTATTCCTACCCCTATAGTCTTTAAAATTTGTTAATTTACAACCTCCATGTATTTTATTGGGATTTTATGTGATAGACTAAAATGATGAGGAAAAGGATGCTGGATTTTAATGTCATTTTTTGTATAAATACAAATCTGAAAAGTGTGGCATGCATTTGCAAATGTACAGCTAAGCCTCAAATTATTCACATCACTGGCAGTTTTAGACGTAACATTTTCGTTTAAGATTTTCTGATAGGAAAAGAAACAGGCAACTATTAATAGAACAATGTAGAGTATCCATTTTGAAAACTATGTATACTCTTCGCCAAAATCAATTGAAAAATCTTTTTTGGCACAGCAGCAGTCCAGCTCTTCCTATAACGACTGAGCAGATTTTTGCATCTTTCCACTGGTGTTTGATGCTTTAGTGATGAGCTCCAAGTCTTTGAGGTTGGAAGTCCTCCATGCCATCACCCTAATCTTTAGCCTCCCCAGATTCTCTATCAGATTTTAAGATTACTTTAAAATGACTAAACCTAAATCTTTCAGTACTTAATTTTTGGTTTAGCTGTAGCTCCTTTTGCTTTGATACCCTTAAATGAAATCCAGTGCAAGAAATTGCCTTCAGAACTTACTTCATTTGTATCCAGTCCACCTCTGTAATTTAAACTCTGTATAAATGCAGCTGTAAGTGAAGCCTTCTGAGGTTTGTTAAACTTCACAGGGTGTAAATACTTTTTCAAGGTGCTTTATCTTTGCACAGCTGATTCCTCTGTAACTGAAAAGATCCAATGAATGAAATGCCTGAATCTCCTTGGAGTTAACTAGTTAACTAAACTTGAGTTAACTAAACTCGAATTTAGTTAACTCTTAACTGGTGTTAAGAGTTTAGTTAGTACAAGTTCTTTATATTTCCACAGAGACAAAATCCAACCCTGGCACCAAGAATCCTGTGGTAACCCGGCACCAGGGCTCATGGGGAATACCAGCCGATCAAAACGTTGTAAGCGCCATGTTTAAAACTCCACAATTTAGTTTAGGTTTTAATAAAAACTGTAAAAACTGTGCTTCAACGATAGTAAAATGTCAGATTAGCATAAGTATAACAGAAGACGACCATCTCTTGTCTTCTCACAAGTTATTTTGAAATCATCCGTCTCAGAGTTTAAATTGGCCAGTTTAAGGCTGCGCTCAGAGCTGAATATTCTCCCCTGAATCCATAACACCTGTCTGACTCAGTTCTTCAACATTGTTGGTCTTTTAATAACTCCAGGTGGTGTTAATAAATCTTGCTCTAAAAGCTGTTTTAGATCAGAGATCTAACAGCTGATGGGGACTCTGAGGCATTCACAAGCACTGCCAGTTGTTTAGAACAACGTTAATAAACTAAGTTGGTTATATTGGGGGAAGTGCAGAGATACTAGGATAAATCATATTTGCTAAATTGCCTCCATGCTCTACGATCCTACTCAGAATAAACGAGGGAAGGGTCAAACATGAACTGGATGACATGTTTATAATGATGTAATGACAGTGGTGGAAAAGCAAACCGGTTCTATTGCAGAACCACTTAAGGATTGACTGTAGCACCAACCCTAGTAAAGAACTGGAACCTCTTTGTTGGAACATGTAACATGAAACAGAATATTCTCCCATGATTCTCTCACATTAAAGCAGAGCGATGAGGTGGACTTCAGGCACATAGCTATAATGTTTCCTCATGATTTCAAGTGCAGCCAGATGGTTGAAAGTCTGTTTGGAATGCAGTTTGGATTGTAAAATCCAAAAAAGTAGGATTGTACTTGAAAACATCAGAAAAAATCTTTGAGTTGGCTGTAGTGTTCTCGTTATTTCAGTCTTTTTTTTTTTTCTTATTAAGTGGTTGAACTGCTATGAGTGTGGTCATAACCACCACCTAAACTCCTCTGGATACTGGTCGTTGTGTGTCGACTGACTTGTGTAAGTCAACACCAGCAGGTCAGCAGTTCAGGAATTCACTGTGTCCATCTCATCCATCCTTGCTCTCTCGCACAGCCTCCACCCGCTGGATTAGGGCTTTGAATGTAGGCCGCAGTTTCGGGTCACTGCTCCAGCACTCCATCATGATCTTGTGAATCTGAAGTAGCAAAAAGAAGAAGTTAAAGCCACATGAGGGTGAAGATAAAAACTAGATTAGCGGCTGTTGCTGTGTTGCAGACCTCCTTTAGGCAGTTTTCAGGAGCAGGCAGTCTATATCCTTGTTTCAGCAGATCTATCAAATGGTAGACAATCATCTGGCCCTGCTTTTCATTTCCCATCTTCTCCATGAAAACCTACAACAGAGGAGTTTCCATAATCATTCCAATAAAACAGTCCTAATCATACATATGAGACAGTAAAACTGATGATTGTCTTCAAACTCAACTTGGATGAGAAAATATTAATTAAGTGTGAAACAGACAACCAGCAGTTAGACTAAGAACAAAGGGGCGCAGTACCGCTGGCGGGCTGCAGTTCTTGTCACTGTAGGTAAAGAGCTCATAGAGGACAACGCCGAAGCTCCAAACATCTGATGCTACTGAGAACTTGCTCTCTGTCAGCGACTCAGGGGCATACCTGGAAGACACAACAAGACATTATATATACCTATACAACTAATAGTTGTCCTGTCAATAGATTCTCCAGTCTGAGCTGTTGCCATGGGTGTTTTGTCTTCCTCTCTGACTATTGCTGTCACATAAAACACCATTTAAATCTAATTTAAAATGTGAAAAAGCTTGAGAGCTAATATGTTGTGATGTGTTGGACAAAGCTCCTGCAGAAAATTTTTTGAAAAATGTTATAATTGAAGATCACATACGGGCCCAATTTATGCTGCGAGAGCCATTTGACGTGTTGGACGTCCTTGTCTCCATAAAGAACGACATTTCCACTACAATCACAGACGAATTAAAGGCAGCACTGGCGGACGAGTTCGAGAAACTGAAAAGAAGTGAGAACGGAGATGAGCAGCAGCCCGACTGCTATCAGAAGGGAAATCGAACAAGTGAAAGCTGACATGAAAGTGGTTGAGGAGGGCATGTCTGCTTGGTCAGACGAGGTGATGACGGTGCAGAGTATGGGAACCGAACTTAAAGAGGAAGTTGAAGCGCTTAAAGAGACATGTGACGACCTGGAAGGAAGGATGAGGAGGGCAAACATCCGGATTATCGGTGTGGCAGAGCGCGATGGATCCAACACACCAGAGGCCATCTCAGGACTTATCAAAGAAGTTTTTCAACTCGATAGCGCTGTGCAGGTGGATCGCTCCCACCGCAGTCTGATCAGAGCACGGCTATGCCAAATAGATATAGGAGACAAATGGTGATAAAGCCAAGTAAGTGTAAACTTAAAGCTAGTGTCCGTATAATAATTAATGTCTTCTGCAGGAGCTTGTTCTTTATCACACTGTGATCCAATGCAAGGCAATTTGGGAGTGCTCGTACATTTGCATTCCCTGAACTAACTTGGATAGGCGGCCACCCTCTAAAAGCCCCTGTATCTCAATCTGGAACATCTGGAGAAGCAGGTACCCTAGGGCTAGAGAGTTCACATTTTATTCACAAAGACATGTACCCTACTCCAGAATAGACCTTTTATTCCCTCTTAAAGTAGAGGAGCACAGAATAGCTGAAATTGAAATTCTACCAATTACCATTTCTGATCACGCACCTCTTGCATTATCTTGGAATCTAGGACAGAAACCTAAAGTTAAACAATGGAGACTAAACACATCATTCTTAAACGATACCAAATTTTCTGACTTCATAAAAAGTGAATTAAAAGATTATCTGAATTTTAATGCCACCCCTGAACCTGAAGTATAACCCCTTATTCTATGGGCCTGTGCAAAGGCGTACCTCAGAGGTCGCGTCATGTCATTTGCAAGTATAAAGAAAAAAGAAAAAGAAATCACATATTCAGAGTTAGAAAAAGAAATTAAATGGCTTGAACAACAGCATAAAAGGGGGCCCACTTTATGTAAACTTAAATCTGCATGCAAGGAATTTAACAATCTCATAACTGAAAAGGTGGAAGGTAGCCTAAGGTTTACCAAACAAAAATATTATGAGAAGGCAAGAAGACTGCTGGCAATGGCACTCAAAAAGCAATAATCACAGTTCAGAAACTTAAGTCTGGTCAGGTCACAGTCAAGATATTAAGTCAAGAACACTACCTGATGCTTTGGCAAAACAGTTAGAAGAACCAGTCAAAGAGGAGGAAATTAAACAGGCAATATCCACTCTCAAAAATAACAGAAGTCCCAGCCCTGATGGTTTTATAAACAAATTTTATAGAAAGTTTAAGGAGGAGGTAACTCCATTATTGTAAAAAGCTTATCACTGAGCATTACAATCTGGTACTATTGCACCTTCATGGAATGATGCAACAATTGTTGTAATACATAAGGAGGGAAAGGATCCCAGTAAATGTGAATCCTACAGATGCATATCGCTGCTTAACACAGATTTGCACATCCTTACATCTATATTAGCCAAACATGTCAATAAAATCATCAAGGAAATCATAAATCCTGATCAGACAGGGCCCATAACAGGTAGACATTATGGAGACAACATACGCAGAATCTTAAACATAATGTCTTATGCAAAAGCAGGTGATAAAAATGCTATGATACTGTCTCTTGAAAGCCAAAAGGCATTTGACTGCGTGTCTTGGCAGTACTTACTTCATGCATTGCAGAAATTCCATTTTGGTCCAAATTTTCTAAAGTGGATAACCATATTGTATTCTAACTCGAATGCCACTATAATAGTCAATGGCACCCTGTCTGACAGATTCAAATTAGAACATGGCTGTAGACAGGGTTGCTCCTTATCACCATTGCTATTTGATATCAGCATTGAGCCCTTGGCACAATTAATCAAGGACAACGACAACACAAAGGGGATTACCATAAATGGGGAGCATCATAAATTGTCTATATATGCAGATGATATCTTGTTATAGCTGTCTGAGCCTGAAATGACAGTACCCACCTTAAAAGACCTAATTTCAGAATATGGTTACCTTTCAGGATATAAAGTTAACATGAACAAAACTCTCACCATTGATAAAGGTGGGAAACTACCACAAACTTTCAAAGATCATAGTGGGTTCAAATGGCCTAAAAGAGGCATCAAATACCTAGGCATGGATATCCTTCAATCACTGATAAATCTGTGTGAAGTAAACTACGAGGCTGTGATTGGAAAAATTAAGAGAGATCTGGAACGATGGACAGTTCTTCCCGTCCCTTTTGGGCCGTGTAGAAAGCCTGCATATGAATGTGTTACCTAGGCTTCTATATATTTTCCAGATGCTGCCAGTAAACGTACTTAGTTCAACCTTCACCCAATTAGATGAGCTTTTTTCTAAATTTATATGGCAAGGGAAGCGTGCTAGAATCAGGGTACAAATAGGAATGTTACCAAAAGCTCAAGGAGTATTTAGTGTCACTAATCTGAAACATTATTTTTCGGCACTCAGCTAAGACTGACTTGGATACAAAATTTATCAGATACTCAATGGCTCAATATCGAAAAAAGTCAATGTACACTGCTTCTGGTGGTTCTATAGCTTTTTCAGATGTCCCTTTAAAAGATTTGAATATGAGCGTATGGACTAGGGCTTCACTTGTAATATGGTGACAAATTAAACAAGCTTGCAGACTGTCTCGTGAAATCTCTGCTCTGTCAAGTATTACTTCACTAAAAGGATTTGTGCCTGCTGCCATTGATGTGGGTTTTGGTAGGTGGTCGACATTTGGTCTAAGTAAACTACATGATTTCCTCAAGGGCAGATACCCGAAGTCATTTGAACAATCAAAGAAAGATTTCAGCTACCTGATGCAGATTTCTTCAGATATCTCCAGCTTAGGAGCTTTCTGTTAAAGCATAAAAAATGGAATAAAGTACTGCACCCAGCGCCACTTGAGGAACTCTTCATGAAAATACATCAAGGAAAGACAATTTTGAGCGCTATAAGTCTGTTTTATCGGGTGTTCTCAACTAGGAGTATATATAACACATTAAACATAAAATTTAAATGAGAATCCAAAATGAATACTCAGATATTTGGAGTGGGAGGAGATCTGTACTGGGACTCAAATGGTGACCAATTCAAATTCATGGAGAGTTCAAATGGAAGGTTATTGCACGTTTCTTAAGGACACCAGAAATGGTGGCAAAAAAGGATTCCTGCAAGCTCAGACATTTGTTGGCAGAACTGTGGTGCACACGAAGGGAATCACATTCATGTATTCTGGTCTTGCCTGATTATTAAACACTTCTGGGATGATATTTTTGCAGCTCCAAGCAAAATATTCCACCAAAGTATCCCCAAAGATCCAAAGTTTGCCATCCTTGTAGCCATTCCTGATGACTTTGTTGGAAATGGCGAAAAAAATATCTTTTGCGTATACTATTGACTGCGGCTGCTAAGTGCATCACAATTAAGTGGTTTAAATCAGATCCTCCTGCTTATAAAGCCTGAATTGAAAAAGTAAGAGAAATCTATCAGCTACTCACTGAGATTGCAGAGGGAACTATGTTTGAGAAGGTGGACCCCTATGACTGCTTTATTTTTGCATTAAATTTTAAAAGAGTTAAATTGCATATTATATATTATATGCAGATTGCATATTATATATGTATGCGCCTCTTTAGTGTCTGGGTTTTTTTTTTGTTTTTTTGTGTGTACCATATCCACCTGGTTTATGAGAGGATGTAAGTAATTGTAAATGTGCGTACGAGTATGTTTGAGCAATGAAAATAAGACAAATATGGAAGTTCAAAAAAAGATTTCATTCATCATTTCACAGCAATTTTCAGTCAAAAGATTAAGTCCTTGAGCATTTAGAAACCATGTGGTGTGGTCCTGTGGAAGCATGTGGCATGAATACAAAATGTTAAATTATCACACCAGACCCTGGGTTTTTTTCTCTTCCCAGGGTTTGTGTTTTACTGCGTACCAGAATCATCATCCAAATCTCAAAAAACAGCCACACTTCATACTGAATGGGGTGTTTATTATTTTAAAGTTCTATCATTTTATGTGTGTGTAGAATTCTTAACCAATCAGTGTGACTTTCTAACCACATTGCGCACGTCCTCTGACAAATATAGTACTCTGGACTGTTACATCTGCTTAAAGTACAACTCAATTAATCTTTCTACATTTTGCTAATCCTAAATTCCGGGCAGCCAGTCGCTGTTTATTCATCTCTCTTCTGATAAAAACATACGCCTTAACCAAAATAACATAATTACTTCCCAACAGTCCTCACCAGAAAATGGGGCTCTCCCCAGGCTCCCTGACAGTGTAGTACTCTTTGTCCTGTGGCAGCACCTTGGTTAGGCCAAAATCCCCGATCTTCACCCTCATCTCGCTCTCCACCAGAATGTTCCTGGTGGCCAAGTCTCTGTGAATGTAACGCTTACCACCAAGGTAGTCCATGCCCTGGAAGAAGTTCATGTTAATGCAATATAATCAGCATCGTCTACATACCCATTTCATCAGAATGCACCGCAGTTTGTCTCCTAGCCTTTTAATTATATTACCTTGCATATCTGTGATGCATAGTGCAGCAGTTTCATGGAATCAATATGGTCCTTGTGTTTGATGAGATAGTCTCTCAAGCTGCCGAAGGGGAGATATTCCATGATGAGACGAAGGTTTCTTCTACCTACAGGAAGAAGAGGGTTACATACTGATGAGTGGAGGCCTCGGCTTGGTAGGATTTCTTGGTTTCCATGGTAGCAAATGTTTCTAAGCAGCAATGCATTGAAAACAAAGGAAGACCGAACATGTCATTGGTAAAAACTGGCTGTAATAAAAATAAATAAATAACGCAACACTAGAGGGAAAGCAGTAAGTTTGAGTGAAAAAATGTCAACATTTTCAGACAGTTTTCTAGGTTGATACCCAGGAATTTTTCCACACCTGCACTGTAGCACACTCCTTTGTATTTAACAATGTTCTCATGGTGAAGTGATTTGAGGATTTCAATTTCCCGCTCAAAGTCCCGAAGATGCTCAGCTGTACTGTGCTGCAGCTTCTTTACAGCCACCACCTCCCCTGTGCTGTCCTGCAGGGGGTCGTACCTGCACATCTCCACGCTGCCAAAGTTTCCCTACAGGGTGCATTCAGAATGAGAACAGATTGAAACATTGGTGAGAAAACAACCTTAGATTTATGTACACAGCTTATTCAGGGTGTCTGCACATTCTCACATGTGTTATTATTTCTTCCTGAATAATTTTCCATTCTTTAATTTGTATAGACAATTTTCTTTTGTACATTTCTGCCATGATACAGATCTTAAATTTCATTCATAATAATCTTAAAAAGTCTTAAATTTGAGTTGGTGAAACCCTGTTATTAAAATAATGAATATGGTGCTGTGCAATAGTCTCAGACCACACCTCACTTCTTTAAATATTTCTCCATAGGAATAGGATTTTTCTGATTCATAGATATGTGGTGGTGTCTTAAATTACAACCTCATTCGTCTGAAAACACTCAGGTGAAAAGATGAAAGGCACTTTATAGAAACAGTAAAAGGCTGGGTAGTTAGAAGGCGGGCTATTAGAAAAATGACAGCTGGTTCTGTGTATTCACAGAGTGTGTGGCTTACTTTGCCCAGCTGCTTGAGGAAGATCAAGTGTCTCTCCTCAAACTGGGCTGGCTCCTGGCTCACCGAGGCCCACGGGAAGCCAAACCCTCGGGTCCTGTTGGGCACCATGTCGCTCTCCACCAGTAGCTCATAATCTGCAAAATCATTGTTGCAAAAAAGTTATATTCATTCTCATTAGTTCACCAGCAGCTCACGCAATCTCATTTTAAAAAGATAAACTCTTAATTTTCCTCTGATTATAGATTCTATTATGTTTTGTGCTTCTACTTGTTTCCCTACCTGGAGTGAAAAGACTGTTGAGGTCTCTGATGATTGTTCTGAAGGAGGGTCGGTGTAATGGCTCGTAGTCCATGCAGCTGTTTATCAGGTTGGCTAACTCAGTCCACTTTGGAGCCGGCAGTTGATGTCTGTCCTCATAGAACAGGTTCTTCTGCAGATGCATACAGTAAAGTTGAGAAGTTTCATGTGGAAAATGACCAAATATTGTAGGTAAGGCAGACATGATGTTTGCAAAAATCATTAGGTATGTGCTTCATAACTTCTCTTTGGTTTGGGGAAGGAAGTACTTGCACTTTGGTTCAAAATGCAGGAGAAATTAATTGAAATCTAAATATACCTTATTAGTAGGCATTGCCTGTCATATCTAATGTGTCAGATTTAAAAAAAGTCAACCAAGAGAAATTAATTTTAGGACAAAATCTAACCTTCATTGAAATTGTTCCTAATAGTAAAAAAAAATAAAAAAAAAAAAAATAGTATTTATTATGCTTTGCAGTTGTGGGACCTTTGAGGAGTCCAGTGTGCTGAGAGGTTTTTCTCCCCCGCTGCAGATCTCCCAAAGCGTCGTCCCGAAGCCCCACTTGTCTGTTGCTAAATTCAGTTTCTGGGGGTTTTCGATGCACTCAGGGGGCACCCATGGGATACGCTCCACCAGAACTAGGAAGCAAAAAGAAATAAAAGAGGGAGAGAAAACAGGAGTTACAGGAATAGAAAGTAGAGCCGATCAGTCTCTGTACAGGTAGCAGACGATCACACCAAGGCCAAACAGATCTGGTGTTTTTTATTTTCACATGGCTTCACACAGCAGTGACGTAAGAGCCCTCAGGGCGTTACATGAGGCAGAGTTTCTCACCTTCTCTGGGCAGCACGGTGATGCTGATACCAGGATCACTGAGCTTGATGAAAGGCAGACTGCCCGTCTTCCGGTCCTCCTCTCTGATCAGGAGAACGTTTTTGGCACAAACATTCCCATGAACGACGCTTTTATCCTCCTGTTAAAAAATATGAAAACCGACTTTTTTTTTTTTTTTTTTTTTTAAACGTGCACTAGAACTGCTGAAGATGTCAAAAATTTAAATGCTAGATCAAATATCTGCAGAACAGCTAATTCAGCAAAAGGTAGACTAGATTTTTTTTTTTTTTTGCAAAGTCTCACCAGGTAGTGCATAGCCCAGGCTAACTGTTTGGCCACTTCTAGCTTCCAGGTGATGTTAACGCAGTTTCTCTTCTTTTTCAGATAGATATCCAGAGAGCCAAACTTTCCATATTCCTGCACCATCATGTCTGAAATAAAGACAAAGAGCGAGATAATATATCAATCTGGTTACTAGAATCTAAGTAAAAGCTCTTTGCATTAATAAACTAATGAAATTAATCATCTTGGGGTTACTGTCACTCAGCAAAACTGTTTACCTGTTTACCAGTTTTGTCTCTCATCTCTTCAATAACATGTCCAAGTTTCAGACATCTTTTAAAAAATAAAAACTCCAGCAATTTAGGCTGAATTAAAAAAAAAAAAAAAAAAAGTTATACAAATATTCAAAAAATAACTCTTGTATTTGTATTTGCATTTAGCTTCTGTCATCTTTTCCAAACCTGCTCAGCTGAATACAGAGTAAAGACCAGCTGGAGGCAGCCACACATCCTGGTTATATAAACTCTCATAAGAGATGGTGAGTGTAAAAGACAAAAACAATTGCAGAAAGGCTGGAAATATTGTCTCTAGACCTGTAAAAACTGGACTGTCAAAGCTTAGCCTCCATAGGATGAAGGAAGAACTGCAGAATTAAATAGAAGCAAGTGTCTGTACAGTTATTGACAAATAACACTACAGTCGTGGTAAAAATAAAGCGCTGTACACCTTTCAGTTTTAGGTTTTATGCATCAGGAAATAATAAATAGTATTTTTGGCAGTTTGCAAGTATGGAAAATTCAGGTGTGCGATAACCCCATGCCACGTTAGAAAGACATCAGCAATGACCTGAGAGAAGCTAATTTTGTTGCCTGTCAATCTGGAAAGAGTTATTAGACCATTTCCAAGCACTTTGAAATCAGGCATTCTATTCTAAGATTATTCATGAGTAGATAACATCAAACACAGTCAGCAGGTTTAGCAGGAATTGACATCCCAACAATTTACCTCATGGAACCTCCACTACGACCCCAAAAGCTCCAGCTCAGACTCTACAGGGCTCAGTAAAGATGTTAAATAGAAATGTTCATGACAGTCCAGTCAGAAAAAGACTAAACCGGAGTACGAGTTGTTTGGATCGGTTATCAGAAGGCCTCTTTTCTATAAAAAGAATATATGACAGCGTCCTGAATAAAGAACAAGACTTCTGGATTACTGTCATTTGGAAATGAGGTCCAAGAAAGGTCTGTCGATAATCCACAGCTCCATGTATTGTGGTAACCATACACAGCACAAACACTTGATTCCAACTGTTAAGCATGGTGGTGGAGGGGTAGTGATTTGGTCTTATTTTGCAGCCACGGGACCTGGGCCCCTTTGTAGCCATTGAATCAACAGTGAACACTTCTGTGCAAGTAAATGAAGGCCATTTGTTTGACAACTACATCTTGAACCAAACTGAGTCATTAAACAAGACAATGGTTCCAAAAACACAGCAGTCAATCTAGAGCAGAATGGCTGAATAAAGAAATGTTCAGACCTCAGTCTGATGGGAAAGCTGTAGTTGGACCATAAAAGAGCAGAGAAGAAACCACAGACAAAGAATTTGAAGTGATGTTGTTGAGAAGTGTGGGCCAAAAATTCAAAATGTCAGTGGAGGGTTAGAAAATGACAACTGAGAAACAGTCTGAAAACAGACCAACTTATTGTACACATTTTAAAAAACAGCAACAAGTTTCTGCTAAACTTTCTAATCGGCCATAATTGTGTGAAAGTATGCTTCTTTTTTGCTCTCTTCTTAGTCTTGGTGTACGTTACTTACTTTCATCGCCACAAACACACACACCATAAATGAGGAGTAAGTGCTTGTGGGACAGCTGGCTCATCATGCTGGCTGCCTCAAAGAAGGACTGAGGAAGAGAACAACATCATTATTTGAATCCATAAACCCTTGAAATTATCATTAAATCAGACATTCAACATTACCAACCTCTGAAAAACTACGATGAGCCTTGTCCAGAATCTTGACCGCCACATCCATCTGGTGAACCTCCCCGTAATCACCCAGCTCCTTCCTCACACCGCGAAAGAGCTTCGTAAACGTTCCTTGGCCCAGACTTTCATTCTGAAACAGTTTAATTGCCGTTAAGCCACTCAAAAATATGACATTCCTTATTTTACACAGATAAAACCCATCAAATGTAACTGTCTCCAAATGAAGCAGCCTCAAATAAGCTCCAAATTATGAAAAAATGTTTTTCAATCTGCTTGAGAAAAGACACCCAGTACAAAATTTGAAAAAGTTATTTTTTTTCCAGTTTCAGATCTATGTCAGACTACTGTGTTTTGGCAAAAATTACAAACTAAGAAAACAAAAACCCTTTATGGAGGTATTAATAGAACACGGTAAGCTAAAGGTCACAAGAGAATACACTCAAACGTCCTGCAGGAATGCAGCTGATGCTGAACTCGAGCAAATCCTTTCTTTTTTTTAAGTCTTTTCTAATATAAAGTTATTGCACACTTAGGTCCGCATCCGTTCTGTTTATTTTGTTTTTACACTCCGTATAATTACTTATACGTGTAAAGTACATGTCCAAATTTATACTGAGATATTACACTGACATACTGATAAATATTAAAAAGAAGAAGCTTTAACAAAGAGGTAAACCCAGAATGCTGAGTGTCTTTCTCAATTATTTGCACTCCTGGTAAAGATGTGTAAAAATCTTTAAAATAGATTGTTTTTATGGAGATTTTGTGACCCGAAAATCTCCCTCTTTGATTACTTTTTTTACTTCCCTCCTGCTCACCGTGTGTGCTGGCTAGATAAATTTGGGTTTTCATCCAGCCTTTTTTTTTAAACTATTACTTTCACTGTACAAAATACTGTACTAATTGGGTTTTCTCATCCTTTTTTTAAGAAATCACAAGTGTTGAAGCTATTCAGAGGTATTTCTTTTGTTTAGTACTTAGAAAATCTGGACTGTACTTCCTGTAAATACAGATCTTTTAAATCACAGTTTATGATCAGTCATACCTTCATTTTACAAAATTATTAAAAATAAGTCAACCAATGCTTTGCTTTGCATTTAAATTGAATCCAAATCAAGAAACTTGGGTTGTAAAACATAGAAGTAAAAGGATTTGATGTTAAAAAGCTGTGAAGTTCACATTTTTAAATAAGTGATTGTGTTTTTAAATCAATCAGTAACTCAAACAATGAAACGATCATAAGTTGGACAAAAAGGACAGTCAAATAAAAAAGTTTCTGATTTTTATTTTATATTGAAATAAGAAATAAAGTCTGGCAATTTAACCAGTTTTAACTTATTAATTTTTTCAGACTAAAATAATAAAATCAAATTCCAGACTTTTTAACACTATAGAAAATAGGGGTGGGAATCTTTTACTATCCCACTATACGATGCAATTCGATTCCGATTTTTTTGTGCCACGATTCGATTCAAAATTGATTTTCGATTTTATTCATAGTGATTTCTGCTTCAGGTGTGCAAACAATCCTCATGATCAACTCCAGTCTGCTTTGCAAGACAGTAAAGACAATGGAGACAGTAAAGTGTGTATGTATGTGTGTATTAGGCCTGTCAGTCAATTCAAATATTTAATCAAGACTATTCTCCTCAAAAATTTATAATGGTACCGCATTCTCTGAAAAAAAAATTGCCAGAAGTACTCTTATACATTTACTCCCACACAAGATAACTACATTTTACCGCAGTGGAGGAAAATTAGGAAAACATAGTTACAAAATGGAGGCCATCGGCCAGCAGATTTGTTTTAGTTTTTTATTATTTAAAATCGACTTTAAATTGATTCTGAATCATAGTAAATGAGAATCAGGATTCTTATGTGAATCAATTTTTTTGGCACACTTATAGTAGAAACCCTCATCTAACTTATGACAATCAACCTATTTCTGCCTTAAGTGAATTTATTCTACCTTAGCTGCCATTTTCTCTTATCTTTCCCATTTTAAAAGAGATGGACCTCCGGAAATCATTGATTACAAATAAAAAGTTTTTAGACACTAATTTATGATTTAAGAGGAATTGTTAAGGCTGCTAAACATTGTGGCAGCAGGGATTTTGCTAAATAATCTCCCCCCCCCATTGAATAAATGCAATCAGATTAAAGGCTATACTTAAATTTGTTGGATTGTTTTTAAGCTTAACTAAGAGTGCCAATAAGTGTGGGGCACAGCGTACAACAAGAAGATGATTTCCCATCAGTTCTACAAAACAAGGACAGAGGTGAAGATAGGCCTGTTCGTGATAAAGGTGACATTAAACATAATCTTACAAAGATAAGGTCCTCTTTGCGGATTTTGTGGAAAACCATCTGGCTGATGTGTTTGTGGAGTGATGGAGACAGAGGGACATCTGCGCCTTGGTTATTTCTGCACACCAGCAGGTTGGATTTGTCTGTGGAGTTATAAAGATGGATAGGACTAAGAAAAAGAAACTTATTTTGAAATTTCATGCACATGACATAAGCATGACCACAACCCTTAGAGGGAATTTATTTAACATAGAAACATGTTTCATACTAAAACAAGATCTGACAGATAAGAATTATGTGAAGAAATTATCGCAAAGACTGGATTGTGATTTTAGGTGATGATGACATAATATTTTGTGCATTATGGAGGCATCTAAAAGATAACTCTGACTCGCAACAAGTTAATCTTACAGTTACAGTCAATAAATTAAATTATGCGTTCCGATGAGGCTCATCTCTCAGATTAAAAGTACCATTTGAAAATAACCTTTAAAGGTCCTAAACATGCTCTTCATTAAGCCCACGTTTCTATAATTTTTTTTTACTTATTGGTCTGATGTAATATTCTAATTTTTAAATTTTTAAGCATTTTCATTAGCTGTAAATGAAAAACAAAACCATCATAATTATCAGAAATAAAGGCTTGAAAACATCCGTCTGTGTTAAATTAATCTATATAATATGTTTCACTTGGTGAATTGAGTTGTTGAAATAAATTGACTTTTCAAAAATATTCTAATTTATTGAATATGACTGCACTTTGATGCTGACTGACTTGGGCTGTACTAATTTCAGCATTTCTTCGAGAAAACTTTGAGTCTATAGGTACAGAGATTACATATTAAAAAAAATAGCAAAACCTAAAGCTTCTATATTTTGAACATCGTCTTGATATGATGTAAATTTGAACTCTGACCTTTCTGGCTGGGTGGACAGCACCTGATCAGCTGGAACGTGTACCCATCAGTGCGGAGTGCCTCCTTTTGGTAACAATGCATGAGCTCTTTCAGAGAACCAAAGCTTCTTTTGGCACCACTCAGAATGAACTCTCCTGACTCTGTCTTCACAATCTGACAGTGCTTATAGTCCACCATGGTTTCATACTGAAAATAAAAACAAGTTTTCCAACACATGTAATTAATATTTTGACTAAGTTCATTTTACAATGATTAATATTGTTACTGTAGGTACAAATAAAAATAAAAAGTAAAAGACATGCAGCATAATCCAAATTACTCCATAATCCAATTACTCCCTCTAGTGGTTGAGCATTTGTAAAAGGCTGTTTTTTCCACAATCTGTCAATAAATATAGTTCACTCTCTGATAGAGCTACACATTTATAATGTGAAAAATACATACTTTTCCAGACTTCTCAGTCAGTGTTTCTTTTTATTTAAATACAAAGATCTCCTTTGGCAAACATTTCTACATTAGACTGGCTTTATACAAAACCTGCGAATACCAGAAACTGAATGACAAGACAGCAAGAAAGGCGATAAGGAAGAGAGGAAGACACAAATGAAGGAAGAATACAAGGACGAAAATGTGAAAATAAGGAGATAGTGAAGGAGAGAAGTGCACAAGGAAGAAAATAAAGAGGGAAAGAAAAAAGAAATGAAGGAAATACCTGAAGAACAGAAGAAGGGGACAAACAACACAGGGAAGAAATCTAAAAGGGAAGGTCTCAAGGAAAGAAGGGCACAGAGAAGGAAGGACACAAGGAATGATGACACAATGAAAGACCAAAAAAAACAACAAAGGAACAAGCAAAGTAAGCAAAGACAGAAGAATAAAAGTGTGGAAGGAAGGACACTTGGAAGAAATGAATTAAGAACAGTGGCTCTGGAAGATTCTCCAATCAAATTTCATACATTTCCAAACTCTGTAGTAACCCTGTATGCAGCTGCATGGCTTAAATGTGGCATTTAGTTCCTCCATGAACAACAGCTGTTACATAATTCTGCAACTTACTGGGTCAAATGGAACACAGGAGAACAAATTCAAAAACTTCAAAGCCACTTACTCCAACAACAAAGGACATGAAGAATTTGTCATACTCTCTGGGGCTGCAGCGAAGGACATAGAGGCCTTGATAGTTACCCAAACGACGCAGCTTACTAATTGTAAACTCCATCCTGCGATCAAAGAGGCAAAATGTGCCTTTTGTTTAAAAAAGTATGTGGGTGTGAAAGCATGACAACACGTTTGATGTGCTGGTTTAGTAAACAACAGTGAAACTCACGATACAGGCCCATGGCAGTAACTCTGAATGCACTCAAGAACTCTTGGTGGAGCCACTTCTTTACACAGGTAATGATGGGCATCGGCGACCAGTCGGTAATATCCATCGACCAAAGAAACAAAACACAGGGCCTCAGAGAGCGACTGGAACTCCAGCTCCTTTGTGATTCAAAATAAATCATTCAATGGAACAGTTATTCAGCAATACATGTATTGAAACAGATTTAAATGCAGTGCTATATAAGCAAATATTTTTGTTTTTTAAAGTAAAATGTAAAACCACTGTAATTATGAATATCAAGTTAAAGCTCTGTTGGTAAATCTAATTCCAAGGATTGCTTTTTTGTCTCCTTCACAGATCAACTTAAAGACGTGAATTCCATCATTCTTAGTTATTAGAAATACTTAAACCAAGTCTAATTTGTCATATACAAAATCTACATAAATGCAGTAAAAATCCTTATTCAAGTGATTTATATACTAAGACATTAGCATCAAACATTTATCCTAAACTGTTCATTTGAAATATATTTTTTAACAGTCATTGTGGGAGGATTTAGCATTTTACATCTCCAAGGGATTAGTCACTTCTTTGTAATTCTGGATCTTGTTCACCGTAGATGAAAATGCCCTTATTTGGTTGCTAACTACAGCATCTTCAAAAAAAAATAACACAAAGTAGAGCATAACTTTGAAGGTAAATTTTAAATTAATGATTTTAACATTTTTTTAATAAATAGAAATCTTAGAAGTCAGGCTCTGAGTCAGCATGTTCTTGAACCATCTTTCACTGCAATTGCAGCTGTCTTTTTGATGAATGTCTAGCAGCTTTGCACATCTGGAGACTGAAATTGCTGTACATTCTTCTTTGCAAAATAAGTTAGGCTTGGTAAAATGGATGGAGAGCATCTGTAAACATCATGACACGTGATTATACATTGATCAAAACAATTGTGTTGTAGTTCTGGCTGTATGTTTCAGGTCTTTGTTCTGCTGGAAGGTGAACCTCGACCCCAGTTTCTAGTCTTTTACAGGTTCTAACAGGTTTTCTTCCTGGATTATCCTGTACTTCCCTCAATCCATCTTCCTGTCAACACCGACCTGCGCCCTGTCTAAGTTGAAGAAAAACATTCCCAACCTTGATCCTGCAACCACTATGTTTCGTGGTTGAGATGGTGTACTCACTGTGATCTTTACTGTTGGTTTTCATGTAGGCAAAAAAAAAAAAAAAAAAAAAAAAAAATTTTTTTGCTATTGCAGGTTTGCTTTTTTCTCTCTTCTTACCACACTTCCTTAAAGGTCAGAATTGTGGTGTGCATGGCTACACGTTGATGAGCTGTGGATCTCTGCAGCACCCCCTGAGTTACTATTTTCCTCTGGGCCGTTTCCTTGGCCCACTGCATGTGCTGCACAGAATATTAAATTTTGACGCTAATATTTAATCCCAGGCTCCTCTTTCACTGCTCTGATAACATCCGTCAATAATTTTACAGACATTTTGCTGAGGGAACAGCTTTCCCTCAGGAATGCCTTAATATTGTTGTCGTTGTTGAAAAAAGAAACAAGACTTATATTCAAGAGTTATGTTATAAATAGATTTTCTGGATGTCATGTTTGTGAAGAAAATTAGCTCTAGATTCTTCATCAATATGTGCACCTGAATGATATTACAGTTATTAGTAACAGCTGTATGGAAAGGAGAAAGCACTGTACCAAGATCTGATTGTCCTGTCTGGTGAGGGAAACGATGCGACTTTCTGCCGAGCCTTCCTTGCTGCCCTGTTTGATACTGATGTCAATCACCTCTGGGAAATCGCAATATATCTCCAGCTCCTAAACAGATAAAAGGTAAATACAGGATTTTTTTGTTGTTGTTGTTGAGTTGCATTTTTTTTCCCTAATAACTCAAGACAGCACTCCAACATCGCACTGTGATGAATGAATAGGCAAGCGTAGACCTTACCTCCTCTGCTCCCTCCTCGCCTTTTCCTTTAGACCAAAGGATCCCCTTGTTGCCCGTCACCACGATGGTACCCTCTTGTGATGAGAGGTCAGTCACTTGGAAGCGCTCAGAGTACATGGAGGGCAGCAGCATCTCCAGGTTCATCAGGTATTTGAGCTTCAGGTTGCAAACCGTGGCTTTGCACTCACTGAACTGCTGGATGAATCGTCGGAAGCGGTAGCGGATCCTCTTCCTGGTCAACAGGTTGTACTCTTGGAGACGGTTCCGCATGCATCTCGGGAGGAAGGACTTGTAGCTAAAAGCAGGGAGGGGGTCAGGTGGGTTTTAGATGGAGATAAAGGTGGGGAAAAAAATGGAAGAAAGCTCATTCAGTCAACACTAAGCATTCCAATTATTTTAGAAGAAAAGAAAGTAATAATGGAAAGATAAATTTAACTTTAAGTATGTTTTAACAGAAAAACAGTGAAATGTTTGAAATACATTCTTAATTGAACATTAAGAAACACAATGGTTGGTTGGTGGGTGGGTGGATGGATGGATGGATGATTCAGTGCCATTTAGTGGAGGAAACCTCGCAGTTATACATGAAAAAGAAAATCAAGGAACTGTTGTTACCTGCGTTTGCAGTACAAGACCCACTATGTTCATTACTGAGTTGTTCAAAAATGCTTCTGTGCAAAAAAACTGTAGACGACAATTTAATTTTAGATACTAGAATGGTGCTTCCAAAAGAAGCCTAATGATGTCAAAGATGCGTATCCAATTACCCAATAAATTAATCCGTTATATCAACAGAGTAATTGCCAAATCTGTCATAGCTGCAGCTCTGCATTTTATCAACATTTCTCGTATTAACTAAGGGAGCTTACGATACCTGGTATCATTGTAGATGTCCACTGGCGACTGGCCGCTCTCTTTAGCGAGCCTCATCATGTCAAGAACTGCCATACCCAGACACTCCTCCTGAGCTTCATGGGTGACAGGAATCTGAATCCAGCCATTCAGAAAGTCACAGCGCCACTGCAACAGGTGAAGGATTCAAAAAGTATACATGTTAAAAATAAACATAAAAGCGAGAGGAGCACGTCAAACGTTATATTTAGCAGCTCACTATGACTGTGTATGGCAGATTTAAAAAACAGTATTTGCATTACTTAATTGAATAAAAGTCTCCCATTCTGAAATCTGCTGAAATCTATAAATTTATGGAACAGGGCTTAAACCTTTAAACAACTACTGTGCATAAATTATAAAAACTTTCTCACAGACAGCTCATGGTGTCAATGTCAACCTAGAGATAAATAGTCAAACAGAAGTGGGAGTGTGGTGTGTGTGCATATGAGGTTTGCTCAAAAAAAAAGCAGAAATTATTTTGAAACTCAGACACAAAACCACACGTATGTATGCAGAGACTCATGCAAGCACAAGGAATTCTTAAACGAGTCTTGTTCCTCATTTGTGCTTCTTGAAAACTCTTACTACTTCACTTCCTGTTTTCACAGCTAAACAAAACAAAAGGCTGACAAAGAGGGCATGCAGACTGAAAAGTCAGTCAAAGAAAAGGAAACAAGAAATTATCTCCACCCAGCAGCTCTTCTTATCATCTTACAAAGAATAAATGAGGACAAAACCAGAACTGTTGGTGCTTTAATAGAGAGCATTAGTCTCTAAACTGAATTTTCTTCTGGAATGATAGATGAGGCACTAAGACAAACCTGAGCAAACAGGTAGGCCATGACACAATCATCCATTACTGGGCTTTCCATCTCTTTGGACAAGCCATAACGATGGGCGTAGAATGAGCTACTGCTGTTATACCAGCCTGGAAAATAGTATCTAGATAAAAAGCATATCAAAAAAAGAAAAGTCAGCAACACAGAAAAAAGTATTCAACACTCTGAAACAGGTCTAAAAAAAGTGACCCCCCCCCCAACACCCCCAAAACAGTTTTCTACCTGATTCTGAAGAGCAGGTTTTCACTGGCCGAGTTGTGCAGTTTGAAGATGTGATTAGGAGGCAAATATATTCGGTCATTTTCCCTCATCAGGCAAAACAAGTTGCAGTACACTGGACTAATCCCTGAAAAGAGAGAACAATTATCTTTAGAATATGAAAATCAGTTTAATTATAGCAATCTATTATAGTTTTTAGCTTAGCTGCAACATAAATGCCATGATGAAGACTAAAACATGTTGAGTTACAAGAAAGTATAATATTAAAGCTGCAGTGTGCAACTTTTATAAAAAATGTTTTTTTTTTACATATTTGTTAAAACTGTCACTATGCTGTGACAGTTTAGTATGAAACAGATAATCTGTGGGGGGGGGGGAATCGAGCTCCTCTGCCTTCTCCCAGTGCCAACTGCAGAAATACACCGGTCGGTCAGAAACAACCAATCAGAGCCAAGAGGAGGGTCTCAGCGCTGTCAATCACACTTGTGTAGCTGCTCACACATTCCCACTTACTTTCTGCTATGCTACAGCTTCTTCCTGATAGCAGAACCTGCCATGAATGCTAAGGCATGTTCTCTGGTGTCTGTCTCATATTATACTGTCGCGACATTTTTTTAAAATAAAAGTTACATACGGCAGCTTTAATCTACCTTTTCGAAACTTTGATTGCACACAGAACTACAAATCGGTAAATAAATAACAAAACACTTTTTGCAGCTGTCTGTATTAGAACACTCACCAAAATAAAAATAAAATTGTATTATTATAAAGACTCAAATGCAATAGCTCAAGTGCTGAACAGGAAAAACATTTTGCTAAGTCTTAAAATTTTTGGTTTTTCGTGGTCGCATTTGAGGTTTGCTGCAATCAGACCTTTTTTGCCTCAGATCTACAGAAACACCACTGAACGCTGTGAGAATTCCCCAGAAAACCACCAACCTCCTCACAGCTGTGACCTCAGCATCTCTCCAGTAATAGCAGAAAAACTAAAGATGCAGTGAGCATTTCCATTTGTGTCTTTTAGTAAGCTTAGCATTACCTAATGAAAAATCCCTCTGTTTTCTGTCAATTGCAAAACTCTTTTGCTTTGCAGTAAATAATGACAGCTATAATAACGGCAACAATCAGTCTGAGCTGAAATTGTGTCATCTTGTGATTACATCCCAAAAGTGTCAAACTAACAAGAATTAAGCCCCACTGACTTTGCATTATTGTGTCTTATGCTTTCACTGTTTTTCAGTCTGCACCAGAACAAAGAAAGCATTTTTTTTTTACTAATCATACCAACAGGGACTAGCAGACAGAAAATGTAATTGTAGTACAGGAAGCAGTCAAGTGTGAGGCAACTGCAAGAGAAGAGAAGTCCTGCTGAAAAGGAAGTACACTTAACCACAACAGAGGAAGTAAAGTCAAAGTTTGAACAAGTCAAGTCCCACCTTCATTAAAATATAAAATACCTATAAACTGGGGTTTACTATAAAAGCAATGAAAATTATAAATGGTTTGTAAAAACTTTTACAAATATCTAAAAAATTTGGTGTACACTTTTTCTTCCCGTTCTTGGCAGAGGAGGATGCTTTTTTTTCTCTGTCTCCCGCACCCTCCCTGCCTGCCCTGCTTCAGCTCTCTGTCCTGTCTTGTTAATCTCTTTGTAACCTCTCTTTGCATATCTTCCGAATTGCAAATCATGGATCTGGTCAGATGGTCTCTCAACACAATTGATCAAATTTTCTCGACAAGAAGACAGGGTAAAGGGGAACCCTCTCGTCCCAACAGTACATTTTTCTCTGGATATACAATGAACTCCTGGCAGAAGTGGAGGATTGTGTGTCTGTCGATATTGTCAGTCGAGGATGTTGAAGTGTATACAGTTGGATTTTTGATAACAGGATTTCTTTTTTTTGGAGTTGCCGGTTACCTGACATATCAAGAAATTCGGAAAACATCGGAAGCTGTTCTGGCAATTACAAAGCTACCCGGCGTGTGTGATGGAATCTTCAGAGCGATCAACACTCAGACTGAGATGCTGCGTGAGCAGAATTGGAAACTGGATGTGATCCTTGCACAGGATCGCAGGTTGGCTGCGGTTCCTGGACTCAGAAGTGAAATGGAATAAATCTCGGAGAAGTCGTACGCTCGGATTTGGCAGAAAGGACTGGGAATTTGGCTGTTTGGACTCGATATTGTGATGTACCAGTGAGACTTTCAAGGCAGACGGAAAATTAACAGAGTCGGCATGACCCAAAACAGTTGCTGCTATCTCAATCCGGCTCCCCTGTGCTGACCTTGGATGGGTGGCTATCTTCAGTTTCTCTTGGATGTTATATAAACAAGCTGCTCTGTTCCCTCTGTCCCTCCTTTCCCTGTTGACATATGTGGACCTGCTCAGAACTGAACGAGGCCGGTTGATAAACGCTCCATCACTATCAAGGACAATGGCTTCTGTGACAGTGTTTCGCGGACTTACTTGCAAACACACACATGCTCATAGATATAATCCACCCCCCCTCCTCCCCCGGCTCCCCCTGTTATGTATGATGTTGTCTGTATGTTGCTTTTTTGTGCTGAGGTTTTTTTGTAATCTCAAATTGTATCCCGCCAAGGATAAAGTGCAAAATCTGATTTTTTTTCCCCTTCCACTTACATAATGTGGTCTTTTTTCATCTAATGACAGGGCGTCGCCTCTCAATGACAGCTGCAGGCCTCAGACCCCTGTCCACACGTCTTATGTTGTCTGTTTTGTTTTTCTTGAATGGGCTGTACTGAAATGTAAATTTCCCCCCTGAGGGACTAACAAAGGAATTCTGATTCTGACATTTATGTCTGATGTACTTCACTCTGATACCATTAAGTCAAATCAAGAGCAATGACTTTGTATCAGAAGTCCAAAAACACATGCTAAACAGTTTAAGGCAGGGTTAGTTCACAAAACAAAGCCCCAACCTTCAGATATTTGACAGAGCACTGTTCAGTCATCAGAAAATGGAAATAGCATGGCTCAACTACAGATGTGTGACAACATCATCCTGTGGGGATGTTTTTACTCAACAGTGAACATGCAGCCAAAGCCTTGAGACTGGGTCGGAGATTTAAGGTCCAGCAGGGCAATGACCCCAAACATGCAGCTGGAGCTAAAATGGAATGATATGGATCAGGGGTCTCAAACTCCAGTCCTCGAGGGTTAATGTCAGCAACTTTTAGATCTATGGCCCTACACACCTGAAAGAAAAGGCTAAATAGCCTTCTTAACCTTCTTAGCATGCTCTGCAAATAAGACAGTTATTTGGATTAGCTAGACTCTAATCCAATTGAGAATATGTAGAAAGATTTGGTATCTGATGTGTGTAGACATTCTCCTTCCAATTTGACAGAATTCAAGCTGTTTTGCCAAGAAAACTGTCTCTAGATGTGCAAAGCTGGTAGAGACACAGAGCCTGCCATGCAAACAAAAAGACTTCCAGCTTAGATTTGCATCGCAAGGGGCAATTGCATGTTCAGGGAGGCTAAATATAAATGCCCACCACAACCTTTAGCTTTTTATTTGTCAGAAAATGTGTTAATCATGCCACAGTAAACTTCCCCTTCACAAAAACCCTCTATATTGTGTTGGTCTGTCACATAAAATCCCAGAAAATGTGCTGAGGTTTTGTGGTTGTAATGTGAGAAAATGTGCAAAAGTTGAAAGGGTATGAATACTTTTACAAGGCAAAGTATATATATGCACAATCAAATTCAGTGCATTATACTATTCTCAGAAATTATGTAATATGAGATGAAAATAAAATGTTCATATTTTACCACATAACATATCTTTTGCAGTCATCACTACATAGGAATGTACCTTTTCAAGATATTTTAGGAAGGATTTCCTAGACTGGAAAAAGGTTGATTTCATTCTAAGGCACTCAAAATGTCCTTCACAAGCCAGTTATAAGAGTACACTTAACAGAGATGTTTATCTGCAATCGTACATTCTTGTGCACAACCACAGAAAACGATGCCACACGTGATACAAATATGGTTCAACCATGAAAGAGGCAGAAATAGAAAGAGAAAGCAAGAAAGAGAGATGTGGAAACAGAAAACAGACTGTGCCAGAGAGGAATCTAATTAACCCAGAGGAGTGATGAGGGGGTGGACGAAAAACAGAGGATAAACAAGAGGAAGAGCATGACAAATAACTTCAGCTCAAAGTAAATGGTGCAACAGATTGTGGCAGAGGAAATAAAGGCGTGGAGCAGGTCAAAAACACAACTTCCTTGTATGCGTTATCTAAAAAAAAAGAAACAAGATGAGAAAGCAGACTGGGTTTTATAAAGATCAATAAATATAACAAGTTACTCATTTGACTTTCTTTGTTGTGGATTTCTGGAAATAATACATATGCATTTTTTATCTTCTTTGGAAAACAGAAAAGCCTTATACATTAAATTGTCTAAATGCTAAAAGCACAATCAGGATTTTTCAGTAAAACAAGTTCCAGTTGACTGTTGGTAAATATTTTTTAAAGTACTTCCACATGCCACCATCCCCAGAGTAAAACAACACATTTGTAAACAGACTGACACTGACCTGCTGACGAGGGTTTTGCATTGCTTCAAATATCAGGTTTTATGACTATGCTAAATCAACCTATGTATGCAGGGGACACAAAATAAAAAGACAGCAATAGGTCCAGTGCTTTGCAAAAAAACTCACATCTCCTTAACATTTTTACATTTTGTCATGTTAAAACCTTAAACTTCAATGTATATAGTAAGGATTTGAGATATGTGACCGATCAACACATATAAGCCCATCATTGTTTAGAGGCAGGAAAATAGTGCACAGTTTTCAAATTTTCAAAAATTTACAAAGTGTGGCGTGCAGATGTCTTCAACCGTTTTCACTCTGGTACACCTAAATAAACACAATGCAACCAATTGCCTGCAAAAGACACCTATTTAGAAAATACAGTGAGCCTAAGTGTAACTTAAACGTAAAATAGCTATTCTGTGAAGTTATGCAGAGGTTTTCAAGAAGGGTTAGGTTATAAAACAGCTTTGGAAATTTCATTAAATCCATTATTTGAACACAGAAACAGTATGGAATAACCTATAATATATGGTATTATTGGATTCCAGATTTTTTCGTAGGAAGTGTTGAGAACCATCCATCTTTTTCTTCCACTTCACAATTATGGAGTATTTTGTGATGTTCTATCATGTTAAAATGTACAAAAAAGCATTAAAGGGTTGCAGCTGTAAAAAAAGGAAAATGTAAAAGAAAAGTTCATGGAATGTGAAGACTGGCTTTGAGGATGTTGTCACGACTAGCTGCTAGAAAATCTTTGATGCTCTTTAGCGTTTTACATTCCCAAAGTGCAAAAACCAAGCTGATGTGTAGAAATAACAGTTCTTTTGAAACACAAAAGTGGAAAGGGCTGAACAGATATATTACAAAAATTAAATATCAAATCCCCAACACAACACTTTTCTTTGTGAGGCTCAAAAAAAGTATTATCTAAAAGTATTTTTATTAATAAATTCATGGTGTTCAGTCGGTATTGAAGAACTTTTAGTGTGCAGACTGTTTTGTCTTGATTCAGTTTGGCCAAAGACCCCATTCACACCTGGTTCTAGCATGCTGAGCCATCCAATCATGTACTGATAGCGTTAAATATACAAAATGTTTTACACACAGGTTTCCACCAGATCATCCTCAGAGGAGGTGTGGGACACTGATCTATATTAGTTTACCGTCTGAATGCAATCCATCCTGGGACACTCACTAACATGACCTCACTTGGCAGAGGCGTTACCACGGCAACTCTTGGTTTAAGAAAAAACTATATATATATATATATATATATATATATATATATATATATATATATATATATATATATATAAAAATTCCCTTCTCACCCTCCACGGGTGGTCTTTCTCAACCTCTGAGCTCGGGTCCTCTACCAGAGGCCTGGGAGCTTGAGGGTTCTGCGTAGTATCTTGGCTGTGCCGAGAACTGCGCATTTCTGGACTGAGATGTCTGACGTTGTTCCTGGGATCTGTTTTAGCCACTGCTCCAGTTTGGGGGTGACTGCCCCGAGGGCCCCGATGACCACAGGCACCACTGTGGTCTTCACCTTCCAGGCCTTCTCCAGTTCCTCTCTGAGGCCCTGGTATTTCTCCAATTTGGCAGTTAGTGTTGAATGGGGATGTCGACGTAACCATTCCTCCCGCATTCTTTGCATGTAACCCCTCTGACTAGGGTTACTTGAGTAGTAGCATTCCAACAGATCCAAGTTTTCACCTCTTGCCCAATTCCGTCTTGTTCCAGTAACCCATTTTTCGTGAAGGTGCCCTGGTTCCCCAGCACCTGACGCAGACCTTGTTTGGCCGGGCGACGTCTGAGCCGGCATGGCGTGTATTCCTTTGTCACTCATCATGAGGTAGGCAGTAGCGCGAAGGATCTTGCCTAAGGACCCACACTGGATATCTCAACCAAGCTTACTAAACAGCCTTTTTAATATCAGACATGTCTGCTGTGTAGTTTAAAACAACTATCAGAGGGAAAGCTTATTTCAAAGTTTAACCTTAAGTGTATTGTAATTTGCTCTGAAACAAAAAAAGTTAGTCTGTCTGGATTTTACTTATCAGTGAATAACAGATCACAGTACTGTTGAGTCACTTGTCTAAACAATGTGACTGTGATCGTCTTATTGTAAAAACCTCCCAGCTTGTTGCATAAGAACAGCAAAAAATGTGCTAGTTGTTTCCTCACTAAATTACGCAGCACTGTATAGATAATAAAGCCATCAGGTGTTTTTAACTCGGTAGAGTTTTGACATGTTAACATATTCAATGTCACACGTTATGTATTCTCCTTTACTTTCCCTCGCACAGCGTCTATAATTCTGCATGATTAGGCTGCATCAAAGGTATTTGTAGCCTAAATATCTCAGGATGGTTTTAATGCCAAATGTGAACGATTTTGCTTGCCCAGCTCTGCTTTTATTTGTATCAGCCAGGATGTGTGTTAATACCGGGTTTGAGCTAGGGGATAGAGTGAGTTTATTTTTTACAGATATGTCTGGAACAGACCAACTGCTATCACAGCAGAGCTACGACTCTGACTCCCATAGATTTGCATGTAAAACCTCCCCTTTATTTTCAGTTCCCTAGCAACATTGCCTGTAAATGTTTATGAAGATAAGTGGCAAAAAATGTGACTTTTCATAAACCGTTTTACAGCGTAGTCATCCAGTCACCTTTTATTTCAAGAACCCAGAATAACTTACAAATCTGACCAACCGCTCCACCTGTTTTGGCTTTTTAAGCTGTTTTTTTCCCCCCCTTTATTTACTATGGTTCAGAAAACTGACCTATGAATGTACCAAAACTAATCACATCTAGACATAACAGACAAATTCACCAGGATAAATTGTATCCTATACATCCACATAAATGAAATGACTTCTCATCTTATCACAGTTTTGCCAATGGACAACTCTAAAGCACTTGATTGTGAAAGTTTTAATTATTTTCCCTCAACACTATTGGTTAATAATGATTTTTTTTTCCCTCTATTTTTTAAAATCTCTACAGTACCATTATTTTTTATTAATTTTATTTTATTTTGCTTGTATGTTTTGTCTGACAATTTCTTTGATCCAAGATTGCCTTTTTTAAAATTACTGTTGAGGTAGAAAAAGTATTATTCAGAGTAGGGACCCAGATGCATATAAAAGGGTATGAATATTTTTCTAAGTGCCAGTCTAAGAGGACAGGAATATATGTGTAAAATCAGCTGTGACTCAGTGGTTTAGATAAAAACAACCAGGTCTGAGTGGATAGGACTTCAGCAGATAACTGTCTGGCTTCTCTGTTTCTGTCCACACACACACTCCAGCATGCACAGAGAAGATGGCTCCCTGAGTGCGTATTGTTCTGAACAGTGCCCAGACAAAGTATATTGATAATGAATGATCAATGGAGTATCAATTTACGACACCCACCACTTATGTCATACCATGGATTATGCTATGTATCAGTGATATTTCCTGCTCTTAATAGATACAACTATGGAACTAATGCACTTTGTTTAATCTCATTTGACATCATTTTAAAGGTACATAACTAAGATCCGAATCTTAGATTATGACCTTTTCCTGCCTGGGATTGGCCCCTGCTTGATCTGCACCACCAGCCCTGATATTCCTAATAAATGTCTGGAGAGGAATCAGCTGACTCACATCTCCTGAATCAGAAAAAAAAAAAAAAAACTATAAAGTTTTTGAAACTTTAACAGTACACATCTATGTACTGTCAGATGAAACTAAGCAGCTTCTGTCCCTGTATAGATGGCATATTTAGACATTTTTAGGTGATAAAGGCAGAGAGTTTACAGCTCTGATCCACCTCACACAGAATGTTGGTCATACTTATAGGCTGGCTGATATACTGGACTGCTTCTGAACTGGACAAACTGAGGCTGAAATGTATATACTTGAGAAGAAAATCAAACAAAAACATAGAGACCTTCAGATTATTTTAAAGAATGAAGGTGGTCATTCAGATTTTATTTATTAAAGCTTAAAGGAATTGTAAAAATTAAATGTTTACCTTTCATACAGTACTATGCAAAGGTTTTTAAAACACAGCAAACTTCTTTTTGCTTCCAAGCAGCCAATCTTTTAAAGCTGTTTTCATCAATAGCTGTCCACTCTTTTGAATGTTTCCAAAGTTTTCTTTTGGATTTTGACAACTTTTTCCCCCTGACACACAAAAAAGAACATTTTGCCATGTGTGCTTAAAATAATTAGCCAAATGGATAAATTAGAAGCAAAGGTTTTATCGCCAGGTATGTTTACACACTAAGATTTTTTTATTTTTTTTATTATACAGTTAATACTAGTGGAGGACAACAAGTGCAACAAGTAAAAACTATGAATAACAGATGAAGTCATATACTTAAGAGACGAGAATAAAAAATACAGCAAGGAGCTGGCACAGGACGTAAGAGATGCATTATCCTTAAGCTGATCGTCAACTTTATGCCAAATATTTAGGAAACTGCTGTGTATGAATCATCCGGTTGGTGCCAAAAGATTGATGCACAACTGTGTTATCCCTAATATTTCTTGTACCATATTTACAACAGGGATACACATTAACTTTTTTTTAAAACCAATAACCAATAGTATTCTCATTCCAAAGGTCGATAACCGATAATAACCGATAACATAACTGGAAAAACAATTGACTCTTTAAAAGAAGATATAAAATTTTGAAATGAAAAACTATTAAGCCAACATTTGTCAAACTATATCAACAGAAACCATATCTCAAATGAACATATATTTAAATAAGGTTCATTACTTATTGATGTAAAAGGAAAAACAAAGTCTCTAGAATTGATCAAGTATTTAAAATAAATACAAAGTTAAAAAAAAAATGCATTCCACACGTTCAAAACAGAAAATGCCCTGACACAAGTTCGATTCAAAGTACATTCATTTATATTACTAATGTATAATTATGGATATTTATAACCCATATATCCGTGGTGAAGCGCATGTGACTAAGACCAGAAGGGGGCAGCATTACGCTGAGCCAGCCTACAGCCTACCGGAAATTATTAGTAGAAGAAGAAGCTCGTATCACTACCGTTGCTGTCGATCAAAGCGTGAATAAATCGCATCACACTTATCTGGAAGACGCACATAAAAAAATTAGCGGCGGCTCGACATGGCTAATGACCCGAGAACAGCCACCGTCTTCGACGTGGATGGAGAGCTGGTCCTTAAGTCCCGTCATTCTTATGAGAGCTTTAATCGCTTCAGCCCTTGTATCCTCGGGCTTCTTCCGAGACGCCCGAGCATCGTTTGAGCATCGTCCTCCAACGCTTTGAATACTCCGTCAAAGCGATGGTTGTGTTTAAGGTGACTGATCAAATTTCACGTGTTAAACGCGCTGTTTTTCTCCTCACTGAACTTCTTTCAACATTTGTTACACAAAGCCAACGTAGTGTCTTCCTCCGAAGCCTTGATGTTCTGTTTACTGACAAGCTGGGCTGCATTCACATGGTGTTAGAAGTTCCCAGTTTGGGAGTCGTTTTGACCTTTTATGTTTATATTTCTGTTATTTGCGAGTAACACACTGGGGTAATATATATATATATATATATATATATATATATATATATATATATATATATATATATATATATATATATATAAAATTTTTAACTTTAAATTTTTACTTTAAATTATGACTCAGTTGTTTTCTGACATGAGGGAATTTTAAAATGGTTTATTTCTTGTCAGTTGTTTCCTCCAATTATACTTGAACTCCGTGCAGGTCTCATACAACAGAGGGAGTGCTTAATTTAAAAGACAAAAACAAACAAAAAAAAAACACCGGTCACCCGCACCACCGAACATGTTGTCTATTTGTTATGATATCGGACCGATACGAATGACGTCATCATTTCTTATCGGCTTGACAGTCGTCGTGCACCCCTAATTTACAACATAAGAAATGTGAATAAAACTTTGTAACAGACTGCAAGTAACAAAGAGCCTTTATACCAGGATACACCAGGGAACTCTGACTGGGAATCGAATGCTGAAAAATGTCACAACTTCATTTGGATTGTTTCTCATCAATTGAAAATCCATTTCCATCATCTTGCTTGCTCACAACACAAACAAGCAATGGACCAACAGCAAATAAATGCAGAGTTGAAATTACTCTATGCTGTTCAAACCTAATGGCTTAATCTGAAGAAGTGGCACAGTATTAAGGGCAGGCAAGAACCCAGTTTTCCAGCACATTTCACCACTGTTTGGCTCACAGCACGGTCCGTTTGCATTTCCCACTAACCGAACTGCACTGGCATTTACTTGCAAGAAAACTGACGCCCATGTTTTCAGGTGAACCAGATTTTGCTAGCTTGGTTTTCTGCAGAGTTTGAATGTTTCACAGCTGCACAAACAAAGCGGATTATCCAAGGAAACAAACTCTTGATCAGTTAAAGAGCACCACACAGCCTGAAGTGAAAAAGCCCAAAGGACACAATTTAAAAATGCTTTATCCCCAAGTTGTTATGTGTAGAAAAAAAACACAGATTCATTGTTCAGATTTGGTGGCTTAAATTACCAAAAAAAAAAAAAAAAAAAAAACATTCATGTGAAATTATTCGTGTTGGATGCAGAATACATTTGATTACAGCCAAGGGTCAGAAATATTTTGAAAGACCTTCCAAAAACCTGAATGACTGATACTTAAGACCACTTTAATGGATAACGAAACACACTGGCTTATTCACTGCAAAAGAAGTAACAAGACTTATGCACAGTACCATCTACATAACAAACAGATATATAGTGCAGTGTTTAATATGTTCTCAATACTAGTTTGTCTTAGACTAAAACCATGTTATTTTAAAAAAAAAAAAAAAGTACACAAAATTTGAAGGAAAAAAAAGTATAAGATGTAATTTTATTTATTTACGGTGTACAGCAAGGGTACACAACTAAAATAGCAAGAGGTCCACTACCTCCATCATCTAAACAATCTGGGGTCCGAATATTTTTAATCAAACGTCAAAACATATTTTCATATTTCATTTTTATTTAGTGTTTAATTAACAATATATGTTTTACCTTTTTCAGCTGTTGATCAATTATTCATGTGTCAATTTAAATACCAATATTAAACAAAACACCAATGATATGCAGTAGTCTCGCAGTGAACAATCATATTCTCGCTGTTGGGCCCTTAAGACTGTTATCAGCCGTGTATCTTCCTCATACTGTCCCCTCAGTTCATTTATCCTCCTTGTTCTACCGTCAGACGCAGGTGGATAGCTTTGGTTTATGTACATTTGGTTTCATAATGTCTCTTTAATTTTCAACTCTGCCTCCAACTGACTCAGAACACATGAGGTTGACTGGCCTGACACCCAACCAGGTGTCACATTAACCAAATATTTTTCGTATTTGACGGGGTTTTTTTTTAAATTGTCACGGAAATATCTGAAGACACTTAACAGATTACACGCACCTGACCGCTTTCCACAGATGTACAGACATTTTCAACTTTACGCACAGAGTACATCGCGGATGTAACTAAAATAAATAAAAAAAATTTTAAAAATCCCATCTGAATATCATCTCTGACCTGAACACTGATTTCAACGCATCTCACTATCTGGGAGCTGAGCGTGTTGAAGACTTATGGAGGCTTTGGAGCGCATCTGCTGCAGCTGAACTACTGCAGGAGTCTCCTCCCGCTGAGTGCTTGCGGGATCAGCTACCCCCTTGTTCAGAGAGTCTTCGTGACTTCTGATCACTTCACTTTGAGAAATGTTCAAAACTTGTAAATGCAGAGAAAAAGTTAAATATATTTCTCTGCTTGATGTGTGATGATACGATGTGAATTCTCGGTTCAGCTTGTTGAATATTAATGAAAATTTTCATTGTTTAAAAAATTATAACCATTTTAAAAATTGACGGTTAAATATAGAATATGATGGGATTTTAAAATCAGACACTGCTGCCAGCAGGAATAAAATATCTAAATACAACTACATAGTAAATTAGAAAATCCTTTGCGATCTGGACAAAACCCTCTTAGGAGTCCGGATTTGGACCAGAGTCCGGGGGTTTGGGACCCCTGGTGTACAGCAACAAGTTGGGGTGGGGCGGCACTGTGCTACTATCCTCCATACAGCTGGAAAGACCTCCTTTCTCTACCATCTCTGTTATGAAATTCTCAAAATGCCATTAAGAGCACGAAGAGATGTAACGATTATTTCTGGAATAATATTTACAGCCAACATCTTGATAATAAAAAAATGTTTCAGACAGCTCTGCTTTCTCCTATGTTGCATTTAGATCGGGTGTGGCTTTTCATCGCAGCATACAACACGATCAAAAGCAGAACCAAACACTGTTATAGGAACAATAAGATATGTTGCCAAAAAAGAGAACATGATATAAACACTTCAAAAAATTAATACAGAACAACAACACGTAAACAGAGTACAGTAAATAATTGCCAAAATGATTGTTTGAGGGTGAAATGGGTTGGTATTATTTTTTTGTACAAAAAATTAAGATTTGCAAAGTACAGAACTAAATCAGCTAGACAAAAAAATGAATAACCAATAATGACAGTTGGATTAGTCAAATCAGAGAACTGAAATCCTAATGTGACTCACCACAAGCTTTGGCAGCAGTGATGCACAGTTCCTCTGCTACGTACTCTCCTGGTGGAAATTTGAGGGTGTCTTCTGAACAGCTGCCGCCTCCCTCAGTCTTTCCCAGGTGGTAAAGGTGGACAGTTAAAGTAACTGCATTTATTTCCTGCTTGGGGTCGTGGTCAGCGGGTAAGCCATCAAGTGTTGTTGGGTTGGAAGAAAGGGGGTCCATGTCTGTCAGAAGAATAAAGGCCATGTGCTCTTTACAGAAAAACTGCAAAAAAAGGAGAAATAAGACAAAAATAAACATGACAGAACATAGCAGTTCCTGGAGATGTATCTGTTTATGCAGTTGAGTCAGCTTCTGGTTCACTGCTGCTTTTTAAGTGACTTTTGTACACCAACTTTGAGGCAAAGAAAGGTTTGGATCAACAGGTAACTTGGTGCAATCTGTGATTTATTTTCACCAAATATGACAAATAGACTTTTCATTCATTAAGGTGGTTCTGGTTCTTACAAGGTTCTGTAAATACACAGTTAGGCCTGTGGCAATAAGCAATTAATCGATTAATTGCATGATAAATTAAAATAAGCTCAATAATTTCCGTTCTGATTAATATTTTTTGAAGAGCAATTTTATTTACAGTGACTTTTTTAATCCATTTTATTTATGTTTTGGTTGAGTGTGGTTTTTATTTCTGTTTTAATATTGTTTTTGGCAGTTGTTTTTTATTTTGGATATTTAAAATAATAAAAAACTTAAATTACTAAATAACTACAGAATATGGAAAAAATAGAAAAAAATACATAAAAAAGTGACGATAAATAAGAAAATTACTAAATAAATACACCCCCCCTAAAAAAATTTTTAAAAAAAATTAAAGAATTAATTAAATAAAGGCGAATAATAAAACGATAAGATTGGAGATAAATGGAGAATTAAATAGTGATAATGTTAAGTGTTCTTTACAAAATTAAAGTTTATTGGTCTTTGAGAGGGCAAACCTGCATTATTATGCCATTGATATATCACTTAAAAATGGTCTCAAAACAAGATTATTGTTTAACGCAATAATTTCTGGGACACTTTATCGTCCAGCAAAATTTGTTATCGTGACAGGCCGATACACAGTAAAGATCAGGTTTCATTTTCCAGTAATACTGTACATAGCTTGGTGTAATGTCATGATATCACTTTAAAATGTGTTTGGTTGAATGTGTTGTTCTCCGGCTATTGCTTTCTGAACGTGTGCAGGTGACTACAGATGGAAAGCAAATTCACAATCTCGATTTTATCCTGATTTCCAACATAAAAACATGGTTCTTAGCAGCAGAGCATATAATTAAAAGAACACATTTAAAAAGGTCACTTTCACCAAATTGTGACAAGCACAACTGACATTTACAAAGAATGTATTTAGAACTGGGAACATCTACGCACCTGGCATTCACAGCGTTATGATTTTATGAATGTTGAGGATACCGTAAGATGTTTTGATTTACTTTAGAAAACATGTTTGATGAAGTTCAGTGTATATGTCTAAGGCTGTTATTGTGAAGGTCTGGAGGAAGTTGGGTCAGTTCTTTTGCCAACATGATGAAATAAAATAGACAGTCACAGTCTAAACAGGAGTTGGGGTTTTTTCCCCCAAAAGGAATTTATTCCTAAAGTCTCATGTCACCAATATCGCTCATGAATCCAATATCGAGTATCATGTCGTCTCATTAGGGTTGTAATGTTAGATCCATCTAACGACTTTACATTTCCCCTGTTGGATGGGGTCTTAGTGCACGAGATCCTCACATATCAAATAGATGATTGCACCAGAGACGCTAAAGGCCACAGAGTTTTTTATTAACGACCAACATGTCAAAATCCCTACACCTTTTTATTTTATTTTATTTTATTTTATTTTTTTTAAAAGATCCAAGTTCAGCCTTGAACTATGAGTATCCAAGTCCACGTCTTTAATGTTTGTTATGCTTTTTTTTTTATTAAAGTCACCTTGACATTGAGGGTTGGCAGCAGTGTAATGACAAATCACAAAAAGTTAGGAAAACATAAATATTTGACACCAATATCACCATTACATCTTTTTCAGATTGTGCAGAACTTCTCTGAGGGTGCATATCCAACTAATGGAGCTGCTCAGATATCAAACAGCCTCATGAGTAGTGCTTTGGACAATGCAGCATATTAAGAGTAAAACTTTGAAGGATATTCCCAACACAAAGTAGTCCCAAAATCCAAAACAGATGTAAACAGTTTCAAACTCATGACCTTGCATGCACTGTTACAAACCACCCTCGTCTCGTACTGGCCAAGATGTAAAACCATAATTAATGTTATGAACACAAGCTCTATGGAAAGCTTTGTATTTTATTTTCCCAGACAATACATTTTGAAATACTGACTCTATTTTGAAAAAGAGCTGTCCACATGCTTTTGATGCTAAAATTGTTATGTTTAAAAGGGTTTAGGGGCTTAGTATGTTTTGGACAGTTGAAATCAAAATAAAAATTTTAAGCTAACAACAAAACAGACACATCACATACAATTACTGTAAATGGGATTACATTTACAGTAATTTTTAACATTTACAGTAATTTTATTACATTTTTTTATGGAATAAAAAAATGTAATAAAAATGTAAAAATGTAATGTTCTGGGCTGAATAAAATTTGCTACATGTGAAGAACAACGCAAACACTGCTCATCACCTTGAATACACCATCCCGAGGCTGAAACATGGTTGTGGCAGCATCATGCTGTTGAAATGCTTTCAGAGTTGATGGGAAGATGCACGGAGCCAAATACAGTATATTCCTGGAAGCAAATCTTTTTGAGGCCTTAAAACTGAGGCAGAGATTCCCTTTCCAGCAGTACAATAGAAGGTTTAAATCAAAGCATGTTTATGTGCTACAATGGCCCAGTCAAAGTCCAGACCTAAATACAATCAAGAATCTGTGGCAAGACTGGAAAACTACTGTTCACAGATGCTCACCAACCAATCTGACTGACCGGTAGTAACAGGTAACAGGTAGTTCTATAGTACTCAAGGGACCTTAATACAATTACATCCCACAGTTTTTGTTTTTATATGAAAAATATTTTTGAAAGCCATATCACTTCCCTTCAACTATTCTCTATAATAAGTTGGTTTATCATATAAAATTCCAATGAAATATGTTAAAGCTTATGACTGTAATATGACAAAATGTTAAGTTCAAGGGGTGAAAATACTATGGCAAGGGTCAGTAGTGGTAAATATATTTTTTTAAATCCTCTATTTTTGGGTTATACTGACATTGCTGAGGATGCATGGTTGGAAGCTTATAACAAGTTCATAGTGAAGAATAAAGAAAAAAACAGCTCCCTCATCATTTTGTTGCTGTTCACACACCCAAAATGTTTATCATCAAGCCAACAGACAGGGAGTCAGACATGTGTTATCAGCCATGCTTGTTTGGGTTATGGATATCAGTTTAGCCACATTCTACTGCTTATCGCTGCTTGAGTCCACTGCTAGCTGCAACTGCCTCCTATTCAACCGACATCCACCAGACTTTTCAACCAAAAACATGTTGCGCTTCCTTTAAAGTTACAGTCCTGCTCCTTGGAGAACTACAGTAACTTTGACAAACCTTCAGTCTGTATCCCTTAATTCTGATGGTGCATCAGTACTGGTTTAAGCAAAAGCTCTAATTTTTACAACCAATAAAGATGACAAAACATCATCATCTGACTATTTTATGAGGTGTTTATGCAGGATGCCATTCTTAGAAGTACAAATGTAACAAATGCTGCCAAACAGGAAAACACTTCAAAGAAAAAAATAATACATTCTGAACAAATGACTAAAGTGGTTTCAAAATGGGTCAGGTTAATAACAAGAAAGAAAACAAAAGCACAGTATAGTCACTGGAGGAGGAGCACAGCTCTGGGTTAATGCATGGTCCCCAAAATGGGTCATGCAGCCAAATATTGTGACAAACCCACTCATTTCAGATGGAACATATAGGCTATTTTTTTTTTTTTTTTTTTCAAAAACAGGTTGTGAAGGTGAAAAAATGGTGAATATGACCTCTATCATATAAGACAGAGAAAAAGGGAAAAAAATTCAAACTAGTTAAAAAAAAATTAGTTCTAAAAATTTAAATTCTCTGCAATCCTCTACATACTTGATCCTCTAATAAATATGATATAGTATGCAAAGAAGGCTTATGCATACATTTTGTGTGAACACATCAATTCATCTGTGCCCTGGTTTGTATAGTATGGTGTTGCATTCTCTTTAGATTATCAAACCATCTTTATAAAAGACCACTGACCAAGCTGCAAACAGAGGGAAATCTTCTCAGAAGGCTTAATCAACCATTGCATTCCTGTTGCAGTTTTTCCTATATAAAAGCTTTTTTGGTACATTTTTCCATTTCTTATAAGGACATCTCTTTCAGATACTGTTGACCACCAAGAGATTTTTCTTTTTACCCCTGCTAATTCTTTATTAGAACTGTAAAATACAGCAAGGTATGGTAATTTTCGGGAATATAACTTGTTTAGTTAGAGACTGGTTTACTGCCCCATTTTCTGCTTTCAAAAAAGCAAAAAGTTAGAAAATGGACAGCTTTAAGGTTTTTGTACAGTAATTAAAGTCTGTATAGGTGCAACAGCATATATCATCAAAAAAAAAAAAAAAAAAAAAGGAAATACAACCAATGACAATATCCATATTATTGGATCGTGTCCAAAAAAATGTAACAAACTTAAAACTCTAACCCCTTCCCCATGTAGGCTGGACCTTATTTAGGGGTGTTGATTATACATGACATAAGTTATGATATTCAAGTACTTTGAATTTCTACTCTGCATAACAAGAATATTTTTGCCCTTTTTGCAGTGCACCTAATTGAGATTTTAGTGGTTTAGATGGTAACACTTAGAAGAGCGTTGTGGATGTTGTGATGATGGAAAAGATATGAGACAAAAATCAAACCTAAACAAAATATTTTAGAAATTGACTGCTCAACTAAAGTACTTAAGTGTTTGGAAAATACTGAAGCTGATGGGTAGAGAACCTGGAGGTAGGGGCTCAGATCATTCCTACAGTCGATTGCTGAGCAGAAGTAAACCATTCTGAAGATTTTAGTAGGATTTTTTTTTTTTTTTTTTTTTTTTTTTTTTTTTTTTTTTTTTTTTTTTTCACATACAAGGCAAAATGTCAGCAAAGAATGGTTAGCCCTCAGTCTTTTATGCAGGCAAAATCATTTAATTCTATGATGTAAGCTACACTGACAGAAAAATGATGGCTGGTGCTGACAATAAAGTACCTTTGTGCTTTTCTGAGAAAACTTGCGTGGTTCTCTTGTCCAAAAGGGAAGAGCAGGCAAATATAGTTTATACTGACTCACAGTCCAAAAGGCCAAACAGTCTCAAGAGGCTAAGAAAAGTACAAACATATTGGCAACAGCAGCAACCCATGCAAACTATGTGAAATAATGATAAAGATTCAAATAACACCAACTTTCATCTTATCATTAAACCTACAAGCTAAGAACACTGACAGCTTTGAACTCAGCAGGGAAAGCCCCTTCAAAGATTAATATAAAAAAAACAGAAGGAGTCAGCAGTAAGGGAGTGTGATGATAGTTTATACACCATCTGTATGCCACAGAGAAGTTGTGCAAAACAGCCCGTCTCAAAAATGTTCACTTAGTTCTCACCTCAAAACAGTTGAGCTATGTGCATATACAAAGCCAGACATCTTATTTGTTGTAGAAGAGCAATGAGTACAAAAATGCAGATGTGAGATCCTACTACACATACCCTACCTTAAAACTAGATGCACAATTTCAATTAGTATAAAATAGATCATTATTTAAATATTAGATCTACAAATGAAACTTGTCTTACTATGTGGTGAGGAAATGTTTCTGGTTTCTATAAAAATCTCTGAAAATATAGCAAAATGTAGCTCTTCACAAAAGGGTAAATTTGAGACCAATACTGATTTCTTACCCTTAAAATTCTAAAGAAAACTTTTCATTTCCCCAGTCATGTTATTGTCTATGTCATACATAGTCATATTCTGATAAGTTACATAACATAAGCACACCCATCGAAGTGTACCATGAGTTGAATCTCTGTTTTTATGCCATCAAACGACAGGACAAATCATTTTACCGAAAGTCAACAGAAGTAGAATTTTGATCACTTGCAGGAATGTTGTTTAAAGTTCATCTTCCCTTTACCGATACTGCTCACTCCCTTTTCTTATGTAACAGTCTATTTGCTCTGTTTTATTTACAAGGTCCCAAGCATTTCTAGGTGTAGTCAGCCTGCACATATTCAACACTGATTTTGATTTGATACATCAATCATTCGTCCAGCATTATCCAACCTGTTTGGTGATTGGCAGATGAAATCTTGAAAAATCTGTTATTTTGTCTCTTCTGATGTATGTAAGCTAAAAGCTTCCACTTTTTGTGGTTAATGATTAATTAACCCGAGCGAGGTCTTGTTTTCATCAAAAAATGGGAATAATTTTTATTTTTAAATGTAATCTTAATTTTTATCTTGAAAAATAATGTCAGCTAAATGTTTGATTAAAGACAACATTCTCTTTCACTGTCTTGAAATAGTAAAATATATTCTGCAGTAACAAATGTTAGGTTTTGGTTGAATAAAGGGGCTTTTAGAAGTTTGTCTCACCACTAAAAAAGCCAAACATTAAATAAATATAATTTGTTCAACATTTATGGCAAAATTAAGCATCTTTTTGGGTCACAACATTTCACAGGTTTCATCTTTATCTCAGCTTTTAAAATGTTGAAGTATTTTAAGACAGTTTAATATTTTCCTGGCATACATGATCTTGGTATCATCTTGCCAGCATACCTGCAGGAAGAGGCTCTCTTGTTTATGACACAGGCTATTGCCATTGCAATAACTGGCATTTATAATTAAGAGAAATTGAGAAATATGCTATATCGTTTGACCACTCAAAGCTGCACTCAAATATGCAAAAATTAATGAACCGACATAGATAGGTAGTCAGTTTGGGATTAAGTGCCTTGACCAATGGTATATCAACATATGGCATCGGAGGAAGCTGGAATCCAATCCACATTTGGTCCAACATATTTTTATTGTTAGAATGTTGTCATGTAATTTTGATTTCTATCAACGTAACTCTGAGTTTTGTGTGTTTTTTTAAGTGTCATCAATAGTAGTGGTGTTCCGATCAATCGGCCACCGATCATTATCATCTGATTTCCGTGAAAAAGTATGTGATCGGTGTTCACCGATCAATGTCTTTTGTTGCCGATCACAAACCATCAGTAACACACTACGCTGAGCGGGACTCAAATCCTGCAGTACCAGGCATGTCCCCTTGCTTAAGCCAGCACATGTCCAGGCCCGTCTGAAGTTTGCCAGAGAGCATATGGATGATCCAGAAGGGGAATATCATGTGGTCAGATGAAACCAAAATAGAACTTTTTGGTAAAAACTCAACTCATCATGTTTGGAGGAAGAAGAATGCTGAGTTGCATCCCAAGAACACCATCACTATTGTGAAGCATGAGGGTGGAAACATCATGCTTTGGGGCTGTTTTTCAGCAAAGGGGACAGGACGACCGATCCGTGTTAAGGGAAGAATGAACGGGGCCATGTATTGTGAAATTTTAAGCCAAAACCTCATTCCATCAGTGAGAGCATTGAAGATGGAACGTGGCTGGGTCTTCCAGCATGACGATGATCCAAAACACACCGCTTGGGCAACGAAGGAGTAGCTCCGTAAAAAAGCACTTCAAAGTCCTGGAGTGGCCTAGCCAGTCTCCAGACCTCAACCCCATAGAAAATTTGTGGAGGAAGTTGAAAGTCTGTGTTTCCCAGCGACATCCCCAAAACATCACTGCTTTAGATGAGATCTGCATGGAGGTATGAGCCAAAATACCAGCTACAGTGTGTGCAAACCTGGTAAAGACTTCCAGGAAATGTTTGCTCTCTGTCATTGCCAACAAAGGTTATGTTACAAAGTACTGAGCTGAACTTTTGTTACTGACCAAATACTTATTTTCCACCATAATTTACAAATAAATTCTTTAAAAATCCTACAACGTGATTTCCTGGATTTATTTTTCTCATTTTGCCTCTCATAGTTGATGTGTCCCTATGATGAGAATTACAGACCTCTCTCATCTTTCTAAGTAGCAGAACTTGTACAATCAGTGGCTGACTAAATACTTTTTTACCCCATTGTGTATGCGTGTGTGTCTGTGTCTGTGTATATGATTTAATGTTTAAGTTAATGGGGGTTTATACTTGGGATCACAATGGTGCAAATTTCTTTGGGAATGAAACTTCTTGCACTGCAGATCCATAATTTCCAAAATCCTTTCAAATCCAGGCCTTACTCAGCCTATATTAAATACAGACACTAACATTTCCTTCTACAGCTCCCATGTCTCTTCAGACAGGATGGAGCTGGAAAAATGATCTAGCTATTCAGATGCAGATCTTTCCAATTTTCCTTTTGACATTTGCCATCCTACTACTTCCAAACAGACTTTAATGTTCTGAGAAAGCTGATTGAGCATGTCTGCTCACTAAAATTAATGGTTTTCCTATGACTTCTAGACAATTTTTCCACCTTTATTTAAGTTCCTTACATATAACCCTGCCATTAATTCAGCTTGCTCCTGACAGAAAAACTCACAAGTGAATCTCACTTATCTACAGAGGAATGTTGGCTTGGATGTTTAAGCAACTGAAGCACTAAAATCCATCTAATGATTCCGGAAATTTAACCAAAAACATCTGTTCTGTATTCAAAGGTCAGTGTACTTTTTGGCAATGCTGGTAAAGATGTGTACAAAAGAAAAAGTCTGAAAATAACTTAGTCTTACAGAGCCATAATATTCCACTGAAAAACATACCTTTGAAAACATTTACTGTTAATCAAAATCCCGAGTAGCATATTTATTGACACCTCTGCTATTAATATTGTGTACAGCATCCATTTACCAACAGGACATCAGTTGGTCTTCTCCTGTTATATTTCAGAAAGTTGGCGCATACAGAGACCATTCCTCTTTGCACAATATCTCTAAATAATGGATCTTGAGTCTTGTGCTCTTTTTCTTCAGCTCACCCCAAAAGAATGGTTTAGGTCTGAGGACTCTGATCTCTGGTTGAATCATTTCTGTTAGGCTGTCTACATGTTTCAGGTCATTATCCTGCTGAAAGAACCAATGATAACTGAGTCATTTTCCTGAGAGAGGCCATCGGATTTTTACTGAAAGAGTTTATTTGAGTTTATAATGCCATACGCTTGCCATAGCAAGGTTCCCAGGGCTTTTTCAAGAGAAACTATCCCACTGTGTTAAACATCTTCTTCCATACTTAACAGTAGGGATGAAGAGCTTGACTGTTGAGCTTTGTCTGTTGTTTCACACCAAGTGGAGAGCTTGTTGCAGCAGGGATCATTTGTTTCATCTGAACAAAGTTTGTGATTTGTGAAAAAAGTTCTGGTAGAGATTTCCTCACAAGCTTCAGAATCAATCAGATTGCGGGTAGATTTCATTACAACAATTGGATGTTGACTTGGAGACCCTATAATGCCATTCCTTGTTTCCAGTCTAGACCAGTGAAGTTTGGATTCTTTTTTAATTAAAAAACACAAAAACATGTTTATTGTGAAGTTTTCTATTTTTGTCTGATCAACAATTAACTAAACATGTCATATTGAATAAAACAAAATTGACTGAATCATTGAAGGTCCAAAACATAAAAAAGGTCTCACACAACTGTCTTACTTTTTTTTTTTTTTTTTTTTTTTTTTTTTTTTGCAAATAGTTTTTCATTCTCTTGGTCTAGAAACTTTTTCTATTTTCAGACGAAAACAGGATATGTATTACTTTTTTCTTCGAAAAATATGGTTGCGTAAAAGTCACCGGATATTAGTGGTGCTATTTACTATGAAACGAAAATAAAGGCAAAGCCAATAAGTAATAAAAGAGACACTTTGTGACGAACCAAACATTTTAATTCTAAGACTTTTTCTGTCTGCTTCTTATTCAAAAGGCCCCACAAACAGTCAGATTCACACCCCTAGAAAAAAAGGTAAATAAGTTAATAGTATCCATTTATGTTATCTCTGTCCATCTGTTGGTAGGCCATATTTGTCATATAGGTTGGATCTCTGATTGGCCAAAAATTAGAACATAAATTAAAAATGCTTCAGTTACACTTGTTTTAAGAGAAGTGTTAAGGATGACAAGCACTGTGGAGCTGCTGATTTCATTAAAAACAAATATCAAAATAAAATAATTATTTCCTAATTCTTTATTTCTTACTTTTTCCCCTGCAGTATGCAAGATTTTTTTCAACATGGTACTGCAATTAAAGATTGATTCCATTTCAAAGGCTTTATACACATCTTCAACAGAGGTTCTTATAAGTATCCCTAGCCTCAATTTGCCATTTAGCAAATAAGGACACCTTGACTGTCATAGCTGAACAACTTTAGAAATACTTTTCATATTACATCATGAATGAAAAACGTACAGAACAAACCACAGAAAAAAGCCATGAAAGCAAGATGGGTATGCAGGAGTTTCCTTTTCCTGCACGTGTCAATACTTGTTTTCACACACTGCTGGCCATGCTTTTATATCAAAGTGACAGCATTGCTCTGTTAAAAGGTTCAAAAAACATAATGGAAAATCAGCTTTTTAAAACACTATGATCAAAAACCATTTCTGACCTAAAAATCAATGCTGACTATAAATATTGTAAGCTTAAATTACTTCTGGAATTATTTGGTAAGGATTTTTCACTCACTCCTGGCAGTGCTGGTTAAGCTGCTTATCATTAACGAACAGGTCTTTAAAACACCCAGGCCTATATGACAAAAACTGAACATCATTTTGGTAAAACTGTGGCATAAAGAAAATCAGTTCTCAGTTCATCATTTCTTCTTGTTCCATTTTAAAGCAGCCAACTCCTCTTTTTGTAATTACGCCGGCTAACAGAGCAGTTCACTATTCTGACCTGAATAAAACTGTTACACATGATTTTAGCTCCACCAACAATGTACTTTCCCCGCAAACATGTCTGTGTCGCTGACTGCTTTCTTCCAGTAAAACCCAAATTGAAATCTGAAGTTGCTTTGACAAATGAATCAACCCTGCCTACATACAAGTGAAATGTTTCATCAGAAGAAGAAAAAAAAAACAACATATACTTGATTTTTTTTTTTTTTTTTTTTTTAACAGTAATTCCACCACAGTGTTGATGTGACAAATGTATTCTTACTGTATCCTCTCAGAGGTTCCTCTAACAGGATGTACAGTCAGAATAAGAGCCTATATTAGTGTTATTTGAAAAGACTGATTTAAACATTGCAAACTTTAAAGCTTTAACACACAAAACTTGAATTAAGAGAAATTCTTAGGACATCTGAACTGGAAACAGGTTGATTTGAAGAGAAATAGACAAGCCAACTTTTGAAATGAATCAGCTATAGAAAATGTCACAATTCCAATCAAATAAGAGCTTTGTTAAACAATGTGACTCAGTTTTTAGTTTCAAATGTCTGGAACTCCCAATTATTTAATTAGAAAACCAGAATGGTTATTCAACCCCCCTTAAGAACATTACAAAAAGTCACTCTGAAAAAAAAAAAAAAACAATGTCAGAAGATGTGGGTCTTTTGCACAGTTTTTTAGTTCTCATGGTAAAAGAAGGGTGCATTTCTATGCATTCTTTATCTGCAAATGGATAATTCCTAACCAAATAAAAAAAACATGTTAACTGTCACATTTTCCTTTCTTCAATATGTTTGAAATGTTCTCTTAAATGCCTTCCAAACTATTATAGAGCTTGAATGAGCACATCTCAAAACTTGGGGTAATTAGGAGCAAAGGGTCAACCACAATGACCACAGAAATACTGAGAATGAAAACAGGATGGAGCAAAACTGACAAAACATACTGAGATGATTATAGGTGAGAAAAAAAAACTGCTTTTTTGGAGGCTTTTTTTTTCACATAGAACTGAAGAAGCTAATGTATTACATTGATTAATATTTCAATGACTTTCAGCATGACGAGAGATAGAACATGCAAAGTATGAACCACATTGCAAATTATTTATCAATCAGCCAGTGGATGACCTGGAAAGGAGTGATGTTGAAACAGAGAAGTTTTCTGTTAAATGGAGATTAAGTAGCTCTTGACTGTGGGATGACTAATCTTATTATGCCATTGACCGCTGAAAACATAAACAGGCAATAATGAAACACCAGATACCATCTCCTTCCTAATACACTGCCTGAAATTAATCACATTCTCCAAATTTACTGACTTTGTTCATCATTTAATACAATTATCTTTTCTTGGCACCCAAACAACTCTATTATTCTTAAATCAGCCACATGGTACAAGTGGCTGCTGTTTTCATTCCTTCACCATTTCATTTCATATTTTTGCAGTTTTGGTCATTTCGTGCTATTTCATCCCATTGCATTGTCAGTACAGGCCTCCCATTTCCTCGAGATGTTTTGTACCAACTCTGGGTCAACTTGTACCTGCCAGGGGCACATTTCATATGTGCTTTAATGATTTTTACAAATTTTTATACTTAGATTGCTTTTTGGTTGCTTTGGCTGTATGTTTTGGGTCGTTGTCCATCTGTATTATGAAATACCATCCAATCGATTTGACTACATTTAGCTGGATTTGAGTAAGATAGTATGTCTCAGAATACCGCAGAACTCAATCGACTGTTTCTGTCCTGTCATCATCACCGTTAAACACTAACATCTCAGTGCCACTGACAGCCACACACGCCCAAGCCATCACACTGCCTCCGCCATGTTTTACAGATTATGTGGTATGCTTTGGATCATTAGCTATTCACTGCCTTCTCCATACTTTTCTTCTTTGCCATCATTCTGGCAGAGGTTGAGCTTGGTTTCATCTGTCCAAAGAATGTTCTTCCAAAACTGTGCTGGCTTTTTAGATTTTCAGACAATCTCCAATCTAGCTTTTTTTTATTCTTGAGACTGATAAGTGGCTTACACCTTGCAGTGAACCCTGTATGTACTTTCATGGAGTCTTCTCTTTATGGTCGACTTACTCCCAGAGAGTGCGGTTCATCTGGTTGACTGCTGTGAAGGAGATTTCTGGAAATGATTCTGCGATCATCCACCCTTGTTGTCCTCCATCAACATCAAAGTCTTTTTGCGTTGCTGAGTTCACATGTGCATTCTTTCTTTCTCAGGATGTACCAATTGGTAGATTTTTCTCACTACTAATATTGCAGCAATCTCTCAAATGTTTTTTTTTGGTTGTTTTGTTTTGGCAGCTCAAAGATGTCTTGTTTTACTTGCTTGGAAATTTCCTTTGGAGGCAAAACCTTCTGCAAGCACCACACCACAAATCAACTCCAGGTCTTTTCTGCTTTTCTGGGAGTATGTAAAATGGACTTTTTTGAGCTTTATATCATGTTATAATGTCATTCCCTCATCAAAAACATACCTGAAATGTTGCTTTGCCTCTTTCATGCATGTTTGAGGAATCCTTCAATCTCCCGTGGCAATCATTCAAGGGTGCCTAAACCTAAACATTTGCTCATACCATACACCACCTATTTACCCAAAGCTCCTCCTTGGAGCTTCAATCCACAGCCAAGTTCCAGCCCCACAGAGCACCCCTCCCCTGCGCCTCCCTGAAACAGCTGCACCAGACTAGCAACAGCAGCAACTAGCAAACACCTGGTGGAACTGTGTGTCAGCTGAGCTTATCATACAAACTACTTCTCAGTCCAGCGCTCCTAAGAACAGTTGTAAACAGCATAATGGAGGAGCACTGATGTGATGATGTGTTGAAGGTGGAGTGTCGGAAAGAGTAGGAGCTTCTTAAAGAGACAGGCCAATTTCAAGGCGTGAAACTGTTAAGTCAATTTTTTTTTAAGTTATGCTTGATATATAGACACCATTTTTATAACAACTGAAGGTAACATAGATGATTGTGCTGTAATATGGCACTATGTGCCTGGAAAATACATAATATCCCCCTTTAAAAAGACAATGGCACATGTTTAGGAGCCGAAACTCCTAAACCCTTCATCCAGTTTGAATGTCAATACCATAAAATGAAAGCTGAGAGTCTGAACTTTATGTCCATGCCCATTGTATAACTATAATTGGAATGCTTAATTGGAAAACTTATGTCAGTGTTCATATATATATATATATATATATATATATATATATATATATATATATATATATATATATATACCTAATGGTACATATATAGCAAAACTAAATTGAGAACTGAGGAGACATCACACAGGAGAGAGGTCAGTGTCAAACATGAAGTTAACCACTGAAATCCAAAAAGTAAATGAAATTACATGTGCTTTAAGTGATTTTAAAAGGTTGTAAAATGTGTATGACTAATGTATTTTGGAGATTATCTCATATGAATGATCTAATAACTTAAAATTAGTGCATCTTCCTGCTTTTCTTCTACCAAATTAGCGCGTCTCATTTGGGAATTTCCAACAGTATTTAAAGAGTATTAAAAAGATGTATCACTGATGTATGCACATTTAAAAATGGACAAATATGCCAGTACAAAACAAGTGATCTGTCTACTGCAGGGCATTTTTGAGCAGACAGAATAACAGGTTAATTCCCTTGCTGTCACAATTATGTTGTTAGATCATGTAACCACAATAGTTTTTGATGAAGCAGTAAATGCATTAAATATCACATGAAATGTTGCTTACCAGTGGAGCAAAAGTGTTAGTGTGATTGCAGTGCAAGCCTACGTAATGATATCAATGCATGCATATAACTCTGTCGCTGTTCTTGAGCTTAAAAATATCATTTACAGTTATAAACATGGACTTTTGGCTGAATAAAAAGTCTATTACCTGAGTTTCATTCCAACCACTAAAAAAAGATGAACATTCTCCAAATTTACTGGAGATTTCATGACAATATCTCAAACAAATGTGTAATTCAGCTTTTTTTTTTGGAGATTTGGGGGTCAAAACATTTCAGAGCTTTCAATGTAATTTCAGGGACAAATTATTCCAGAGCTTAAGTTTTTAAAACGCTGCAGCTGTCTCGTTCAATTAAAGTTCCCATTCGAGTCAGTCGTTTGTTTTTGACACATTTGTTTGGAAATTTTGCAAACATCCAACTACATGAACATATTAACAGTCTCATGAACTCAGTGACATCTGAGGGAGTATCGGTTCATATTAGGGATCAGTTTTTACCCCTAAAAGATAATCATATGACGATCATATGACCTTAAACAATACAGTCCACCAGTTAAAATTATTACTATTAAGTGTTTTGTAATTCCCTCTTCAGTTGTTGTAGCGCATCTAATTAGTTTGCCCAGATTAAAGATTAAAGATGGACATTAAAGTAACACATCACCAGACAAGACTGCGTTTTATACCTTAACAGAGAGGCTAATAAGCCAGCAGTGAAGATGGATTGCTATAGCGTAACGAAGACATTATAGCGACCGCACTCTTACCCAGCTTGTTGTAATGTGTTGCTGCTCTGAGTTTTCTCACATGAACGCAGGTCGCCGTGAAGTCCACCAGGCGCCTCCGCATTAGCTAGCTATGCTACAAGCCCCCAACCGTCGACAGCCTCTCCGTTAATTTTTCTCCGGCTGCCATTCTGTCGCTCCCCGCATCTCTTCCTCCACTTTATCCACTCGGTGGAAGCTGGTTTTTTTTTTTTTTTTTCGACTTGATTTTTTTGTTTGTTTGTTTGTTTGTTTTAAGTACAACAACAACAAAACAACATAAACGCAAGCGTACAACCCCTGACAGTTAAGTCCTCTCTACTGCTTTGACTCCGACAGTGGGGAAGCTGAATGAGGTGTTATGACGAGGATGTTTGGGCGGAGCAGGATGCCAGGTCAAGTTGTTTTCATCTTCTTCTTCTGGGTATGAAGAGGGTTACCCATTCATCTTCAGCCATCTAAAACACTCATATTATGATTTACCCTTGGACTACAGCTTAACTTTTTATTTGATCGCAAAGGCGCTCTGTTATCCCCAGGTGAGTAGAGTTGCCGAAAACTGTAGGCTACTCAAGAAGTATGGGCAGTAAAGTTACCTACTCAGTTACATTTACTTGAGTAACTTTAAAAAAAAAAAAAAAATTACTGTACTTTTTACTTCTAATTCGGTAATATTATTATGAAGTAGAAGGGTAAGATTTCCGGATACTCTACCCAACTTTGAGTAACTTCACTAAATGAAGAACGAACATATTTTAACTAAAAATGCACCAGTCAGACGCAAACCTACAGCTTTGTTGTTCCAATGTTAACTTCTATCTGCTGAGCCTGATCTGCCACTAGGAGGTCAAGAAGATAAAGTAAAAACTATAATGTCACTGGATGTTTTCCTCTTCTGGCATATAAACGCTACCTACTGTTAGTATTAGATTCATAAGTCTTATGTTTTAAAAAAAAAAAAAAAAATCATTTGAAAAAGTGTTTCCCCTGCCTGAATTTGTTGTTTTGTAATTGTTATTTCTTTGTATTGTGTCTGAGTTTGTTTGTTTTTAAATTTTTAGTCTTTAAAATACCAAAATTTGAAAACTAAAGTAGTATCTAACCACCTTTAAAGATAAGCAATACTTCACAAATAAGTAAAAGTAAGAGGCAGTCATTTAAGAAATTATTCAGTTAAGAGTAAAAAAGTGTTTGATAAAAAGTAAACTCTGGTGCTGAGTACATAATTTAGACATAATCATAATAAAAATAATAATCAGACGGACAAAAGTATTAAATAATGTCCAAATTCTGGCACCTTTCAGTAATGACATTTAAAAAAAAAAAAAAAAAAAGCAGAGGTGGATAAAGTAGCTTAGAGTACCACTACTTTAGCATATTTTTAATCAAGTAAAAAATTTTAAAAAGTAGCAATCTAAGAAATTACTCAAGTAACAGTAAAAAAGAAGTACTGAGTAAATGGTCATAATGATTTAATATTTAAAAATGATGTCATCACACAGACAAAAAATATAGTCAAGTGCAATTCTGGTATTTTGAGGACTAAAAAAATTATATAAATAAATAGCATGATTACAAAACAAATTCAGGAAGAAGCAAAACTTTTCCAAATCAAATGTTTTCAACCTAATACCTATGAAATAATACTGTAGCCAATGTTTATATTTTAGAATAGGATAAAGAACTTCCATTCATAATATCTACTGTTTACTGTATTTTTACCTGACCTCCAAATGGCTTAGTAGATAGAAAATAATATAAAACCAATGAAAGATGTTTGCAAACAGTAAGAGTGTTTCTGGTGCATTTTGGTTAGAACATTATTGTTATTCATTCAGTAAAGTGAAGTAAGAGTAGCAATTCTTCATTTAGACATAATCATGTCTAAATGATTACTTTTTACTTTTACTCAAGTAAAAGTAAAAAGTATGGTGCAGTAAAACTACTCCTAAAATTACAATTTCATTAAAACATTAGTCAAGTAAATGTAATTGAGAAAGTTTAAATAATTTCCAACCCACCTCTGAAAATAAGTTAATATAACTAAAATCGTCACAGAATTCAAATTAACAAATCAGGAAAATACATTTTTAAAGCTCACTTTTTACAGCATAAACTTTTTAAAATCAGTTCCTGGAGTAGGTGGTATAAGCATATTTAAACAGCAATCTATCTGCAATCTCAAGATGTCCTTTATACTATATGTTTACTAGCCCTCCAAATGCCACTCAGCAGATAGGAAATAACATCAGAACAATTGTGTGTATACCAGAAATCTCACTTATACTTTGTGGGTGTGTTTATGTGTGGTTAAGGCTAAATTAAAATGTTGTTGCTCTTCACTCAGTCAAGTAACTAGATATGGGTAGAATAGCCACTATTTAGCATTACTTTAAAATAATATTACTCAAGTAAAATTACCACAAAGTAAAAGGAAAATGATACATGGTTTTCACATGTTTGTACTCATACAAATCTGAAAAGTGTGGTGTGTGTTTTCAGCCTCCATCACTTGTTTCTTCCCATCTAGAGACTGATGTTTTTTCTCCATTCTTCATTGGAGAATCACTGAAGCTCTGTCAGATTTAACATTTTCAAGTTTTCCCATATTTTCTCTGTTGGATTTTGGTCTGGACATCAAATGTGCCATAAAGTAGAAATGAACGATACAAGGAAAACATGAAATTATGATAATATTCTTGGATGTCAGTTGCAATCTACACCACATTTTCCCTTCCCCTCTGTTCTGGTTCTTGCAGGAAGGGTGCCCTGAGCAAAACTCCTTCATCTAACCTCCCATAACCATCCAAAATGCTAGTAACCATTGAGTTTTCAGGGAGAGATTAAATGGAATGTTGAACCCCTCAAAGCACATACAATAGTCTCCTTACTCTTAGCAGGAAGTAGGGTGCGCCAGCTTCCTATTTCCTGCTTCACATCTGGCAAATCAATGGAAAACCTGTCCAAGACCTACAGTCCCTGCCAAAAGTATTGAAACAGCAAGACAAATTCCTTTGTTTTTGTTGCACATTGGGTTAAGCTCAAAAGATGAGCATGAGTCAAGAGCTCAGAAGGTCAGCTTTTATTTCCTGGTATTTACATGGAGGTGTGTTAAACAACTTAGGATCACCACCCTTTGTTTGAACCCACCTGTTTTTCAAGTGAACAAAACTATTGAAACATATGACTGGTAGCTGTTTCTTGTTGTCCATGTGTTACCTTCAACGTTGATTGCTCAAACATTAAATAGCTCTGCATGACTAGTCCACTTTTTGGCCTATGTTTAAACCTACAAAGTATTTCTTGTTAAAGAGGATAAACCAACATGAAGACCAGGGAGCTGTCTATGGGAGAAAACAAAGCCATTTTGAAGCTGAAAAAAAGAAGGAAAATCAATCAGAGCCATTGGACAAACACTGGGCATAGCAAGCACAATAATTTGGAATGTCCTAAATAAGAAAGAAACTACTGGTGTACTGAGCAAAAGATGTAGAACAGGTCGACCAAGGAAAACAACAGTGGTTGATGACAAAACTATTGTTAGAGCTGTGAAGAAAAACCCAAAACATCAGTAAGTGACATCACCAACAATCTCCACAGTACAGGGGTGAAGCTATCACAATCCACTGTTGGAAGAAGAGTACGAGAGCAGAAATATTGAGGCCATACCAGAAGATGCAAACCACTCATCAGTAGTAAGAACTGGAAGGCCAGATTGAAATTTGCAAAGTACAGAGACGAGCCGCAAAAGTTCTGGAACACATTTTTATGGACTGATGAGACCAAGAAAGTGATGGAAAGGCCAAAGTGTGGAGAAAGAAAGGAACTGCTAATGATCCAAAGCACACTAGCTCATCTATGAAGCATGGTGGAGGTAATGTTATGGCTGAGGCATGCACGGCTGCTTTTGGAACAGGTTCACTCATATTTATTGATGATGTAACTGATGATAGAAGCATCAGAATGAATTCCGAAGTATACAGAAATATTTTGTCTGCCAATTTGTGGAGAAATGCATCCAAACAGTTTGGTGATGTCGACGGGTCGCAGGCTTGAGGCACTCATTGCAAGCAAGGGTTATGCCACCAAATATTATATGTTATTCACTTTACGATTATTTGTTCCTTTACTTTTGCTCAGTTGTTGTGCAGTTCTTGTGCAATACCATTTGTTGTAGCTCTTGTTGCCCTGCTGGAAGGTGAACCTCCACCCCGGTCTTAGGTGCTTTGCAGCTTCTTACAGGTTTTCTTCCACAGTTTCCCAGTGTTTACTTCCATTCATCTTCCCATCAACTTTGATCAGCTTCCTTGTCCCTGCTGAAGAAAATCATCCCCACTGCATGATGCTGACACCACCAAGATTCACTGTAGAGATGATGTGTTCAGGGTGATGTTTAGTGGGAGTTTTCCCACCACACACATTGTTTTGTATGTAGACGAGAAAGTACAATTTTGGTTTCATTTGACCAGACCACCTTGTTCCACATTTTTGATCTGTCTCCTATATGGGCTGCTGCAAACCTTAAACTGGAATTCTTGTGGCTTTCTACTAAAAATGCATTTCTTCTCTGATAATAGGATTACTCTGATAATAGTAACACATATCAGATAATAGTAATCCTGTTGACAGATGTCCCACCTGAGCTGTAGAACTCTGCAGCTCCTCTTAGGATACCATGTTTCTATTGTCTCCTTCCCTGATTAGTACTCTCCTTCTTCTTCTCCACAACTTCATCTCTGAGCAGTCAGGTGTGTACCTTGGTCTTCATCCTGCTGTTCACTAATTCTGTTCTGTAACAACCCTCTGGGGACTTCACAGAACAGGGGCATTTCCGCTGGAATTAAGGTAAACACAAGTGGATTTTATTCACTAAGGTGAATTCTAAAGGCAATCAATCCACCTCTATATCAGAGTAAAGTGAGCTGATTACAAATGCAGGCCACACTTTTCAGAATTTTTAAATCCCAATAAAAAGCATTTATTTGCATTTTAGTGATTGAAATGTAAAATGTGATGAAGTTACAGGATTATTTTTTTGCTACACACTTTAGAGTCAAATTTGGCTGATTGTGCAGTTCCCGCTGGTCAAAAGAAATCTGTCAGAGTAAGTCCGGCTACTTGCATCAAACTGTTGAACTTTATCCTTAGAAAGCACAGAAAGAAACGTCTAGCACACCCAGTCTCAGTTTTAGCAACCTTCTACTACAACCAACATGGTTATCTCAGCCTGCCATCATTTTTGCAGTTTTGAAGATTGGCACATTTGCATCATGGATGTGAAAGCTGACAAATCTACAGTAACTGCAAGAAGCTAATATAGACCAAAATCTTTTAGGTTTTGTCTGACTGTTGCATTTTTTAGGTTTCTCAAAAGTCAGTTGCAGGTTTCACTATGTGACATTTGAGGAACCTTCAGAAAAAAAAATCACTCAAGATTCCCTGAGGTTCATTCAAAAGCTTCAAAAGTGACTCAAATTCCACACAATGGATCAAAATAACATTTCTGTGCTTGTAAAGGTGGTAACTTTACACATGTTCATTGTAGGCAATGTTTGACAATCATACATGTTTGGTGTAAAAACAGCCTCTAATTAAAAGTTTTTTTTGTATATCTAGCTGAATAGTCCAGCCCTGTCCCTCCACAGTAATATCCACAAGTTACTCCCACATTGGCTCTGTTTTTCCCTCCTTTTGCTGTTGTGTAAATATACCCGTATGAATTGGAACTGAGTTACATGGGTGATGCCTGATAAATGTTCCTTTGTGCCTTTCCTTTATTTTTTATTTCTTTTTTTTAATATAATCTTGTCTTGATCACATTATCTGAAGATTACTTGCATTATTACATTTCTTTGTCATGTTTTGTCATAAACAAGAAGGATCAAATGCAAGGATGATAGCACAATCATCGCTAAGTGTATTGGAAAAAAAGCAACTTGCAAACACAGGAGAGAAATACAAAGAAGGTGTCACAAAGGGGGAATGAGCAACGAAGGAGCATCAGAGGTCAATAGCAACAACAGCAGAAAGGATCTGTCAAGATGTGGCTGAGACAGAGAGGCTCAAATGCTGGGTGAGTGATTGATGGGACCAGGATCTGGTGAGTGTAGGAACATGAGCTGAGGGTACTGGGGGAAAAGGATTTATTGACACAGAATATGTAAACACTACAAGAAACATACAGAACAAGGCTAAAGTCTAGGAAAAAAATGAAAATCAAAAACCAAAGTGGTATCTTATCATGTTATATCAACTAAAATGTTGCAAAAATTATTCGAGGGTTCTGTAAATACTGGTCTAGTGTTATTTTCAGTGATACCTATACATATACATATATATAAACTGAAAGAGCATAGGTAACAGTAAATTGAAACATGTAAAAGAAAAGAAATAAGACACAATTTAATAATATGTTCATATAACTCCTTTATTACTTTTTATTTGCTCTTCAACTTATTTTATCTTGTCGTCCATAAAACTGCCTCTTCCTCCTCTTTACTTTTCTTTCCATAAATCTATTTTCCTTTCTCACGTCAACTCTTCTGTCAGTCTTTCCATTTTCCTCTGCTCTCATTCACTCTTTCTTCTGTCAGTCTTTATTTCCTCCTCTCATGTCTTCTATCAGTCTTTCACTAATCTCAAACAGACATATTATCACAACCCCTTCCAAAAACATTAGAATGTAAAACATTCTGATAATGTACACTTTAATAAATAAAATTAGATTTTTGTTTTCCATTTAGAATTTAGTTATTTTGAAATGAGAAACTGGGATCATCCTACAATAAGATAAATATTAACGTTTTTATACCTATTAATTAACTTTCCTCAGCTGATGAAATGCAAAAAAATGCAATATTTATCAAAAGCAAGTAATTTTATTTGGAGGTAAAAGCTGATGCAACAGAAAAAATGCTCTCCCCTCCTCATCATTCTCAGTCCATGCAGTTCTTGCCTCATACAGTTTCCCTGTGAGTGACTCCTTCATTTTTTTTTTTTTTTTTTGTGAGGAACTTTCATTTGTCAAAACTCATATCTCGCTCTTAAAATATAAAGATCACCAGTTAATTCCAAAACACCTTACTTTACAATGAGTTTCTTTTAATTATCCTGTTATGCTTTCTCCCTCTCACTGCTGCAGCTGCTCCCTGTGCTCATCTTGCCCTTTGTTGTTGTGTTTATATTTAAAAAGCTTGGCTTAGCTTGCTTTTTATGATTTTTTTTTTTTTTTTTTTCTACCGTGAACCAAAGCTTTATGACGGATCAGCCTAGTCCAAATAAAACAGGTTGATTCACATATACCAGATCACAGGACAGCTGAACTCCCCGTCAGTGATCCGTAGCTCTGCTCTTTCTCTCTGCTAAGTTGTTTGGGGGTTTTTTTAAGGCAGCGCGCTCGGCTCTTCTTCTCCTCTTTAACATTGTCAACAGCACGAGCAGCTACCGTAACAACTGCTGTTGCGCGCAACATGCTAATCGCTTCGTACCCCTGGCCGGCTACCATAATAACTGTCTACACACAGTTTTTTTTTTTTTCCTTGTTCATAAAAGCCTAAATTTGGGGACATTTCGGGGGACAGCTTTAGCCGGGGGCGGAAATCGGGGATGTCTGGTCACCCGACTCCAAACCCAACCCTAACCCCTGACCCTGTACAAAGGGGTCCACCGTATTAGGACCGGGCTTTGGTTCCCATAAGTCTTATCGGTTTTCAGAAGGTTAGTAAATATGCCAGAAATTGTCCTAAAAAGGATATGTAAACAAGCACGCACACACGAAAGAGTGGTTAAATTTGCGACGTGATGAGTATTTTGTTAATTTGAGTAATAGTACCACCGTGTGGTTCATATTCAGTACTGCACGCCGTGTCCGGCTGGCTCTAAAGGACAGTCGGTTGAAGCCTCCTCAAAGCACTGAAAGAGTTAAGGAGTCCAGAGTCGCTTAGAATCTCTGCAGTACGGAGCAGATGGATCGCAGAATCAGCCCGACTCCTCAATAACAGGAAATTCTTCTCCCCTCCTGCATGCGGGGACTATTAGCAACACTTTGCAGTTATCTATATTTTTAAGTGCATAAAATCGGATAAGCAGACAACTGAAAGTCATTAGTTCTGTTTTCTGCCAATAAAGTTGAAGAAGCGTCGTTTTGTTACGTACTGTATCTGGATCACCCTGCAGAGTAAGGTGGGGCTGCTTCTTTAAATCCATGTGCCTGATTATTGTATTTTGCGTTTTTCTTTAATGGTAAACCAAATTCAGCTACACGCCTTTTTGATACAATGTTTTGTAAAAGTACTGATGCCACTTTTTCATCTTTTTTCGTGTTATAGATAATCCAGCACAAAGTGTTCCATAACTGTGGAGAAGACAGAAAAATTATACATGGTTTTCAATTCTTTTTAAAAATACAATTCCTAAAATAGCTGCACTTGTATTAAGCTTCCAAAAGCTAACAACTGCAAACCTACCAGGACGTCACCATCGACCTAAACTAAAAGGCCGGTCAAGAAGAACTTTAATTTAAAAAGCCTAAGAGGCCCTTGGTAACTCTGGAGGAGCTGCAGAAATCCCCAGTCTGGGTGGGAACATCTGTTGAAAAGAGAACTTGTAGTTATGCACTGCACAAACCCCAACTCCATATCATGAAGAAGTCGGGTTCAAAATTTGACACAAGTCATGTAAAGGCCATAGTAAACATGTTTCTTTGGTTAGATGAAACCAACATTTGACTTTTAGGACTATATTCAAAACACTGTATGGCTTAAACCTACACTGCAGAAACCTCTGAATACACCATCGACATGGTAAAACATGATGGAGGTTGTGTCATTCTCTGAGGAAGCTGGTTTTTTCTTCAACTAGGACAGGGAAGCTGGTCTCAGTAGATGAGAAAATGGATGGGAAAAACCTGTTAGCGCCTACAGAGGACTTCAGGACATATAGAATCCCAAACAATTACATTAAAGTTTAAGTGGTTGAAATATATTTGTAGGAATCTATCGTAAATAGATGTTTGTATGTACAGATACAGATGGAATAGAAAGAGAACATTTTGACTAACAACACTGTTATTATAGATTATAATAACAATCTATAAACAGTAATAAAGCTGTTATCTAACTGTTCTTTCTTAAAGAAAGATCATCATGTCAAGCTCCTTTGACACTCTGCACTTCAGTCTGCCTGCCCATGGGAACTCCATCCTGCACAAAATGAATGCTCTGAGAGAAGAACATCGGTTCTGTGACATCACACTCATCCTTGGGAGCCCAAACACCTCTGCTGGCCAGTCTGTCCACTTCCACGGCCACAGGGTGGTTCTTGCAGCATCCTCTGATTTCCTACGTGATCAGTTCCTGCTCCATGAAAACCAGGCAGAGATGAGTGTAGCTGCTGTTTCCAGTGTGAGGGTTGCCAAGACGCTGCTGCTGTCTTGCTACACTGGACTCCTTGAGGTGCAGTAGTCAGTTAGCAGACATGCAAAATAAAGTTGCATCTATGGAAGCAAGTAATAACATGAAGTAATCATTTTCTGCGTGACTTAATCAGTCTCTTGCATGCATGAACTTTGGCAAACTCCCATGTAAACAACATTGTTTCATTGCTTGCTTGACCTCATTTCAGTCTAAGTTTAGCTGTTGAACAAATTACCTTGCATTTCATTTTAGCATACTCTGATGTGCAGAGAACAGTGTGTTTGACTCACACACTGTCAAACACACTGTGTAACTTGTTATTGCAAGTTACATATTTCATTCCACGGCAGCAAAAAAAAACCCCCTCCACCTCAAACCATACTCCCTCCATCGCCATGCTTGACAGGCTTGATAGGACGTGTTCTTCCTGATATGACTGAGATGTTTTGTATTCCAGGTCTTGTGTCAGTGTTTCCAGTGCCTTCAACACACCATCCCCACAGTGAAACGTGGTGGTGGCAGCATCATGCTATGTGAATGCTTTTCTTCAACAGGGAGAGGGAAGGTGGTTAGAGTTGATAGTCCTCTTTATAGTGCCCTGAACATGTTTTCGTCATGGTGAAATATGGTGGTGGTAGCTTAATAATGTGGAATGCTTTTCGTCATCAAGATCTGGGCGTCTTACTGGAATTGATAATCCTGTATGTATGTTTATGGAATGCAAATGGAATTGTGTGTTTTTTCTCTTTTTTTCTACGCAGGTACCCGTGACAGAACTGGTCAGCTACCTGACTGCAGCCAGCATCCTTCAGATGAGTGAGGTGGTAGATAGATGCACTCAAGCTGTGTCGCAGTTCCTTAAACCTATTATGTTTTCTGATAAACCTGCGAGATGCTCCAAGGAAACTGAAAACCAGCAGGCAGATGAAAGTTGGCTAAGTTCCAGTTTTGAAAATCACACGGAAAAGGATGTGGTCCAGCCCAGCGCCAGCATCCAGTTAGATAAGACAAAGGAAGAAGGAGTGGTTTTTGGTCAGGCAATGTATGGGTTCAGCCAAGAATCTGAGGTGGACAATGAAAAGACTAGAGAGATTACAGAAGACATGAAGTTTGTCAAACCTACAATGGAGTCATTAGAGGATCAAAAATTAGATCTTGACACGTTGAAGTCAGAGCAAGGTATGGAAAACACCACAGCAGAGCTCAAGGATAAAGTTTTCCAAGACCTCATTTTCTTCCCAACTTTTGAGATTAGAAGTGCTGCAGATCTTGTGAAGCTGGTGGATATCTCCCAGAAACAACAAGAACAAGTAGTTCATGAGGAAAAGCCAAATAAAAACATTTCTGCACTCAAAGCTCAACTGGAACATGGTGGAGACCTGATAGATTCCAAAATATCGAACCTCTCAGGGGAACGCTTGACAAAGACTGCCGAAGGTATACTAGAGGCTTCACACAGCGTCCTAGTTGAGAGGCCATACCTGTGCAGGAAGTGTGACAAAATCTTCCAGCACGTCGAGAACTACGTGGGCCACCTGAAGGAACACAGACGGTATTCATGTTTGGTCTGTGGGGAAGGCTTTTTCCAGAAGAGCAAACTGACCCGGCACATACGCGTTCACCCTGACACCAAGCCCTTCAGGTGCCCGCTGTGCCACGAAACATTCATCCAAAAGGGTTTGCTGCAAGAACACCTCCACCTGCACACAGGACAAAAGTATATTCTGAACCCAACATACAAGTCAGACTTCAGAGGCCTAACGAGAGAGGGAAATGGTGAAAGTGGCCTGACAGATGTGCTGGAAGAGGGTGGAGGAGCAAGTGAGGATTAAAATGTTATTATTGCTGTTGTTTTTTTCTGGCTGCTTGCATCTCTTTTTCTTTTTTTTAAAAATCTGGTTTCAGTTTCAATTGTTGAAAGACACGCATGTGCAAAAGACAGATTTTTGAGGAGAACTGAAAAAAAAGAAGTAAAATGCTCTATTACACAAGATTTCAAAGGTGAAAAACTTGAGTGTGGACCTGACATTCATGTCAGATGACTTGATATTGTTGAAACGGACAAGATGATCTTTGGATTACCTATTGCTGTCTCTGTGCTTGATGTCTCAGGACATCTTATTCAGTCAAACTGCACATTTCTAAATTAGACTGCTTAAATTCAATTATACATCGCACAACGTTCATTTGTGCATGTCCCACTAATAAAACTTGATGTGGTGATTCTTCTGTTTTTTGTGATATTTTTGAATTTAAATGAAAGTTTTACATTGCTTAGTCATAACAAAATGCAACAAATGTACAAACTGTTTGACTACAGTATTGTACAGAATATCTGTTGTACGCTTCAATCAAGGGTGTTCAAAGTGAGGTCTGCGGGACATTTGTGGGCCTTGTAATGATTTTGTGTGGCTACAATTCAAGAAAAGCACAAATATGACCAGCACAGGTGGACGATGATCCAGATAGACACAATTTTTCTTTTTTTTTTTTTTTAGGGAGTATTCAAATCTTGGTTAAAATGCTATGTACACCAAAGACTGTTCACATTTAATCACACATTCAAAATATTTAACATTTTTTGCTTTCATTTTAATTTCATAGTAAGTAAAAGCACAAACATCCAGCAATGTGTACTCAAATTAGACTTGCAAGACATCTAAGTAAAGAGTGACCCACTTTCTGTTCATGTAGCTGAGCATTGACTAAAATTTGCTTCTAGACAGACAAAATGGGGAAAACCGTTGACCCAAAAAATGTGGAAATCTTGCTTCTTTCTTGTAACAGGCCAGTCGTGCAAAACTCTTTCTATGTTCTAAATCGACACTGATTTATAGATCCCTATTCAAGAAAAAGGATCTGTAAGTCTGACTACTTTGTTCATTCAATTAGAATATTGCACGTTTAGTTTATTGTTGAACAGGTAAAAATAATTTTAAAAATACCAATCAAATTTTTTTTACATCTTAAATGTAAATCAACTTTTTGAGATCCATGAGTGCTTTAAATTTGCTAATTTAGGCCCACATGGCAAAAAGTTAGACAGCACTTTTGTAGCAATAACCTTTCGATAAAAATTTTAAAATATCAAGATTTTATTCATAGTTAAGCTTTTGGATCGTAATTACCTTAAATCTCAAGAAAGTGAGTTTTTGATCCTGGAATTTTGAGTCATGGAATTTCACATCAAACTACCACTACATAAAAATGTATGTAATTTTTGAGTAAAAATTTATTATGATGATATGAACCAGACAATTATGAACAGCAGGAATATGTGAATAATTCAGATTACAGGTTCCAGGAAATTTACAGAATAAAAGAGAATTCTTGATCAAACCATGAAACTTTGCAACCAGAGGCTAACTGAATTATGACAAAAATATCCCCATTGAATTACTCACAATTATTTTGATAATCCAGCAACCAACTAATTAAAAAAGAATTACTATTGACTAAATTAAACAGACGAATACTTCATATTCAGGAAAGAAGAACATGGTAACATCATACATTTCAAATGTATTGGTAGCCCAAATTATCTCTAAACCAGAAAAAGTTATTGATTAAAAGAGATGGAGCTGAGACAGATATTACTTAACAGGGATTAACGGTTAAGATTATTTTACTTAAATTTGGGGTTAGACTTAATTTAAATCCAACAGGACATCAACATGAAACCGAGCCAAAATGGATCAGCACAGGGGAACACAGAGTATTCAGAAAGAATGTCACTTATCTCATTGAATGCTGTAGCAGCCAGTGAGCATCTAATGGCTCTCTAAGTGTGCACCCAAATGGGAATGCATGGTAGGGTGTTTATTCAAAATTTGTGCAAGTGTGTTTTGTTGTGCATGAGACCGAGAAGGATTTAATCATCTGGTTATTCCAGTGATTTTACGTGATAGACCAAGAAAAGGTAGCGTGTAAATGTGAAGTGGAGGGAAAGTGATTCATAGTTTTCATTTCCTAAGAAATGGAAATCTGAAAAGTCTTGCATGCATTTGTATTTTGAAACTTTCACTTTGATGAAACTAAATAAAATAAATTGTAACCAATTGTCTTCATTACAATTACAAAAGCAGCTAAGAAGCCCATGGCTACTCTGGAGGAGCCACAGAGATCCGTGGCTCACTTGGGAGAAACTTTGGACAGGACAACCAATAGCTGTGACTGCCACAAAGCTGGCCTTTACAGAAAAACAGCAAGAAGAAAGTCACTGAAAGTCCTGTTTTCAGTTTGTTGTAAACCGTGTAGAGAACATGTGTCAAACTCAAGGCCCGGGGGCCAAATCTGGCCTGTCATATCTTTTTATGTGGCCCTCAAGACAGAGACATAAGTAGAACCTTCAAGATAACAGCTGCATGCTTAAACAATACTTTATCAATCAAATCAAAGCAGTTTTCATCTATATATTGCCAAATTACGTCAATGTGTAAAGACGTTCAATATTATTTAACTTTAAAAAGTACTCATCGAGTGCAGAGACAGGTATTTATTCATATTTTAATGGTTGGTTAATGGGTTTTATCAATACATTCTGCCACAACTGGCCCTTTGACGACATTCATAATCTTGATATGGCCCTAAATGAAAATGAGTTTGACATTCCTGGTGTAGGAGACACATTTGATAGAAGTTACTCTGCTCAGATGAAACCAAAATTGAACTTTCTGGTTCACATGCAAAACATTATGTTAGCCAGAAAACATATACTGTGCATCACCCTAAACACATCATCCCCATGGCAAAACATGGTAATGACAACATCATGCTGTGGGAATGCTTTTTTTCAGGACAGGAAAGTTGGTCAGAGTTACAATCCAGTTAAAAATTCGAGGCTTAAAAATATATGTTGGACCGAGCTCAAGATATTTAAGAATGGGAAAATATCTTAGTTTCCAGAGCTGCAACACTGGTAGATGCATGGATCCAATCACTTGCTGTTGTAATTGCAACGCAATCTGCTGATACAAAGCATTGAATCAGGGGGTGGGCTGAAAATAAATGGACACCACACTTTTTAGATAAATTCTTATTTGTTAAAAAAGTTTCAAACCATAAATCACTTTCCTTCCTGTCTCACAATTATGCACCACTTGTGTTCATTTGTCACATAAAGTCCCAATTAAACACATTGATATTTGTGGTTGCAATGTGACAAAATGTGAAAAAAGATTGTTCTGATAGACTCCAAGAAGATTCGGTGCTCGAAAGTCAAATATAAAGAAATGAGCGGAATGATTCCACATAAAGGTCTTTTGTGCAAAGCTTCCATGTTCTCCCCTGAGGGCTTTCTACAGGCTCTCCAGCTTCCTCCTACAGTCTGCAAATGTGCATATTAGATTACCTGGAGATTTTACAACAACATTAGGCATGAATGTGGAAGACTGTAGCCTTGTGTGTATCTGCTATGGACTGGTGACTGGGTGTAGACTGCCTCTGACCTGATAAACAATGGGATACAATAATCCTCCACATGATCCCGAAGGAGACAAAGTAAGTTTGGAAAATGAATGGGGATAGAAGGGATTTATAATCTACAAGGTAACTATATCCTGATAATAGGATTAAAGCCTTGATGAGTTAGTCAATGGCAGCTGCACAGTCCATGGTTTTACTCCCAGCTACATTAGGGCTACACTCTCAGGTTACTAAACTTCTTTATTCAGTACAAAGCAGTTCCACACATAGAACAGCCAAATTACAACAGATGTCACCTCAAAGCACTTTACTAGACCAGTGCAATTCATAAAATCTGAATTCAGTTCAAATAATACAATTAATTTCAGTACAAGCCAATTATATAGTTATATTCAGATACAAGTAAATACCATAATATGATCCAAATTATAGCACAGTACAATCAAGCCCTGTGGATTACATCAGATTTAAACCATGTGTTACACATAAGTTCGTATTCCCGACTTCTGGTCCAGTTGAAGGGCTCCCAGCCCCGCTGTTGGTGTAGAGGTTTTAAGCAATCTCTTGGTTAGCTGATGCCTTGGGCTAGCTCTGCATCATATAACATCAACTGATTAGAAGTTGGGTGTGCACTGTGGTGCAGTTATTAGAAGTTTTGCCTTGTACCAAAAAGGTCCTGGGTTCAAATCCAAACCTCGGGTCTTTCTGTTCTGAGTTTGCTTGTTCTCTCTGTGCATGTGTGGGGTCTCTCTGGGTACTCTACCTTCTCCCAACAACCCATAAACATGACTGTTAGGTTAACTGGTTACTCTAAACTGCCTTTTGGTATGAGTGTGTGCATATACGGCTGTTTGTGTCTCACCCCTCCCCTCCCTTTTTCTTCTTCTATGTTGGCAGTCAACAAACCAAAACATTATTGTCCTTTTGAGGCTATAGTGAAAATTATCCATGAGTGAAACGCTGTAGTTCAACAACAACAACAAAAAAGAATATTGCCACATTTGTGTCAGACATGCACACAAGGAGAAATTTAAAAGGCCTTAATAGCCCAATAATTTGACCTGACATGTGAGGAATAACAAATCTTTTCAAAAGCTGGCAGAACCATAAAACTTAATCAGGAAGTGGAGGTTCAGACAAATTGTGGCATCACAGGCCTCTCCTGTACCTTTGAAGGACTAGAATAAACCATAGAACAGAATAAAGGTTGCTTCAATCTCTGCTCTTCAAACTATATCTTTTGGAAGCAAGTACACTTTATTTATATAGCGCCTTTCAAGACATATATCACAACGTGTTGCACACAAAAAATAAAAACATTAAAGATCAACATATTCATACAGTGAAGCAAAAGAAATTTTAAAAAGGTATTGCTTTTTTTAGTTGATTTTTTAAAAATTCAACAGTCTGTAGACTTCAAACTCAAGGGGAGCGACTTCCATAGTCTTGGTGCTACTGCTGAAAATGCTCTATCACCTTTACTTTTCAGTACTGGAGGTGGCACAGTCAGTAAGCCCTGGTCACCTCGGAGTTGCAACAGATATGGATTTAAAGGTTCTGAGATGTATGCCGGTACTTGTCCGTTCAAAGCCCTATTACCAAGCACTCCAATCTTGTAATAGGAAGCCGGTGTAGCTGAACTAGGGGCGGCGTGATGAGAGAAAACATTGGTAAAAAACTGAGAAATATCCCTTTGATTATTTGGGAAAATTTCCGTACTTAGTCCCCCAAGAGCTTGTGCCGCCCCCTATACCATGTCGCCTTAGAAAATGAGCCATATAGCCAAAATGAGAATGTCAGTGAATCCAGATCTAAATACAGCATGCATTTTCTTCCGCCTATTTACTTCCCTCTTCAGCTCTGTACAAAAAGCACGCAGAGTTGGTGTGTTAAACTTCCTCCTTTGAAGGCTCGCACACACACTTGTCAAAGCGCATCCCCCCCCCCGTCCTCCCAACCCCCTCCCTCTTTTGCTTGTGGTGCTGCTCTGCCTCTCGGTCTGTTCCTTTAAAAACTAGCAAGCCCACGCCTCGAAAAGCGGCTTGTTCCGGCTTGCCCCTGTACATATCTTTTATCCTTGCTCACCACATGAAAATAGTGCCCCTTCGATAGTTACGCACCATCGTCTATCTGTGCTAGACCCACAAACAGCAATCGCATCTATAGGAGCGGAGTATGAATGATGCGTAGCCGCGCAGCAGCAGCAGCAGCGGCGGCTCCGTGCCAGTGCAGCCCGATGCTGAGGGTGGTGGAGGGTCTGAAGCGCAGCTCTGGCACCATCATCGCAGGCGGAGCGATACCATCATCTCCTCTCAGCGTTGGTTTGTGAAGCATAGGGTGTGTGGCTCAGCGTACCTGGGCTTCCGTCACGGGCAGAGGAGCGCAACTGGACCAGATAGAGCTCCTACTTGTAGGAAATGCGCTGATTTGTGTTGCCGATCATTCTACCGTGAGGAGGCATCAATCTGCTACTGCTATCTTGAAAGTGATGAAGATTTTTTTTTAATGCTTTTTTTTTTTTTTTTTTTTTTTTTTTTTTATGTGGGTGTCCAGGAAATGTTTACTCTGAAGACTTGGTGTGTGTGAGGTAAGTGACTTGCGCGCTACTTTCCCTTGTTGTTCAGATAGAGATGATGCTGGTGGCTTTTGTTTTATACATACAGTGAAGGAATTTAAAATGTGAAAGCAACATAAAGCTGTGGATGAGCTTGTGAAATGGTGGTGGAAATGGAGGTGCATAGCTCCCTAAGCCCGCAGAGCATTCAACAAACAGTCAAATGCACTGAATAACAACCCTGTTGCTCTCTGAGTGAGCAGTTTTAAAATGCAAACCTGCAAGGGTGAGTGTGAGATGTAGCAATCTCATCATAAAGTTAAATTTTGCTGCAGCATGCCCCGTTGCAGGTTACAGTACAACCGGCTGATTTGCAGCTGCTTGAAAGCAACTTAGTATTTTGACTTTATTACACATGGTCATCATCAGTCCTGTCTGCTATTGCATGTGTAGAAATATGTCATGCAGCTCAAGTCGATTTTAAATTAGCAGCATCCACACATGTATCCACAAACTGGGGTTACAGGCTCAATGACTATGTAATCACATACCAATCACAAGCAAGCAGACATGACAAAAAACACTGGAGAAAATGTGTTCTTTATTTGCACCTTATCATTATTATCTGTGCCTCATGAGTCTTTCAAATAATTAGTGTTGAAGTTAAACTTTCTCATCATTGTGTAACTCCTGTTGCTTCCTGAATTGCTCAGAAGACCAGCTCTGACTGTAGCAAGGGGGAAACTCTTTTTACAGAGCCAACTGATTTTTTTTTATGGCTCTGTGGTGGTAGGTGTGGAGTAGGCGTGAGGTTTCAGTCTTGTGTTATGGTGCTAGTTTTTGCCATAATTCTGATTATAGCTCATGCTGTTGAGGCGTTTGCGTGGGATGATGGAAGAAATTGTAAAGCCTTTTCGAGATACTGATTTCTGAAAGTGATGAAAGTCTTGACTGATGAGAAATACTTAGACTTCTTAGATATACCCAAACAGGCTTTTGTCTCAGAATGGTTTCAAAATGAACACATTTAGAAAGTGATTTTCATCTGAATGTATAGACACCTGTGGCGGTCCCAAGACCACAGTCCTCATTAGCTGGCGTCCTAGCAAATTTTAGGTGCATCACTTCTCTGTCACACCTGAATGTAATAGCCCAATTGCCTCATCAGCATACAGTCTAATTCTACAGAGCCCTTCTTATGATCTTTTTGTTGTAGGGCATCAGCCCTTGAGAAATGGAGTTTGATCTAGGATGCTAAAAACCTTAGATTCAGTAAGACCAGTTAGACCTGCATCCTGTCTATGGAATAATGTACCAGAGTTGCTAAGGGGATCGTGGGAGTTTGGTTTACTGATCTACTTGTGTTTTGTGGATCTGGAGAAGGGTTATGACTTTGTCCCTTGAGGCATTTTGTTAGAGAGTTCAAAAGAAATATGAGGTACCGAGGGTGGTTTTAAGGGCCATCTGATCCATGTATTCCCAATACAAGAGCTTTGTCTGCGTCCTTGACACAATGTCATGTTTCTTCTTAGTGCAGGCTGAATTCTGGTCACCAATCCTGATTGTAGTGTTCATAGACAGAATCTCAAGGTGTTGTCATGGACAGGAGGGTATTTGGGTCTCATCTTTGCTTTTTGTAGATGGTTCTGTTGTTTTCTTTACGTGCAGCCAAGCTCGTGGTGCCCAGGATGGAATCAGTTTCTCCTAGTCAAAGTCCATGGTTCTCAACCAGAAAAAAGGTGGACTTCTCCTTCTGGGTTGGGGGGTCTTTCTCTGCCTCAAGTGAAGGAGTTCAAGTGTTTTGGTGAGTTGCTCACAAGAAATTATGGGAGGAGCATGATTAGATGGATGGAGGCTTCATCCGCACGCCATGTTGGAAGGTCCTGGGGTTGGAACCCAGGACCTTCTTTCTATGAGGGAACAGTGCCAAAGTACTGCACCGCAATTTCTCCTATTTTTTCCTGAGACACTTCACAAATGTTGAAAAGTGTCTCATAAGAATCTGTTTTTGTTGGAAACAGCATCAGTCGAGTTTGCAATTGCATGTAGTCTATCAATGAAAGACAACAGTCCTCTGTTTCAGGCCCATGTTACACCTGGTAGTGTATTTTTATTTCTCTTTCTTTGTGTACTTCTATTTGTTTTATAAGAATTCCATTCTAATGGTTCTGACTGGTGTTGATATTGAAAACAATTTATGATACTTTGTCGTATTTTGAGACATTAATATTTTCCTCTACTGCAGGTGGAAACCTTGTTAAAAAGTTTGACAGTCTTAATGAGTTTGTCTTTTACTAAATTTTAAGCCAAAAAATGTGATAACAGTTTACATATCCCAGCTCTAGACTTTTTCTTTCTTCAGTAACATAAAGGGTTTGTTGTTTAGTATAAAACCATTTTAAAACAGAGTACAAGTTGTTCTTTTTACAACACAGATTTACTCCATATTCTTTCCCTGATGCATTCCTCTGTTGTTACAGGGTTGCTGCAGAGGTAACTGTGTCATATCATTTCACTGAGTTCACAGAAATGTCAAGATGGAGTCAAAGTTAAAATTTCATGATACAGTTTACTGTTCTTAACAACTGTCTGGCTTTAACCCCAGAGTCAGTATACAACGGAGCAGTTCAGTCACCAGAATATATTTTTGTCACTTTACTCTTTAGTTAAGCAAAGATATGAATAATAGAAGCATTTTCTTAGCCAAAGGAATGTGCCTGAATGTTCCTGATTAGAAGTCACCGTTTTCGCTTGAGTTTCTGTTTTGTTTAAACATGTTTGAGAAGGTTGGTGAAAATGTGAGATATTTTTATTAAGTTCAGAGATAAAAACACACCTCAACTACAGAATAAGTCATCAGTATTTCTTTTATTATTGTTATTTTTGACAATAAACTCTAAATTAATGTAAAAGATCTATAAAATAAATATTCTGAAATGCAAATTGCAGATGCATTGAGACTATCAATCAGTTAAATAATCCTCAACTGTTCTGACGTGCAGGATTTTGAGTGGTGGGAGGAAGCCAGAGAAAATCCATACATGCATGGGAAGAGCATGCAAACTCCATCCAGAAAAGGCCCTGGCTGGAATTCAAGCCCAGAACCTACTTGCATTAAGGGAACACGATTAATGTTTCGCTGTGCAGCCCCCTGTCCAGACCAGTTAAACAGAAATCCTTCATTTGATTTCACAGGCTTTATAGTACACACAGGGATTAAGTTCCTATATTAACCAATGTCCATCTGTCTATTCATGTTCTATACCCTCTTCATTTTGTTAAGGGGAATAGAGGAAGGGGCTGGAGTATAGTTATAGCTGTAAAGAGGCAAGGTAAATCCCAGACTGGTTGCCAGTCCATCACAGGACGTTAAACTTACACCTTAAGGTAGCATAGAGAGACAAGCTAACCCAACATACATGTTTTTAGGCTACTGGAGCAAACCGGAGTACCTGGAAAAACCCTACACATGCATAGGAACAGCATATAAACCCCACACAGGAAGGCCCCAGGTGGGATTTGAATCCAGAATCTTCTGGCTTTGAAGGCAGGAGTGCCAAGCGCTAATCCACTGTGCTGCTCTTATTGCTGCAGTGTCCAGTGTCAACATAGAAGAACAGACCTACATAAAACTTTCAAAACCCAAGTTTTTTACCATATGGACCTTGACTTATTCCATTCCCATCCTTTGATTTTCACAACCTATTTCTTTATCCTGTTTAGGTTGCCAGAATGTTCACAGAACGGTGCGGTTTGGCAAAGGTGCTAAAAGATGCTTTTTGCACTTTGCAGAGATTTAGTTGTAATTAATATGATCTTATTAGCTTTGGGGTCACTGAAGGACATAGTGACTTCCAATATTTTTTAACTGCATGGCTTTACACAGCACATAGCAAGGAACCTAAATATTTTTAAGTGCTCATGCTAAAAAAAATAGTAGTAGCTGTAGCACTGGTATAGAGGAGGTCAGAAACAACTAACAAGACAGCTGAAACTGGGGTGCCTTGTGGCTCAGTGGTAGAGCAGGTGGATTGTATATGGAGGCTACTGCTCAGTCCGACTGTTCCGGGTTCAATTCCCGACCCAAGGCCATTTACTGCTAGTCATTCACTTCTCTCTCTGCACTTAAGTTCCTGTGAAGTTGCTAATGAATAGAGAACTTGTGCCTCAAAATCTTACAAAGAAACAAAACTGAATCTTTACTTGTTCCTGTTTACATGCAAGCTGAGGTGCATTATCAATATAGCACTGCCAGGTGAAAGTTTGAAAAGCAAACTCCAGTGTGCCATTACTTAAGAAGTTTTGGCATTGTTTATGAATCTTTTATTGATTTCTGCTGTGTTGCAACCACAATGGCAGATCATTTTTCTAGTAAATATCTTTAACAGTGTTTTATAATGGCCGTTGCTTTTTTAATAAAGAAATTATTGGCCACCGTGAAATAATTCTTGTCTGCAATGACTCATGTTGCCATTGTTGTTCATAGGATGGCAGTGAAAAACTAAAGCAATAATAATCTGCTGGATTGTTTATTATGAAGAAAACTGTTTCCAAATTAGCTGACAGTTTCCCTGGGGGAAGTTGTCTTCTTTCATGAATATGTATGGCTTGGCTGCAGTGGCCACATTTGAGCTGAGTTTCAGGGTAATTTGCAATGTTTAATAGAATTTTTCAAACTTGCAAGATTTGAGACCTAAAGGTAAAATGTATAGCTTTATTTTAGCTCAAACATGGAGAAAAATCCTTTAAAAATAAGAATCTTCTATCTTATCCTAGTACAAAAGTCTGGAGCCTTGAAAAAGTATTAACTCTCTGTGAGATTTTCAATATTTTGTCACATTACAACCACAAAAATAACTGTTTTTTTATTTGGACTTTTTGTGATAGACCAACTGCAGTTCCATACTTCACTGTAAATCTGCAACTCTTTTGAGCTGTGTTTCTACTCGCTTTGCTTTTTTCTTTTTAATTAATTCTTCTTTGCACAATAGATCAGGCGTAGTGAGATGGGATGGAGGGTAGCTTTTGTGTGAGTTTATAATATGAAATTGCTCTAAAATACAGTAACGTCTGTGGCCATAATGTGACAAAATGTAAAAACGTTCAACAGGTTGAGTAACAAAAGTGATCTATTAAAGCTCACACTTCTGTTTCTGTCTGAGATTTGCCAGAGGACACCCCAGATGCCTCTCTGGAAGGGTGGGGAGATGAAGTGAGGACTCAGCTATCCCTTGCCAAATGATAGCTAGCCAACTCTTGGCTGTAAAGACACAATATAGCTCGAGCCCACTCAGCAGAGTGGGTGTATTAGCATGCACCTGCAACAAGCAACTGCTTCCCTTTGAACAATTTCAGTAACATAATCAGCTAATTTACTGTATTGCAAATGTCACATCCTCAGGTTTTTTTTGTAGCCACCTAGCCAGAACTGCTGCACTCATGGGTAGATTTCCTGGTTTTAAAATAATCTCTATATAAAGAGGATCTTGATAAGGAAGTTGTGGTCTGCTGCTGGTGTAATGCACACACCCACTTTTCGTGTCACAAGACTGAAAGTTTTCATGAGGATTTTTCTGTGCATATGCGTTATGCATGTGACATTTCCTGCTTTATAAGGCATTGATAGATCAATAGAAAACCATAGAAAAACTTGTTTTGTGCTTCATTTAAGGTGATCGTGTAAGGTATCCAATATGTAGGGAAATCAGAGAAACAGAGTGCCACGATGGTCCAGATTTATGTGTGTTGCTCTGAAGTGGCAGTTAAACAGAGGAAAAACAGGTAGGTGCAAATGTGAACACCCCCTCCTCCTCCTCTTCCAGGGTGCACCACTCCCTAAATCTGCGAGAACACGCGCATAAAGTTTCACGGTAAAACTCCCCACCCACAGCAATTCCACTCAAAAGCCCCCCTCTCCATCCACCCTGAGCTGGACCTGTCACATGAGGGTGAGCTCACAAGGGGTTCAGCACCTTGTGGGCTTCGGTGTTATATTTGGGCTCCTCGCGGAAGGGAAATATGACGCGCGAGGACAGAGCGGAGCTGTCCTCGCGGGCCAAGAAGCCAGCGCTGGCGTCGCGAGGTACCAAGTGTTCTAGAGGTGCGTATATGGTGCTGCCATTAATCATCGTCACAGTATGTTATGAAGTTAGCATAAATATGGAGAAAAACGACACAAGTTTAGTAACGTTTTGGGCACTTTGGTTGTGTGAAATGGGATAGTGCACATGCGTAACGCGCAACTTTCCCGATTTTAATTTCTTGTGTGTTCATCGGTGTATATTTTCAGCTAAATTTTATAAAAGCTTGCTTTTATCGACCAACACTGACATGCATTACTAAGGAAAATCTCACCCTAGCCCTGAAACGATAAAAACTGGTTTTGTCAGTCGTTCAGGTGAGCTCCTTCTCCTCCTCCTCCTCTCTTTCCTCGTTCATTCTCTCTCCGTTCACGCGCGCTTGTTGTTTTACTAGGCCCACATCGCTGAAAACCGTTTGAGGATATTGCCTTTTCGTTTATTTCGTCACTTGCTCTACGAGGAGCACCAGCTGTGTGGGTTTGGTGAGCAGTTTAAGCAGATGTTATGGACTATGAAAACAACAGGTGCGGCTCACAGTCTGCGCGCATGGTCCAGGGCAACTGTTCATGATGGCGCCTGAAAGCTGCTGAGTTTTGTTTTTTTTTTTTTTTTTTTTTTTTTTTTTATGAATGTTTTTATTTATGGGATGAAACCGCATGGAGGAGCTCAGTATCCAGTTATGAAAGAAGAGAGTAATAATTAGACTTTTAAAAATTAAACGTGACTGAAAGAAACTCCTCTAAAGGTGCACAATCATAAAACCCAGCGTTACTGTTATATAGCCCTTAAAGCTACCAGGATATTTATTTTTGTGTGATTAGACTTTTGTTTTTGGATGCTATACAGCTGTGCTGACACAAATAGCATTAAAGTTGTTAATGTTGTGTATTTTCTGGTGAATTTCAATTTTTCGTATTTTTCCCCACTTCAGTTCTTTCATTTGTTTTTTATTCTACAAGAACATATTTTCCCTATTGACTCCCATTTAAAATGTTTATTTAAAATACTTTAACATTACAATTTGATTTTAATTTATCTTCGTTGTTTCAATTCTCCATGTTGAAATCCACCTATAAAACCATTGTCCATACTTGCTTGGGGGTGAGCGGTGGGGGTTATTTCTACAGACCCATCACAACATTTCTAGTATGACATGAGAAAGAAAGAATATATTGCCATATAACCTACGTGATCACACTTTTTTTTAACAGTAATCAAGATTTTGTCAAGATATGACTGTATATAAACAGCTTGTGTAAGTTTTGTCTGCTTATGTTAAGAACAGTTCATATTAAGTTTGCCATAAGCCCTGACATGTAGTCAGTCTAAAACTGGTTTGCCAGTTAAAAAAAAAAAAGTTTTAATTTAGAAAGTCCTCAACTTGATAAAACGCTATACAAGTACAGGCCATTTACCATTTACACTGCACCTTAAAATGCTAAATAATGCACAAGTTTCAATGAATTTATTGCCATTGCTATAAATAAATATACAACAAAATGTAATTGTGTTTTGTTTGTTTGTTTGTTTTTTTGTCCAGAAGACATTGATGGAATAGTGTCTTCCCTCAATTGTCAGGAGATCTTCAAAAATTCAATTCAATTCAAAAATGCTTTATTTATCCCAAAGGGAAATTAAATGTTGATGTAACTCATTTTATTAAGGAGTTATTATAGATTGTGTTGGCTGTGGGCAGGAAAGCTCTCCTGTAGCGGTCCGTTTTACAACCAGTCTGAAGAAGCCTCTGACTGAAGAGACTCTGTTTTCTAGTGACAGTCTCATGAAGAGGATGGTCAGGGTTATCCATAATTTTCTTAATTTTATGCAAAATCCTTATTTGCATAACCATCTCCAGAGGTTACTTAAAGCGGTCACAGCTCTTGATACACCAGGAGCAGGAGGAGGCGGCTAAGAAATCAGTGAGAGTCCTTCTTCAGCTATACTTGTCAACAAGCCTGCCTCCAAAATCTCCATGGTAACCAACTGTTGTGGGCGATTCGGTGGAAGCACTCTCTGTTACTCTTGTTTTACACATGCATTGGGTTCAACTCAAATATACATCAGGATATGTTACGGAGCAGTTTGCTGTGTGGTTGTCTCCTAAACATTGCTATGGAAACAGTCAAAAACACAGCAATCTCTTAGATGCTGGTTAAAAAAAAAAAAAAAACGTAACGTTATCGGGACATTAGCAGTAAAAAGGCAATGTTGTAGTTGTCTCCTGCAGGTGAGCTTTGAGCCGTGTCTCATCTAGCTGCCTTATTAGTCGCTTATCCCCATTCTTTATCTTCCATACGCAATCAAAAGGTTATCATTATCTCCATTAAAATAAAATTTTAAAAAATTAAACAAAAAATAATCAAAATATCTTCCTAGTATTGCAATAACTAATCTCCTGGTTGTACTTCCAAAAGTACTCTTTTTGAAAAATTCTCATTTAATTGAACCACAAAAATTATTTTTTCTCCTGCTCTTCTTCACTGTGATGGTTGTGGTTGTTGTGTACCTCTGTCGTTGAACTTGTTGAGTCTTACTTTCTATTGTGAGGACAAGGTCAGTGCACCCCCCCACACACACACCCCACTGGAATACAGCAAATGTTTGGGAACCACTGACATACACAGATGGCATGCATCTAAAATTTCACTGAAACAGGATTCTGATATTCATTCAGTCCTGTGTGTCTTCCTGTATTTATCTGTCATCTGTTTGCTGTGCTGTTCTCATTCAGCATGCATTCCGCACTCACAAGACAGAAGAAGATAGTGTATTTATAAAATGCAAAGTGGATGATCGTGCGTCACCAATCCCACACTTCTAATCACTCAGTACTCAATCTGAGGCATTTATTTTTGGCCTCTCTTGCAGGTAATTACTTCCTCTAGATTCGGGCTGGAAATGTTAATGCATTTTAAACTCTGTTAATAAAGAAAGCGGCTGTGTCTTTTATGCTTATTGTGTTTCAATAACTTGCTGTTTTGAGCAGAATTTAGATGTGGCTGGTGCGTGTTCGCAATGTCTTTTATGCAATATTTGTTGGAAAATTGGCAAATGGCTGTGTGAGCATGCAAGAAAAAAAATGGGAAAAAAACCCCTCAATATTAATGTAGCTGTATGCATACTTCACAATTATTGCTGTTAAAAACTACATTCTAATATATAGTTTGGAAAAGTGACCTAATAAAACTGAAATGTTTATAATCTTTACATTAACCTCTCCTCTGTATTCCCCAGAGTCCTCATTGGCGCTGGCAAAAGGGTGCTGTGGCCGGGGCTCATGACATGCGTTCCCCCTGAGCTCAGAGACACCCCCCCCAGAAGCACGGTGGCAGGATGCCGGTGCAGGCAGCCCAGTGGACAGAGTTTCTGTCCTGTCCCATCTGCTACAATGAGTTCGACAGCAGCGGGCACCAGCCCATCAGCCTGGGCTGCTCCCACACAGTGTGCAAGACCTGCCTGCACAAGCTGCACCGCAAGGCCTGCCCCTTCGATCAGACGCCCATCAGCACGGACATCGACCTGCTGCCGGTCAACTGTGCCCTTCTGCAGCTGGTCGGAGCACAGGTGAGGTGGTGCAAAAGAGCTTTGGTCTAAATGAGTCACTTTTAGATGCTTGACTTTCTAAGCGTATCGTCTCTGCGTGTGTTTAAGGTGCCAGATGTTCTGCCTGTGAGCCTGAGCAATGCAGTGGATGTTGAGCACTATGAGGTCTGCCGACTGTGTGTAGAAGAGCTGGCTCTCTATCTGAAACCTATCAGTGGTGCCAAAGGTACTGAGCTTGTACACGGATACGTAACATCACGAGCAGAATCTTCTTGAAAAGACAACTTTGCTTTTTGTCTGAACAATATGAGAATTCTTCAAAAGCATTCATACTTCCTGAACTTCTCCCCATTTTGTCACAATGCAATCTCAAGCTTCAGGGTATTTAATTGAAATCTTTGTGAAAGACTAACTTAAAGTAGTTCCTAAGTGCAAAGTGGAAGGAAGATTATACTCTGTTTTCATTTATTTTAGAAATACAAATGTGAAAAGTGTGGCATGCATTTGTATTCAGACCCTGTAAACCAATACTTCTTAGATCCACATTTCTCTGCAATTACAGATGGAGTTCTTTTGACCTATGACTACAAGCTTTGCACACCTAGAGACTGAAATGTATCTTAGCAAATTAACTCAACCTCAATCAAATGGGATCAAGAACATTTGTGAAACTCAGGAATTAGCACAAACTCTCAGCTGGACTTAAATCTAGACATTGACTAGACCATTACAACACATGAAGATTTAAACTAAGCAGTTTCATCGTCGCTTTGGCTGTTGTCCCGCTGGAAGGTGAACCTCCACACTAGTCTTGAGTTTTTTTTTGCCACTTTTAAACAGGTTTTCCTCCAAGATTTAGCCCATAAACTACATATGACCACATTTCCTGTAGCTCCTGAAGAAGAGCATTCCTGCAGCATGATGCTACCATTCCCATGTTTTACTGTGGGGATGGTGTGTTCAAGGTGATGTAGCATGTTTGTTTTCCTCAGCATCCGGGCCAAAAAGTTTGGTTTCATCTGACTAGAGTACATTCTTCCACATGTTTGCGGTTTCCCCTACATGGCTTTTCCTTGTCATTTTTTCATAAATGCCAGCTTTGTGGAGAGCACCACCGATATTAGCCCTATTGAGAGATTCTCCCACCTGAGCCACAGATCTCTGCAGGTCCTCCATAGTAAACGCAGGTTTCTTGGCTGCTTCTCTGATTAATGCTCTCCTTACCTGGCCTGTCAGTTTGGGTGGATGGTCATGTTTGAGTAGGTTTGCAGTTGTGCCATGCTCTGTTGGGTGATGGATAGAACAATGTTCACTGAGACGTTCAAAACGTCAGATGTTGTTTTTTAACTCAAACCCAGTCCAAACTTTTCCATAACTTTATCCCTGACCTGCCTACTGTATTCCTTGGTCTTCATGATGCTGGCTACCCATCCATCCATAAATCAGAAGCTTTTTGTTCTACTGGATTTTATTTAGAAGTATCAGAGTAAAGAGTGCTGAATACAAATACACGCCACACATTTCAGATTCATATTTGTAAAGAAACTTGAAATCTGTCCACATGAAGGACATCAGCTGAGGTCTCGATGTTGTTGGAAAGCTGTTAGGGTTGATAAAATGGGTTAAATACGCCCACCTTTCAACATTTTTGTTTATCAGGACATATGGGCTAAGATGTATTTTTGGGCTAAAAAGGAACAATAATTGGATTATCTGAAAAAGCCATAAAATATATATCTGTGGAAGTCCAGTGTTTGAGGGAAATGATGGCACATTTGAACATTTGCAGTAGAGAATTAATCTCTTCATGTTCAGCCTGCGGAGGCAGCTTGTAAAACTTGGCATACATACTTTCACACATCTCATGATGCTGGAAGCTTCTGTACTTTTTTGATACTTTGGGAACATTCAGCTTTATTTGAAGGAAATAATTGTAAAAAAGCGAGACACGTCAGTAGCTTCATGTTAGTATTTAGATACTTTAGACTTGATGTTGCTCTTAAGAGTATGAAGAAAAAAATGCACTTTAAGTTAGATGTGCTCTGTGAAATTAAAAACGTCAGCAAATATGAACTTAACAGTTTTTCACATGCACCCTGCAGGTGTGGCGAACTTGAGTCCGAGCGTGCTCAGCAGGCCCATGCAGAGGAAGCTGGTGACCCTGGTGAACTGCCAGCTGGTGGAAGAGGAAGGTCGTGTGCGGGCGGTCCGGGCAGCCCGCTCACTGGGAGAACGGACTGTGACCGAGCTCATCCTGCAGCACCAGAACCCCCAGCAGCTCTCTGCCAACCTCTGGGCAGCAGTGAGGGCGCGGGGCTGCCAGTTTTTGGGTCCTGGTGAGTGTGAGTGTGTGTGTCACAGTACACTTTATTGATACGAGTAAATAAATTTGACACTAAACGTTGCCGTTTTTGTATGTATGTTATTGCTTGTAGAAATGTCTTATGCATCTCCACTTTCACAACTTTTCCTTTTCAAATATGTTTGGGCTTGATGCTAATGATAGCATTATTAGCATCATTAAATTTAGACATGCAAAAAAAATGTGTAAATGAAAGAGTAGGTTGTCAAAAAAATGCATTGTTAGAGGCAGTCGCCTGGAGACCTAACAGACTGGAACTCTACATAGCAATTTGTAATTTGTAAGCACCCAGTTTACCTATAACTGATAACAATTCTAATTAAAAGCAACAAAAATTCTGACATAATTTAAAAAGACCTTGTAATCATTCTTCTGTTCTGCCAGCAGTGCTCACTTTGGGGCAGAATTATTTCCATTTATTTGTAATAGTAAGCCATGCATTGGTAAAATATAGCAGTGGTGAATAGAAGCAGATGAAAGTTTCAATTTTGCACACATAATGGCATAGCATGTTTTACTCCTAAAGTATTAACTGCACTAACCGTCTCTCTTGCCACTCAAACTGTGTAAGTCTCTCGAGTTCGATTTTCTCCATCAACATATTGTTAGTTGGTAAAGTCCTTTCAAGCTATTGCTACACATGACTGTTGGAAAGAAAGTCAAAATACTGTTCTGCAATCTGTCATTCATTTTGCTCAGACACAGAGAAAAATTAGTTGCTACTGCCGCTAATTATCACAGATAAACTTGCGGTGAGAATATTTGGGGAAAGCAGTTATTGATTTAAGTTTATAATGCAATCTGAGGATATCAGTAGACAATTTGTACTGTCAGAGGAAAGGGCGAGCTGTTTGTGAGCTGTTATGCTCACAAATACAATTGTATTTCAAATGGAGAAGCTGTTTTTAGTGGGTGAAGAGAATTGCTTTTTCTAAGTTCCCTTTGAAACTGTCCAGATTACTTGTTGTGCATCACCTCATCCAACTCTCAGCTGGTATTGGTACCTGGTGTCCTGTGATGATTACTCATAGGGCAGATTCTGACTGGGAACAAGTTTCTCATCATGATAACAGAATGAGTTGAAAAGTCTGAGGACACCTGGTTGTTTTTGAAAAAGCAATGTCCTTTTGCATCATTTTACTCATGTAGAAATATTAAGTATTTGTTGTTGTCATCACAGATTTACATAATCTTTGCGACTTGAGCTGTGCGTGAGTGTGCCTGTCTCTAATTCTCTCCTCACTTCTACCTCATCCTCATCAGCAATGCAAGAAGATGCTCTGAAGTTGGTTTTACTGGCTTTGGAGGATGGTTCTGCTCTGTCCAGGAAGGTGCTGGTTTTGTTTGTGGTCCAGAAGCTGGAGGCTCGGTTCCCCCAGGCATCCAAAACCAGTATAGGCCATGTGGTGCAGCTGCTCTACAGGGCCTCCTGCTTTAAGGTACAAGTGAAAAAAAGCTACAATGAAAGATACACAAAAACAATTAAAAATGTGTGCACAAACAACATGTGAGCAAACTGCACTCTTAAGATGTCTATTTGAATGAATAGAAGGTAAACCACAATTTTTTTGAGTGTTAAACTTTTCAGAAGAACCTCCGTTGTAATTTTGCCCCAAGAGATTTAGCTTTCCAGAACTATTACCAATTTCAGTACAATGTGTAGCTACATTAGCATAAAGAAAAACTTTTACTAAAATGGTATTTGATGTTGATTGGAATACCCTGTCTTTTTAAATTAAATCTCATTGCTTCCAATTAAATAACATGAAATACAGCTACTAGAAAAGCCTTCGTCTGCAATCAGGATATGATCTTCTGTAGATAAACCTTTGGTGTGTGTATTTCTAGAACTGTTATCTGATGACCGACATCTCTGGCAGGGCAGAAATGCCAACGATCTGTTCATGACGTAACTTCAGGCTATATTTGCACTTCGCTGCCTGTCTGGCAGGGCGGAGACAGACGGTAATGAGATACAGAAGCAGAGAGATGCATGCACAGGATTGCTGGGAATAAAATTAATAAGAGTGCAATTTGAACGCAGAAGTAATCCAATTGTTTTTTGGTTTTTGTTAAATAACGCCTGGCGGGGGTATGGTGGTGTCTTATGATGATTACTCATAGGGCAGATTCTGAGAAGGGGAGAGTCCCTTCGTGTGATCAGAATTTGAGTTTGTGAGTCTGAGGACACCAAATACAAACAGTCATGTAAATTCTCTGACATTTACTTCAAAAATGCCTTGAATTCCTTTTGAAATTTTGATTTTGTTTTTCAAAAGAGATCAAACTATAAATACAAACATTTCAGTTCCCCCTTTTTTTTTTAGCTTTGCGGCTCAAAACCTGACAAAACATAATATTCTGTGTTGTTTTTTTCTCTCTCACAACATACTCTATTCTTACCATCAGGTGACAAAGCGTGATGAGGACTCCTCCCTGATGCAGCTGAAGGAAGAGTTTCGAACGTATGAGGCGCTAAGGAGAGAACATGACGCTCAGATTGTCCACATTGCCATGGAGGCAGGCCTTCGAATCTCTCCTGAGCAGTGGTCCTCTCTCTTATACGGAGACCTGGTCCATAAATCACACATGCAGTCCATAATTGACAAGGTATTATTATTATTATTATTATTATTATTATTATCATCATCTTCGTCATCTCTAATAAGCCAATATACCACCTACGTATTTATTGGCACTCCTGGTAAAAATAAGTAAAATATTTTCAATAAATTCATCTTCAGGACCATAAACTGGTAAAAAAAAAAAAAAAAAAGAGTAAAAGTCCAACATTTAATGTGAGTAGATTGTCAGTTACACGCTTGTTTTGCTATAGGACAGCACATAGTCTTCTGCTATGACATTTCATAGAAAGGGAGTGAGGGATCTCTGGCTATTCTTTTCTGAAATCTTTCTCAATCATCCAAACTCCTGGGTCTTCTCTTGTGTACTCCTCTCCCCAGCACACCCCATGGGTTTTCCCTTAGGATTTAGGGCATGGGAGGGAGATGTCAGGTGAATTTTAGCTCCATGTCTGGTGAACCATTGCTATATTGATCTGATCATATGTTCATATCAACATATTTTTTGACCTATTTACAGTTTTCTAGTAGACACCATCAGATATTTTTTAACATTTTTATGTGTTGGTATTTATTTGAGTTTATTGTTTCATGCACTCTAACATGGATTCACAGCCCTTTGGAAAAGAATCATGCCCATATCATCATACATCCTTCACCTTACCTAACACAAGGTGTTTTTCCAAATATTAACTCATACATTCCAGGCCCACCTGGAGTGTCTGCGGCTTTAATATCTGGCCAAAGTATGTAGTTCCAGTTAAAGTCATCATAGGTTTTAAACTTCACATTTTTATGTTTATAATATTAGGACAGAAAAGTCATTTTTGAGGCTACCTTCTAAATAAACGGTTGACGTGAAGCCAACTTCTACCAGCTGTTATTGAGACAAGGTTGAAACTTACCTCAGTTCCTCTCATACCATCTTTCTTATTGTGTGCATTGATAAAATAAATGTTGAATGATCCTCATTCAACATTTTTTATTGCAGTTCCAGTAATTTTAAACTTTTTAATTATTGCTCTAAGTGTAGATTCTGGCAAGTTCAGGGAAGTAGCTATTTTCTTGTAGCCATTTCCAAGTTTATGACAGTCAACATGAGTCTGCTTTACATAAGTGGTGTGTGAGATTATGCCACTACAATAAGTTGTTAGACTTTCTATCAATTTTGATGACAGCAGGGAGCAAATACTTGTAGTCTGTTGATAACATAATAGCAGTTAATAATCAAATTGACTACTCTTTTAAAGATGTTCTTTCCTTTTTTATTGCCTGTGCTGCAGTTGCAGTCTCCAGAATCATTTGCAAAGAGCGTTCAGGAACTGACGATTGTTCTGCAGAGGACTGGAGACCCTGCCAACCTCACAAGCCTTAGACCACACCTAGAGCTACTGGCCAACATTGACCACAACCCAGGTGCTTCCCCTTTTTCAGATGTTTACAACTTTCTTCAGAACAATAAAAACACTCAAAATGTCTTACACTCATAGTATATAGTTTCATTAACAACTACTAATAAAACCTAATTTGGAAATATTTCATCAGCATTCAGATTTGAAATCTGTATCAGTAAAATTTTGGTTGCATTATGACAAATCCTCCTGCATGATGAAGAAAGAACAGATTCAAAGTTAGATATCTGATTGGGTAAGCTTCAGAAGTTCACTCAGTACTTTCATTATGAAAGCAAATCCCCAGCCTGGTTAATAATAAAGGACAAGATTTGTAATCTGTCGTTTACATCTTAACCACACAGGCAACAAAGACTGACCTTTGACACTTTCAATAAAAAGAAAAAGATCTAGGTGGCATTTGAAGCAGACATGCATCCCCTCATCATTGATTACTAGTTTTACCCTCAACCAAATTAGATTTTCCAGTTTTTCAGGGTTCATAATTTCATCTTGCATTGTGCTTTTTCAATATCTAGAATTGTTGTAGATTTATGGCCTTTCTTTACGTACTTTACAAACATTTTCTTAGAGCTGTTCTCCAAAGTTGTCCTTATCGTCTAACCCAAGCAAACATTAATCTGTCTGCAGATGCCCCAGCACCATCGTGGGCAGAGCTGGAGAGTGTGATGCTAGCTGTAAAGTTGGTGGTTCATGGACTGGTGGAGTTCATACAGAACTTCAGCAAGAAGAACCATGAAACTCCACAGGTACGACGATACACCAGAGTAACACACCATGATACAGCATTGTGCTCTGATGGTTTCCCTTTAAGAAGGCATACTTTTAATGCGCCCCTCTGCTGACTGAAGCACACTTTGATCCTCTTCGCTGAAGGAAATGAAACAATTTCTGGTAACTAACAACACATGAGTTCATTATTCTTGTACAACAACAATACAGTAATTATAAACAGGAAATAGCAGAGTTTTGACTCAGATGTTTCAGGATTCTTTATAAATGTATTCACCGTGCTTTAACTGTAACGATGCTGATCAGAAGTCCTAGAAGCCCTAAAGAAATTTCCTGTTGGTGTACGAGTGGGGGGTAGAGGGGAGGCTTTTTTAGGAAACAAAAGCTGTGGATAACTTTGTAGATTTTAAAATAGGTGCATATTGCATGTTTGCGCTAAATATCAAAATGTTTAATTGATTTGGTTTCACAGGGTCCACCTAATATTTTGAGAGATAGTTTTTACCCCTAAAATTTTAGGATTTTCCTTACGTTTCTTTTTCAGCTTATACTTTGGGTGTAGCCACATTTTTTCAAAAATTATTAAAAGAGGGCAGAAAAGAGTTTAGATGTGAAGAAAGAATAAAAATTTTATAGGACTCCAGTTTTGGATTTACTGAAAGAGAACCCATTAATAAACATTCAGTAATTAATTTTTCTTTCTAGGGCCACTTGGCTGCTTCATTTGGCAGCTATACCATCTGAGATCAGATCCTTAGGCTGAAATGCTCTTTTTTTTTTTCCAAACAGAACAGAGTGAGTCAAAAATGTACAAAGTGTGCTTTAAGGAATCTGTTGAGGATACTTTGCGTTACAGGTTTATAAATAAAGCGAATTTAACTTGTCACAAATTGAGTCTTCAAAAATATGAAGTTTCAAAATGGAAAATATGTCAAAATCCTATATGTTTATGAGTATTAATTTGTTGTTACAAATTGTTTTTGGTTTTTTTGTATGCTGCAGCCCCAAGCCAACAGCAAATACAAGACCAGCATGTGTAGGGATCTTCGTCAGCAGGGAGGCTGTCCCAGAGGAACCAGCTGTACATTTGCGCATACACAAGATGAGCTGGAGAAGTGAGATCTCAAAGGCAGCAGTTTCACAGCTGAATGTATAAATTTTTATGTTCAAAAAGCAACAATGTTGTTCTTCTTCTCTGCACAGATTCAGACTGAGGAACAAGAAGAGCAGCAGCGTGGTCCGCCCGTTCTCTCTAGCCAACAAAGGTCTCAAAGATGCAGAAGAAAACATGGGTTCTACAATGGAGGAAGCTTCAAACCTGACAAACCCGCTGCTGATCTCCAGAGGGTCAGGTGGTGTGGAGGAACTGAAAAGAGCTTTGACGAATGGAACCAGTGGGGCTAACGGGCCTAACAGAACCAAATCAGGGTCCACAGAGCTGTACGAATACTACTTTATCAATTTCTTGATGAATGAATATCCAAGTCATTCTGGAGATAATCCTGTATTTACTTGCTATGTTCTTGCGGTCTGTCTGATCATTAGGAAGTCCCTCTCCCCTCCCAGGACTCCAGTCAGCCACTCCTCAGCTTCCTCCCCTTTGAACTCTGCTGGTGGAGCAGATGTTAGTGCTCCTCTGCCTCGGCATGGTCAGTTCATCCTCTCCACCCCTCACCCCTCTCAGGCATCAGAGCTATACTACCAGGAACCTCACCCTGGTTACGACACAGGGCCCTTTCAGCCAAACTGTGAGTCTTTCCTAAAAAAAAATAAGATAAATATGTATTTCTACTCTCGCTTTCAAGGAGATGACAGTGTTTTTACACCTTCTTTCCAGCAGGTTCCTACTATCCATCTGCTCTTCACCCTCCTCACAAATCATGCATGGCTCGCTTCCTACGGTCCTCCAACGTCCAGGAATCCTCGCTGCCGCCTTCCTCAGGTGTTTCCTCTTACACAAATGACCCCCAGGCACCTCACCCAGCCTCGTCCCCTTCATCAGGGTTTCCTCCTAGAGATCAGATGGGAGCCCCCACTTTCCATCCCCATCCAGGACAGGGTCAATACAGACATTTGGCTCCTGCTCATAGTGTTTACGCTCCTCTCTATGACAGCAGGAGAGTTTGGAGGCCTCAGGTAAGACTTATTTTCAAATCATGTCAACATAAGAATGCTGTGCAAATATTTTAGAGCACCACTGATTTATTTGTATTCTGCCTCCAAGTAGTCAGGCTATCTTGTAATCTTATAGTGAGTGGTTTTGAGCAGTTGTTCTTCAGGTTTTATGAAGGGTCTTCAAAGTGTTGTTTTTTTTTTTTCTTGGATTTAGATGCTTTTTTCACTAATTTTTTATAGTGCACAACTAAGAAGTTTCAGGAAAAAATGTCATGCTTTTAAGACATCCCTCTTTCATCCCTCCATTCATTATTTAATGTGTTCAGCACATCCCTGCAGCCTTCTTGGACATCATGTTACAATGTTACGTCTTTATTTTATTTATTTATTTTTAAAATACCTTTATTAGTACCCCAGGGGGGAAATTACATTTTCAGTACAGCTCGTCCAAGGTAGACAGGTGTCTGAAGCTGCAGCCATCTCGGGAGGCGCTGCCCTTGAGGCAAGGTGGGTGAAGACAGATGGAGCAGGGCTCGAATCAGCAATCCGCCGATTACGGGACAAACTCCTACCACTGTCACCCCACCTAAGGTGTCACATTTGCACTTGGACGTTTCGTAAAAATATGGGATCATCTTGCACTTCTGTCATCAGTTTTAGTCTTGATGTGGGGGAGGAAGCAACAGTAATTCATCAACCTATCACTAAATTGAGGATTTTCTGCTGCAAATAGAAAACCCTCAATCGTAAAAGCAATGATGTGCAAAATGCAATTCCTGTTTTGCACATCATTCTAACCTGGCGCAGTGCTGGTTAGAATATATGCATCATGACTTGCATATGTGCAAGTCATGATGTGGCTACTGAAACATTACATAATAAACCCAAGGAGCTTCTTTCTTCTAGTCATCGCTAAATAAATGCGACAGCTTCTTTTTGATAGAGTGACAAATACACTTTGCATTTTAACTACAGCTTAAAGAACTCACAGCTCCCCACGCTCAACTATTATGTGCAGTTTGGAGGTATGTGTAACTCTGCTCAGCTGGAAAGCCCGTTCCACAGGGACCAGAGTAGGAGAGAGTGTATTATTGAGCTGTTTTTGGAGTTCCTTCTGATTTTGATTAGGAATATTAAGGTTAACTGATTTGCATCAATAAGTATAAGCATACTGTACATGCAAGATGTATGAGCATCAGTAGAGTTGCTGTAAAAAGAATCAGTTTTGGAAATTAATTCTTAGTGCATCGTTTTTCATGTCCTTCGATCATGATCTGTGTAATGCTTTTACTTAATAACAATTCCCACCCAAAGTTTTGATGTTAACTTTTTGTTAGTAAGCAGATATCATTTGGTGTAGGGGGTTATTCCCCAGGCAACCGTAAATTAGTACGACTTACCTTATGATACACTTGACGTAGCAATATGCTGTGAATGTGGAGCTTACCTGCCTCAGGTTCAGGTAGGTCTCAGGTGAGGAGTTTTCTAAAGGCTCTGCTCTATTAAAGACATTTACAGATGCCATTACCTTGTCAAAGATATCCAAACCTTACCATCTCTGAGAGCAAAGCTTTCATTACTTTTTCCATGTTTTAATTTTTTTAATACCTCCCTGATGTTTTAGTTCCTAAAAACAAAATTCTCAGCACAGCCAAGTTACCTTACTGATATTGCAGTTAACTTTCATAAGTGATAGTGTGCTAGTTGGCAGCAGCATTGAAGGTAATTTTATGCTTATTGTTCATCATGTAGAAAACAGATTATATAATTTTGAACCGAGCCTCTGAGTTTTTATTCACTGTCAGATTTTGCTAAACTGAAACAAGTCAGTAGACAATTAAGTCATTGTTATATTATTAAAATAATTAATTGAGTTACTTAGCTGCATAGTATAATTTCTTCACTTTGTCTCATTGCATTAAATCAAACTGAATCACACTTTATCTAGCCTACAATCAGTGAATACCACCGCATGGTGATAGAGGGGTGTCCTATTGGTTTTTCCCATTTAGATGCATAACCCTAATTTTGATGCAAGTAAATTAGTCTCTGTTAGGTAGTAGCCTTTGGAAGGAGGTCAGTCGTGCTTTAAGCTGTCTTGTAAGCAATCCACAGAGGTGCGCTCAGGCCATATATCATGAATGAGCTGCCGTTACTTCTACCAGGTACCTCATGCAGCACCTAGATATGAAGCCAGGAAAAAATAAAGAACAACTTTGTTCTCACCATATATACTAATGCTCCATTATGTGTAAAGTGGCTCCCTGAGGACCTCTCAGAGACTCTGCAAAGATCATCTGTTCTTTTTTTAATGCAGTTCTAGTCTGGTTGGAAGTGGGTGTTAAAAAGTCCCACAAGAATTTGTGTTAAAATTGTCTTTTTGCTTTGGGAAGTTATAGGTTATAAGTTATAGGTCCACAAAATGGCTCTTCCCTTGACTGTAGGAGCTTTTATTAGAAGTTAAAGGTTCAAACAAACCAAAACATTCTTCTGAAAATGTTCAAGAGCTGGTCCAAAGAAAAACTTTGAAAGAACTTCAGAAAACATTGAGAAACATTGATTTTGACCACCTTAAAAGATGACATAGCATCTTGCTCCTTGGAAACTTTTGTGCTGTAATATACAACTTGATTACTCTGTAACTTGTCTAATGATTACCATTATAGCTGTACCACAGAGAGGATGCCAGGAGTAACTCACTGCCTCCAGAGGTTCTTCACTCCTCCGTCTACCAGCCTCCACTCAGGGAGCGATTCAACTCTCTAGACAGCAACTACTGCTCCGGAGCAGAGCACCGTGCTGGGCTGCACAGGGTACGTTAAATAATTCACATGATGGCTGGTATAAATCCTCACTTTAGCCTGGTCTCAGAAATATGTGCGCAGTTAACAGTATCCACTGTTAGTTCTGCTCCACATGCATCCATTGCTGATTCATGGATGATACTGTAACCCTTAAGTTTAATTTTATTATTTTTCACCAGTCTGCTTCGGTTAATCAGTATCTCTGTATTTGATAATTTTTAGTACAGTCTTTGCATCAGAAATCATACAGTCTGACCCATACATTGCTGCAGTTGGGGCTGGACAATAAGGTACTGCAGGGTTCGCTGGTGAAGCTGTATTTCTGTGTCAGTAGGAAGAGAAGTGAGTGGGTGAAGCAGAGACATATCTGGGTGAGAAGTGGGAAGACCACAGAGTAGGCTGAAGCCACGTGCTTCCGAAATGTGACTGAAAGGGAAAGGTAGAGATGAGCTGATATACGGGTGTAAGAAAACTGAAAACAAAAATAGAACAAGAGAAGTTTGCAGTAAATCTGTTCACTGTCAGATTGGAATTAATTAATTAAGTGCTTTTTAAAAAAATGATTGCATACTATAGCATATAAATTCCAAATTGATGCTGAAAATAGCCAAGAATGAGACACAGCAATCTTTAAACTTGGTTCAGACTCATTTATGTGAACAATATAATAAAAGTAATAAATTATAAACATAGCTACCTTTAATGCTGCTTTTATATAAACTGAAAAAAGTGTTGAGTGTACGTCTAAAAATAAAAAGAGCTCCATAATGCATGCATTGCATCACTTTCCTTTCAACATGTTGAAATATGAGTTTCGTTATAATTATGCAAATGCATATTATCTGTTCTCTCTCATCACTTTATGTTTCCTCTCTGATCTATTGCTGCTTCAGGACTATGGACGGGTTCCGCTGGGATATGAGGATCTATTCAGACAGAAGCAGGAACACTGGACTCACATTCACCACCATCACAATCCTAACAGGCCCTCCCAGTCTTCCCCCATCTTCACCGCTGATTTTGGAACAGAGGTAAAAAGCAGACAAATAAAATATAAAAATGAATTTGATTTGAGCATTAGTATGACCATTTTAATGCACAGTAATTCCCAGTGTATGAACAAGAAGACCACTCTTTTGGCCAAATATTTATACATTTTGCGAATTTAAATACGATTGTATTTAGCTTCTGTCTCATGAAGCGTACACTTGCTGCTCCCCCCCCAATGCTACTTAAGAGGGAGGTGGTTGCCTAGCAACTGTGGAGGCAGATATCATAGCAATGCACGGTCCTGGCGTATGTGTGGGTGTGTGTGCATCTGTGAGAGAGCAGAGACTTCTCCGAGCAGTGACTCAGGCATTCGGATGAATAAAGCTTTGTTTAACAGCTTGTCAGAAGGGTTTTTTTTTGTGAAAACATACACTGTAAAATGGGACAGTTACTAAACCAAACGCAGCTTTTCAAATGTCAATTCAAATTAGCTAATTTATATGGGCTCAAATCACAAATTGAGTCATCTCTGGTTACTCTACAAAAAAAAGTTAACTGCATGTCTGTTTGTATTCACCTTAATCCAATACAATTCACTGTACATTTCAGTTCTATTCATGTCCCAAGCATTATTTAAAATTAGAAAAAGGCTTCAGACATTTGACAGGGAACCATCCTCATAGATCAGTAGATCAGCACTCAAAGCAAGTTTGCTACAATACGTTTATAAGTTTTATTCTTCATAAAGCAGGATTGTGTGAGAGACTTTTGTCTCCCCCCTCTGGGAGCAGAAGTAATTACACTGACTTTAAAATAAAAAATGCAGAGAAATGTTCACAATTCTAAGTAAATTTTCACAGTTTAGAAATATTCATATCCCTCAAACATTTTGTCATGTAATGACCACAAACTACAATGATTGTAGTTTATGGTCTTCAAATAATTGTGAAGTGGGAATACGACAATTCATGGTTTTAATTTTTTTTTTTACAAATAAAAATCTGAAAATTGTTGCTAGTTATTTGTATTGTTTGTGATTTTTTTTCCTTTTTTTCTCTTATAGCATGTGGAAAGCAGTGGAGGTCAGTGCATGGGATGTAGATTCAGGGGCGAGGACAGTTTTGCTCGTTACTCCCCATGGTCCTGCGGTACTGCCGGGTCCAGCCTTAGCCCCTTTGAGCCTGAACCTCTCAAACACACCCCAGCTCACTCCCATTCCCACTCGAATCATTCGGTGAGATTTATTTCACACTGTGAAATTCATCCAAATAAAATCTACACTTGAACTTTAAAATTTAGAATTGTGCTTCTGTGTTTGTTGTGCAGGAGCTAGACTGTATTGAAGGGGGACAAGGTGTTGTTAGCAGCACCGGGAAACAATGGCTGCACTCAGATCACTACCGACGATTGAAAGAGGAAGATCCAATTATTCCTTTCAGTGAGGCGCCCATTATCTCAAAATGGGGTGCCATCTCTCGGGCATCACGGACAGGTTACCATACCACCGACCCCGTTCAAGCTACGGCCTGCCAGGGCAGCGCCAGCACCACAGCAATAAACTTTAAAGGTGAGGAGAAACATATGAAAGTTGTCAAAAGGAAACCAAGAAACTTTCTAATTTGGTTTTGTTATGGATGTATGATTTTGTGGCCTTTTCTAATCATCTCTTTGCTGCCCTAATTAAATATATCTGTGCTACTTAATTGCTTATCTGCCACATGCTCACTGGTACAGCTTACACAAATATAACTGCTGATATCACATAAAAGGTAACACAGTCAAAGATAAACTGATACAAGTGGATGACACCCCTTAGCGAGGGTTAAGAACAGGCAGAGATAAAAGCAGGACTCACGATCCACTCTTTGCTTCATTTGGTTAATCCTTAAGATGTGCTAAGTGGAGCCCGGTACTGAAGGTGAATGTCACTCTGTATCTGTTTCATTGTATACTCTGTACATTGATCATTTTTGGCATTAAATCTTGATTTTATACTTAACCATTTCTCATTATTTCACAAGGTAAGTACTTTGTTGGTTTTATTGGTTGGGTCTTGGAACTGGAGAGAAAGGAACCCGGTGGTACACAGAGGGGGAAAAGGGTGCACCGCCTCTGATGCAAGAGTTTAAAACGTTTTTTGTGACTAGGTTTTAGTATTATGTGTCTGAATTGAACCAGCCAGTTGTTCCTTAGGGCAGTTCATGTACTGTTAACTTCATATTTTACACATACAGTTTTTATCACAACATCAAGTTTTGTTTTTTTCTCATCACCATTATTTTCTGACAGATTACAACCACCACTTTGATCATGGTGACTATAGGTGGAGCTCCAGAGGATCAGACTCCTCCAGCCACTCCAGTTTCCTTGAGAGGTATGACATCCCAACATTTCAACACATTGTCAGCTCCTCTAGCAAAGAAAACTAAATGTTAGATTTGTTTTATGCAAATGTCAGGGATGCATACATCTCCAAAGCAAGTCCTCTGGGCAAATCAGATCAATCTATCTCTATTTAGAATATTAACCTCTTGTAATGGTAACCTGTGATAAAAAAAAAACAAACTGTGAGAATATGGTCAGAGGAAGCTGTAGAAACCCTGCAGGGTTGTTTTGAGGCTACAGACTGGGATGCACTGTGCCAGCCACATGAAGAAGACATCAATTCTATGACTGAGTGTGTGACTGAATATATAAACTACTGTGCAGACAGTTCCATTGTTGTGAAAGACATCATACCTTGTTCCAGTACCAAAGAAAACTCACCCATCAGTCAATGACTATAGACCTGTTGCCCTCAGATCCTACATTATGAAGGTAATGGAGAGACTTCTGTTAGCAAATAAGGACATTGCTTATCGTGGCGGAGTTGTGATTGAAGATGCCATCATACAACTGCTTCAACAAATCCACTGTCATTTGGACAAAGCAGGCCGCACTGTGAGGATCATGTTCTTTGATTTCTCCAGTGCATTTAACACAATTCAGCCTGATTAGCTCTGTCAGAAACTCCAGAAGACAGGTAAAGGCCTCAACATTTAACTGGATCAATGACTACCTGACAAACAGACCACTGTAGGCTTGTGTGTCTGACCAGATCATCACCAGCACAGGAACACCATAGGGGACTGTAGTCTCATCTTTCCTTTCCACTCTGTACACCTCAGATTCTAGTTTAAGTCAGAGTCCTGTTATGTTCAGTCAGATGTGCCCTGAATAAGACCTTTGTTATTTGCACAACCCCCTCTGAGGTGTCCACAGAGGAATCTCTGGGAGAAATAATTGCCATACACCACAGGTAGCTAAAAAATATAAAGTTGGTTTCCAGTTTGCAGTGTCTGATTCTGTGCTATGTTTGACAGTAATTTTTGCTGCTGTGCATCAGTACTACTAAAACCTGTTATTGAGATAAATAACTGAAAATGTTATTCAAAATTGATTACATTGATTTTTGACTGTCTTTCCTGTCTTCTACTATGATGAGCTTAATATTATATTCTAACATTTCTCTTAAATGTCATTATCTTTCTACTGATGCCAAATATGTTGTTTATAAAAAGTTATAAAAGGACGCAATACTTTTTTGGGGAAGAAAATTGATAGTGTTTGCATTTGTTTACATTAGTGATCATGTTTGTGCATCGGAACTGAATGGCCGTCGAACTTCAATAAGCAGTGGAGAGAAAATTGTGTCGGACCACCTGCAAGCCCATCAGACCACCTTCAGCCGGGATCAAAACCGAGCAGAAAGTGAATCTGACCCGGATCGAGACATTGAGCTTGAACTGCGAGTGCTGGACATGGAGGATTCAGAGCACCATGAGATCCGGTCTCAGGTTAGTTTGGGTGCTTAATCCAATGAAGACCTGCCTATTAGCTAAACCGGGTACATCTTAGGGCTGGGCAATATGGCTGAAAAATGTTTTACAATACAAATGTTTCATATTAGTTGATATTGATAATTGATTACTTTGTTGTTTTAAATATGGGAAATACTGCCAACTGGTGATGCGACCTTCCCTGTTTTATCCACAATTTCCTCTCAAATTTTTGTACTCATTTTCTCCTTTCACTCCATGCCGTTGTTTATTTTTAAGCAGTTCTGAGGCTCGATGGTGAAAGTTACTTAACAGGTTGTTGCTAGGTAACCAAAGACTGAGTGAGTTTGTTGATGCCACCAGCCTTGCTTAACGGGCTCTGGGAGGTTGAGCAGCTAAAGCCTTTCCTCTGCCTGCATCCCCCAAAATGCTGTTCGGGTCTGGATAGGAGTTCAGTGAAATTGTTGAACATTTTATCAGATGTATTGTCTATTGATATTGTTCACATGTCTATAGCGATATTGTTATTGATTTATTGCTGAGAGAGCAATATTGTTGTCAAAAGTAATAATAATAGAACAATGAATGCAACAATAAAGACAAAATAAATACAAAAGAGATAAAAATATCAATGAAATCCCCTCTGAGGTAAGATAGTCCACACATTCCAGTTTGCAATGGTATTTTTTACTGGCATGAAAATGGAGAGTGACTGCAAAAGGGCAGGCCTCTAAGTATATCACGGTATAATAAGGGCACAACTGAGTTCCACCATTAAAAACTGACTTTGAAGCCTTAAAGAGTATGTCATTTCCTCCATCAAATAAATGTCCCACACTTTTTGGATCAGTTTGTTATATCTGGGAAGCTCTGGTTTTAGCCATCTAATGGTTGTGCATTTCAATTCTGCTGTGAGCAATATGTTTAGAAGATAACTGTCGGCCTTCCTGTCCATTCCTTCAAGTATTTCTCTTAATAGTATGCTGTTGTTTTTAAATGAAAAAATTGAAACTAAATCTGTGTAATTTCATGTGTATTATGATCTTTGCCTCTTAGGAGTGTTTAGATCTATCCAGCCCCAAGTCTCAGGATGCTTCCCACCTCCTCCCACCTCCTTGCTCATCTCCTCTGTGCTCCTCCCCTGTAGAGGATCACACCCAATCAGAAAGTCTACTGACAGAGAAAATGGATGCTCTCCAGCTAAAAAAGATGGCCTTTAGGTAAAATATCCACAGAAATGCCATTAAGGGACATGCTATCATAATAACCAAAAAATCTACTGTAAATCTACAGCTGTTTTATTCCTGTCTTCTTCCCTTGCCTCTTTTTTTCATTCCTGCCTTTTTGAATTTTGGATTTTGCAGGAAATCGCTGTCCCCTATAGGACTGGGAACAGGAGGTTTGGGCATCAGGAAGCTGGTGTTACGAACTGGACCTCCTCAACTGCGCGAGGCCTCCACCAGGGCTCACCCTGAGACGCCTGGGACAGAAATGCTGCTCAATTGAAGCTAAAGGAACACACAATCTGTCCTGCACTGATCGAGAGCTGAGTCACTTCTTCTCAAACCAGAATCTTTACAACAGGGAATACATTTTCGTTTTTTCAAATCAAATAGGTGAAGGTGTTTTTCAACATCTAACCAATCACCTAAGAGAACTTTCAACAGACCTTTGACATGCAGCAATTTAAGTGGCAGAAGCCGATGGTCTTCCAGAGCTTCATTTGTGTACTTTAGGGACTAAATTTGTTATTATGCTCCAGTAAATTCTCCATTTATTTACAGCGTATCCAATAACAGATCAAGTTTTCAGCACATTTCTCAATGTGTGGTTGCTTTTTAGCGAGTGCCTTTGAAGAATTACTTCCCGTAAAAGCAGACATCAATGAGTATTTAAGACCTGTACAGCTGCTTGTAGGATTACTTATTTTCTTTTCATTCTTGGTCAGTTATTTTCTGCCTTTTTCAGCATTTCCTAATATTTTGTGTTTGCTCTTTCTTGGCAGCTTCATGTGGACACAGCTTTGTGCCATTTGGCAAAGTGAGAAATTTGCAGTGTCCTTTTTACATTTTTAGGTGTCTCTTTGTTCCATAATATGCCTTATTTAAAAAAAAAAAAGGGATAGAAAACATAACAAGATGTGCTAAGAGACAGACCGCTTCAGGAGATCCTGACTGTCCACAGTTATAACCATCTATAAGGACTCTTTCAACAAAACTTAGATAATCACAGCTCCAATGTTAAAATTTCCCTTGGGATTAATAAAGTGTTACTGAGCACATAGAAAACACTTTACCTCAATACACAAACCTGTAGAAAGGGTTTTATTTATAAAGGTTTCTGTTTATTTGAAGGATCTGTTTTGTTTTTGCACCTGCAGTTTTTATCTTCATATATTTAATTGATTTCATCAGATCATAACCTAAATATAGCATTATACATTTATAACAAAAAAAAAAAAAAAAAAAAATTTGTCATTTTTAATATTTAAAAAGAATTAACAAAAAAGCACTTGGGCTGAATTGATATGGTTTTAAGATTCCAGTTTGAGGGAATTCCTGTAAGTTTGAGAAAATAAATGTAATTCCTTTTGCAAATATTCTTTGAATATTAGTGGTAGGACTTCAAATAAACAATCGAGTGACTGTAAGTCAGAAATGGAAATCTAAAATCCACTGATAATATAACAACCCCTTTTATGAGTCATAAGATCTTTTATATAGACCTCTGACTGTCACAGGACACTGTGCCTGTCATAAACCTCATTTGTATTTGATCTTTGATGATTGGAGGTTACATAATTTAATTTAAACCCTGCTTATCTTTCTTTTTGTTCAGAGTAAAAATTCTTTACAAATACTTTATTTCCAAGTTGGCATTTCTGTATTAATAAACAAGGAAATGAGTTTGCTTTTGGAGCAGAAATTATGTTTTAAGCAAACATAACACAGTGGAATGCAAAAAGAAACTGTGCAAAAAGTTCCTATTCACACACAATAGTGCAAAATAGTGGCCTTTCTCCTTGGTTTTGTTCAAACTCCCTATAAAGTTGTTTTGCTCATAAAACGATATGTAAAGATGAACATTTTGTATCTCAGTCCATTTTATCTCTAAAAATGAACATTTTGCATCCCAGTCCAATCCATTTTATCTTCTGTCTGTACAATAATCACAATTTGTGCTGGAAGTTTTTAAAGGTGAAGTCAACAAAAAAGAGGAACACCATCTGTTGTTTCTTCACGCTAAATCACTGTTTAACTTCTCCAAAACTTTTGGATTATTTTTTGTTTTAGCGATGCTAACTTCTGTGAAGTTGTATGTTGAGGTATTTTTGTATCAGGATCGTTGTTTTTCATGTTTGCTCTATTGTCGATTGCTGGCTTTAAGGTCGGTTTGCTGTGATCTGCTTTACTGGAGTTAATGGGTAACTTCCATACACCGAACTCCCTCAAGTTTGTTTAAATCATTTCTGAGGAGAATTAAGTGAAACTTTATTAGAAACTTTTGGTAGTAATTTCCTCTTAATTTTTCACAGTTACAGTGTGGGTCAGAAGTTTACATACAGTGCACTCATCAATCGCAGACTTACTTTGGACTTTTATTGATGCATTTTGAGAGTTTGTTTTGATGATGATTCAACTAATAACTTGAACAAATGATAAAAACAAGTATTTGGTGCAAGGTTTGGATTTATTGGAGATTTTTTCAAAACCACACAAATTCAAAATTAGATATACAGGCTGAAAGACATACATGAATCTCCATGTCAATCTCTAATGTCAGGATAAATTTCGCCTTGCAAGTTGCACCTTGATCTCACACATTTTGTTTTGTAACCATCAAGAAGTCCGAGCTTAACTCATCTGGATATTTGGCCACACTTCTTATCAGAAATTTTAGAGTTCATTTTAATTTGGTTGATTTCCTGACATGGACTCTATTTGTAAGCATAGTTTATCATTGTCATGGCTGAGATCAGACCCAGCCCAGAAGATTAAGGTTAGCCTGCTCTACTCATTCCAAAACCAGTTTTATTGCGTATTCCAAAACTGTTAACCGTGACCCAAACTGTTAACTTAGAAGGCAGGAAATTGGATAGGATGTTAGGGATCCACCAAGACTAGAAGACGCTTGAACACCATTGTCCATGTCCATAGAGAAGTAAGTTTAACATTTAGCTTCTGGAAATGCCCAGACTTAAACCCTATTTAAGGTTGGTGAATTTGCTTAAAAGCCAAATCAGTGGCAGGAAACCAACCAGTTTATATGAGTTTAATAATTTCTGATGGAAACAGTGGTCAAATAGCCAGCTGGATGTTGCCAAGACATTATTATTATCTACAAAAAGCTTGTGGTTTCTGTTCAACTTACTAGAGCACCCTTATCCAAGTATTTGTGTTTGGGGGTGAGGGTTATTTGAGCCTAAGTGTGTAATTTTAAACCTGTTTGATTCAGAGAAACTCCTAAATAAAATCAAACTTCTGTGCTCAAACTTGTTTTTAAAACTCAATGAAGCGGAAGAAATGCTTTATTAAAAGACCAAAATTAATTACATTTATGTGGATGATAATGTTAGGTTCTGACCAACAATGAAGGTGTAGTTGCACTGTGTTTAAATTGCTAAGTTATAAAATGAAGGCCTGGAGACTCTAAGGGGATTTCCTTCCCTGTCACGGTTACTCACCTAACAGTTTCCTTTTGAACCTTGCCTTATACGGTTAATTCCTGACTGTAAAAGACGGGGGCCAGTGCAGACGGACATGGCTGCAACTGACACTTTAAACAAGCTCAGCTCTCTGAAATCTCTCCGCTTCTGTTTACAACTTCACCCTTGAAGTCACGTAAAGTTAAGTGCCATGTCGTTTATAGTGCAATCAGTCCCTGAAATCCTCTGACAGCTTATTAAAACTCCTTACACAGAAACTGTAAGGAGGTAACAGATTTCAGTAAGATCCTCCTCTTGAAGTTCTGTTGTGATCCGTTGGAGGAGGTTCGGTCCTTCATCTATGAGTCACTCAGGGAGTCCTTCAGTTGGCTTTTTCTACACGCGTCTCTGAATGATCCTTTCACCCTAAGCTGATTGTAGTGATGAAGTGTTAATGATATTATTACCAACGTTTACTTTGCTGGCGTTTTCTTTTTCTCCTCTCAGTATCAATATTAGCTCTGCTTTGAGTATCAATGAAAAAAAGGGCTGGGCACATATTGGACTATTTGTGAAGGAGTTATTGTGAGTAGAGTCAAAGTGTTTGTTTATGAAGTATCCATGGAGCCCTGCTGGCTAACTGCACTGGACAAATCCGCCCCACCCCGCAGCCAGCCCACCCTGCATCCCGTGACATGCATGCGACACGGCCCCTCTTGTAATTGCAGAGGAGTACCAATGATTCTGTAGTTGTGATACAACACACCCAGCGCTGTAAGAGTTCTGCACATGCCCACTGTGTGGCCACGTCAAGTGCTGAAAGTTTGTTTGCAGCGTCTTATTTGCTTGCTCGGTAAATTTTAATATAGTTTATCAGCGACTTTTATTATTGTTGTTAATATTATAACCACATTTGGTTGTTGTGTTATTCTTCCTTCTTGATATGTTTGAAGTTTGCTCATTTTGGTTAAATTGATGAGTTTTCTGTAACTTTTTTTTTTTTTTTTTTAATCAGACAAAGTGTCTGAATATTTTAAATTATATGGGAAAAAAAATCTTGTTCGTTGATTGTTAAACATAATGAACTGATGTTTGAAGTATTCATGTCTGTATTAGACATTTTATTTGCAAATCTATTGTTCGATTGAAATGTAAATGAATTTTTTAAGAGATGGTACACATCTGTCATTGTATACAGTCTGGCACCATCATTAGATGGACTTGTAGTATTAACGCTCATTTCTACAGCCTGTGATAATCAGATTTATTTAAATGTTCCAAATGCTTGGGGCAGTTTTGTGATGTCTCAGAACAGGAAGGTCTGATGCTTCTGAGACAGAACCTCTTAAAATGTCCCAAAAATGAATAATACTGTTACGTATTCCATTTATTTCCTCGGAAATATCGCATTGTGAAAGGTTTCCCTTTTACTTACTGTATTTGTAATGCAGATCTGGAGTAAAGTTTAACCCTATGGTGGTGATGATGATGATTTATGTGCTATTAATAACTGATGAAGCAATCTGCATATTGTTTTACTGACTGACTGATTATTTTCTGTGCTTTCTGGCTTGTTCAGCAGTATTGCACTGACCTACAGAGACTGGCTGAGCAGGAAACCAATCCTGTGTTGCACTGAGTGACTGTGCTGTTATGAGGAAGATTAGAGTACATGAAACTGCATGCTTTAATAAACTGAGAGCTGTTAAACACTTCTGTGTATTTGTCATAGTGTATTATTTTCACCTTTTGAAAGTTAACATTTTGCGCATCAGCAGTAATGAATGAGTTTTCTTAAGCTAATACATGCATGTTTGTTTTTTACTGCTGTACATAAACATATTTATAGGAAGGAATCAAAGAAAAAGTTATAGGTTTTTAAACTTGTCCTTTTTTAAACTCATGGTGTGTTATGCAACATAAATTTAATCCAAAAAGAGCTTCTCAAAAAATTAAAACCAGAAACTTCAGTGTCTGTTTCATACTGAAGAGGATTAGGGCCAGTGGGGGAAAAAAAACAGAGTTCTGAGATACAAAACTTATGGCCGAATCCACACAGCTCAGTTCACCAGCTCAGTGCCTCGACTCTCATCCCATAACAACCAGTGGGGGGCGCTAAAGAGAGGACCCAGTACTCTGCATGGTCTCAAGATACTGCAAGATCCGCTTCTCTTTATCTTCTAACCTTGTAAAACATAATTGAAAACTAAGTGCTGCCCGATTGTCAAAAAGCAGAGTTGCACAATATATTGACAGAAGGTTAGAAACTATTGTGTCACAGTGATTTTGATAAAAACTATTGTTTACTCATATTTTTTTTTTTACCCACAAAAGGTTTCTTTTTTTTCAGTGTGAGATTATTTATTGTCAAAAAATAAGAATTTATTCTAAGGCTTTTTACATATCTTTGCAGGATGGTGCTAACAAATTTGTCCACATCTGTACTTAGCTGCAAAATATACTTGCCCTCCTTGTTGAATCACAAATTGACATTGATTGACGACATGTTTTGTTCAGTTTCATCAGCTACACCCAGGTCTGATTACTGTCTCATCTGTAGAATCAAGAATTCACTTCCATTGAACCTACCCAACAAGGTGAGAGACAAGCTAAAATATGTTAAAAAGCATCACATTTTGTTCAGATCTTAAGACATTCAACGAAATGGAAAACAAAATAGTTGACATCGTTGTCTGGAAAGTTTTGCTGATTTGGGAGCTGTACAACTTGTTGTTGGAAATGATGGAACCATAAATTCTGCTCTCTACCAGAAAACCCTGAAGCAGAATGGCCATTAGTTTGAGACCTGAAGTGCAGGGGTACTTAGGTTTCGCAGCATTACAATGATTTAAAGCACACAGGCATGTCCACCTCTGAATGTCCAAAAAAATAAAAAAAAAATTTAAATGGAGTGGTCAAAGTCCAAACTTAGATCTGGTTGAGATGCTGTGGCCAGACCTTCAGCTTATTAAAAAAAAGAAAAAAAACCCCATAGAAATAGAAAAGTTAAAGCAATTCTGCAAAAAAGTGGGGGCCAGAATTGCTCGAGTGATATAAAAGACTTATTTCCAGTAACTCGCTCGAGGTCAGTTGTTCCAGCTACTCAATCACTCAAAAAGGTCGATTTCTTAGATTTTTTTTTTTCTTTGGCTGTAAGATTCTTGTCCTCCTTGGTTTCAAACCCAAGGTTTTTGAACTGGATTCGGTCATGATGCCAAGTAAAGATGGTATTGCTATCTTTGGAAATTTGTAAAATGAAGGGGTTACTGATGACAAACTGTGATTTAAAGCATCTTCATTTAAATATAGTTCATAATATTATTGATTTTGATTTGCTTAAGTTTGTCCAGATGCCAACAATAGTAAAATAGCCTTTATGTGACTGCAGATTTAAAAGACAGCTTTAGTGCAGTGTTCTCTGGTATCCCTAAAAAAACAGACAATAAAACCCAGCATGGTGAATAATTTGTACTGAAGTGCCCATTTTTCTGTTAAAATTACATAAAAATCCAGAAAAGCAAGACTTGAAAATTATGGAAAATTTTAAAGATCATAAAAAAAATGTTGACCATCATCCTTTAGAAGGTCAGGTGAGTGAAATTGTTGGCAGAAGTGTCATATATGGAGTTTTAAGTTACCATTTATGATGGAATAAAACAGACTCATAAAAATAAAGGAAATCCAATAAACTTCAAGAAAATACAAATATTACAGAACAAAACTGTGAGATTAAACTGCTGAATACCCTTCTTGAATATTGACAAATGGATCTATACATCAGTGGTTTGTTTAACTTGAATGGCAGGATAACGACCTGAAGAACACTGCCAGAACTACACAAGAGCTTCTAAAGAGGAATAGTGTATAGAACCAGAGCTGTGCATGTAAATCACCTGACATGGATCCAGTAAAACACACATAACAGGAAAGGTGAAGTAACACATTCATTCTAGTTCAGGGCCAATGCAACAAAGGTCTATAAAGAATGACAACAGATCTCTCCAAAAAAAAAAAAAAAAAAAGAGTCAACACTGTTAGACTCATCCTTCCAAGTCTGTCTAGAAAAATAAAAATGTATTTAATCAAAAATCTAATCTAATCTTTTCAATTTTAACTGTAAGATTTTTAACTGCGACCCAAAAATAGATGCCTCAGTCATGAGTGATAAGCTTTTGGAACTTTTGACATTTCAGTCAATTGGAACTTGAACGAACATATTCTGCTTTTGATATTTGCCTGTGTGATTACCATTTAGTAACAAACCAGCTCATATAGGAGATACTGAAAGTATCAAAGTACAAAAACAGAAAGAAAGAAAGAAAGAAAGAAAGAAAGAAAGAAAGAAAGAAAGAAAGAAAGAAAGAAAGAAAGAAAAAGAAAAAGATCATACTGAAAATATTCTCTCCCCTTTACTTGAGTTAGACTTTTTATGTTAAAATGTACAAGAATCTTCGACTGAATTAAACTTCATCTATATCTCACTAAACGTCAATCTCCTTACTGGCTGGACAGGAATGGTCAGCATGACCACAAATCAAGGTGAACAGTGGGTGTGTCCACACTAGACCGTGCTGTGATTAGTGACTGTTCAAAAAAACAGACTCTTCTACTCTAACAGCAGAACTATGTTGTAAATAGTTGGTTTTCTTCACAATCAAACCACAGCTGAATACTTTTTATTCACACTATTTATTCCATTTTTTAACATTTCTTTGATAACACAATACTGCATAAGTGCAACAAGGTAATTTACTTGTGAGGGCAAACTGCATACAATGCAGCTCAGTTCAGTTCAGCAATGTGACACTTGTGGTGAGCTATTTACTCTCCAAGCCAGCAACATTTTATCTAAAAAATTAAACTGTTGAAAATGAGAAATTTGTTATAACATATATAAAATGTGAAATAATACCCCAGGAGTTTTGACTTTGGGGTAAGTAACGTTTTATACTTATATATTTTGAAGAGACACATACTAGATGGGGTTCTATGTGCTTATCAATAGTCAATATTTTACCTGTAGTAGATATCTATGAGACATCTGTAAGAGGTACAAAACTAAAGTTTCTAGAAGTCCGGGGTGATGTTTCCATGGTCAGTGATGATTTGGGGAGCCACGTTGTCTGCTGATGTTGGTCGACTGTGTTTTATTAAATCCAAAGTCACTACAGCTGTCAACCCAGAGATTTTAGAGCACTTCGTGCTTCACTCTGCTGCCAAGATTTGTAGAGATGCTATTTTCCTTTTCCAGCTGGACGTAGTATCTGCCCACACTGTTACACTCTGAGGACAGCCCTTCCATGTATCACAAAGAGATTGGAGCTTTTAAAAGCTGATGTGGTAATAACTGTATCAAGTTAAACTCCAGTAAAACTAAAGAAATGATCTTTGATCTTAGGGGATTGAGAGCACATGATCTTGTGATCTCTGGTTAGAATATCATTGAACAGGTGTACACCTTTAAATACACTGGTATCATTATGTGCAGTACTTTGTGTTGGAGTGATCGTGTTGATTATCTTTGCTCCAAACTAGCACAAAGACTGCGTTTTTTGCGCGGACTTGTTTGGAGTTCAGTCTAAGATCATGCAGACCTTTTATAATGCTGTTCTTGGCAGTATAATTAGATATGGTATGGGTACCTGGTTTGGCCCACTAACTGTGCAGTCTAAATCTAGACTTGCTAATATAATTTTAAACTTCGGGGAAATTAGGTGGGGCAAATTTTCAGCTGCTACCCTTGCAGTCTGTCTACGAGGGCACTGTAATTAAACAGAAGGACCCGTCTCATGTTCTGTTTGGAGATTATGAATTATTACCTTTGGGGAAATGCTACAGAGCCATTTGTTGCAAAAGCAACCGTTTCAAATTGTCTTTTCTCCCAACTTCCATTTCCCCTCTTAAGAAATTTTAAATACTACTTGGTGGTTTGAAGGGAAAGATTTAGCTTCTCCTATTTTTCTTGTATATCATCTATTTATTTATTTGCTCTTTTATCTTATTAAACTTTTATTTTTACTGCTCGTTTTATATTACAATGTCCATGAAGCTGCCCAGTCTAAGCAAAGAGCACACATACAATATGACACATAGACATGCTTTTCAGTGGGCTGAAATTATTGTATTCAAACTAATTTTGAATTAGTTTTATTTAATATTAAAAATTTCTGAGGAACAGAATTAGTTTTTTATTAGCTTTAAGCCTTGATGGTCAAAATTAACAAACTAAAAATTGAAACTCACTGTTCTCTTAAGGAAGCTTAGATCCTTCAAGGTTTGCAGCAAGATGCTGCATATATTTTATAGGCCTGTTGTGGAGAGTGCAATTTCTTTTGCCATCATCTGCTGGGGTAGCAGCATCAGAGCCAGTGACTTACAAAAGCTAAACAACCTAATAGAGAAGTTTGGTTCTGTTCTGCGGACTACTCTGGAACATCTGGAACATCATTGGGAAAAGAAGGATTCTTCATAAAATCAAGAAAGTTATGGACAACCCTGAACATCCTCATCATGAGGAACTCTTTCATGAAAATTGTATGAGATACCGATACATTTAATTTCTCTATGGAATTAATAAAATATTTTAGGATTTGAAATCTTGTTGAGAATATCATGAGTTTCACAATTTGAAGTGAATTTGTCAAATAAATTAACTTTTTAATGATATTGTAATGTATTGAGCGACACCTTTTCATAAATGAATAAAGCGTGCAGATTCTAAAAAGAATAGCATGACGCTTGGAAAAAGTAATTTCCTTCTAAAGAGGTTTAAACTGGAATATACCCCAGCCTGACACCTAAAGAGACTTGAGCTGAGAGTGACTTTCTTTTAACCATGAAGCATCTAGCCCCAGGTCATCGAGGCCAACGCCTCACCTCACTTGGCTCAGCAGCACTCTGGGTCCAGGATTGAGGAGCGCCATCATGCGCATGCGCAGTGTAGGCGTCCGCGGGTTGGTTGGGCTTGTGTTTACAGCTCTCCTGGATGCTGCTCGCTGCCGATGTTCATGAGAAAGTGCAATGCCGTGTCAAACGCCAGTAGAATAAAAAAAAAAAAAAAAAAACCCCGTGGAGTTAAAGGTAAGCGGGTTTGCGCCTGCACATGCTTATTATTTTCAAAGCCGGAAGTTGCTGTCACATTCGTTATGAGGATAAGCGCCTGTTTGTTGGTGCGAACTGCCTGGGTAGCATTGCTAGCAGGCGTTAGCACAGCAGCCATAATAAAGTAATGGCCTGTGAGGCTGTGGTCAACGCAAGCAAGTCAGCTGGGTTTATTCAGGAAATATTTGCCAACACCTGAACGTAGCGGTTTACATTAGTTACGTAACGGTGACGGAATAGCGTGTCCCAATCGAAAATGTGTAGTGAAACATTTGAGTCAGACTTCAGATCGATTTTTGCTGTTGCTATCTTAGCTAACGTTAAGCAGATTGGTGATGGCTAACAAACTGGGGCGATAAGTTAACATCAGAACAGGCGAGGCTCACCTAGCGTTATCCAACACAAACTGTTTGGTTTTTGTTCAGTTGTCTGTTTAGGAGGGGTCCAGCTTTAAAGGCTCCATGAAGATTTCTTGGCTGTATGAATTATCTTTCAATATATCTGTTGGATATGTTGCAGATATGATATCCAAACAAAAAAACAAAACAAACAAAAAAACACTTTTATTTTGTTTTTTTTTGTATTAATTTGTTATTTTAAATTCTTAGATTACTTATATTACATTTTGTTGATTTGTACATAACTGCCAATATTGCACTGAATTAAACTATTGCTGTCTGATTTCAGTATAGCCTAAACAGTTTAGTGTATGTCCCCCCCATCCTTCAATATGTGCTAAAAAAAAATCTGCAGTCATAATTAGACTATCAATCCTGTCTGTTTTATGAAATATTATGGTTATATTCCGGCTACTACTAGTAGGGCAGCAGTCAGGGATTTTGTTACCAATTTCCTATCGCTGATATTTACCTGATTCCTATTTCTCTTGACCAGTAAGAATAACGGTATCAAAAAATGTTTTCTACTTCCTGAACGTGTTGAAAATGGAACTGTCCCAACAATAAAATGTTTATATTAAAATAAGACTATGTTTCACAAAAACAGCCCAAAGTTGTGGACATGTCTCTTGTCTGTATTACTGGAAATATACAATAATGAGGCGATCTCAACAAATGAAGAAGTACATTTATTTCAGGAATTCAATTCAAAGTGTAAAACAACTTAAATAGATTCACTGTACATTGCTACATACATACAGCTAATAAAAACACACCAAAAATCAGTTTTTCAGAAAATTTGAATACCAGGTAAGACCAATTTAAAAAAACAAAACAGAAATGTCATGTTATGGCCTACACAATCATGGGTAAGATTCCAGACTTGATAGTTGGCCAGCCAGCACAAAAGATCATTGCAACGAAAGATGACTATTCACAAAGTGCTTTATCCAGTCTTATTAATGGAAAGTTGAGTGGAAGGAAAACAATGCTGAGACAACAGGGATAACCACTGGCTGTAGAGGATTGTGACACAATACCCATTCAAGAGTTTGAGACACCAAATTTTAATCTCTAAAATATATCATTCTATATAATTATATTATATTCATATTATATATATATATATATATATATATATATATATATATATATATATATATATATATATATATATATAATGTAATTATAGTGTGACTTTCACTTTTTAAACTGAGATGCATCTGTTTAGTAAAAATCTGTAGGTTAAGGAATAGAGTTATATGTACAAATAAAACCTAACTTAAAGGAGTTACACCATCTATAATTTACCAGCGTGATAACTCACTAATCTTTTAGAAAATCATTTCAAACTAAATAATAGCTGTGTTCAACAATATTTATGTGGAAAAAGCTTTGATTTTCTTATTAATGTTATATTAAGTCATTAATGTATTGTAACGGAAAAGGAGCCTTAAGCAGCCTTTCTGATGAGATGTAAGCAGTTATTTCTTATCAGGAGCAGAGACAATATCATAACGTTGTCAAGAGAGCAGTTGGTGTTGCACAGCTCTGCAGGAATTCAGAAAAAATGCATTGCATTTATTTTAGGATGGCCTACTTCCTGATGACTCTTCAGGTTTGTGGTGTTTCTAAAAATCATTTTAGCTTTACCTGCTTTATAAAACATGTTGTTAATTGTGTCATTTTCTGACATTAGCGTCAACACGATGGAAATTAGATCTGCATGGATTCGTGCACAAAAATGTCAGCAGCTTTTGTCATCCATTAAAAATTGTAATTAAAGAAAACTATGGCCAAAATTTTTGTCATGATTAGAGACTAGAAAATGGCTATAAAAAGGTTTGCTTTGGGTATAAGTTGATACCTGCCACTCATTTGAAACTTGACTGGGAAGAAGCATTGGTTGAATTGACTTTGTATGTATTTTGAGTGAGTACATTTAATCAGATTAACTATTCCCACTTTGAAAATTACACAATCATCATTCAGAGCCATTTAAAAAAAAAAATGTTCCAGATTGATATTTCAGTGATAATTTTAATGTCCTTTTACTTTTACATAACTTTGTATACAATTTCTGCTCATGCAACTATTTTAAACCTTCAGCATTAGAACATTGTTTACCATGTTGTGTATTTTAGTTTGCATGGACTGGTGTGAGTCAGTCGGACAGGTAAAGCAAACACAGTCCGAGGCGTGAAAGGAGTTACTCTGCATATTTCTCTCTCATAATGCCTAAGCTGGTTGTTGCTGTCAGGTAACCTGAACAATTGTGTGATTGCATAACAGAGTCATGACTAACAAAAAAAAAAAAAAAAAAAAAAAAAAAAAAAAAAGGCATAGTCAACTTTTTTTCTGGTCTAAATCCTGAAAGTGAGATCTCGTAAACTTTTATCGCTGATGGCACATGTACAAAACTACTGAAATAACAAATCACTGATTTGTGTCTGTGCAGGTATCTGCTGTATTGCAATCAGTAATCAGGGCTTCGCAGAGACTTAGAAGATGCTCGGTCACTTAGTTAAATACTTAATTACTGCTCTTCTCTGTTGCAAGAGTTTTAATTGCAAAGTACTTTGTCACAATTGAATAACAAAGCTTTATACTTAGCGGTCTTTGTACCAGCCTAACATCCGTTTGACACGCCCCGGATCCAGCGTCTTGAAATGCAGCCAGTGATGGCAGTCCTTGTTGTTGTCTGCAGCCTCAGTGCGCTTGGCGTCACCTGGTTCCAGTGCTGAATGGAAAGGCCATTAAGCTTGCAGCAGATTTTCCGCAGAGAATAATAGCCGCTGTTGTTGCTGGCTGCACTAAAGATGTTCAAGTTTAGTTGCCCTGTGGGATACAATTCCAAGATGTGACACTTCTAACTGGTTAGCAGGGGCTAAAGTTGTGTGGGAAACAAAGTTCATGGATTGATCACACTTTATACTGATTAAAACATTTAAAATAAGACTTGTTGCAGCATTCTTTGCAAGCTGTTGCAACACCGAGTGACCCACCCATATATTATCTGGTTTGAACAGATTGTGTAACTTATTGCAATAACTGCATGAAACTGTAGAGAATTAAGAAATGTGGGAATGTGTGTAATCATCAGAGTAGATCGGTGTCAACATTAAAATGAAACGATTTAATATTTTGTACCAGATATGTTGTTAACCATGTGGTGTACTTATTTAAATGTTAAAAGGAACTGTGTCATCTTTAGACGGATGGGAAACTAACTTTTTAGTTGGGAGCTTAGGAAGGGTTCTGGCTGTGTCTGTGTAACCTGCAGCTGGAACTGAAAACGAACTTTGTTTAATTAGATTTTAACCTTGGTGGCTGAATTGCTTTTGTTAAATTACACAGCAGACCTCTCAACTCATAAAATGTTGGCAGAACCTTGTGAAGAGCTTTAAAAAATGTTATTTATACATTTTTACATATTGTGGAACCTTTGGAGGTGATGATGCAAATAAGGATTTTGCATAAAATTAAAATTATGGACAACCCTGACCATCCTCTTCATAAAACTGTCATTGGAAAACAGAGTCTCTTCAGTCAGAGGCTTCTTTAGACTGGTTGTAAAATGGACTGCTACAGGAGATCTTTGCTGCCCACAGCCATCACAATCTATAATAACTCCTTAATTAAATGAGTTGTAGCAACATTTAATTTCCCTTTGGGATTAATGAAGCATTATTGAATTGAATTTGAATTTATTGTATGCTTATGTTAATCTAAGGTTGTGACAATAACTGTAATGTATTTACCATCTATTAGTACAAGGTTGTTTTGTTAAAGTATTATCTTTTTTATAGGTCATCCATAAAAGTCAGTTGCGGGTGTTATGACTTGGTCTTAAAATGTATTTGTAAATTAGAAAATGATAATTAATAAGCTCTATTAGCAGTAAATGCTGTAGAGCAGTTTGAATAATTCATTCCATTGTTATTGACCAATTTTCCGGTTGCCTTGGATGGCTTCTTCCTGCCGTGTCCTTCACTGAGGCCTTTATTGATTTTCTTCTCCAGGAATGCTTCAGTCTTTCAAACACTGCTCTGAATATTGCAATTGTTTTTAGTATTTTAGGGATTAATTGGATTTCTTCTGTTTGTATAATTAGAGGTGCATCAATTAGGCTTTTCCTGACTGACACCGGTTTCTCTTAGAGGTCTTACCTGACCATTCCAATTTTTTACTTCTGTGAAAACTGTAACTAATAAGAGGCTCTGCAGGGGTTCTCCTGGTTCTTCAATGGTGGTAGGAATTTAAATCCAACAGAAAAATGCATAAAATCAGAGATTATCTTCAGAAATGCATCAGAGCATATGTCCCTACCCTTTATCTGACTTTTTTTTATTTTTTATTATTAAACTAGAAAAATACACCCATATGCATATGGTTTGTTGATGAACATATAGACCACAAATGATGTACGGTGGTTATTTTGATGCATTTAAGGAATAGGAAAAAAATAGATCCTTTAGTATTGGTCCAGCCGATTACCAATCAGAACTAATCAAAGGAATATTCCTAAAATCTTTGGTCTGTTGTTATAATTTGAAAATATCCTAACAAGTGCCTAGAATAAAACAAATGTGTCATATGTTATGAATTTACAGTTAATGTCATCTGTTTCCATGTAAGATACTTCAAAAACATTTATCTTTTTAGAATTTCAGTTCAGAAAAGATTTCTACTTATTATTTCTAATAAGGTTTGCTTATCAGTTATTACCCAGTATAATGGAGGTAACTGCTCGAACATTTACAGCCAGGTGTCAGGTTTCCAGTAAAAACTCTACTTCTACTCTTTAAAGAAGTTGTGAAACATCAGTGCTAATTAGATGTTAGTAAAAAGCAACAACATGGCCGATGCTTCGTCTTTCACAGTGAAGGGATTTGTTGAAGTCAGCAGATCTGTTCAGGAGTACAGGAGTCTTTATTTCCTTTGGCTCTGAACGAGGATGGCTATTGGATTCTGAGGAAGTCTAGAATCTAAACTCAGATTTATTAGTGGTTCAGATTCACCTTGCATTCCTTTGCTTTCCATTGCATCTCTGCGAGAGACACGGCAACAGTTTGAAAGGAGCAGCTCTAAATGCTCTCTGTTTCTCTGTGTGGTGCGCCCTCTCATGAGGTGCACATAGGACCCATCTGGCAGCCCAGAACAGACTGTTCAGCTGGGCAGGGGTGGTGAGCAAAGCAAAACAAAATGCAAACAGGCACAGTTGATTTCCAGTTTCCAGTCCACGTTTACACTTGCTTTGACATTAAATGTACTATTTACAGAAATATGTTGTTTTTGTTCGAATATAACAGTCTACAGAAAGGCCCTTTTATTGGCAAAAATATTTTTTTTCATACCAAATCATTGCAGATCACTTCCAGGCTGCACAATTATTTGTATGCTAATAAAATTGGTGAAACAGATTCTAATTTCATACTTCAGGGTTATAGTCCTAAAGAAATTGCTGACCCGACTGCTCTAAAGCGCTGAAGTCAATTTATACATCTGTGAACTGGAGACTCATCTGGTAACAAAAGAAGTGTTCAGAAGACGTCTTTTTTTTTTTTTTTGCATTTTTTTAAATTCATACACAAAGCTTGTTTAGTTTAAGATGAATAACCTTGGCTGCTTGGTTAGGAAGTAAACAACAGTGTTTTTGTTCATTATAAAATTGAATTCATTTTGCGATAGAAATATACTAATTATTATCAGCTTTGAAATTAAAAAATAGTATTGAGAGATTTGCTGAGTGATGCTACTCCTTTACATGTTGCAACTAAATCATGGAGTAAATATATCTAGACCCTTGTTTAATGTATATAAGTTCAGTTATAATAAAATAAAAAAGTCAGTGTCTCTTTTGAGTAATAGATTTTTCTGTCTGTAAAGCAGAACCAAGGCACTGATAAAGAACGGCATGGCTTAGCTGGAGCAGGCAGAGATCTGTTGCTGAGGCCAAGGAGGAAGACAGAGTAACAAAGCAGCCATTGTAAGTGTTGGAGCTGCCAGTTAAATAGACAGTGTTAGATTGTGTGTGCATCCATACAGATGTGAGCACTCATTAATGGTCATGATACAGCTGTTTGTGCTTTCCTTTTCCTTCATGCAGTTTGGAGTCTTGTCTTGCTTTTTGATACGCAATTGAACCTACTGCTGTCTGTTGTATGTATATGCCCAAGCCAAAACATTTACATAACTTTCAGATAAATTAATTTAATATGTAGCACTCATCTATAATATTCATTATTATATTCAATATCTATAATGTACATTCACTAAAATATAGTGAATGTACAGGTTTCCTTTGCCATTCAAAGCTAATTAAAACATACAACAAATAAATAAAAAATAATTTTGTCCAAACGTGACAACGGAAAATGTATTAGTTCACAATGATTGATTGGAAGTGATTCTATTAAATAGAAGGCAGCTGTCATGTTACTATTGTATCCCAGTCAGATTTCAAAAGTTCAGATTGCCCAGTTGCCATCAAATGTAGCAGAACGGCAAAACTAACAGGAGAGAAGAGGAGATTTCTGTTAAATACGGTCAGATTAAATCCTCCTTATTCTGATTTAAGACCCTCATTAAAAAACAGAGTAAGGGAAAACCCCAGGGCTGGTGGAGTAGGAGTATGGAAGTGCTCTGCTGTCAGCATCATCTAACAATCTCCATGAGCTTGCTGATAAATGTCTGTAATGTTTTATGTTTACACTGTATACAGCTGCACCGCTAATGCACATCGTACGGGTCAAACAAAGCACAATGTGTTTATAGAAGCTATCAAGAATATAACTTTGGCTAATTAAACAAAAATCCACACTTTGTATTAAAAATACAGAAATGAGTTTGTGTGAGATTATTTTTTTTAAACATCCCTTCATGTGTTTGCTGATTTATAATTTTATCATGATGTTTTGAAGTGAAAATAGACGAAACAGTAGGGAGCCTTTCGCCTTTTGTCTTGTAGTTGTTTGACTGAAAAGGCTCATTGTTGGAAGACCAATCTGATATAGAGATTAAAGGAACAGAACAGGCCTTGAAAGGTTGCCGTTTCAGTGTCTGTGATGACATTCACACCTCAGATTAGAATACTGAAGTGAAATAGCAATCTTGGAAAAGACGACGGGCCAACTATCACACATTTCTTCCTTGTCATATTTTAATGAACCCTGGATCTCCCTTTGATTTGTTTACATGTGCTATTTAGTGTTTTAAGAGTTTTCCAAGGGATTGTGACTTGGGTTTTGAATCTTTGACGTTAATCTTTTTGTTTTGATTGTGCTGGATAACAGTCTCGAAAATAAACACCTTGATAAATTGTTTTTCTGTAAAACTGTTGTGACTGTTAGCCTTTGTCTCTTTACAATAACTCGCTAACCATGTAAAGCAGAAAAGAACTAAACCTTGTAGGTGTTCTCTAATTACGGTAAGTTGAAAGAGAAATGTTGCTTATTGCTAGGGCTGCACAATATCGGTAAAATACTTAATAATGTTACAATTGTGAAAAAATGCTACGGTATCAGTTATGGTTAAAAAAAATAATAGGATTAATTGGAATGTATATGTGATTGAACTGAAATGATTTTTGTAAAGTGCCTCGAGACAACATTTGTTGTGAATTGACGACAAATGTGACACCAGTAGCTCCACCCTAACCGTGCCATACCATAGACCTATGGAGCTACAACTAAATGGCGCCCAGGAATGGTGCACTACAGGTCGGTTTTACAATGGAAATAGACAAAATAGCCTCCCAAACCGTACCACCCCATGGTCTCAGTGAAAACGAGGCATAAGAGGAGTTGGAGTCCATCTTACTGGCCAGTCTTCTTATCGGTATGCAAAGTGTGAATGCCTGAGACCTAAAATAATTGTACATTATGTCCTAGTATCATGTTTGATTGAGATGTTGCACTACACTGAAAATGCAATCATAACTGCGATTGTGTATAGTGTGCTTATCCACTGTTACCTATTAGTTCAGCCTGTTGTGTACATTTTGCAAAAGTTCTTGACAGCTCTGATGTCTCACGTGTTCTTATGTAAACCCAGTATATATTAAGAACCGTTATGCCATGGATACTTTGCAGTACAATACAAATGCCTTCTAAATAGCCGACTTTGTCCTTTTTGTATGGAACATTGCAGAAGCGAATGTAAGTTCCAGCAACAGGTGGGGGAGGGGTCAAAGGTTCGACCTACTCTAAACAATTAGGACCCAAAATTTTCTTTTTACTTTAACTGACATACTTCTTTTGATTGGAAGTAACACTTATGTTTAGGAGTCCTGACTTGAGTCTGATGCAAACTATGTGAAGGGAGTTAAAGATTAGGGTGATGGTAACAAGGCTTTCTAGCCTCAGGAACTTGGATCTAATCATCAAAGGTACATCGTTAAAATATCAGTGGAAACATGCAAAACACTTGTAAGCAATTGTCAGTAGGACTTGATTGCTGTAATACAAATAAATATTTTTTCCTTTGATTATTTAGAAGGGTATAAATATTTGGGACTTGGTTTTAGAGAGCCACCTGTTTGGTCACCCCTTTAGCACTATCTCACATTTCATTGAAAGGACTTGGAACGATATGTAATTTTGTGAGTGCAACTTATTAAAACCTTGGTATACCTTTGTGGCAAGAGATAACCATCTCAGGGCATCTGATTAGCATTAACACATTAGAGAGACGAGATATCCAGGAACAATTATCATTATAAACAGTGAAGGGAACAAGCACAAAATCACTGATTTACTTCAGACCAAGAAAGCATAACAGGAAGTTTGAACTGCCCCCCTGAGAGTGTGCTTTTGTGAGGCTCACATGGGAGCGAGACTGTAGTAAGAGTAACAGGTTTCCCACTTGGGTTGCACCACGTGTTGCATGATGAATCACTGTTTTTCTGCAACACAGGATGTAAAAACAAATAAGAGAACAAGTTCTAACTGTAAGTTTGCAGTGTTCAGTTGGTGTTGACAACATTTCTGGCAGCATATCACTGTAAAAGTTTGTTGCCTATTGAAGTTTTATTTGCTAATGTGTGATAATCTTATCTGGAGTGATACAAAATGTTAACTGGTGGGACCTTTTTTTTTTTTTTGTCCTGCTGTTGGAGCTGGTTTCATTAGAAAGAGAGGGTGGCAAATTGAGTAAGGGAAATCCTGAGAAAATAGGAGGAGGTGATATGAAAAGCAAAGGGAGAACTAGGTTGTAGCTGTTGGTCCCTTTCTAGCCTCATCCAGAACCTTCTTTTGAGCCTTTCTTCCTGTTGCACACAATGTTATCTTGGTTTATTTTCAGTGGTTACTTCATGGCTTAATATTTTTAGTATTTAACAATTGTAGCTGCCAGTGAACATGGCTCTTTGTTAGGGAAAATACAGACACAGATGAGATGAATGTTTATGGCAAAGGGGCTTTTTTTGTATTTCTTCACTTACTTTTGGATCAGCATGACTTTTACATTGCAAGCAATTAAGCATGCATCTTCTTTATTCTACTGAAATTCACATTTCTCAGGAGAAAAAAACTTTCTGACTGTTACTTTATTTTCTATTGCTCACATTTAAACTGAACTTCACTTTTAATTTATGTCCTTTTTTTTAGCTCTGTTTTACCAGTTTTGTTTTTCCTTTAGTTGCTTAAAAAACACCTAAAAATGAATCAGATATAATCTTACTCATTTTTAGAGGTTAGACCAAGTTTCTGCTTGACCAAAAGAGGCTTTCATTTTCTTCATGATTGCTATCATCATGTATTTTATTATTTTTTTGCTTTTCTAGGTGATTTTGCTCATCATCTCCCTACACCTCCTCCTCCTGTCTTCCATTCATGAGCAGCAGGGTCGAAATTAAAAGTGGCAGCCATGGATGACAAGGGCTCTGTGGGGAAGATTAGCGTATCTTCAGACTCGGTGTCCACTCTCAACAGTGAGGACTTTGTCCTCGTGTCCCGGCTGGGGGACGAGACACCTTCGTCCACAAATAATGGTAGTGATGACGAAAAGACAGGACTGAAGGTAAGGATGGGTGGTGTGGGTATAGAATCGGAAGGACTGACTACCAGTACCAAATCTTTTTCGAGGATCCTCTTCATTACCTGGTCTTGACGATGATGATTGGGGGGGTATATCGAAAATGCATATACTGAAACGTTTTAAAAAATTTTCGAATTACAACCACAAACCTCAATGTATTTTATTGGGATTTTAAGTGACAGACTAACGTTAAGTAGTGCATAATTGTGAATTTAACTTTTGTAGAAAAAAAAATAAATATCTGGAATGTGTTGCCTGCATTTATATTGAGTGACATTTAGACAGTTCTTTGTGGAAACAATCTTTTGCTGCAATTAGAGCTGCAAGTATTTTCCGGATTATGCCTCTGCCTGTTTTACACATCTAGAGATGGACACTTTTACCCTTTCTTTTTTGGCAAAATTATCAAGCCCATTCAGATTGAATAAGATTCCCAGTTGGATTTAGGTCTCTACTTTAACTAGGCCATTCTCATACATTAATATGCTTTGATTGAAACCCTACCGCTGTTGCTCTATCCTTAATTTGAGCACTATTGTCCTCCTGTAAAGTGAACCACTGTCAGGCCTCTTGCGGGTTTTCTTCCAGGATTGTATTTAAGTTCATCCAACTTCCTGTCACTGGCTTTCCTGTTCCCGCTGAAGAAAAGCCTCACCCCCACCATGATACTGCCCCCACCATGTTTCCAGTTTTGATTAAACATGTTTTTATTGAACTATGCACAGCTGGTCTCTAGTTACTAATGATGCGATTTATGAAGGTCGTCGGTTCCACTGTATTTTATTTAGGGGTATCAGAGTAAGTAAGTTCAGATTTCATAGTATTACTCTCGTCCAGATTTACAACTATGCACTACTTCTTGTTGAAGGTTTTGGTTGTAACATGACAACATTTGAAAACAGTCAAGGAGTATGAATACTTTTGAAAGGTACTTTGGAGTAACATCAAAATTTAACCTACAGGGTAAATAGCAACATGTCTGCGATTTTAATGCAAGAGTAAAACTGACCCATGCATGAATTACCAAAACATCTTGATGCACATTCATTTTTATCAGTTTATTTGCAGCATATATGACACAAGTTCCAGATTAAGGGTCACCATTTGTATACATTCATTTATTCATCACTCACCTGTAAAAACTCCTGATCATCTTTTCTTACATATAGTTTAGATTGCATTCACTCCTGACCATGTCTGACTAACCATTTCTTGTGTTGCTTTTTTATTCTCATTCTACACTTTTTTCATAGAGTTAGATCTGAGTAATTCATTTTTACATTTTCTTATTAACACAGCCCTAAAGCTTGTTATCTCTGGTTATTTATATAAATTAGGAGCTTGCCATTTATTTGCAGTATAAAACACATAGCCAATGAAAGCTTATTCTTTGGAAAATGACCCCCATCTTCTGTCAGTCAGCTGGCTCTGATAAATTTAAGCTTTCATGAACTGTATATGGTAAGCAAATGTTTGCCTTGGTACAGTTTAGTTCATTGCTTCATTCAACACTTATTCCTGCTGATCATGGATTTGAGTCTGGGTATGGATTCAGCATTGCATTTTAGCTTTGATTCTGGGGGCTGCGTGTATCCTTACAGGTTCCGATTCCATCCCGTGTCCTACCCTCTCGATAACAAATGTTTCACTACTATGTTAAGTAGCTTTCTTGTGTCTTAATACTCTTCCCCATGTTTACTGCACCCTTACTTCCTTTGTTGTACCAGTAGATGGCGCCAAAATAGCATGGAGTTGCATATTTATTGTTTGGAGACTGGTTCTATTTCTGCTGTTTTCTAATGCTTGTGGATAATGCGCTTTCCCATTTAGCTGATTTGATCAGCAGCCAGTGAAGCTTTCGTGTGGCCTTCTTGGCATCATCAGCTTGCTGTCGGATATAAAAAAAGCCAGCACCTGGCACCCATTCACTTTCCTCACATCTTGTAGAAAGAAGTCACTCCATCCATTGAGCCCCAGTCATCCTGATATCATGTTTTGTTTGTTTTGTTTTTTTTTTCCCTTATTCTGGCGACACATTTTCTTGCACATTTCCCTCCCAGCCAGCCCTTCTAGTCAGGAAAAGAGCCAGTTTGTCTAAACTTGTTGTTTGTTATGCAGGTGATTTCAGAGGAAGGGGTCAGCTTTAAGGTCAGTCCTCTTCTCCTGCTTTTTTTCTTTTCCTTCTCTTCTCTGAGAGCGTTTGTTTTGCTTTCCTTTGCTTTATCTCTGTGATGTGATTTAGTGGTGATTCTGTCTGTGATTATTCCAGCTTCCTGTATTTGTTTCCCTTATTATTGTGGGGTAACTTTGTAATATTTGGCTTTTGATAATGGTATACACTGATAGTCTTAAGCTCCCTGCCCCAGCTAGTTGCACTACCTATAAATCAACTCTGTAATGAGCCACTTGTGTAGCATCAATTCAGCCGGAGATAGATGTTTGAGTGAAGCACTATTTCGCAATGGCATAGATATTATCTTAATTGAATTTGCCTTCCAAAAACAGTGAAATAGGCCACTGATCTCATTCAGTACAAAAGCCATTGATGCAATTTATGTCTTATTTCACTCTGCCCTAACATGTGGAGATATTGTACACCATAAACTGATATACTGACCTTCTACTAATCACTAATATTCAATGTAATTTGATAAAGATAGAGCTTTAAAACCATCACTTGAGCTTTTCAAGAATATTGCAATGACTTAAACTTAATTGTGAAATCAGGCACAATTTATAAGCTGTTGGTAAACAGTTGTGATGCGCTTGTTGTTGGCTTAAATTCCTCATGGTGATTGCTGCACAGATCTTCCTGTTTCTTATCCTGCGTTTGGATATGAACTTGCGGTATTTTCCCCCTATATTTATGCATTATTTGGATATGTCTGCATCAGATCGTGGGGAATGGGAGTGAACAGCAGCTTCAGAGGGAGTTGGAGGATGTCCTCATGGACCCATCGGTGGCAGACGCTGGGCTCGGATCGGAAGCAATGAGCAGCCTTGGTGCGAGCGACCATGGGGTTCTTCCTAACATGACGTCACCTGTACCGGCAGGCACTGACCCATTAAGTTCACCACCACCCAAGCTGGAGATGGTGCTGCCTGTTCAGACGGCTCAGGAGAGTGAGCTGAATGAGAGGTCTTACAGAGGTGAGGAGGGATGGAATTGTTTCAGTCTTGTCCTTAAGCTTAAACACATAAAGTGAATGTTGCCTCTCCGCCTCTCGTCTCCTTACTTTTTTTTTTTTTTTTTTTTTTTTACTTCTGCGTTCTGCAGCAGATGAATCGTCATCAGAGGGAAGTCCTTGCAGTCCAATTCCAGACGAGGACAGCGTTGTGTTCAGCCAGCTAACATATCTGGGGTGTGCCTCCGTCAATGCCCCCAGGAGCGAAGTGGAGGCCCTTCGTATGATGAGTATTCTCCGGGGGCAGTGCCAACTCCCCCTGGATGTCACACTTTCAGTGCCAGGCGTGTCTGAAGGCACCGTCAGGTTGGTACAACATAAGGGTTAAGAAAGCACTCATTTAAACACGCAGTTCTCATGTGTTGTACACACACAGGGCATAACAACTGAGCAGAACAATAAAATGCCATATTTCTTGTTTTAACAGGTTGTTGGACCCCCACAACAACACAGAAATTGCCAATTACCCCATTTATAAGATTCTGTTCTGTGTCCGAGGCCACGATGGGACACCAGAAAGCGACTGCTTCGCCTTCACTGAGAGCCACCACAACGCAGAGATCTTCAGGATTCATGTGTTCCGCTGCCAAATCCGAGAGGCGGTAAGAATTTTGTTTATGTAGATTATGAAACGTACAAAATGTATCACAGACTTTCATGCCCAGATCAGGTCCGTTCATTTGATTTTATGTGGCACCGATTCGCAACAAATGTCATCTGAGAGCACTTTAAAAAAAATAAAACATTCCAGCTGCTGGCCTATATAACAAATTCAATTGCCGTGCTAGTTGAGAGGAGAGGAATGAGACAAAAAAAGACCTTAGGTTAGATTTTTATGGGGAAAAGATAGAGGAAATAGCAGCAGTAGCTCCTGTCGATAGCTTCATCAAGGTAAGAAACATTGTTTAAGACAGCACGTCTACATTGGTCCAGGAAGGAAACATGGATTCACACAAATATGGCTTCTTTTGGAATGAACAACAAAGAGCGCACACCATAAAAGCTTCATCAATGGCTTCCTCAAAAAACTAGGCAGTTAGTTACAGTTAAACACTGAACAGCTGAGCCAGGGGTACTTTCTTCCAAACACAACAACACAGTTAATGCAAAAAAGCTTAATCAATAAGTCCTTTCAGAAAAGACACTTAACCAAACATAGAAGCACCAAACCAGGTATAACTTCTATGGAAAAAAAAGAACTAGAGGAAGATTTCAAAAATTAATGCATAGAATCTAAGTAACAGGAGAAAATATCACACATAAGAAAAGTGGTCTGAATATCACAAATTCCAATCAAGGTTTATTTATTTACTTTGAATTACCACACAGGACTAAATTGCAGAACAGAATAATAAATTAAGCAGAGGAGCCTAATAACTGAAAGATTTGTTTCTCATTCTACTTTTAGAAACTCAAGGAACCAAACAGTCTGAAAGAAATAGGTCTGTAGGGAACATATGGAATCTTTCACATATAACAGTAATGCAGATAATGCTGTACATGCAACATAATTGAGATCTAACAGAACAGTGACGCATCAGTAAAGAATTTATGCCATCATGTCATACAGATAAGCATCATATTTACAGTCTGACAAACACACCGACTAAAATAATTGACATTACAGGTATGCAAAAGCCTAAATAGATTTGATAAAAGAGAGAACAGATTTACTAAAAAAAAAAAAAATTGGGTTAAAGTACAGCTGCTGTGTTCAGTGACCTGATTTCCCCCACATGAAAGCACTCAGTGTAACTAAGAGCCTTCAGACAAACACTGCTTTAT